>CM053594.1:327749487-327810125 GCA_028646575.1 Pseudocheirus occidentalis
CTAATTTTTAAGGTGTTATTTTCTTCAGTCGGGTTGTTGACTCTCTTTTCATGATTTTCTTGCATTATTCTCATTTCTCTTCCCAATTTTTCCTCTGCTTCTCTTATTTGGTTTTCAAAAGCCTTCTTAAGCCACTCTATGGCTTGTAACCAGTCTGTTTTTCTTGGAAGCTTTTGGTGTGGGAGTTCTGACTGTGTTGTCTTCTTCCCATTCTATGCTTTGGTCCTTTTTGTCCCCCAAAAAGGAATCTAAAGTTGGATTGCTGTTCTTACTTTGCTTCCTTTGCCTGCTCATGTTGTCAGTGAATTACCTGACTTTTTAGCTCTGTGGAGCTCTGCTTCCAGAGGGGAAAGCTCTGTCTGGGGTTTTTGCAGTTGCCAGAGCTATTAGGAGGCCACTGTAGCCCCCACCAGCTTTGCCTCACTGAAAACGCACCTCAGGACTACCATCCAAGACCATGATCTTGATCCAGGCTGGTTAAGGCAAGAGCACTTAGACCCTGAATGATCACTTGGTCCCCCTGCAATCTGCAGGCCTGGAGCTCTGAAGCAGCCATGTGGAGGCGGCTGCACTGCTTCTGCTGTTTTCTTGCCCTGGAGACAGTTCAGTTGAACCCTGTCCCCCGAATTTAGCCAAGTTCCACTGACCTTTCACTTAGTCCTTTTTTTCTTATGGCTTGATAAGTCTGGAAACTGCCACAGCTGCTGCTGATCCACTCTCCTGAAGGCTCCAGCTGTGGCTTGTCCTGGCTGCCCCCAGGGCCAAGCCACAGTTTCAGGCTGGGCTGGCTTTAGCTCCCAGGACTGTGATGCATTGGCTGATATTGTCAATGGCTACATGACATCCAATACTATCTTTGTTTCTCTCTCAGGGAGAAATCAGTTACTTTCTTTTCTTCAAAGGGGCTAGAAAGGAAACCTTCTTTCTCCCCTCTCTTCTCCCTCCCACCCATGAGTGCCAGAGTATATATCTATTTTGCAATCAACAGAAGGCTCTTCAAAAATTTTTGCAATGATTGTACCAGGATTAACAATTAATGATTGAACATTAACCCATTTAAATTGCCCCGATATCCATCATCTCATCTGACTTCCCCAAAACTCTATGGGGGAGGGAGGTTGAGATTCCCATCTTGTGGATAGTGGGATCCATCTAGTACAGTGGTGGGTGAACTATTTACTCCTTTCTCCTGATGAGCTGGAGAATGGATGTCCCATTCCCAAACACAGATACAGCTCCACGTGAAGTGGGAAGGAAGACAAAGAAAACAAGCAGAATTTTCTTTTCCATTTTCCTACTGGAATTCTTCTATAGCAGAAATAAGCTAGTGAAAATTCTCAAAAGAGAATCAAGATCACAAATAGATATTACAGTAGAAACCAGGCCATTCTACCCCACTCTAATCCAATCCAATCCAATTCATTCCAATCAAACCAATCTAAATTCAACTCAATCCAATCTAATTCGATCCTGTCCAGTACAAATCGGATCTAATCTAAAGCTGATATGATGATATTAATTAATTGATGCTTATATTAATAAACCACCTCTTGGGGACAGTTAGGTGGCTCAGCGAATGGAACTTCATGAGTTCTAATATAGCTTCAGACATTTACTACCTTCATGATCTTGGACAAGTCATTTAACACTGCTTGCCTCAATTTCCTCATCTTTAAAATGAGCCAGAGAAGAAAGTAACAAAGCACTCCAGTATCTTTACCAAGAAAACCCCAAATGGACAAGACTGAACAACAACAAAGCCACCTCTTATATACAAGGCACTGAACTGTGTGCTGGAGGTATAGAGACAAAATTAAAAACAATCCATCTCTCAAGTAGCTTATGTTGTACTAGGGATCGAGTATTATATATAAATATATTAGTAGCTCCATTTTGCAGAGGAAGAAATTGACATTCAGAGAGGTTGACCAAGATCACACAGGTAGTATATGGCAGAGGTGGGGGTCCAGAGTCAGGCTTCTTTACTCCAGGCTTGGGGCTCTTTCTATTATACCACACCACCTTCAGGGGCCCCATGTGGCCCTTTGACTGAATCCAAACTTCACAGAACAAATCCTTTTAATAAAAGAATTTGTTTTATAGAACTTGGACTCAAAGGACGGCCCTTGAGAACCTAGAGGACCCCGTGTAGCCTTGATGCCACATGATCCTTACCCCTTTATAGCATTATATCACTGAGGAAAAATTAATATAGGAGCCCTCCAAAGCAGTGATGTCAAATTCAAATAGAAGGGGGGGGGCTTAAACCTTACACATGGATCTCTGTGGGCCACATATTGACTTTGAATTATATTAATTATATATTATATAATCACATAATATAATTAAGATAAGTAATTATTATAAGTAATTATATTATAATATTGTGTTGTGCTAATTATATTATGTAATAATATAACATACAATTGGTGTAATTATTATATTATACACATATTTGTATATTTCTTTAAAAAATTAATACATCAACACATTGAAATTAGACAGGAACTGTATTTTAATCTGGTTCTGTAGGTACTCAGAAGTGTTGGGAGTATTTCAGATCTCTGCTCCAAACACCTTCTGCATACTCCATAGTCATGAAGGAAAGGAGAACAAATCCATTGTCAGGCAATTTTATGTTTAATTCTAAATTATATACTTGGGTGAAAAGAATGTCTGTGTCACTCTCATGACTTTAGCTTGCCTAGCTCTGTATTACTATATATCATTTTATGTGTGTGTCTTGTCTGCTCAACTAGACTTTAAACCCCCCTAAGAACAGGAACCTTATTACCCTTTATACTCCTAGCATTTTGCAAGGGTGCTGCCCTGCACATGATAAGTACTTAATCTTGGTTTGTGGATCTCAGTAATGACAAGAATATGTTGGTCACAGGCTTTGATACCCATTTTAATCCCAGCAGAGAGAAAATACATACTCCTTTTGAGTTCAATGTTGGGTTCCTGGAAGCCCATCCCAATCACCTGGAAGATCAGCCCTGACTTTCCTGGATAGACATGGCAGAAAGTATGTTTGCATAAAGGGAAGTTATGGGGTAGTTAGGTGGGTGTAGTGAATAGAGCACCAGCCCTGGAGTCAAGAGGACTGAGTTCAAATCCAGCCTCAGACACTTGACACACTTACTAGCTGTGTGACCTTGGGCAAATCACTTAACCCCAATTGCTTTGCCTTCCCCTCTCAAAAAAAAATAATAAAAAAAGGGAAGTTATAGATTTGGAGCCATAAACCCTGAGAGGTGAAAAAACTTGCCCTGGTCACACGGGAAGTCACTGGAACCCATCTGTATTAATAATGCCAATAAGAATGCCTGATCTTGGTCCTTACATTAGGATGCCAAAAGACAGGATCCAGGAAATATCACAGCATAATTGAAATCCTAACTCCTGCTGTTGGGCTCATGCCATGTTCAGCAAATACCTCCTGCTTTGGGCTTGTGTTTTTTCAGTGTTGATGTTTGGCAATAGGTCAAGATGAAGTGAGGCATGAAAGCTGAGCACTAGATGTCCAGATGCCCAGGCCATTGCTATGAGTCATCACCTTTCCTCTGTCATTCACTTGCTCAGATATAGCAACTTAGCCTTTCTTAGCCTGTGATGTCATACTGTTAGCTTGCTGTAAAGGGATTTGTCCTATATTCATTCCCAAATGCCACGAAAGATTTCATCTTTATAAAAAAGATATTTTTATGTTTCTTTGGATGTCCAACAGTAGCCACATTTTGTTGATCTATGGTTCTGTTCTTTACATAAATTATCTAATGCATCTGTTTTATTCATTAAACTAACATTTATTAAGCAATTACTATGAACAGAGAGCTCTGTGCTAGGAAGATATCAAGCTTTGATAAGACAGATTCTTTGCCTTGTGCATTTTCTGGTCTCACAGGTAGCATGGTGGAGCCAGAATTTGAAAACAGGTCCCCTAATTCCAAAATCCAGTCCATAAATTGGTTGAAATCCACATTTTATCTGTTTCCAACCTTGAAGCAGAGTAAGACTGATAGTATTATCAGCTTAGAGTTGGGAGAGAAGATTATTGTTGTTTGGTCATTTTTTTCAGTTGTTTCTGATTCTTTGTGACCCTATTTGGAGTTTTCTTGACAAGCTTTGCCATGTCTTCTCCAGCTCATTTTACAGATGAAGAAACTGAGGCAAATAGGGTGAGGTGAGGTGACTTTCCCAGAGTCACACAGCTACTGAGTGTCTGAGGCCAGATTTGAACTCAGGAAGATGAATCCTACTGTACTACACTTCAAAGTTAACTGTGAGTCATCTCCCTGATGTCATGGTCCTCTTCAAGAATGAAGGACAAACACAACAACCTTTTAGCTGCTGGAAGAGAAAATAGAGATTATATAATCCAGTCCCCTCACTTTACTAGTTGAGGAAATTGAGACCTAGAGGGCTGAAATGATTTGCCTGAGATCACACAGGCTGCCAGCGGAATGCTTTTGTATTGTGTATTGATGATGCCAGTAGTAATGTCCACACTTGGTCCCTACCACTACCGAAGAACACATCAGAAAGTAAGAGCAGAGTTCAAGAAATATCACAACATAATTGAGATCCTCACTCCCTGGAGTGAGCTACTGGGCTCCTGCTGTGCTCAGCAAACACCTCCTCCTGCTTTGGGCTTGTGTTTTTTCAGGGTTGATGTTTGGCAGTAGATGAAGATGGAGGGAGGCATGAGAGCCAAGCACTTGATGTCCAGAAGCCTAGGCCATTGCTGTGAGTCCCACTCTTACCTCCCATATTCTCTTGCTTAGCAAGAACAGCTTAGTTTTCCTGAACCTCAGTCTTTGCACTGGTAGCTTTCTGTGATGGGATTTGTTTTGTATTCACAAAGGGACTGTCATTATAACAAAGCTATCTATGTACATATATACATTATATATATGCATGCATACACACACATACATACATACATACATGTGTATATATGTATTATATATTATATATATTATATATGTATTAAGAGAGAGAGAAGAGAGGGAGTGAGGAGGAGAGAAAGAAAGAAGAAAGAGGGAGGAAAGGAGAGAAAGAGAGATGGAGAGAGTCTCTATGAGTGTCCCATAGTAAATGTACTTTATTAATTTAAGTCTGTTGTCTTTACAATGAATTATCTAATGTAAGTTTTTAATTCATTCATTCTCCCATCCATTCATTCATTTAACAAACAGCTCTGAGTAGACCACTGTGCAAGGCACAAAGTTTGGAAAAGACGTATTTACTGTCATGCATTTTCTGTTCTCTGTCTATATAATGGCCACTTTCTATAATGATTGTAGACAGTTTTGACTGTAGACAATATAAATCAATATATTAGTAGAATGGAAGCTCCTTAAGGGTAGGAGGTGTTTTGTTTTTGTGTCTCTGGTAAATAGTAAATAGTCTCTGCCCATGGTAAATAGGTGCTCTATAAAAGCTTGTTGGTTGATTGCTATTCAAAAAGGGTGAGCAAAAAAACTGAGCTGATTTGGCCTACACAGATCAGATTCTTATTTTGCTATCTGGTATTCTTTATCTGAAACTTTTCAACCAGCTTTGAGAGTAAAATCCACTTAAATGCTTAAACCAATGAACTTCGAGCTTTTCTGATGACACATGACTATTAGTAAACATTTTTAATATATATCCCTAATATACTTATATTTACTTATTTATGAAACACATACCTATATTACTGTGATAATAACTAGAATTGGCACAGAACGCACAAAAATAGAAACCAAATAAGATGAGATAAAGATGAAATAATATCTGGTGTCATGGGCAATGGAGAGCTATTGTAATTTGTTGAGTAGAGGGGAGATTTGATTTGATCTGTGCTTTAGAAAAAACATTTTGTCATTCCTCAATTGACAAATGATTTTCAAGGATATGAACAGGCAGTTTTTAGATGAAGAAATCAAAACTATTTATAGTCATATGACAAAATACTCTAATTCTCTATTGACGAGAGAAATACAAATTAAAATAGCTCTGAGGTACCATCTGATACCTCTCAGATTGGCTAGTATGATAGAAAAGGGAAATAATAAATGTTAGAGAGGATGTGGAAAAATTGGGAAGCACTGGTGGCAGAATTTGAACAGATCCAACCACTCTGGAAAGCAATTTGGGACTATGCCTAAAGACCTATAAAACTGGGCATACTCTTTGATTCAGTAATACCATTCCTAGGTCTATATCTCAAATAGATTTCTTTAAACATGGGAGGAAGGGAAGGCCCTATCTCTACAAAAATATTTATAGCATTTTTTTTGTGGTGACAAATATTTAGAAATTGAAGGAATGCCCATCAGTTGGGGAATGGCCAAACAAATTGTGGTATGTGATTGTAATGGAATACTACTGGGCTGTGAGAAACGATGAGCAGGTAGATTTCATAAAAATCTGAAAAGGCTTCTATAAACTGATGTAAAGTGGAGTGAGCAGAACCAGGAGAACTGCACACAGTAACAGCAACAATGTACTATGATCAGCTTAGTTGATGATATGACTTAGCTATTTGCAGCAGTACAAGGATCCAAGACAATTTCAAAGGACTCATGATGAAAAATGCTATCCGCCTACAGGGAAAGAACTGATGGAGTCTGAATGAAGATTGAAGCGTACTATTTTTCATTTTCTATATTTATTTGTGTTTTTCTCCCTTCTTGGGTCTGTCTTCGTTCACAACACGACTAATATGGTAATATGTTTTGCTTGATTGAACATGTATAACTCATGTCAAATTGCTTAATTTCTTGGGGTGGAAGGGGGAGGTGAGGGATGGAAAGAGAAAATTTGGAACTAAAATTTTTAAAAAAATTAATGTTATTTGGGGGCGGCTAGGTGGTGCAGTGACTAGAGCACCGGCCCTGGAGTCAGGAGTACCTGAGTTCAAATCCGGCCTCAGACACTTAACACAAAAAACTAGCCGTGTGACCTTGGGCAAGTCACTTAACCCCAATTGCCCTCCAAAAAAAAATTAATGTTATTTGTTTTTACATGTAACTAGAGGAAAATAAAATATTATTTTTTAAAAAAAGAAAAATCTCTTTGGCAGCTATGTGGAAAATGGATTGGAGAAGAGAGAGACTTATATCTTAAGGAGGAGGATGGAAATGAGGTGGGGAATAGAACTCAAAACTTTAAGAAGAAAACAAATTAAGAAATTGTTTTGGCATGTAATTACAGGGACAAATATTGATTAAAATGAAAAGACACAGAATCCAGTTAGATTATGCAATTAAAATATGAAATTGCAAAGTTGTCTAGAAAATTATACAATTTTCTAGACAAGAGATGATGATGTACTAGCATAATGAATGTAGGAATAGAGAAAAAGGAATAGATGTGGGAGAAGTGACACTATTTAGCAAATGAGTAGTTATGTCCAGTACTTAGCAAAGTACCTGGAACATAGTAGAAACTTAACAAATTTTGATTGATTGATATGTGGGTGAGAGGAAGTAAGAAGCTGTAGATACTAATCTAGGTGACTAGCAAGATGATGGTGCCCTGAAATGAAAGAGGGAAGCTGGGAAGAGGGTGGGCATAGGCAGAAAGGAAATGAATTCTGTTTTGGACGTGTTAAGTTTGAGAAGCCTACAAGGCATCATATGAAATTTCAAATAGGTAGCTGGTGATTTGGGGCTAGATTTCAGGGGAGAAGTTAAGGCTTGATATATAGGTCTGGGAGTCATCTGCATCGAAATTTTAACAGGTGCCATGATTTCACTGCTGATGAGGTCACCAAGTGAGAGAGAATACAGAGAGAAAAGGGTCTGAATTAGAGACACAAATAGGGAATGTGATAAAGACACAGCAAAGAAGACTGAAGAGGGGTGGTCCAGCAATCAGGATAAGAACCAAGAAAGAAAACCCAAAGAGGAGAGAGTGAAATATGCAGGAGGTAAGGGGAGATCACAAGGGCCAGATGTTGTCAGAGAGGTCAAGAAGGATGAGGACTGAGAAAAGGCCATTTGATTTGGCAGCAGTCATGGGTAACTTTGAAAAGAACAGTCTCAATTGATTGAGGAATCAGGGATAACTAGGAGCTTGAGAACTTGGGGGACTATAAGAATGGCGAAACCTTTGACAGAAACAAGTACATTTGGAAGAAGAATGGGTTTAAGAGAAAAAGGAATGTAATCATAACTCATCTATGCCTGCTTATCCTGTTTTATTAGTTCTTTTCCACTAAAAAATGAAAGGGGTAAGGCTTCCTCACTGTCCTTTGTCCTGGAGCAAAGAGCCTACTGCTATGGTAATGGGGCAAAAGATTCTGAAGTAGAGATAGAGAGTTATAGTGTAGCTACTATGTGTCCTAGGATCTGGTTAGGTTATGGCTTTCCTGAGGGACATTGTGTCTAGGGCAGTCATAGGGAAGGCCAGACCGGCAGGGACAGAGGGTGGGAGGGAAGAGGTGAGATTGTCGTGTTGGAGCCAAGTTATAGCTATGAGCACGGGGAGAGTTGAAACGTGACCCATCTTCCTACTCTCTGGTTGATCACAAAGCCCTTGGGAGTCAAATCTCTTCTTCCTTGGCCTTCCGCAGAGCCCTGTTCCCATACTTTGATGTTCACTGACTGAAAATAAACCTTTCTACATCAAAAGATGTATATTCTGAAAAAGAAGGACATGGCCGTGTGCTCATGTCATTTTCCTTATTCTTGCACTGGTTTCTTATCATGCATTTTTTCAGACTCTTGTTTTTCCTTTGTTTTAGAAGAGGACCTAGGGCATCAAAGGATGATGTCTTGACTTGCGCATGAATTGGATTTAAGTGAGGCAGAGTTGCACAAAGTCATTGATCAGTCTTACTCTCTCTTCTATAGTCATCAAAGTGCAGTGGCAAGACGAAAGTGAGGATGACTGGCAATAGTCTAGGATGCAGTGGATGACCTTGGCATCTTCAGTATCTGACCAGCTCTAAGTACTCCATAGCACCTGCTTCAGTTTCCTTCATGGCTGCTGGAACAGATTGTTATCATTTGCTCATTTGGTCGGGGGGAAGTCTTCACTTGCTTGGGGTAGACATCCCCCTAATTCAGGAATGAGTTTTGAGGCCTGTAGGTTACTCTCAACCTGGTTTAACCCATCTGCTGAAATGATTTACCGGGGTAAGGGCCCTGTGTATACTACAGCTTCTTGGCACCACAGGTGACTATTTTGTTGCAAAGAGAATATGTATAAACTGTTCCATCTCTAGTTCTTGCAATGAGAATGGGAATTCAGCAATTTATTCTTTATAATAAAATTAAAGTAAAACAGTTTAATGTAAGGCACTACAGAATTGGTTATAATTGCATTTTGTGGTAATAATAACAAATCACTTTCCTTGTTCAGCTATGTATGGTTAGTGACAATAAGTATTGCCACACTTATTTTATGAATGAGGAAATGAAGGCTTAAAGAAATTATTTTCTTTTTTCTCATTATTAACATTTTATTCTTTATTTCTTAAGTCCACAAATATGACAAAAAAAACCCCAACCCAAACCCTCACCTGTTTCTTACAAAAACCTATACAGTACTTACAATTTACTTATTATCCTAAAATATGGAGTAGCCAAAGACAGTCTTTTCTCTTTGAATTAGAAATTTCACAGTCCTGATGATTTACTCTATTTGTGGAAATTATTTTCTCAGAATCACATGACAGGTAAATGTTTGAATCGGATACTGAACTTAGGTCTTCTGTACCCAAAGTGATAATCACTCTACTTCATACAGGGCCTGTCTCATAGGAGAGCTGTGAAGATACACTCTAGGGATTTCAGGACCTTTGATGATCATAGCTACAGATGGATAGACAAACAGATAGATAAATGGATGGATGGATGGATAGGTAGATAGATATTTAGACAAATAGATAGATGGATAGATGGACAGATAGATGATAGATAGACAGACAGACAAATAAAACATCTATTAAGTTTTCACTATATGCTAGATATGCTAAGTGTTGGGGATAAAATTACAAGTCAGCAAGATCATTACTGCCTTTAAGGAATTTACATTTTAATGGGATAAGAAAATACTTATAAGGGGTCTATGAAGGAATGAAGTCACCCTCTTGAGGACAAGAAGTGTCAAGGAGGCCTGGTTTCCCACAAAATAAGGCAAAAAGCTCACCAATCAGAGCTGAGGGAACCAGGGATGGAGTCCTTTAGAGATGGAATGTATGTGGCTAGGGTATGACAATTGCCTCATTCAACTTCGTCATTTTATAGATGAGCACACTGAGGCCCAGAGAAATCAAGGTCACACCAGGAGGAAGTGGAAAAAGTAGGAACTGAATGAGGCCCTCTTCTTCCAAGTCCAGCTCTCTGTCATCTTTCATGCTCTGTATCTTAGGATTCTCAGGCAAATGTTTCAGAGCAGGCACTGAATTGGGAATCCAAAGAAAAGGGTCATAATCTATTTTCAGGTGTGGACAGAAAACAAAACAAAACAAACTGGTAGAGATTAGAGTACTTCAAGATGTTAGTCATCCTTGGCAAATGTGTTCCTAGATATTGGGAAAATCGAGCCTGTCATCCAAATTGGGCAACTTAGTGCAGCAGACAGAGCCCAATTGGGCCAGCTGCGCTCCCCAGTTTGTGATTTCAAGTGATTCACTGAACAATAGCCTTAATGTAGGCTTGGAGGGATATAACAATAGCCCCATGATGTCACTGGGTGTGTGACCATACCTTATCTACAATCCAGTGGAAATGGGGAACTTTGTCACCCCTGAGCCCTTTGGGGCCAGATGTGGCCTGAGCCCTAGCATGCATATGATTCCCCTGGATGACAATGGGTCACCGGCTGAGAGGGAACTGTAATCCTCAGCCAGAGGGCTGCCAGAAGAACCAGAAGGAAATCAAACAAGGAATCTTGTCTCAAAGAGTTCCTTTCTTAAATGACTAGTGTTCCAGCCTCTCTGGTGATTTCTTGTCTACCACCTACTTCAACTACCACCCACTGCAACCTTATGACTGACACCAGTGTCAGAAGATCTAGGTTTGAACCCGTTAAGCTGACTTCGTCCTTTCCTGGTCGTGTGACCATGAACAGGTACCGTTATCCCACCTACAAATAGTAATAGCTAGTATTCAGACGTCATTCTTTAAGGTTTGTAAAGTATTTTACATAAGTTGTCTTGTTTGATCCTCACAACCTTTTTTTTAAGTTTTTATTTTATAGATGAGGAAGACCAGAGCTGAGATAGATGTTTTGTCATTGACCCAGGGTCATACAACTAAATAAATGGCTGAGACAGGATTTGAACTCAGGTCTTCCTGACCCCAACACTATTTACTGTGCTGCCCAGCTACCTAGTGAAGACTTGTACTGTTAGCTCGCAGGAGATGTGTTATTATAAGGAAAACACGACGTAAAAGGTTTGTTGTTGTTTGGTTGTTTCACTCATGTCCGACTCTCAGTGACTCCATTTGGGGTTTTCTTAGCAAAGGTATTGGAGTGCTTGCCATTTCCTTCTCCAGCTCATTTTACAGTTGAGGAAACTGAGGCAAGCAAGCAGGGTTCAGTAATTTGCCCAGGGTCACACAATTAATGTGTCTGAGGCCAGATTTGAACTCAAAAAGAAGACTCTTTCTGATTCCAAGTCCTGGTACTCTACTGTGAAACCAAACAGCCAGTGTAAAAGGTAAAACAATACATAAATATGAAAGAACTCTGCATTTTTAGCCAGGAGACCTATGTTCAGATGTTGCCTCTGAAACTTACTAGCAGTGTGACCATGGGCAAGTCACTTAATTTCCCCAATCCTTAATTTTCTTCTCTGTAAAAGGGGGATAATAATAGCATATACTTGACAGTTATCATCAGTATGAAATGAAGTTATGAATGTAAGGTGCTTTGCTAACTGAAGAGGGCTATGTAAGTGTCAACTATCATTATTATTGGAAAGCTTGTAGATGCAGTGCAAAGAATGCTAGGTCTGGAATCAGGAAGAGTTTAAATTCAGTCTCAGACACTTACTAGCTGTGCGACCCCGGGTAAGTCACTTCACCCTGTTTGCCTCAGTTTCCTCATCTGTAAAATGAGCTGGAGAAGGAAATGGCAAACCACTCTAGTGTCTTTGTCAAGAAAACCCCTCATGGGGTCATAGAAGTTGGACACAAATGAAAAACGACTGGACAACAGCATTCTTATTCTTGCTGCGCTTACCACTCCTAAGCAAATGGCAGCTCTGGACAGTTAGGGTTTCTTGCCTCATGTCCAGCTTTTTCCTCCATCTCCAGAGCAGGCAAAAATAAGCCAACAGATTGTGAGTGAATAGTGGTTGTCATGTACCCTCGAATACCCAGGGCGGCTGCTCGCACAGGTTCTTAGATCTGCTTTTCTAAAGGAAAACAACTCAAAATGGGTGAACAATCTTACTTTAATCGATCAAATGTATCATTCACCTAGTTCAGGGGAAAAAGTCAGCACCCTGAACTTCAGAGAATATAAATAGAAGTTATAAGCAGAAAAAAATACAGACAGAGAAAATAACATAATTCAACAGACAGAGCTTCTAGCTGTCAGATCATCACATACATAGTTAGTCACCGGAGAGAAGCACCAACATCTGGATTTTCAGAGCTCAACGGCTGCCCAGAGTCTCATCTGGCTAAATCATACAACTCTTCCCAAAGTGAGCCCCAAAGTAAAACCTCACCTCAGAGGTATAGATAGCCTTCTCTAGGATCAGAGAACATCACAACCCTTGTGACTCGCTTGACTACAAAGTAACAAAAGTTGTGCCTTCCTGAAAAATAACCCTCCCACCACTGGCTCCATGAAACCACATGCAGCCTATTAGGGGGCGGAGTATATTTTCAAATCAGGAAAGGTCCTTAAATTCACTTAAGTCTATCAAGCGGCAGGGAAGATCTTCAAATTCCCATTACCATTACACCATGGTGAGGGATGCCTTAGGGTTGATGACAGTGAACCATGACAAGTTGTGAGAGAAACAGTTTTAGTCAAGAAGGCATAGCCAGCCACCTCCCAAATCATGTCTTATTAGTGCCCATCCACCTACTCTTTATGTATTTTGTATGTACACACTGATTTCCTGCTGTTTCCACACTAGGATGTAAGCTTTTTGAAGGCAAGGACTATTTTTACCTTTCTTTGTGCCTCCAGGACTTATCTCAGTGTGTAAGCAAATGATTACTCAGTAATTAATCAATAAATAAATGCTTATTGATTGACCATGAAGTCAAACTTAGTGTAAGACTAATAAATGATAAGGCCCAAACTTCTGGGCAGTCAGCACCAGTTCCTTCTCCCTAGGAGCAGAGGACTTTACTAGGTGGGGGAAAGGGAAGGTGGGGCAGGAGAGAACAAGAATAGATAAATTGGTAATACAAAAGTAAAGGCCTGGTGATCTCATCTTTAGCTTTTCTGGAGCAGGTGCCAGATGAATGGTGGGAAAACTGTCTTACATCTAGAACAGAGATCTTTCCACCCACCTAGGTGCTTTATAGCAGCCTTGCAGATAGCCTACAAGCCCACCAAGACTGGGAACATTCCAGTCTATATTGACCTATTTCTGAAGGATGTCAGTGAGCACTGGCAGCCCAAAGGTGTCAATAACAGCAAGAAGGCACTATAAGGAAAATGTGTATGTGGGGGGAAGGGCTTGTATTTCTATTTTAACTTCACTAGGGTACCTCCTGAAGTTTTTACAGATTCATCCTCCCTCTCCCCCAGCTGCTGGTGTCTCCCCACCCATTTGCCTTGTTTGTGTATTTTACTTTAGGCAAGTCACTTAAACTCTCAGTAGCCCAGGCTGTTCTCTAAGAGCAGGAGCTGCAGAGAGGATGCATTGGTAGGAGTTTCCTATATAGTGAAATCACAAGTCTAGGCCTTCTTCCTATATAGGGAGATATTATCACCCCCAATACAACGCACGCTATTTGAGGGTAGGGCATCTCACTTTTGTCTCTGTATTTCCATCTCTTAGCACAGAGCTTAGAACACAGTACTCTTGATCTAGTGACACTGACCTCCTTGATGTTCCTCAAACAAGTTATTTTATCAACTGACTTCATGTATTTTCACTGGTTATTCCCTATGCCTCGAATTCTCTCCCTTCTTATCTCCTTCTTCTGACCTCCCTGGCTTCTTTCTAGGCCTAGCTAAGATCTCAGTTTCTACAAGAAACCTTTTCCAATCTCCTCATGGTAGCATAGCACCCTCCCTCCTTCTCTGAGCATCTCTAATGTATCTTCTTTTTTTTTAATGGTCTTTTTGGAGGGGGGAACTTGGGGCAAACTGGATGATGTGACTTGCCCAAGTAAGTGTTAAGTGTCTGAGCTCCAATTTGAACTCAGGTCCTCCTGACTCCAGTGCCGGTTCTCTGTTTACTACACCCCCTAGCCACTCCAATAAATCTTGTTTGTGCATAGTTGTTTGCATATGCTTTCCCCCATTAGACTGTGAGCTCCTTGAGAACATGGACTAGTTTAGTTATGTTATGTTATATTATGTTTGGGTGGTTAGGTGGCAAAATAGATAGAATGCTGGGCCTAGAGTCAGGAAGACTCCTCTTCCTGAGTTTAACTCTGGCCTCAGACACTTACTAGCTGTGTGACCCTGGGCAAGTCACTTCACCCTGTTTGCTTCAGTTTCCTTATCTGTAAAATGAGCTGGAAAAGGAAACAGCAAACTGTTACCATATCTTTGCTAAGAAAACCCCAAATGGGATCACATAGAGTTGGACATGCCTGAAAAATGACTGCATTATGTTGAATTGTCATGTTATGTTACAGTATGGGATGATATGGTATGTTTTGTTCTTTTTTTTGTAACTCCTTTGTTTAGTAAAGTGCCTGGCACACAGTAGGTGCTTAACAAATGCTTGTTGACCAATTGATTTTTTTCAGGTCTTAGGCCTTAGCTCATTTCTCAGTTGCCTTTATAAGAAATAGCACAGATCTCACAAATGATTTTTTTCCCCCTTTTTTTAGCTGAGAGGATGGGCTTAGGCTTGGGCTAAAAGTGGATTATTTTACCATCCACCAGACTTTGAAGCAGAAAACTATGCAGCCCCATGTCTTCATTTATGGAATCAACCCATTCTAATTCAGCCAGTTGCTTCACATATTTCAAAGGGTCAGCTCTCCATTCTCTTCCCTCTAGCTATGTATTTTCTCCTGGAAAGGGAACTTGTTATTTCTCTTTCCCAGCTGACATACCTTATAAACTTGACAAGAAAACAATGATTACAGTGGTAAAGCCTCATGTACAACCCCTCTTAAGGATATAAAACATACCATCAGGGAGATAATTAATGTGCCAGCCATTATATATGAGATAATTATATTAATCAAATAAATCAAAAGCAACCTGGTGGCTTTATTTGGACAGAATGCAAGAATCTCTTCCCTCTGAGCCAGATCTCCCTGCCCACTTACCTCTCCCTCTTCCCCTCCCTCCAGCAAAATGACCACGTGCCATCATCTCCAGTATTTCTGACCTCAAACATTGTGTTCAGAAGTATGAGAGAATATCTCCCAAGATGCATTTTCAGATGTCTTTCCTGCATCAAATGAGATTGCTACAGTGTGTTCTTTTCTATTTTAGCTAATGCATATCAGATCCAAAAGGAGCCTAATGTTGTAATTAGCTTGTCTCCTTTTTATAAACCCTATGTGATTTGGGTGTCTAAACTCAGGAAGAATGGGATTGAGTTTCTCCACTCTGAACTTGGCAGGAATTGCCACGATCTGCATTGATTAAAAAAATTGGTGATTATGGCCGAGGTCTGCGTCTTTGTCAGGTTATAAGAGGATGAGCATCAAAGGATGAGATTTGAGAAGGTCTGCCAGATTCCAAAGCCACATGAAAGAGACTTGCCTTAGATTGGACTTAATGGGACAAATTGAATTTGGCTCCTGAGAATCATCCCTGAGTCGTTTGCCAGCATGAATGTTAAATTTGTAGGTACAAGATGGGCATGTTTGTGGTGAATCTTCCCTTTGTCTTGATCACAGGTTCCATAAATCATTATAATAATACCTCGAATACATCAGGTACTTAAAAAAAATCCAAGGAGCACGAGGTGTTTCACAGGTAACATCTTGATGCTTTCAGCCTCTCTATGCAGTAATGAGAGATATATGTTCTATGTGGAAACATGGGTCACAGAGAAGCTAAGTGATTTGCCTGTTGTCACATAGACACCTCTAGAAGAAGTGAATCTGAAAACTGGGTCTTGTGAATCTTCTGTCTTCTTTCCACTGTTCTGAGAAGTTCCAAAGCTGTGACTTCAAACAACCCAGTTTGGCTGCAAAGAACAGATCACAGTATCATATATCTAGAATTGGAAGGAACCTTGGAGTCCATCTAGTGCAACCATTTTGTCTTTTCAGAAAAGGAAACTGAGGCTCAGGGAATTTAAGAGGCTTATTTATAGCCACGGGACCAGTAAGTTTCCAGAGGTGGGATTTGAATGAGGTCTTCCTGACTCTAAGTCCACCTTATCCATTCTGACATAGTGAGAGTAAGAAAACACTCCCTTCTTTTGGTAGAGAGGCAAGGGACTATGAGTACAGAAGGATGTCTACACTGTCAAACATGGTGACTAAGTAGGTTGGTTTTGCTGAGCTTTTTCTTTGTGACAAGGGAAGGATTGAGAATAGATACAGAGATGACTATGACATAAAAACAAAAGCTATCAATAAGACTCTTCATCCTCTTCCTTTTCCTCTTCTTCTTCTTCTTCTTACTAATATTAGTAGTAACAACAACAACAAAATAACATGTCTTCAGGGAATAGACCAGGGTGCTACAAATGGCTTTCAATGTATGACTTGGCCACCTTGTCAGAAAATTCCCCCTGACATTCTCAGTTCCTTGGAGTCACTTGGAAGAATGGTCCAGAAAAGCAATGATTTCTTATTTCTATCTTTGCATTATTCCCTAGAAAGTTGCAGATCCTGGGGGTTGGGGGAACGGGTGGATTGGAGGCTTTGAGCCAATGTGGGATTTTCAGGAGTCTTGCCTTCCCCGGATTTAGTATACAGAAATGTATGCAGGGTACCATGACAAGCCCTTCCCACACCCTGTCTGTGACCAGCTTGTATCCAGGCTACACATACAGAAACATGGGCCCAGCCCAAAGGTTAAACACAAAAATGCCCTTTGGACTGTGTATCTGGAAAGGTCTTGAGTGTGAAGCCTGCTTTGGATTACTGAAGTGTCTTGAATTTTTTTTTTTTAATGAGTCTACAATCTCCTACTAGTGTGATGGCCTAGGTGTCTAAAAAGTTCTTCACCAACTGTGCCATGCTGAGTTTCCCTGAGCACTGGCTTCCTACTTAATTAAAACCATCCTGGAAGTTCAGTGTTCTGAGAATCAAACGGAATAATGGACATGAGAGCCCTTAAAGGAACATGAAGAGCTGATAACTTTGTAAAGATAAACGACTGGGAAAAACTTATGTCATATCTATGCAGTGATCAATTATGGTTCCAGGGCATTAAGATTGAAGAAGGCTATCCACCCCCTGGCAGAGAAGCATTGGACTCAAAATGGAGAATAAGTCAAGCATTTTAGCACATGGCCAGTGTGGGAATTTTTTCTTGTCTGTGTATTTTTGTTTCCTGTCATAGAATAACTTTTTTTTGAGGGGGGGGATTTTAGCCTCTGACTCAAGAGTCAGTGGTTTTTCCATTCTACCACACTGCCTTAGTGAGTTGCAATGGTCAAAAAAATAAAAAATAAAATAAAATAAATCAGCATCCTTTGGTCAGACTTCTGGTGAGGAGTCTCTTCAAACTTAACTAGTCTGTTTCTCAGAAAATTGTAGAATTGTGGATTTGGAGCTTTAATGGATTTAGAAATTCTTGAATCCAACCCCTTCATTTTACAGATGAGGAAACTGAGGCACAGAGAGGTTAAATGAATTATGCATCCTTATAAAGCTCATAAGATTCTTAGGATTGGGACTGACTGCAGGTTGTGGTGGCTAGAGAGATGACTTGGAAGTCAGGAATGCCTGAGTGAGTAGGGCAGTCAGTGTTAGGGAGGAAAATGTAAAAGTAGAAGACAGTTCTTAGCTGAAGAAAACTCACATTCTAATAAGGGAGGCACATGCATAGAAGAAAGGTGGCCAGGGAGGCATATTTTGATTTGCATATATCATGGGTAAGTGGAGCCATAGGGGGATAGACTGACACTCTTTTTTTCTAGGACAATAATATAAATAATGACAATAATAGTCACAGCATTTATGTAGTGCCATCTGTATACCAGACACCATGCTAAGCATTTTACACATATTATCTCATTTTATCTTCACATTCATCCTGGGAGATAGATGCTTACTATTATCTCCATTTTACAGATGAGCAAACTGAGGCAAACAGAGGTTAAGGTGACTTACCCAGGGCCACACAGTTAGTTAAGCGTCTGAGCCAGATTTGAACTTTGGTCTTCCTGACTCCAAGCCCAGCGCATTACCTTCTGTGCCACTTAGCGCATAGAATGATGGTTCCTGAACCATTGCACGGGTGCAGTCCCCTGCCTCTGACACATACCAGCTGTGTTACCTTCCCAGTCCCTTAAGCAACTAACTCTCCAACACCGTAAACTGTATAGCAGGTGTCTATCTGAATAGATAGAGGCAGTTCCCTCTCCTGGAGGTCCCTATACCAATAAAATCACAGGTTTGGTACCCTCCCTCCCCTCCAAAGAAAAAAAATCAGTGGGCTGAAAAAGGGTGGCAGAGAAGGAAAAGCTTGAGCTCAGAAAGTCAACTTCCTAGAACAGAAAGGGACCAGCTTTCTGGGAATCCCAGCCACAGTGAGGATGGGGATGAGGGCCTCCAGATTCCCTGATAAATGCCTTTGCTTCAGTGATATTTGATCCTTAAGAAATAATGTTGATATTGTTCCAAGTGGCCTGGCAATGTTTTTTGCCACCCCCTCTTCTTCCTCCTCACCACACTCTGGCCAAGTGCCATTCTGCCCCCATCCATTCTATCTGCATGACGTTGAAACTTCACAGTGGCGTTTAAATATAGGAAGAGTCAATGTATAGGTTTGAGAGCTGGCAGCTGCTCACCATCACTACTGAGAATGGCCCAAGAGGAAATGGGCAGCATGGGAAGCTTAAGTCAGACAAAGACAAGAATGTTCTGACAGTGAGGGTGCTTTCCCACTGGGCTGGATGACTAAGGAGATAGAATGTTCTCAATCAATCAGCTAGCTAATCAACAAACACTCTGTGTTCCAGTGACTGTGCTAGGTCCTGGGGGTACAAAGAATGAAACAATCCCTACTCACAAGGGACTTACATTCTGTCAGGGGAGAAAACAAATACATGCATAAGTCAGGTCAAGTCAGCAAGTATGCATTATGTGCCAGGCAATGTGCTAAGAACTGGAGATACAAAGAAAGACAAAAAAACAGACCCTGACCTCAAAGAGCTCAGAGTCTAATGGGAGAGACACATTCAAGCACCTATGTCCAAACAGGCTATTTACGTAATATAAGATAAAATGGAGATTGACTCAGAGGAATGATTTAAAAGGTAAGGGAAAGGGTTCTGCAGAAGTTGGGACCTTTAGCTGAGACTTACAAGAAGCCAGGAAGCAGAAATGAGGAAGGAGAGAGTTCCAGTTATATTACAGAATAAATATAAAGAGAATACATGTGGATAAAATGAAAAGTAGTTAGATATAAGGAGAGAGATGCTTATTATTATTATTATCCCAAGTCTGGAAAGGAGGGCACTAGTAGCTGGAATAGGAGGAAAGGGTTCTTGTGAGAGATGGCATTTGAGAAGAATCTTAAAAGAAGAGAGGGTTTTATTTGATGGAGGTGAGTAGGCTGTGTTTCTAGACATAAGGGTCAGCTCTTGGAAGGGCATAGAGACAGGAGATGGAGAATTAAGTGTGAGGAGCAGAGGGAAGGCTGATTGAGCTTTTCTGAAGGTCTTTACAAAGATGTCATGAATGGATGCAATGTGTGGCAGGGGGATGTATTGGATGACCCCTCAAGGTATTTGTCAGGTCTCATATTTGAATAAATATCATAGCTCATTAAACACACTGAATTTTTTAATTTTTCATTTCGGCTTTTCAATTCTGACTTAGCTCCCATGTGCCTCCTGTCAGTCTTTAGGGACGACAGCGTTATTCAGTACTTTCTCTTCTCTTTTGTTCTTCTGCCTTCCTAATTAGTCATCCCAGCGCTCCTAACCATCACTTCCTTTACAAATTGCCCACTTCTCTATTAGGATGGTATCTTTTTTGATGTCATTGGGTGTCATGGAGGCCAAGAGCAACAGTTGGATGTCTTGAATCGAGAGGGGTAGCAGTTTCAGTCCCAGGAAGAGCATATTCCTTTCAAAGGAGTTTTGTTTGTTGAAATAGGAACCATAAGTGCTTTTCTCTATTAAAAATGTAAGGTCTGCAGGCATTCATGGCCAAGCTCCATCTTTTAATAGGGTCCTAATGGATCAATGAGCGAGGGAGAAATTAATGAGGATGAAATGCGCTGAGATGAAATGAGATGAGAAAATGCCTAATATGGTGTCTCTGGCATGAAAAAGTCAAACCTGTACACATATTGAGTTGAAGGCCTCCTTGGAAACCATCTGGAGTTCTTCATTCTCAAAACATAATAACTATGACAATGTTACTGATGATAACGACGGCTAGCATTTATATATATATATATATATTTATACTAGGTACTGAGCAGTATGCTAGAAAAGGACCAGCCCAGGAGAATCCTTCTACCTTAGGAATAGGAAAAGTAGGCAGGTGTCCTCAGAGTGAACTGGATAGTAATAATAAACAATAATAAATTATATTAATAATAATATAATAATAAAATAGCAATATAATGAAATGAACATCAAATTATATTAATAATATAGTAAAATAAAAATATTAACAGTGCAATAAATTATGTTAATAATATAATACAATAAAGTAAAAATAATAAATTATGTTAATAATACAACATAAATAATAATAACTGATATAAATAATATAGTAATAAAATAATCAACAATCAATTGCATTAGTAATAAAATAATATAAACAACAATAATTCATATGATATAGAAAATAATTATATTAATAAAATAGACAATAAATTATATTAATACTTGATTGCATAATTAATAATTTATATTAAGAATAGACTACACAATGCATACATTAATAGATTGCATATAATAATAGATTACTTACATAAATATATTAATAATAGATTACATAATAATAGATTACTAAATGCCAGATCCATACCTCTCAGGCACACATAATTTGGCTCCATAGGAAGCCTATCTATCTATAAGGCCTAAGAATAGAATCAGAAGTCTCTCCATGGATGATATTAACATGAACTCAATCAACAACACTTTGACATAGAAGGCTTTGAACAAATGGGTGAGTCATGCTAACTATCCTCCCCATGGCCTTGCCAGATGCCATCTTATCCCTGAGAAAATGCTGCCTCAGGGCCCCACTTTCCTGGTTGGTGACTGCCTCCCCAGAACCACTTTTTCAGAAAAAGCCCGAGTCTTGCTTCACTTTACTCCAGACTTTCTGGACCATCCATCTCCTCCAAAGCCATGCTAGCTACCTTGCTCCCCAAATGGGTATTTGTTCCTCCTCCTTTTCTCCCACCTCCTTGTCAGTTTTGGAACTATGAACTATAATTAAATTGCTTCTGCCTGAAAAGGTTATGGCCACCTATTCCTCTATAGCTCCCCTCACCATCTGTGAGCTTCACTCAGTATCTCTGCTCCAGGAACCAAAGTGTCCCTGGCTACCACTGCCCTTGGAGAGTGTCTCCCTTATTAGCATGTAAGCTCACTGGGGGCAGGGATTATTTGTGCTCTTTATATTTGCATCCACTCTGCCTGTCACTTGGAATCAAGGACTCTGTGATCCAGTGACGCTGGTCTCCTTGATATTCCTTGTCTTTGACCTTCCATCTCCCGACTCTGAGAGGGTTCATTGGCTATCAATCCCACATGCTTGGAATTTTTTCCTTTCTCATCTCTGCCTGCTACTTTCCCTCACTTTCTTCAGATCTCAGCTAAAGTCTTATCTTTTGCAAGAATCCTTTCCTAGTCCTCCTTAATCTTAGGGCCTTCATCCTGAAATTATTTCAAATTTATCACGTCTATGTCTTGTTTGTCCATAGCTGTTTGCATTGTTGTCTCCCAAGTAGAATGTGAACTCCCTGAGAGTGGGGACCATCTTTTGCCTTTCTTCGAATCCTTAGGACTCAGCACAGTGCCTGGCTCTTAGTAAGTATTTAATAAATATTAAAACAAGGCCTTTTTTTGGCCTTTCTTTGTATCTGTAGGATTCTGTACAATGCCCAGCACATAGTAAGTACTTAATAAATACTAAATCAGCGTCTATTTTTTGCCTTTTTTGTATTTCTAGGACTCAGCACAGTACCTGGCAGGTAGTAGGTACTTAATAAAAACTAGTTGACTAATGAAATAAGTGTCTTGTCATTCAGTGATGCTCCCTATACTTCAGAATCCAACAAACATTTTTTTTATTACAAATGCAGACCTTAAAATATCCTTGAGAGTTCAACAAATAAATTGCCCGGAAACTTGTATGTTATGATAGACAACACCATTTTCCATAATCCCTTTGTTCTAATATGGATCCATAAAAATCTTAAAATATTTTGCCATACCATATACTCATAATCTCCAATCTACATGGAATGAAAAGCTTATGAAATATAGAGAACTAGAGGAAGGAATAAAGCCACGTGGGAAAAGAGTTACAAATCAACTCCCTCATCTTGTCTGCTATTGGAAAACCTTGAAGATGCTTTTGAGGAATCTATATAAGATGAGGTTACATCCCAATGCTTTAATTTAATTAAAAAGAGCAATTGTTGTATCTAATTGTGTAATAACCTGCAGAACATTAGTTATAAAAGAAGAATAAGACAGTGACTTATCCTAGGGTCATTTCTACCTTTACTCTGAAAAAGATGAGATGAATAAGTGGTGAAGATGATTATGATAGTAGTTAACATCTATATCCCACTTACTATATTACCAGGAATTATGCTAAGTTTTTGCAATTAGTATCTTGTTTGATCTTTACTAACCTTGGGAGGCAGGTGCTAATATTATCCCATTTCACAGATGAAGAAACTGAGACAAATGGAGGGTCAATGATTTCCTCAGTTCACACAGTCAATAACTAAGGCTGGATTTGAACTCAAATCCTCCCAACTCTAGTTCTAGCACTTTGATAATACTATTGCTTCTACTACCACTAATGATAATATGATATGATTCTATGTACCATTGAAATAATAGGTGAAAATAAAAAAAAAAAGATTTCTCAACGCCATAGTCAACTCTCTAAGACTGTTAAATTTAAATAAATGTCAAGCTACACTAATATGGGAAGTTTCTTAATCCTAAGTTCCTATACCGGTAAAATCACAGATCTGGCATAAAACCCCCTTTAAAAACAAGGTGAGAAAGTTAAACTAGAGCAGAGGTTCTTAACTTCTTTGGGGAGGTATCATGGACCCCTTTGCCAGTATGGTAAGCCTATAGACCCCTTTACAGAAGATTATTGTTAAATGTAGAAAATAATGACAGTAACATTTATGTAACTTACTATGTGCCAGGAACAGTGCTATGTGTTTTAGAATTATGATCTCATATCCTCACAACAACCCAGGGAGGTAGGTGCTACTATTCTCCCCATTTTATAGCTGAGAGAACTAAGGAAAACAGAGGTTAATTACTTGCCTAGGGTCACATAGCTAGTAAGTGTCTGAGACCGGACTTGAAGTTAAGTCTTCTGTACCATCTAGTTCCCCTGAAATATATAGAATTACAAAGACAACCAATTATATTGAAATAAAGATGCAATATTTTCCCATCCAAATTCACAGATTCCCTTGAAATCTATTCATGGACCCCAGGTTAAGAACTTCGGGACTAAAAATCCCTCTAAGGATTTTCTCTTCCAGTTCTAAACTTACCTTCCTAAATGAGATCATATCTGTAAAGCACTTAGCGCATTGCCTGGCACAAAGTGCTAACTCCTGTTATCCTTATCATTGCTGTTGATGTTCTCCTAAGATCAAATCTATTGTTCCCTACTAAATAATGGCCCTTTTATAGACTTACATTAAAAAAAATCCTATTGGGGGTTTATGGATAGATTTCAGGGGTTCATGAACATGGTTAGGTAAAACATAACCTCTTTATTTCAATAACTGTTTTTCTTTGTAATCCTTTGGATTTTATCTTATGCATTAAAAAAAAACATTCTTCTAAAAAGGCATCCAGAAGTTTCACTGGGCTGCCCAAGGAGTGAGTCCATAACCCCTGAATGATTAAGAGCCTCCATCTAGCAGAAGGGGAACAGGTTAAGTTACTGACACCCAAGTGTGAAGCAGAGTGGTGATTTTCTTCCCTGACAAGAAAGTGCCCAGTCCTTGTGTGCCATGAGGATAGAACACACATGCAGAAGTAGGGGAAAGGTACAGTGAGGGGAGGGCATGCTGCTCCACCACTGAAGCCCCAATCTCAAGAGTTTTCTCCAAACCACTTGCATCCAACACTTCTGCCAACAACTATTACAGGCTAGACATTGGGGAAATAAAGACAAATCAGCCTCTGCCCTCCAAAAGTCCAATTTTGCTGCCCTTGTGTGACCATGGAGCCTCATTATCAAATGCCTTTCTTATAGAATTCTTCAAAAGGAAAAGGTTGGACTAGGAGAGGGGCATCAGAATGGCAGAGGGGATAGGGTGCTGGGCCTGGAGTCAGGAAGACTTGGGTTAAAATTCTGCCTAAGACATTGGTTGTATGACTCTGGGCAAGTCCCTTGATTTCTCCGTGCCTCAGTTTCCCCATCTGCAAAATGGGGAGAGGGAATCTTGAATTTGATGGCCTCTGAAGTTCTAAATCTGTGATGCTATGAGAGGTAATATGTAATAGTGGGCTGAAAACTGGTCTTCATGCCATGAAGGCACGATACTTTCTTTGGTTGCATGATGCTAGACGAGTCATTCACCTCCTATTGAACCCGGCACCTCTCTAAATATCTCATTGTTTTGAGGGGTTCATATCTAATTTTGTTTGATCATTTTTCAATTGTATCTGACCCTTTGTGACCCCGTTTGGGGTTTTCTTGGCAGAGATACTGGGGTGGTTTGTCATTTCCTTCTCTGACTCACTTTACAGATGAGGGAACTGAGACAAACAGGTGAAGTGACTTGCCCAGGATCATACAAATAATAAGTAAGTATCTGAGGCTGGATTTGAACTCAAATAGATGAGTCTCTTTTTTTCCAGGCCCAGCATTTCATCCATTGAGCCACATAGCTGCCCTGTATCTAATATAAAAGATCTTATTAATCCTGAGTAGTCAAGTTTGCATTAGTCACTTCAGAGCAAGTATGTAATGTCTGGGTTTCAAATACATCTAGGAGGGTATCTACCTTTGGAACGAGGACTTGGATCAGGAACCACAGGACTAAGGTTCAAATCCTGACTCTACTATTTCCTACCTGGGTGACCTTGGGCAATAATAAGAGTTAACACTTGAATAACGCTTTAATATTTGCAAAGTACCTTGCAGTTTTATCTTTACCATGACTATAGGAAGCGAGTACTACAATTATCCCTATTTTACAGATGAGGAAACTAGACAGAGTGACTTGCCCAGAGTCACACAGCTAATAAGTGTCTGAGACAGGATTTGAACTCAGGCCTTGTAAAAGTGCTTTGTCCACTAAGGCACTTAGCTAACTGCCTGCTCAAGTCACTGCCACTCTCTTGGCCTCAGCTGGTTCATCTATAAAGGGAAAGATTGGATTGGATGACCTCTGAGGTCTCTTCCAGCTTTCAACCATGGATCCTATGATCTTCTATCCAAAGATTTGAACTTTTGGCCCCTGGCCAACTCTTCAGTTCTTTGGAGCTTGGTTGGCATCACCCAACTGCAGGCACCTCTTCCCATTGGAGGGCCTGGCTAGGGTGCTAACCACTTCCCTGATGTTTAATGCCAGTGATCAAATGTAAGTTAAAGAAACATTTATTTTAAAATGTAAACTGATCTCTGTGGAATTTCTGAGCTGGATAGAGCTTGATGCTGCTATTTTGATATGTAGAAGTTCATTGATATAAATAGGGTGCAGTTGTCCTTACACATAACTGAAGAGAAGAGCTTTGATGACAGCATACATAAAGAAAAGGCAGCTCGCCCTCAGGAGCTTGCCTGGCATTATGCTTTTAGGTGTAAAATATGTGTGTGAGTAGATGGGATGAAAGTGGCATGGGTTGGACTAGTTGACCTCCAAATCTTTGAATGAATGAATGAATGAATGAATGAAGTAGGAAGTACTTAACTATGTGCCAAGCTATATAAAAGTCAATATGGCCTCTGTTCTCAAGGAGCTCAGACTCTAAATGAGGGTGAAAACACATAAAAGAAAGTTTGGCTGCAGGGTAGTTGCGAACTCCCAAGTAGGCTTGAATTCCTAAGTGCCTCTGGCAGAATGATTCCTTAGAATGTTGTGTGAAGCAAGCTTGGAGGGACCCTTCTATTTCTACTTCCTAGAAGTGAGTATCCTGATACTTGTACACTCCTTAAGTTGATTGATATAATTTCCAGTTTTTTAAAGAGGGATTGAAACCATTTCACTCTCTAATAGTAAAATTTCCTCATAGGGCATTGTATTTGTAAATAAATAATCCTTTTTCTCCAATGAAAATAATACACTCAACTTCTCCAATGAAATGATATATCTATTATCCCATTTCCTTATTTCTGAAATGTTCATAATACAAGTCGTTCTACTTCCTTCTTTTTTTCTAACTCAAATTGCCCCAACTTCCCCTTTCCTCTCACTTCCAAGAACCCTGTTTCTCCCTACCATGTGTGAAATGATGCTGAATTGCAATTGGGGGTATCGTTAAGTATGAAGGAGCTGAAGTCTGGGATGTCAAGACCTTAAAAACTCTATGTACATGGAGTATTTACAGTATCTATGTACATATGGACTTGCCCCTTCCTTTCCCCTGCCCATCAAGAATCACATCACTCCCCAAAACTTGATTCAGCATCCTTGAAAACAAAGACAGTGAGGAGCCAAAAAATGCAAAAGGGGCCCCCTCAATATGACACTGCCTGGCCTAGTTCCAGGATTCATCAGCAGTTGTCTCATATGGTTGGATGATTGCCAGGAAGTGTCCTTCATGAAGATCAAGAAAAAAAAGAAAGAGAGAAAATGTAGTTCACAAGAACTAATTTCTTCATGCCTGATACAAAAGAGAATTTTCAGTCTCTTTGCTAAGGCTGAGATGAAAGTTAACCTTTAAAAATCCCATTTTCATTCCAGTACCATGAAACCTCAGACTAAGGGTAGTCTGCATGTCAATAATATCAAAATATGGCCTAAGTTGTGGGGATTTGTTTCCCATAAATCTCAATTTTGCTTCAGAAAAGCTGGGCCTGCCTTAGCCTCAGAATAAACATACCAAAGAGAAGAAATCACATTAGTAAATTTTTTAGAACTCCCTCTCTCCCTCCCTCCCTCTCTCTCTCTCTCTCTCTCTCTCTGTCTGTCTCTCTCTCTCTGTCTCTCTGTCTCTCTGTCTCTCTGTCTCTCTGTCTCTCTCTCTGTCTCTCTGTCTCTCTGTCTCTCTGTCTCTGTCTCTCTCTCTGTCTCTCTGTCTCTCTCTCTGTCTCTGTCTCTCTGTGTCTCTCTCTCTCTGTCTCTCTGTCTCTCTTTCTCTCTCTCTGTCTCTCTCTGTGTCTCTCTCTCTGTGTCTCTGTCTCTCTGTCTCTCTCTCTTTCTCTCTCCCCTCTTCTCTCCCCCCATTCCCCTCCCTGCTTCCCTGCTTATCCTCCCCCTTATCCTTTCATGCTTCTTTATTCACTATTTGTTATTAATCTTCAAGGCCAGATCTTTACATTCCAGATTTTTAAGACTTACTGACAAAAGTAATTAAGATTAGGGCTTAATGAGCATTAGAATGAAATCTTTCATTTGCCTTGAGAAGGGGACAATTTGTTTTGTGAGGACCACAGTAACACTGGTTCAGACAGCAGCAAGCAGTCTTGCCTCTCTGTGGCTACTGAAAATCTGGATTGATGAGGCATAGGGATTTGTAAGAACTAATGGTTTCATTCTTCCACTTGGGAAGATACCGGAGTGGAAAACTGTTGGGTCTTAGTGTTTGTGACCTTTGTTTCTTACTAAACTAGGCATGGATTGCAATGAGCACTTATGGATTTCAACAAAAGCTTCAGGTACTGATTAGGGGGCCAGATGGCTCAAGAACTGTCCCAATCCAAATGAACATGTTCTAATGGAAGAGGCAACTGGAATCACAGAATCATCAAATATCAGAACAACAAAAAACCTTGTGGCATAGTGGATAGAGCCCTGGAGTTTGAGGTCAGAAGATTTGAATTCCATTCCTGACTCAGGTCCTTACCAGCTGTGTGACTGTGGGCTAGTCACTTATCATCTCTGGACCTAAAGTCTTAGTCCAGGGTGGGGAAAATGGGGCTGTTGGGTGAAAAAACTTTCTCTAGCCATGCAAATTGACATCTTCTCTGCAACTCAGAGTCTCAGAGATCTATTTAGATTACTGAGTGGATTTCATTTGCTTAGGATTGCACAGCCACTACCTGTGTTTAGAGGTTGGACATGAACTCAGGTCTTCTTACTGACTTTGAGGCCATTCCTCTAGCTAGTATGTCATGCTGCTTCTTCATCTGTTGTTGTTCAGTTGTTTTAGTCATGTCTGACTTTTCATTTGGGTTTTTCTTTTTTTTTTTTTTGTTTGTTTGTTTTTGCTTTTTGGAGGGCAGTTGGGGGTTAAGTGACTTGCCCAAGGTCGCACGGCTAGTTTTTGTGTTAAGTGTCTGAGGCCGGATTTGAACTCAGGTCCTCCTGACTCCAGGGCTGGTGCTCTATTCACTGTGCCACCTAGCCGCCCCCCCCCCCCATTTGGGTTTTTCTTGACAAAGATACTGGAGTGATTTGCCAGTTTCCTCCTCCAGTTCATTTTACAGAGAAGGAAACTGAGGCAGAGTTAAGTGACTTGCCCAGGGTCACACAGCAAGTAAGAGTCTCAGGCCAGATTTGAAATCAGGAAGATGAATCTTCTCAACTTCAAGTCCTGCAATCCCTAGCTTCCCCCTCCATCTGTAAAAAAGCACATAATAATGGCACTTTCTTCACTGGGCTATTGTGAGCATTTTATGTCTGTGACATGCTCTGCAAACCCTAAAGTGAGTGTTCATTATAACCTAGTTAAACCATCTCATTATTGATGAGAAAGCTGAGACTTCAGGGATAGGGACAGATTTGTTTGAGGATACAGCTAGTTGAAGAACTGGGACTCTGTCCTTAGGCCCTTGATTCTCAAGACCCAGTGTACTCTCCAGTATTTACATTTTAGAGTCATAAATGTTTTAAACCCATTAGCTTCCTAGCAAGAGTTCTGTGGCTTAGAAACAGAGTAGAATTAATTGGCAGATCTTTCTAATGCTGGTTTGTTTTCTTGAGAACACACATTCACTCAACACTCAGGCTCCCAAATGCTGGACTGAAATGGAAGGTAAGATATGCACCATAAGTAGATTGATTCTTTGGAAAATGGAGAGTACAATCTGCTGGCTTCCTAACACAATTTTGTTGGGGGAGAACCTTGAAGTCCATTTATCTTTATGTGCTATGGAGGGTATATCCCTCTATTGTGTAGGACAAAGGAAACCCCCTCAGTCCTATTCTCTGCCTTAAGTCTAGAGTTTAAGCCTACCCAAATGCCCAGTTCTATGCCCTGCAACCCTGAAGTTGCTGAATGTATTATTTTGTTTTAAAAAGTATTTCAAAGGAGACTATTTCAATTAAAATAAAATTAAAATTCAGTAAATTTTTATCAAGATCTCAGTATATTCAAGGGTTTGTGCATGGTATAGTCAAAAGAATGCTAGATTTGGATCCAGAGGGCCAGGGTTAAAACCTTAGCTCTGCCACTTCTTTGTCACTTTTCCTTTCTGAGACTCAGTTTCCTCATCTGTAAAATGAGAGGGCTGGACTAGATCAGTTCAATTAATAAGTAAGCATTCCGTAAGTGCCATTGACTATGTGTCAAACAATAAACATTCCTTAAGTGCTTACTATGTGTCAAACAATAAACATTCCTTAAGTGCCTACTATGTGTCAACCGCTGTTTTTGGTGTTGATTATAGTAAGACCAGAGTGAAATCGGCCCTGCCCTCATGGTTCTAATCTTCTATTGCAAGAGCAACATGTACACTTGTAGATTTATACAAAATAGTTACAAGTGATTTGGGGAAGAAAGGTGAAGGGAGTCAGGAATAATTTCATATAGAAGGTGGCAGATGAATTGAGTCTTGAAGGAAACTGAGGATTTGCTGAGGCACAGAGTATTCCAGGCATGGGGGACAGCAAGGGCAGAACCATGGAGAACCATGGATGTGTCCAAAAGGACTTTCACTGGGCCAGGAAGTGTCTTTTCTCAAAGGAGACTCAAGACCATGTTTGGGCATGAAATGACATCAGCCCATTGGGAGAGAGAGGGATCAACCCTGAGCCCCAGGGTTGGTCTACACTTCCACTTGGGTGTGGTCATGGTATTTCAGGAACAGTGAAAAGGCCAGTTTGACAGCATAGGCCCATAAAGTTAGAGAGAGGGAGTTCTTTGGGAGTAATCTAATCCAGCCTCTTCATTTTACAGATGAGGAAGCAAGCCGAGAGGAGGAAGTCATTCAAGGTCACATAGTAAGTTAAGTGGCAGAATTGAGTGTTTAAACTCCAACCTTAAATCCAAGACTCTTTCCTCTGTACTCTGTGACACAGATCCTGCTCTCAAGGAGCTTACCCACTGAATGGCAGTGGAGAAGGATAGGAATACAAATGACTATGGTGAAGAGATTGTGAGAGAAGTGTAAAAGGAGAGAGCTGGACAGAAGGCTATGAGAATTGTGAGAAGAGAGAGAATCCTTTCCCCTGGAGGGATTTGGGCAAGGCCTCATGAAAGAAGTGGCATCTGAATTGGCCTTCAAAGGCAGGAAAGGAATTCAACCAATGGAGGGTAGGATGGGTGGGGAGTCCATTCCAGAGATGGTAGAGCCAAGGCTCCTGGGTGTAGTTTCAGTGGAAGAAATAAGAATGCAAGAAAGTTTATTCATAGACATAGGTTTACCAGGAAAATTCAATAAAAAGAAATTAGATGATTTCAGGGGAAGGACTTTCTTTCCCACTCCAGAAGCCATTCCACTACATTCCCATGTCATCACTAAGAGGTGAAGAGGAAAGTGACATAAGCCCGATCTTCTCTGCCTCAACAGCTCCTTTGGATGGGAGCTCTGAGCAGAAAGATTGCCTTATTTTCTCACCTCTGCCTCTAATTTGAGCTCCTAAGTCCCTTCAAATGAAAGTTTAGCTTAACTACCACCTCCTACAAGAGTTGTTGTTCAGTTGTTTTAATCATGTCTGACTCTTTGGGGCCCCATATTTTTGGGAGGGAGGTCTGGCAAAGACACTGGAGTGATTTGCCATTTCCTACTCCAGCTCATGTTACAGATGAGAAAATCGAGGCAAACAAAGATTAAGTGACTTGCCCAGGGTCACACAGCTAGTAAATGTCTGAGACTGGATTTGAACTTGGGAAGTCTTCCTGATTCCAAGTCCAAGGCTCTATCTAGTGCACCACCAGCTGCCTTTTCTCATGCTGCAAATCGTTAATCATAAACTAGTTTGTGTTTAGTTTATTTTTACTTACCTGTGTACATGTTATATATTTTTTCTCCCTATAGAATGCATGTTCCTAGAGAAGACTGTTTCATTTTTATTTTTGCGTCCTCATGAATGGTGGTGTCTGTCATGTCACAAATATTTAGTAAGTGCACGTTGAATTTGATCCTTCTTGTGTGGTGGGGAAGAAGTGGGTTTTCTTCTCATCCATCCGGTGAGAAACCATGGTAACCATCTTTCCCTTGTGGGTGCTATAGCAATCCACCCTCCCACCCAGGGATGGAAAACTGAACAGAATGTTTTTTTTACCTCAAGGGATTGGAATGTTACGTCAGGTCCAGCTTAGGAACATCCTTGCTGAGACAGCACTTGTTAGCTAAAATAAAGAGGGTGAGATGTTGGACCATATCTAGCTGGATATTAATGACTGGGGAAGGAAATTCCTGAGAGTCCGACTGGGCTATGCCAGTGTTGGAGAGATGGTTTCTCAGATGAGTAACCTGTTGGACTGCAAGGTGATCTCCCCCCTTAAAAGGACAGATGAAGCCTTTTGATTAAGTCATTCATTCCAAATGGACCTGGAGAAAGCACTGAAAAAGAGTATTAATAATATGGTGAGAGAGTAACATGTTCCAACCCTCCCCCCAACTATCCTCAATCAAGATTGCCTCAGCCCTGGTAAGAGACCACCCCATTTTTTGAAAACTAAACAAAACTGACATACCAACAGGATCCTTGAGATACTGACAACCACCATAGCAATGTGGCAACTTCTAGGGAAGACTTGACCAACTTGCTTCAGCCTTGAAAATTTTGAAATTGGAAGTGGCCAGGACCCAACCCTATGGGAATAATAAGACAAACAGTATGCCCACAGCTCAGTAGAAGTATAGACCTGCTCTGGGGCTCAAGACTCTGGACCTCTTTCCCAGTTAAGCTGAGGGTTCTTTCATGACCAAACATGGTCTTGAATCTCCTTTGAGAGACGACACTTCCTGGCCCAGCTTAAGTCCTCCCAAGTGAACCCCGGGTGTTGGGATTGACTCAGACGGAAGAGAGCCACATCCTGAACCACACACATCATTTCCTCCAGCCCCTCAGCTTTCCTGAGCTGGGGCTTCCCATGCTAAGGCCTGACCTGGCCTGACCCTGCTTAACTGCCGAGTCCTGCCAGGGTTGCAGGACAAGGTAGTGTGGCTGTTGGCCAGAATACACAATGGAAAGGAAAGGGAGAGGGAAGGGGAAAGATCTGGTGATCCCATGGGTGCTTTCGATCCCTCTGATTTCTGAATCAGGACGGACTCATTGATTTCCCTATTTATCTTTGCTTCCCCCTCCTCCCCTTTCTGGCTATACATGCTTACCCCAGAGCAGATTTTGGATTAACTATAGTTTCCCTTGCTAGCTATGGGAATATAACTCATAACCTGGGAGAGGGAGCTTCATAATAATCCTGGGGCACCTCTGGTTCTATTCCCTTAAGCATCAGAATAGAACACTGAGCCTAATTGCGAGTTCCAATTCTACCACTTATTACCTTGGTGATCCTGGGCAAATCATTTGAGCCTCAGTTTTCTCATCTGTAAAATGGACTAGGTGGACTCTTGGGTCCCTCTCAGCCCGGAGCTACTATCCTATGAATGTTCTCTAATCTGTTGTCTTAACTGCTTTGTGAAAGATCTGCATTCACAGCCTCGGGCTGCATTGAAAGGAAATTAAAAACAATTCTCAATAGGCTGCAACTTCATACAGTTCTAAACACTATGGGATCTTTTCATAATGATCTGCAGCAATAGTGTGTGTAGCCAGAAATTCTGGGGCCCCAAGGAAAAATTTCAGAAATACCAGCACAATGCCTGGAATGAATATGGTTGGCACAGAATAAGTGCTTGTTGATTGTTGAATGAATGAATCACAAAATAAACATTGCCTCAGTAGACGGGCATCACAATGAGGCTGGAGCTCAGTGAGTTGGGTAGTATCCCTTATTCTGATTCTTGCCTGCCCTCCGTCACCCTTCTCACATTCTCCATGCAGGTCAGCAAAAAGTCCACTTTTTCCATGAAGTCTAACCTGATTGCTTTAGTCAAAACCGACTTCTTCCTCCTTTAAAGGCTTATAGTGCTTCCTGCACACCATTCCTTTGCTACCTGCCATATTATGCTTATGTTGCTGTCTTCACTGTCAGTATTCGTATAGTCCTTTAGTGCATTGCCTCACGTGATCTCCGTCATCACTCTGTGTTGAGAATGGACTGTCCTGTTGTTGTTCTTTACTTTGCAGACCTAGCTCTTGGAGCAATATATTAAGAATGGAGAAGGGAATTGTGATTGACACAGGCAGACACTTGTTCTGCAAGTTGTTGTTGTTGGTTATCCTTTGTTTCCTAAGAGTACTGATGACATCAGCAGGGTGATGTCGTGACCTGCGAGTGAATTGGATTTAAGTGAGACCAGGCTGGGCAAAGTCTTCAGTCCCACTCTTCTCCAGAGTCATCAGAGTCCAGTGGCAAGACATAGGTTAGGACCACTGCTGATGGCCCGGGATGCAGTGGAAGACCCTGGCCTTTTAAAGTCTTTCTCAGGTCTCTGTCTGAGGCAACACCCATTCAGTAGTTGAGAATTAGGTAAGAATTGAGGCAAATTAGGGCATAATTTGCAAAATATGCCCTAGTTTGCCTTTATAAAAGAATCAGTCTGGGAGGGGAAGACCCTCAGAGTTTCAGCCAGAAAAGAAACAACTGCTATTTATACTCACTCTGAGCCATGGAAATTCAAACAACAGCTCTACAATTTATAGTTTTGGAGAATTACCTAAAGCAATGAGAAGTTAAGTGACTTGTTCAGGATCACACAGCCAGTATATGTCAAAGGCAGGACTTAAACCTGAATTCAAAAATTTCTGTCTCCAAAGTCAGTTTTCTATCTGTTATACTACTCTGCCTCTTTGACACGCATGTAATAGGTCTTAATTCTTGTTGAATTGGATAGTGCAGATATTCCCATTTTACAGATGAGAAAACTGAGGGCCAGAGATGCCAAGTACCTCTCTTTATAACTGAAAACCTTAATACTTGAATCCAATTCTTCTTACATCCCCCCTCCTTCCTTAACCCAAAATTCTTTCCACTATACCACAGCTGTGTATATTTTAATCCCACGGGGGTTTTATAATCTGAGGACTATTTATTATGCTTCTTTTTAATCCTGCTTTATCCCTAACACAATGCCCTGTGCATATTAGATACCTAACAAATATCCACAGTTGTGTGAATAAAAATTAACTTCCAACCCCATGAGGCAGAAAGACCTGGGTTTAAGTCTGATTTTTCATACCTGCTGTCTATGTGGCTCTGGAAAGTATAAGTCATTTACTTTAGTCAACATTCTAAAATTATCAGGTGCCAATCTGCATTGATAGAGGGTAGTTTTTTTTCCTTCCTCTAGAATTTCCTATACTGTGAAATCACTATGTCAAAAATCAAGTTGAATTGTTTCCCTTCAATTTGTAGCTATCTCCAGCAGTCTTAGAAGGCTTATTGACTTGGGTGACAGGATCAGAGATCTCTAAGATACTTTAAAGCATTGTAATGTTCCAGAAATGCCCTTTGTGGAATTATTAGAATCTTGCATCTCACACCATAGGATGGGCGGGCCTCTGCTACTGCTCCCCTATTAGTCTCTTGAGCCCTTTTCAGTGTTTGCACATTCCCCGTCTGTGTTGGGGCTGTTTGGATGGAAGCTACTTAAAGTTGGAAAATTCATAAAACTTTTATTAAGTGCCTACTTATGTAGATACCCTCCTAGACACTAGGGATGTAAAGACAAAAACTAACCAGTCTCTGCCCACAGAGTGCCTATAGTCAACTGTATTCAATATTCAAAATTCAATAACAACAACAAAAAAAAGATAATATTTATGGAGTGTGTTAAAGTTTGCCAAGATGTTTACAAATATCATCTGATTTTACTTTCTCAATTACCCTGGGAGGTAGTTGCTATATTATGTCCATTTTACAGAGGAAGAAACTGAAGTAGTGAGAAGTTAAGTGACTTGTCCAGGGTTGTGCAGTTCTTAAGTGTCTGAGGCTGGATTTGAACATAGATCTTTCAATTGAACGTTCTTTCCATTGCATCGCCCAATTGACTGTGCTTGTCATTCAACATTAACATCCATAAGCAAAGACAAAGAAATCTGCAAAAGGAGGGACCACTGACACCTGGAAGTGGTGGGGATGATGGAAGGCTTCACAAAGGAGGATGGGACCTGAGCCGATGTTTGAAAGATGAGGATGCTGAAAGGCAGGGCAAAGGCCAAAGGGCAAAGCGGTCATAATGGGGGTGGGAGTCCATCCATAACACAGAGTGATGATGGAGATCACATGAGGCAATGCAGCAAAGGACTATATGAATACTGACAGTGAAGATAGCAACATAAAGCGTGGTATGACGGGTAGCAAATACAGGAGGAAGGAGATGTGATGTCAAGTTTCAGCAACAACTAGTTCTCCATTTTAACCAGAATGGAGAATCTATGAAGAGAAGTCATGTAAACCGCAGTAAAGAGGCAGGCTGGATGATTTGCAGGCTTTCATGGGGACAGGCAGCCTTCCCTTTCTGCACCAGACAAGTATTCTGGAAGCAAACATTGAACTATGAGATCTTTGTGGCTGGAAAATAGAACGGATCTTAAGGAAGCATGTCTTTTTCATCTGTGCAACCAGAATACTTGGATGGTCTATTTTATGGGGTGGTTGCAAGACACCTGCTCTGTAAACTGTTAACAGCTATAAACAAATAAATTATTATGGTTGTTTTTCAGTCATTTCTGACTCTTCATGACCCCATTTGGGGTTTTCTTGGCAAAGATAATATAGTGGCTTGCAATTTCTTTTTCCAGCTCATTTTACGGATGAAGAAACCAAGGCAAACAGGGTTAAATGACTTGCCCAGGGTCACACAGCTAATGTCAAAGGCTGGATTTGAACTCAAGAAGATAAGTCTTCTTGACTCCTGTGCCATCTAGCCGCCCCCAGAATTATTATTAACATAAGCTTTTAGCCCCATTTCTGAAGACAATAGCTCCTGAAAGATTTTGTCTTTACCAGTAGACCTGTTTTTTTTTGGATACTAATGAGCAATGGTAAATTTTAGAACTGAGCTATGGACATTTCATCACAATTGTAGAAGAAGCCATAGATCCTACAGTAGATGCCCTTTTAAGAAGAAATTCTCAGAAATGTATGGAGGAATGGAATATATTTATTGGCATTATCATGTATGCTGAAAGAGACCATCTACTCCAACTTTTCACATTTACTAGATGAGAGACACTGAATAATATTTGTATTTGCTAAGTGGCCTTAGACAAGTCACTCCTCTTCTTCAACCCTTCTTCAATTATAAAGATGGACTAAATAGAAGGACTCAAACAAAATTAAGTATTGTGTAGTTCAGTTTTAGTTGGTGAAATATTTTAGTAGTTTTAGAAATTTGAGTGAATTCTAGTTTGAATTGGTTCTCTTTGTTTTGTTTTCCACCCAGGTAATAGTTTGGTAAAGAATAATTAATTGTTAATTTGTTATAGATTCTAGAGGACTGATAGTAAAACACATTATTTCTTTCAGGAGAGAGAGAGAGAGAGAGACAGACAGACAGACAGACAGACAGAGATAGAGAGAGACAGAGAGAGACAGAGAGAGACAGAGAGACAGAGAGACAGAGAGACAGAGACAGAGAGATAGAGAAAGAGAGACAGAGAGACAGAGAGAGAGATAGAGAGGGAGAGGGAGAGGGAGAGTGTGTGTGTGTGTGTGTGTGTGTGTGTGTATGTGTGTGTTGGGGGTGGGGGACTACGGATGCCAAATGTTGCATACTTTGTCAGATGTGGTTGCTGAGTTAATCGGTTTTCCTTGTTTTTCTTTGTGAAAAAGAGAACATTTATTATGGAAAGGAGGAACACTGGGAAATTGTATAGAAACCAGAAGGTACAACAAAATAAAAAAAACACACAAGAAACTAAAAACAATGTTCCATATGTTTCACAAATTTACCAAAGTGGTATGTCCTGCTCACGTCTCAAACTCAACATGTCCCAAATGGAATTTGTTCTCTTTCCACCAAAATGTAGTCCTTCTGGCTTCACTATTCTTTCTTTCTTTTTTAAGGAGCATCTTTTTTTTTTTACCCAATATTGCACACTGAAGACCTCACTGTTTTCTTTGGATTTGAAAGATGGAAAGAAAAGAGTAAATTACTAAGTCTAGTCATTTCTCCTTCTTCAGCAGCTCTTGCATCTTTTCTCTCCTCTCTTTTCCTGCTTATATACTTTGTTTAGTCAAGGCTCTTATTGCTACCTACCTAGATTATTACAACAGATTCCCAACAGGTGTTTCTGCTTTCACTTTTTCCTCCCACCAATTCATACTTTATATTATTGCCAAACAATAATCATTATTTTTTCCCATTTCCCATTAATGCTTTTTTATACCACAATCATGTCCTGATATACTTTTTCCCACTGAACCCTCCATTATAATAGTTAAGAAAAAAAAAGACAACTATACAACATTCTGTTTCTGTAGTATACAGCCCTCTGTACCTGTAGTCCCACCCTTCCCACCTTTCTACTAGGAGGAGAAATGTTTTTCAGCTTCTATTCTTCAGAAGTAAGGCTATTAAATGAAGTCAAGCTTCAGCAACTTTTTTCTCTTGGTTCTATTTTCTCCAATCTGCATCACTCCCCACAAGCCTTCTCATATTTCTTTGAATTACTTATTTCCATCACTCCTCTTGGCGAATAATATTCCATCACATTCATGGATAGCAATTTCACCGTTCAGTTGTTCCATTATCAATATACAGTCACTTTGTTTCCAGTTTTGTTATCCCAAAAAGTACATGTTCACATTTTTGATTATGGAAGAGATTTTTCTTTTTGCCTTTGATCTCTGGGCCAAAGGGTATGAACAGTTTAATGGCTTTGTTTGTATCATTGCAAATTGTTTTTCAGAATGGTTGAATCAATTCACACTTCTACACAGTTATGGTGTGTTAGCAAATGTACGTGACTCCATCCTTACAGCCCCTCTAACATTATTTCTGTCTTTTATTGTATTTGCCAATTTGATGGGCATGGGGTGAAACTTCATAGTGGTTTTAATATCTGGGACTGTGTGACAAGTATACCTCCTTTTTTTTTAATCCTACATTTCTTGAATGACATCTTTACATCAGAGAGGCTACATCTATACCACATAGAGAGCCAGTCTGGGGTTCAGGAAAGGACATGGGTTCAAATCCTATCCCTGACTCAGTTTACTAGATATGTGACTTCTGGTAGGTCATTGAACCCTTCAATGCCCCAGGCAAATTTCTAAGACTTTCAGTTACACTGGAATTAGATATCTGCATGGTTAGAGAAAAAGCCTAGCTTCAATGATGGGAAGAATTTACACACCAAGAACTCCTTCTGAAGATAGAATCCCAGGAAGATTCCTCCTTCCCCAGCCTCTTACACCTCTTCTTGTGCATAAGTCATCATTAGCAATCTGCTACCCACCATCCATCCCTCCAATGTTCTGTAGATTGCCTACAATTTTGATTCTTCAGAATATCAAGAAGAAGACAAAATAATAAGAAGAAGGAGAAGAAGGAGAAGGAAGAAGAGGAGGAGGAGGAGGAAGAGGAGAAGAAAGAAGAAGAAGGATGAGGATGAGGAGGAGGAAGAGGAGGAGGAAGAGATAGAGAAAGGGGAAGGAAATTAAGTGCCAGGTGCACAGAAAGAGGCAAGAAAGGATCACTGACTTCAAGAAGCTTACAGTCTAATGGAGGAGACAACATGCAAACTTATATACAAAGCAAACAACATGCAGGATGAATAGGAAATGATAAACAGGGAAGACATTGGAATTAAGATGGGTTCAGGAAGACTTCTTGTAGAAGGTGGGATTTTAACTGGGATTTAAAAAGAGCCAGGGAAGTCAGTAGTGGGAATGGAAGAGGGAGAATATTCCAAAAATGAGACACAATCAGAGAAAATGGCTAGAGCTGAGAGATGGAATCTTATTCATGGAACAACTAGTACTGCTATTACATAGATATCCTTTTGTTAAAGGAGCATTGTGGCATCATTGAAAGCACCTCACGATTCCCCAAAAGCAATCCGGGCCACTCTCTTTTATGTAATTACCTTATAGTGTTTTGTATTCTAGTCATATCTGTATCTGTCATCTTCCTTTCCAAGTCTATATGCTCTATGAGTACAGGGATTATGCCTTATCTAAATTATGTTCTTCCTCCAATAGGTAACACAATGTTCTGTTCACCATAGGTGCTCAATAGATATTTGTTGAGTTGAATTTTCTTTGGGGTTTAACAAACTCATATATATATATTTTGATTCTATCTTTCTTCTCAGTCACTGGTTGGTGGGTTTCAAGACATTTTGGTTTTGGAGCCACAGATTTAGAATTGGATAGGCCTTTAGAGGTCATTGGCTCCTGCCTTGTTATTTTGCCTAAGAGGAAAGAGAAGACTGCAGAGGTTAAGTGACTTTCCTGGGGTCACACAGATGGCATTTGCTGAAAAGTTGGTCTAGCGTGCTGCTGTACCAACAGCTTCATTTTCCTTTTTTTCTCCCCCAATTTTGATATATTCCCTCTACTTTTTTTTTTCTAATTTTGACACACTTTCTGTACAAAATGAATTCCCCAAAGCAATTGGAGTGTTTTTATTCCTTTGTTCTACAATGTCCACTGCTGACATACCTGCTCCTCAGTCAGGAGGGTCCCAAAATTATAAGTCTTTAAGCTTTCTTTAGCTCTCCCAGGCTTGAAACATGGGCATGACTTCCCAGAACTGTTCTCTTGGGTCTTAGGTGAGTGTGCCCTAAGTCTGTCCAGTTATAGGCTGACTCGAAGATAAACCTCTCAACATCATCTTTGTCAGGTCTTGGGAGGAGAGATTGGACAGCAGAGGTTGAGAGACGGCTTGAAATATCTTCTACCAATCCCAACTTCTATATTATCACCTTTTATCCCATCCAGAAAAAAACACAGATGAGCCAGCCTATTTTGCATCATAAAACAAAATATGGAGATGGTGATGTTGGCTTTTGTACTTGGAGGTGATACACATTTCTCTGATTTTTGAACGCACACCATTTATCAGCAACTGAAATTAATCTTCAGCTCTTGGGCGAAGCTGCAATCCAGATCATTAATCATATTTTGCATTTTCCCTGTATTAGACTGTTAAGACTTGTTCCTGATAGGGTTGGAAAATATTTCTTTCATCCTAATGGCTGGATGCCCACAAATGTGTTTTAATTATATTTACCTGGAGTTATTGAGTTTGGAATGGTAAGTGCAGGGGACTCATCTTTGAAGTGATCCTAAGTTCCTAAGAGAAACTGCCCGGTGATGTTTCCTTTGATCCAGAGGCCGAACTACCACCCAAGTAGCCCTGCCTGTAGCTCTGGGGGCCCAAGCAAGGAGACTTTTCCCTATCGTCTCTTCTCCCCTCCCATGGACATTTCTGGAGGCCACAGACTGGTGGTGGGGGATGGAGAATTCTTTTGCAAAATTCCAGCTGGGCCTTGCTATTTTAGCTCACAGCCCTATTTGATATATAAAACCTGAATATACGTACATGTATATATACATATAAATCTCACATTTTATGTATTTTCTTTCAGTTTTGTTCTATTTGTTCAAAACAAGATGTGTAACAGAGAAAACAGGATTAAGTGGAAGTTGTTGAAATAAACGAAGTCAATATTGAAATATTGGAAAGGAACAAAGAGTGTGGTATCTGGTACCAGGAGCAGGGAATCTGCTCCTGGTCTTGGATCTGCTGCTAAATTCACTCTGTATCCTTGTGAGCAAATAATTTCCTGTTTGGGGGCAATAGATGACAGCTAGCAATGACTAGTTGTTGATTTTTCCATCCCTCCCCCACTCTTGACTTCCCTCTCTCCCAACATCACTTTGTATTTCTCCAATGCTATTATTAGATATTATTTTGTATTATATATTTTGTATCTCATATTCCTGTATTCAAATCACAGAAAACAATATATAATAGCATATTTTTTTTGGCCGTTTTTGGGGAAGGCAATTGGAGTTAAGTGACCTGCCCAAGGTCACACGGCTAGTTTTTTGTGTTAAGTGTCTGAGGCTGGATTTGAACTCAGCTCCTCCTGACTGTGGGGCTGTGCCCCCTAGCCACCCCCTATAATAGCATTTCTATAAGACTTCGATGTTTGAAAAGTGCTTTGCATATATGATCTCATCTGATCCTCATAACAAATGGGTGATTACCATACATATTATTATCCCTCTTTTACAGATGGGAAAACTCAGATGAGAAGAGGTTTAAGTGATTTATCCAGATTCACACAGCTTGTGAGTGTCTGAGCTAGGCTTCTAATCCCTATCTTCTAGACTCTAAATTCAGCTTTCTATCTACTGCCTCTCTATATTTATAGAAGACACTCATTAAGTACCTACTGTATACAAGGACCTGTACTGGGCATTGGGGGCACAAATAAGGAAGAAAACACACATATATTAAACACCTACTCTGTGCCAGACCCCTTGCTAAGCACGTTACAAATACTGTCTCTCTGGATCCTTGCAACCACTCTAAGAGATGGAAGCTAGTATTATCTCTGTTTGACAGTTGAGGAGAGTTAGGCAGAGGTTCAATGACTTGCTTAGGGTCACACAGTCAGGAAGTATCTGAGGCCATATGTGAACTCTGGTCTACCTGACTCAGGCCCAACACTACTCACTGAATGACCCTTAGAGGCAATGTGGAGATTATGAATTCCTTGAAGGCAAAGATCCTCTCTTAACCTAAACATTCTGCATCCCTATGCTTAACAGAGTGTTCTGTACACGTTTACTTTTCTTTCTCCACCAGACTTAAGATTTTATTGGTGCAGAAGCTAATGCCTTCTGTCAATCCGAGTGTGGCATGTCTCCGAAAAGAGGTAAAAATGTCCTCAGCCTGCATAGGCTTCTCTTATTTGGTGGGTTTTTGCTTATATCCTGAGGCAAGTAAATATTTCATGGTATGAGACTGGGGTAGGACTAAAAGAAATGCTCATGATTTACAAACAAACAAACAAACAAAAAACTAAACCAGATTTTTTAAAAGATGAATTTTTATGGATATCTTTTATTTTTACATCACACAATTTCCCCCCAGATTTCCTTCTCTACTCGTTATTTTTCACTCTCTTGTCCCAAACCCCATGATATTCCTTTGCTTCAGAATGGGAACATAAAGAAAAAAAGTCAAATCCCATAATTCTATGCAAGTCCAAGACAGTATGTAGAGAAAGCCTGTAGAGGAGGCACTATCTTTCCCTTGTGAAGCAAGGGGGTGCACAGGTTGGCATCTTTTCTGTTACCAGTCTTAGTTGCCTGGGGGCTCTGGAATCCAAAGCTTCTCAATTCCCAGATAAGCTCATTATTCCAGATTTGTCTGCAAGTCTCTAAGCACACATCCTAAAAAGGTTGTTGAAATTATCTGTTCTTGCTTAGTCATGTCTGACTCTTTGTGATTACATTTAGGATTTTCTTGGCAAAGATACTGGTATGGTTTGTCATTTCCTTCCCTAGCTCATTTTACAGACGAGGAGAGTGAGGCAGTGAGGGATAAGTGACTTGTCCAGGGTCACACAGCTAGTAAGGATCTGAGGTTAGATTTGAACTCAAGAAGAGTCCAAGCCCAGTGCTCTATGCACTGAGCCACCTGGTTGCCTCTATATCAGCTATCCCTCCTTTAAAAGATAAGGAAAATAAGGTTCCTTTTAGCTCTGGCTCTGAATGATGTATGTTTGGATTTTGGATCATAGACCTGTGGCAGGAAGGAAAGAAGAACAGAGTCACTCCAGATGAATTTTCACTCTAACCCAGAGATTTTTCTACCTGGTGCAAAAGGAGAAGGAAACCCTGTTCATGGGCACATAAATTGATTTGTTCTTTCCCTGTAAAGCAGCTGCTAATCCTGTTAATCTGATAAGACAGGAGGTTTAGTAAGCACTGTGGCTGAAAGGGGCTTCATGCTTTTATGACCTGTTATTGGAGATGAAGGCTTTTGCATACTAAAGCCCTTCCAAAACCCTGGTCAATGATCTCAGCCTTCAAAGGACACTGCTGTCATGACACTGGCTTTGACAAAGAACTAAAGATTAGTCTCTAACTGACCAGTTGGGTGAATCTAATCCTTGGCTCAAATGGTGTAATGGAAAGGGTGTTGGAATTGGAACCTCAGGACCTGAGTTCAAATCCTGATTGTTATTTTGTACTTTTGTGACCATGGGAAAGTCACTACACTCTTCTGTGCCTCAGTTCTCTACTGTAGAAAACAAAAGTTAGAGTAGATGACCTCAAAGCGGGTTCCAGCTCTAGATGTCTAATCCAACCCTTCACTTTTCCTCTCATTTTCACTTTATTCAGCTAACAGGGAGCCTTTGGAAGAAGCACCTTTAATAGAGAGTGCTGGGCTTAGAGACAGGAAGACCTGAGTTAAAATCCAGCCTCAGATACCTGCTAACTGTGTGATTCTGAACAAGTCAGCCTCAGTTTCCCCAACTATAAAATGGGGAAAACAATAAGACCAGGGTTGTTATAAGGATCAAGTGAGATCATGTTTCTTAATCAATGTTTGTCTCCTTCCTTGCCTTCCTCCCCCAGATTTACAGAGGAGAATCCTCCCTGGGATCAGTAGGGCTGCAGGTGGGTCGATGGTATCTGTACTCTGACATTCTGGGAGCTGGGCATCCGCACAGAATAGTGTTTACAAAAAGTGGTAGCTCATGTTTAGATGCCACCTTAAAGTGTGTTGTTGAGTTGTTTCAATCATGACCCCATTTGGGGTTTTCTTGGCAGAGATACTGGAGTGGTTTGTCATTTCCTTCTCTAGCTCATTTTATAGAAGAAAAAAACTGAGATAAACAGAGTGAAGTGACTTACCCAGGGTGTCTGAGGTGGGATCTGAGCTTATAGTGACCAGCCTTCCTGACCCCAGGGCCAGCTTTCTATCTGCTTTGACACCTAGCTGCCCCACCTTACATTTTACAAAGTGTTTTCCTCGCTACCACTCTATGAAGTAGGTAGCACAAGTATTATTTTGCCCATTGTATGGATGAGAAAACAGAGGTTTGGAGAAACTTCAGTCCCACAGGTGAGTATTAAAGTCATCAGACTTGGAGTACCATATCATAATAATAACTAACATTAATATGGTACCTACTATGTGCCAGGCACCGTGCTAAGAGCTTTACAATTATTATTATCTCATTTGATCCTTACAACAACCCCGAGATGTAAGAGCTATTACTATCCCTATTTCACAGATGAGGAAACTGAGGTGAGGCGGCCTGCCCAGAGTCACACAGCTATTAAGTGTCTGAGGCTGGATTTGACTTCAGATCTTCTTGACTCCAGGCCTAGGACTTTATCCCCTGCTTCACTTAGCTGCCCTATTTCCAAGTTAATTCCTCTTTCCACACCACCATAGTATTTTTTGGTTTTCTAAAAAGTCTTTGTCTCTGAGCTGGGCACTTGGTGACAGCAGACCTGTCACCAAGGAAGAAGTTCTGGCCCTGAGGATCAGTCCTCTTTAGGGATCATGGTTGAGGGGTAAATTTGAGGCAAGGGGAGGGCGGCATTCCTGGTTGCATTTTAAGAGTTTCAACCCGGGTCACTGAGGGGGGAGGCTGTAGGATTTCTGTTTCTCTAGCTCTGTGTTCATTCTCCACATTTCATGGTTTCCCAGGGAAGCTCTGTTGGGGATAGAATGACCAATTATTTCTTTCCAGCTCAGCAGGAAGAGTGGCATTAGTAATGGAGAGCTGGATATAGGAGCTTTAATTGAGAACAATTAGCAAGAAAAGCCTCCTAGAAATGCTCCTGCTTACTTACATCTAGGACAGGCCTTTTTTGATAGTAATTAGATAGTTTCTGTGTGGGTGTATATGCATATGTGTATCACTTCTATGAGACCAAGTAGTTCAGTACTTATAATCTATGGCTATGGGTTCAATTCCCATGTAGGCCCATTCCTTTTGCGTCTGGTATGCTGCCGGTTGCCTTGGGACAGAGCAATCTTCCTGCAAATGTATGAGACTTGTGTGACTCACTCTGAAGCATCCTCTACTGAAGGAAGGCATCAAAGCATGTGTCCTGTGGAGAGATGCTTAGGAGTAACTTCAGGTGAGAATATTAGGACTGGAAGGGACTTTGGAGATTGTCTGCTACAACTCCCTCATTTCTAAGGGAAGAAAAAATCAAATCCAGAAAAGGGAAATAGGTTAAATCTGGGTTTTGCCACTTGCTACCTGTGTGACCTCAGGTAAATCATTCAATCTTTCCCAATTTCAGCTTCCTCATCTATAAGAATAGAGAGTCAGATGAGATGACCCCAAACATCTTTTCTAGATTGAAATTTATGATTTATTGCCTAAAGAATTGTCCTGTTTTATCTTCTTGTACGGTCTTGGGCAAGTCAACCATTATTCATTGAGTGCTTAGTGCAAATCTGCTGTGTAAGCTATGAAATCAATTCCTGCCCTCAAGAAGCCAACAGTCTGGCGGGAGCCAACAAGATGCTCTACACTGTCTTGTACAATCATAGAATTATTTCATGTGTCATATTCCATGACTCAAAGCAAAACTCATCTCCTCTAGCCAGAGGTGATCTATCCTCACTAGTTCACAGTTGAACTTACTTCCCTGAAATGCTCTCCAATCTCTTTGTTTTTCACTTATCTAAGGCCCTCCCTCAGGGCTGCTAGGTGGCACAGTGGATAGAATACTGGCCTTGGAGTCAGGAGAATGAGTCTTCCTGAGTTCAAATCTGACCTCACGTGCTACTAGATATGTGACCTTGGAGCCTCTGTCTCAGTTTCCTCATCTGTAAAATGAGCTGGAGAAGGAAATGATAAACCACACAAGTATCTTTGCCAAGAAAACCCCCAAAATAGGGTCACAAAGAGTTGGACATGTCTGAAAAATGATTACACAGCAACAAGATGTCCCTCCCTTCAGGGACACACTCATAGCTTAGCAGTACCCCCTTTTCTGAGCATGTTAGTGATCATCCCAGTCAGGAGAGATGGTTTGCTCTTCTACATCCTTACCCATAGCATGGTTTAGTTGGATCATCATTTGGTGCTAGTCACATATAACTATACATTACAATGTTAGTTCATTTATCACACCTTATCTCACAGAGCCCAAGTCCTGTAGATTCTCCATAGGCCCCTCCAGGTCCCAGTGTGGTATCTTGTACATGTTAGGCAGCTGATAGATGTTTGCTGAATTGGGAGCTGGGGCAGACAACACAGGGAGGGGCAGTATCAGCCTTCTGATATTAGACAGATGCTGGCATCCACTACAGATGGCTGGCTGGTCCTTACTTGGACACAAAGCCTTTGTATGGAAGGTGCAGTGAGTGGTAGGTTTCCATATGTCACAGCTGCCCATGCCCTTCAGGCAATTAAGAGCAGGGAACAGCTAATTTATATAACAAGCAAACAAGGAAGTCATTGTGACCTTTCTGAGACACTTTCATTGATCTTTATTCATCTTCTCTAGCCTCTCCCTCTGCTACTGAACTTTTAATATTCTATTTTGCAGTTTGTTAAATACCCTGCAAATGCTTCTTGAACTGACCTCAATCTCTCAGATTCTCTGTGAGGTGTAAGTTCTTCTATCAAGGAAAGGTCAACCAAGCAACCGTGACCTTTATTCTTCCAAGGAACAACATTTTGCATTTTGTCAGTCATTAATACTTGGCTCTTGTTCATTCTGAGAGTGTTAGACTGTTAACCATGGGCTTTTTCTGGACTGTCACCAATCTCATAAAGTGTTTTTGCCCCCCCATTAAATTCTGTTGCTTGTAAGTGATATAACTCATCACTTGGCCTGGGATCTGACATGTTGGAGGTAGTACAGCGGAGTGGAAGGAAGGTGTAAGGGCCTCAGGAAACCTGAGTTTTAATCCTGGTTCTGATCTTAGGCAAGACATTTCCCTGCTCTCAACCACAAAGATCTTGGTCCTTTGTTGCATAGTAGGAGGCTGGTAAGATTGTTTCTGGGTCTAGCATTTTGTGATTGATTGTTTTAGAAGCTATCTTGGTGATGGAAAACTGAAATAGAAATGTGCTCTATGCTTGGCTGTTAAGGTCAGATCCCTGACATGTTGTTGGCTGAAGGAGGTAGGTAAGTGAGAGAAATGTGTTCTCTCTAACACACTTTCATTCCTGCTTTCTCTTCCACATATCTTCATTTTCTTCCCCTCCCCTCCTCTCCTCCTCCTCTTCCCTTCTTTCTTGTCCTCTCTTCTCTCTCTTCCTTTCTTCTTCCCTTTTCTTCCCCTCCTCTCCTCTCCTTTCTCTTCCTCTCCTTTTTCCCTTTCTCCTGGACTTCTTCTCTCTTCTCTCTCCTCTTTTCCTCTCCTCTCCCCTCTTTGCCTCTCCTTTCTTCTCCACTTTGACCCTTCCCCCATCCTACACTGAATTTTTAAAAGATATGGCAAGGCCCTGCTCTGGGGAGTGACTACCCAGAAAGACCTCCGATCTCTAGTTGTGTCCACCAGAATTTCCTGGCTTCCAAACCTCACCTTCCAAACCTCCCTTCACATTGTCAACTCAAGGAGGGCTTGCTGGCTTTTGGCAAGGAGAGAGTTAAATGGCAGTTGTCTTCTGGTTAGTAATTGCTCTAGTCATCATTATAGTAATTGCTGTGTGGTACTTCAATGATCTGGGAGCTGTAATCCAAGCTCTTAATTAGTCAATGGAGAAACTCTGAAGAGAGCAGAGGGAAAAGAGATGCCTTTAAAGGGACCCTGCTGAGTGATGCCTTAAAACTTCAGCATAGTTATCTGCCTCATTGGGCCAGTAACCTCCCTGTCTCTCCTAAGATGCAGAAAAATGCAACTATCTTAAAAAAAGAAAATCACCAGATGGGCAACGTTCCCACTTGGAAAGCTCATGTGTCTTCCCCACCCCCGGACTGGAGCCCCAGCAGGGAATTTGGAAAGAGGCTGAATCTTCCCTCAGCGATATCTCTTCCCCATAAAGAGATCTCCCCTGTGATAGAAGAGGAAGCCTGCATTGCCTTAGGGATCCACCTGGTTGAGAGAGAACTCTGATGGGGAGCTGAGGGGACAGCTCTGAGCCTCCCTTTTGAGTCTTTTTTCTTTCCCCTCTCCTCGAAGTTAGGCTTTCAGAACCCAGGCCCTGGAAAGGGCCTCTGCCCAAGCTCTTGCATTTACTAGTTTCCCACCACTGATTGATCTACCCTTAGACTTTTGACTTGGAGCCCAGGGCAGGGGTTAAGTGACTGACCACTAACTGGTACAATGTGTAATAGGCCCAAGTTGGTTATAAGGAGCATTCTGCTCTATGGCTGACCTGACCCCTAGGTGATTTCGAAGGTGGTGTTATTGGAAAGATGCTAGGAACAGCCCTTCCTGACCAAAAATATCTTCTTCAATGGCCCTTCCATTTGGCTGAAATTCCCATGAAAGAGTCACCCCCTTTGGGTTAATGCATTCAAGGCCCCTGTTAATGTGTTACTTTTCTCCCCCTAATATTTTGCCCTTTGTCACAACAACAAGTTATCAAATTTAATGTTTTAGTTTATAATAATGATAGTAACTAGCTTCTTTATTTGCCGCTTTAAGGTTTGTAATTCTGTGACATAAGAGCGATTATAATCTTTCTCTAAGTTGCTATGATCACCCCCCCCCATCCCCCCCACCCCCCCACCCCCGTTTTACAGATGAGGAAACTGGAGCTGAGAAAGCTTAAGTAATGTGTTAGGAAGTGTCTGAGTGAAGATTTGAACCCAGAACCTCCTGACTCCAAGTGCAACACTTTACCTGCTCTACCATGGTGTCTCTCATAATCAGTCAGGTGATCAAAAATAATTTATTAAGTGCTTAATGTTCCACATATTGCCCTACAACTGAAGATTTTGCAGAACACAAAAGTAACACAGTCCCTGACCTCAAGGAGTTTATAATCTGGCTAGAAGAGAAAATATGTACGTATGCAGGGCTATACAAAATGGGTCATTTTTCTGTTTTAAAATATTTTATTATTTTTCTATTTACATGTAATATGTTTTTAACTTTGGCTTTGTAAAATTTTGAATTTCAAATTCTCTTTCACCCCCCTCACCACCATCAGACAAGCAGTTTTATATAGATTATATAATGTGTAGCCACACAAAATATAGTTCCATATTCATACCTTGTGATACAAGATGAGAAGGCACTAACAGTGGGTGACAGGGTTGAAAGAATTCCGGGAAAGGCCCATTTTGCCCGAAATCTCTCCTTCAATGGTCCCTTCAGCTGACTGAAATTTCCATGAAATAATCACCCCTATGAACTAATGCATTCAAAGCCCCCATTACTGTTCAGAGAAGCAGGAAAAGCTTCATGTAGAAGGTGACGCTTGATTTGGGCTTTTAAGGACACTAGGGATTCTAAAAGTTAGAGGTGAGAAAGAACTGCATGACAAGCATGGTGGGAATAGTCATCAAAGGCCTGGAGGTGGGAGGTGAAGTGCTGTGAAAGGCTGGTTTGGTTGAACCATAGAGAGTGTGAAGGGGACCTATGTGTAACAAGGTTGGAAGGTGGGTTTGGGCCAGGTGGTGAAAGACTCTGAATGCCAGAGGAATTTCTATTTGATCCTAAAGGTAACAGGAAACACTGGAATTGTGTAAGAAGGGGAGTGATGTGGACAGAAGCAAGTCGTTCAGTTGTGCCTGACTCTTCATGACCCCATTTAGGGTTTTCTTGGCTGAGATACTGGAGTGGTTTGCCATTTCCTTCTCCAGCCCTTTTTACAAATGAGGAAACTGAGGCAAACGGGGTGAAGTGACTTGTCCAGGGTCACACAGCTAGTGTCTGAGACTGGATTTGAGCTCATGAAGCCGAGTCTTTTTGACTCCAGGTCTGGTGTTCTATCTACTGCGCCGCCTAGCTTCCCTAAACGCTATCATTATTATTAGTGATGTTGTTGTGATAGAAAAGCACTACAGGCATTTGAATTCATAATTTCTGGTGTGCTTTTTTTTTTAAAATCAAGGTAGTCCCCTTGGGAGGAGTTGGGAAATGGAATGTGCCAGGAGGAAGGAGAAGGGTTAGGAAAGAAAAGGGGATAGAAGGACGCTGAAAACAAAAGGCAGCAACTTCACAATTTGCCTTAGAGCCGGTCCTGCCTGCACCATCCTTCAGGTTCTGCTGTCAGGACGCTTCCCTGGCCAGCGATCAGCATCCACTATCCACTGTGTAACAAGTATTTTGTTAAGTGAAGTGAGAGAGGACAAGAAAAGAGACCCAGGAATCAGAATCTCTGCTCAGAGCAGATTTCCATTTAAGGGATGGATGATGCCCAGATGATGTAGTTGTAGGTGTATTTAGGCCTAAGCACTTCTGGATAGAGGCAACAGAGATGGCTGTACTTCCTGCTTCAAAGGCTAGTGTAGAGCCCTATTATCTGCGGGAGTGATAAAATATTGAAATGCTTAGAATACTGGATCTCAAGTCAGGAAGGCCTGCGTTCAAAACCTACCTTACTCATTTATTATCTGTGTGACCCTGGGCAAGTCATTTTACTTAGCTGTAAAATGGTGTCATTGGACTTGATGACCTTTAGCAAACTTAACTAGTTCTAAATTTGTAAGCCCATGACGGAGAAGAATAATGCAAGAAAATGAGTCAAGCTTGAGAAAAGGAAGATGAGAGCTCTTTGCTGCTCATATGGGCTGATGACTCTTGGGGTAGGGTTGGGAGGTGGTAGAAGAGGGAGCTGAAAAAGAAATTTCCTGCTTTTAGGGAAATTGGGGAAAGAATAAAAAAAAAGTTGCAATTGCACGTCCACAAAGAGAGAAAGGCAAGTTGTAGAAATTCCGTGGGTAGAACCCAAAGGAGATGTGGAGTCGGAGTTCAAGGAGAAAGATTTTGACCTCATATCAAGGGAGAAGTTCTGCACTCTATACAGAAAAGGTAGACTTTTCCTAAATACTGAACAATTCTTTCCTTGGAATAGACATGAAAGTGAGGGTGAGCTAGAAAGGGCAAGGGGGAAAGAACAATGAAAGGCTGTGTCAAGTCAGCAAACATTTATGAAGTGTGTGCTGTGTGTCAGGCACTGCAGAGAGAGGGGGAAAACAAGCAAAAGCAAGAGCAAAGTTGGATGGAGTCCTTGAGGAATCCTGGGGCTCCTTGCTCTGATTGGCTGGTTCCTCTCAGAATCTCCATGTCAAGGACAATTTCCGGGCCAGCCAAGTTTTCATCCCCTCCTGGCTTTCTCTCCTATGCCCCGAGAGCACCTTAGCATCTTGCACACCCTCTCTTTTCTGTGGCTTTCTTTGTGCGGTCTTCCACCATTAGAATGTAAGTTCCTTGAGGACAGGGACCATCTTTGGCTTTGTTTTTATTTGTATTCCCTGCCTCTCAGGGTCACTGTGAGGGATAAATGACATAATATTTGCAACAGCACTTAGCATTGTGTCTGGGGCATAACAGACACTATATAAATGCTCATCCTTTCACTAGGCTTCTGCATTTGTCTGTGAAGGAGTTGGACCTCAAGGTACCTTCTAGATCTGTGAACACGTGGAAAGAATTCAGCCCATTGCCTGCGTTTGTTCTTAGTGTATAACCTGGTCTGAGCAGAAATGACTTTTTCTAAACTAGTGTGGAATCATCAAGTCTAGTTTGTGAGAAGAGATTCCATCCATTACTGCCCCCACTGAGCCAAGCTAGTGGCTCTCACCCAGTGGTCCTGAAAATTGGACCTAAGGATGTTGCTCTAGCTCCCCTAACCCTCCTTCCACTCGTTTGCCAATCATTTTCCTCCTGGTCCTTTGCATTCCCACTCTGTCCCATTTTGTCTGTCTTCTACAATAATAACCATGTGTCTATGTTCTGACTCACAGATTTAAATCTAGTGTTGCATGACTGGGTGTATTTCACTTTGAAAAACTCCCTGCTTTCTCTGAGTCCCCAAGACATGGAAATAGAGATCTTGCTTTGCTTCCTCCCCTCCTCTCACTCCACCCCAGCTGTCAAAATACGGATGAGCATCTCCCTCTCTTTGCTGCCAGATTAGAAAGAGAGAAATTTATTGATGCAAACCTGTGTCAGCTTCAGGCCTGATCTCCCGGCACAGGAATGTGGCATAATTAGGAGCAGAATCGTGTTTCTGCCTGGACCGCTATAGATAGACTTGTTTAGAAACCCTTTGTTTATCTATCTGATGGCTGGTAGGAGAGCAACCGAGATTGTCATCCATGAGTACAGAGCAGTAATGAATTTCCCTTTTGACTGAACGTCCTGAAAAACCAATAATGTAAAGAGAAATTTCGATAATAAATTTTTAAAAAATTTCTGTCCTTGTTGCTGCAAACATTTTGAAAAGCTGTGAATCCAATAGATGCCATATATGTGAAAATATTTATAGCAACATTTTTTTGTGGTAGTAGGGACCTAGGGGAAAAAAGTATGACCATCAATTGGGGACTGGCTAAATAAATTGTACTATTTGTGCTATAATCAAGAAGGAACATGATGAACACAGAGACTCATGGAAAGACTTACATGAACTGATGCAGAGTGAACTTAGAAAAGCCAGGAAAACAGTATACATCTTGACTACAAGAATGTAAATGGAATGAACAGCAACAACAAAGCAATTGAAACTCCATGTGGGAAATTCCAATGACCAAGACTGGCCACAATGAAGAGATATGAGAAGATATACTTAATGTCTTCATAAAAAAAAAGAATTTTTTTCCTTGGTGCTTTTCTGAACCTCCCACTTGTTTGGCTGGGTGGAATGCTCCTGGGAGATATCAGTATTTCAAGGACTTAATGTTGACATTATTTCAAAGACCTATGATTTTGTCAGTATGGATCTTCTTTTTACTGAGAAAGAGAATAATCCACCTATAACATTTAGTCTTACAGAGTTGCCTTGAAGCTAAGTGTCAGAAGCAGGATTTGAATCTAGCTCTTCCTGATTCCAAGTTCAGCATTCTGTCCGTTATGCACCTAGGTCAAACACATGGTGGATAAAGTATTGAATCTGAAGTCAGCAAAACCTTGAGTTCAAATCCAGCCTTATATACTTGCTAGTTGTATGACCCTGGGCAAATCATTTAACCTCTGTTGCCTCAGTTTCCTTAACTGTAAAATAGGGATGATAATAACACTTACCTAGTAGGGTTCTTATGAGAATTAAAGGAGATATTTGTAAAGTGTAAGTGCCAAATCAACTCTAGCCATGATGATGAAGATGAAGATGATGATGATGATTCTATGTTCTGTAGAGGATGTAGCTTCTCTCCAAAAGATGGCATTTGCACCCAGACATGAAACACTTTCAACAACCCTGAGATGCAACTTGATGCAAAAATCTATCTAATAACCATATTCTCTCAGTGGTGCTATTGGCTGTAAATCATAAGATACCACAATCTTAAAAGAATCCAAATTTCAAGTAAGACAAAGAGTGGGTAAGTTGGTTGTACGTATAATGGGAAAAGGAGGGTGGTTGTAGAAAGGTTGATAGCAGATGGTCAGCCCAAGTCTGGCATTAAAATAACAAAAGGCCCAGGGGAAGGCCCCCAGCATGTTGGGTAGTTCCTCTACCCAACCTCTACCCTTAGAGGAGGGCATGGATTAGGATGGCAAAGGATGAGAGGAATATTGTAGGAAGGGTTCATATTGATAATCTAGACCCATTGAAATAGAATTGAGGTTTTCTATCATAGAAATAGGGGAAGGTGGGTGATAGATGAAAATATAGGGCTATCAAAGGCTCAAGAGTCCAGATGCTTGGCACTGCTATCATTATACCATTTTATTGAGAATATCTTAACTTAGGATGGAACTCAGATGCTGGGCAGTCTTACAGTTAAAGTAGATTGGCACATCTCACTTCAGTTTTTTTCTAAGCTTTCCTTTCCTTCATTTACATTCTTATTAGTTACTTACTCACCTGTAGGCTCAGCCCCAGGCAAAATTGTAAAACAGAGTAAGTTTGTTTTTTTGCTACTTTCCTCCCTCCAGTTTCACTTCCATGCCCTAAGGTTAACTGTTAATTGCTAAGGCGCTAGCTGCCTAGGGCTCAAGATGTTACTTCTCTAGGGCCATTGTATAGGTGACTCTGGAAGAATTCTTCCAAAGGAATGCATTTCTGAAAGTGGATTTCTGCCTCTGGAGCAGGTGATAAGAGAAAATGATTTTAAGTAGAGGACCTGCCTGACAACCCTGAAAGGCTGATATTTTGGTAGAAATAAACTCTATGTCCCATGGATTCAGGGAGCAATTGGCAAAAAAAAAAGCCCTCAAGCCTGGCTCACTTACCTGCCACATACTGGCACTGGACCAAATTGAATTAGGGAATTTGTTCATTTGAAAAATTGCCTTTGATAGGATTTACTGATAGTTTACTTTTCATTCAATAGCAATTCTCACATGTTGCTCTAGTTCCCTTCATGATCAAAGATCAAGTTGGCACCACCTCTAATTTCTTTGAAAGATGTCAGGTTCGCCAATTATTCTGTTTCCACCAGGTTCTTTTGTCAGTTTGCAAGGGTGATTTCCAGCCAGAAAACTTACAATAGGCTATCAAAAATGACTCTAGTTTCTAACTCCCTGGTGTCCATTTGGACCCTGCATTGACTCAAGGCAATTTCTCTTTCTAGTCTTCCTAATAAATATTTGATTAACTTCAACAAGTAGTTCTTAATGTGCTATTAACGATGTGCCAGAAACTGTGCTGGGTGCTGAGAATATCAAGAAAAATAACCCCTGCTTTTGAGGAGCTTGGGGAAACCACATATATGAAGAAAAGGTAGCTTGGAGCCATGGAAAGAAATGGAGGATTTGGAGTCAGAGAACCTGAAATTACTTCTTTGGGACTCAGTTTCTGCACCTGTAGAATGTGGGGGCTGGACTAAATGGCTTTGAAAGACCATTTGAGTTCTAAATCTATGTTTCTAAGTAAATATAAAATATATGCAGATTAATTTTGGTGGTGGTAGTATGGGGGAAAGTCCCTGGTCTAATATGAAGGGTAATTTGTTAACAACAGAATGGGAATTTCAGAGGGCACAATAGAATGGTGGAGAATAGTGGCATAAGGACAGAGAAGGATGGAACCAGCATGGATGAGTATGAGGAGGAGTGAGCAAGGAGGAGTTCTTGAATAAAGCACAGGACAGTACTTTATCACACTTTTCATAGTAGCAATAGTAAAGCTGATTGGATTAAGAGGTTGGGGGCAGGTAGGTGCTTCTCATCTTCATAACTCCAAATCTGGTCTCAGACTAGCTGTATGACTCTAAGCAAGTCACTTAACCCTGCTTGCCTCAGTTTCCTCATCTACAAAATGAGATGGAGTAAGAAATGGCAAATCACTCCAGTGTATCTTTGCCAAGAAAATCCCAAATGGGGTCATGAAGAGTCAGACACAACTGAAATGACCAAACAATAAAAACTACGACAGACAGATCCTATCGGATCCTTCCTAATGATGGAGGCAGGAGTTGGTGGAACCTTGGTGCTTGGTGATTATGAAGAGTAATAGTGCAATACAGTTAATTTAGAGTCAGGGGTCCTGGGCTGGAATCCTGACTCTGCTACTTATGACTATTAACTATAGAGGAACAGGACATTACCCTATAATATTCAACCATGTCAGTTCTCCCTCTTCTGGGGTGATGTTGGGATGTCAGGAACATCTTTAATTTTGTACCAGTGACTGGTGAAGAGAAGCAGAGAAGGAAAGCAAAAGGCAAGTCCCTAATTCTGCCTGTTGGTCAAAGCAAGAGTCTTATTTGCTGGCTTATGACTAATTTTGAAAAGCTCATGTAAATTCAAATCTGGTCCAAATGTTTAACCTTTAAGAATATTTCTTTGAGGTCTCCCTCTTGTTTATGGTCTTCTGCACTTAGAAGGATTAGCAAATCATCCCATCTGCATTCCCTGAAGGTGTCAGCTAATTTTGAAGTATTAATAGTAGTCAGTCCTCAAAGGCTGATGTTGTTTGGAAATAACATACTTGGCTTCTTCCCAGACAATAACACTATTTTGTTATGGGCCTAATAAAATGGAAATGGAAAAAAAAATCAAGATAACAGGGTCAATGAAAGCTTTCATTCTCACCAGTGCTCTTTGACACACAACTATAAACACGGTAAATGAGGAATTTAGCAAGCCCTGAAATCTAAATTGGCTGTTGAATGTTTATATGTTGCTTGTGAAAAGCAAACACACATGTTCTATAGAATATGATATGGTTCTTTCTTAATTACCCAGGGAAACTGGTACAAGGTTGTCCAAAGTCAATGGTTACCTCTTCGGGCCTCAGTTTCTTCAGCTATAAAACTGAAGGAGCTGCACTTAAGACGGGAAAGAGATAAGCATTTATACAGTACCTGCTATATCTCCTCTGACCTCTACTCTGTGAGGTAGGTGTTACTATTATCCTCAGTGACTTGCCCAGGGTTTCACAGCTAGTAGATTTGAACTCTGGTCTTCCTAAGACTGCAGGCCCAACATTCTATCCACTGAGCCACTGGTTACCTCTTAACATACTTGAATCATTCTGTAATATTCTAGTATCTGTGGTTAAAAGATTTGCTCAAGATTACTCAGCAGATCCAGACTAAGAACTGCAAATAATGGAGTCAGGTGTTTGTGGCTCAGAGTTCAGCTTTTTCATCACTTGTGTAATGTTGGTAAAAAACAAAAACAAAAACAAAACCAGGTAGATATATTCTGGTGGAAGTACTTAAAACCAGATACAAAGAACAAAACACTTTAGGAACTAAAATTATGTGATTTTATCATTTATGCTTACCAGCATGATGAATGAAATTCACAGAAGTAGTAGAGTTATTTGTTTTTTTTAATCCCAACCTGTGATTTCTTCATCATGAGGAACTTCCATCTTGTAGACTTCCTCTACTGGTACAGATCTGCAGCTCATACATAGTCTTGGGGAGTTTCCCAGGACAGTGTGAGGCAGGATGATTTGCCTGAGTTTACACAGCCAGTATATATATGAGGCAAGACTCAAATGTAAGTTTTCCTCTCTCCTCTATTCATTAGACCAAGATAACTCTCATGAAAGTGGTTGGTTGAACTGAAAAAAAAATGAATCAGGCATTTATTGAGTGCTTATTATGTTCAAGGTATTTTTGTGTGGACTTAGTAAAAATGAGGTGGCTCAAAGGATAATGTGCTGACCCTGGAGTCTACATTTGGGCTGGGAGGACAATCTGAGGCTTTTACCTCTGATGCTTGCTATTTCTGTGATCGAGGACAAGACACCAAACTTTCTTGGATCAGTTTCCTTATCTGCAAAATGTGGGAGTTGGGCTTTGAGATCTCTTTCAGCTCAAAATCTATGATCATTTATAATCTTCTCATTTTGTAACTTTTTGGCCTCTGAATTCCTTTTACATTTCTGATTTTATGACCAATTCATATTGCTGCCTTGTTATTTAGCTTTTTTTATGCTAAGTTACAAATGAATGGGGCAGATAACAAATGGCAATTTCCACTTCTCAAAAAAGAGATGGTGTACCACAGGTGAAAAATGCTGCATGTGACTTGACTGGTTTTTGCAGCTTATGCATTTTCTTTGTTAATTTTTTTGTTTGTTAATTTCTTTTCTTTGTTGTAAGGAGGAATCAAGACATAAAAATGAAAAGGATTAATAAAGCATTTCCAAAAGAGAAATGGTACAGGCTTTCAAAAGAGAGAGATTTCTATGTGCCAAGGTGGTTACAGACAGCTTCCTGGAGAAAGTGAGATCTGAGCTGGGCTTTGAAGAAAAGAGAGAATTTTGAAAAGCAGGGGAGGACTAGGAGACGGCATTCTCATTAGAGGTCTGAACCAAAGCTTCTCCACCTGTCTCACTGGAGATAACATTAAACTGTTTGTTGTTAAATCCACTCCCATAAGGTTTTTGGAGAAACTTAACTCAGCTGATTTATCCTGGGGCTTTGGGTAGAATTTGAAAGATGGAAAGGGAGGAGGATGGGGGAGGAGTAAAACAAGGAGGTGGGGAATGTGTATAGTATGATTTGGGCTGGTTAGACCAATATGGATTTTCTTGCCAGTGAATATCCTGGTACCAAAAGGTCTTGGCGAATGTGTTTGTGACAGTTAGATATTTCCCAAGGTGGGAAACCTGAGAAGGGATTTTAACCTGATATTATGTAATATATAATGGCTAAGGAGTATATTGGTGTGTGTGTGTGTGTGTGTGTGTGTGTGTGTGTGTGTGTTTAATTTCCATATCCAGTCATAACTCCAAGGGCAAAAGAATCAGACTATTGTTTGTTTAACTGGACTTTCATAGTGCTGATTGACTTTTTTTTGGCAATTGAGGTTAAGTGACTTGCCCAAGGTCACATGGCTAGTCAGTGTTAAGTGTTTGAGGCTGGATTTTAACTCAGGTCCTCTTGATTCCAGAGCCAGTGCTCTATTTACTGCATCATCTAGCCACCCCCTGATTGACTTTTTAAAATACTTTGCTTTGTCTTTTACCTTTCAAGCAAGCCATAATGACAGTGTTATACACAGGTCACTGCATGTTTTGCCTCACAGTGCACTGAACGATTCAGGTATATGAAAATGATGGGTTTCTTTGGGATAGATTTATGCCACTGCCTCCTACCTTCCAATGAAGCAATAGATAGAGATCATTGATTAGTGTCTGGTCACATTCTTCTCCTGAAAAATGAATGGGGTTGTGGAAATTGATTGCTCTAAAGGCAACATACTGACAACCAGCTAATTACCAGCCCCATCAGGAAAGGGAACAAAGAGATAAAGACAAGGAAAGAATTAATTTCAACATCCACATGTACAAAAAGATTTCTAGCAGTTCTTTCAGTGAGGACAAAAAATTGGAAACAGAGGAGATACCTCAGATCAGTTGGGGAATGTTTGAACAAATTATAGGAATGTAGTAGAATACTACTATGCCATAAGAAATGACAAAAGAGACAGTATCAGAGAAATCCTGGGAACCTGGGAACTGACACAGAGTGAAGTGAGCAGAAGCAAGAGAGCAATTTTAAAAAATAAAAACAGCTTTGTGAAGACAACTTTGAAAGATTTAAGAATTCTACTCAATGCAATGACCAAACATGGTGCTATCTGCCTCCTGATAGACTAAATATACAGAATAAGACATGTACTTTTGGACATGACCAACATGGGAATTTGTTTTGCTTGACTAAGGAGCTTTGATTTTCTCTCTTTGGGGGGTGGTGCTGGGGTGGAATGGAGAGAGAAAAATACTTTTTAACTGAAAAAAAAAATAAAATTCAATAAAATGTTTGTAAAATAAAAAAAAATTTAAATGATCCAAACCAAGACTGAATTTTTGCATTTTCTTCTATGACTTTATCTTTGGTGCATATTTTGTGGGTACACAGAGGGAAGGCATTAGGGATTTTAGCATCTAGAGAAGGAAAGGAAAAGGAGAACAAAAAAAACAGGTGATAGATAAAGTTTTTATCTATTTAAAAAAAAAAAGCTAGATTTTGAATGTTAATCTTCTCACTTAAAGTTGGAAAGGACCCAAGAGATCATTTAGTCCCAGGGATCCCCAACTTAACTCCCAGAGGGTATGATAAAGTTGTCAAGGGAATATAAGACTATTTGGTAAATAACCATATTATCCCAGTGAAATATTTTTAAAATACTAGTGATAGTGAAAAAAATTACATTTAAAAACCTTGTGTTTCTTATGAAAAATTAATCTACTTTGTTGCATATGTATGCATGGTAAACATTAGAATT
>CM053594.1:327810625-327828760 GCA_028646575.1 Pseudocheirus occidentalis
CCAAAGGAAAGGTCTCAGCAGAAGCTCCAGCCTCCAGATGTTTACCCCAGGAAATTCTGACCTTCCCAGGTGAGGCTTTTCCTTTTATATGCCTTAGCTCCTCCCTCTTCTGCCACTTCCTATTACATCAGCAACTTCCTCCCAAGGTGTTAACTACTTCTGTTAATTAAATAGCTTAAACAGGGTGTTAATTTGAAACAAGGTGCTAAGTACCTGCTTACTTGCCAATACAAAGGGACATAGAAGACCTTCAGATTCCATTAACTTTACATGGTTTTGAGAGAGGTGGGGGAAGCTGGTGAAAATGTATGAGTATTTAGCTTCAAAATTGGGACAGAAAAGGACAAGGTTAACTGCTCCTTGACCTTTAAAATTGGGGCTTGCTGGTACTCACCCCCGCTCCTGACTACACAATAAACCCACATTCAGTCAGACCATAGTGCCTGTACCAAACTGGACAGGAACCCTCAGAGCAAAGTCCAGACAGCGGTTGGATCCCATTGTCATGTCAGCAATTTGGTGGTGCAGGAACATTAGGATGATTTTTTTGAGGAAGTGTTCACAGAGCTTCTGGAGAAGTACTGGGAGATCGAGGAGATGAACATCTGTGATTACTTGGGGGACCACTTAGTAGGGAACTCTGTGTCAAGTTGAGCGCCCATGACCAAGTTCGACAATGATTGGTTCCCCCTCAGGAACTTGCCGGAGTTCTGCTGTCTGCAATATGAGATGGGTGAATGCACCCGGGGAGGTTTCTGCAACTTCATGCACCTCCGGCCAATCTCCGGGGACCCTCGCAGGCAGCTGTATGGCCATGGCCTCAGAAGAAGGGGATCGTCACCCAAAAGACCTGGAGGAGGACAACACCCTCACCAGGCCACCGCTGCAGACAGACGCTTCTGAGACCACAGACTCAGGCTCCTGTTCCCCCTCCCTAGGACACTCACTGCTGTGGTCTTCCCCTTCCCTCCTTCTCTTCCACATCCAGACTTTGGGGATTCAGGGGTCTCCTGGTCCCTCCATTTCTCTTTAAGAAACGTGGGAGGAGCAGGAACCTTCTCCCTCCTTCCCCCAATAAACTTTCTTGTCTGTCACAAAAAAGCAAAAAAACATTACATGGTTTCTCCATTATTTCTTTTCTCCTGGAGACATGGTTATATTGAGAACATTAGTCTTACCTGCTTGATGATAGGTTGTTAATTTGTTTCTCATTTAGCATCTTTTACAGTGCCTTGTATGTAGTAGGTACTTAATAAGTGTTTAAATGATTGAATGACTGTCTTTCTGATTGAGAAATTCATTCACTGACTCATTTAACACAGATTAATACACAACCTTAAGGGGAGGCTAGGTAAATAGAGCACTGGCCCTACAGTCAGGAGGACCTGAATTCAAATTCGACCTCAGACACTTAACACTTAACTAGCCCTGTGACCTTGGGCAAGTCACTTAATCCCAATTGCCCTGCAAAAAAACAGGACACAACCTATGAAAAAATCCACTCTCCTCCCCCCCCCCAAAAAAAACAAACCAACTCTCAAGGAGTGCACATTTTAATAGGAGAGACCAGGAATGACTTCCTATAGAAGGTAGGAGGAGACCAGAGTCTTGAAGGAAGCCAGAGGAACCTAGAGATGGAAGTGAAGGGGCAGAGTGTTCCAGGAATGGAGGATAGCCAATAAAAAGACACAAAGAAAGGAGATGTCTTATTTGGGAAATTACAGGTAGGTCCGTGGCATTGGATTATTAAGTTCATGGAAGCGAGTAAGGTGAAAAAAATAATGATTAGAAAGGCAGGAAGGTGCCAGATCATAAAGAGCTTTAAATGTCAAACAGAATAGTTTATAATTGGTCCTTGAGTTATTAGAAAGCCACTAGAGTTCCTTTTTTAAAGAGAGAAGTGACATGATTAGGTCTATGCTTAAGGAAAAAATCACTCTTTCCACTATAAATTATATCTAAGTGCATAAGAAGAATACAAAGTGTTGAAATCAGATGAAAGAGAGATAATTTCCAACTGGGAAGGTTGGAGAATGGGAGAAATCAGAGAAGGCTTCTGGAGAAAGTGGCTTTTAATCTGAGCCTTAAAGGATGGGTAAAATGGCAGTTTGACATAAGGAAGCAGACATAGCTATATAATGAAATGCATGGAGATATTGAAAAGATGCACCATATTTGTGGGATTTATTCTCATTCTAGTTTGACTAGAACATTAAAGAATGTGAAGGGAAGTAACATGAGATGAATTTTAGCCAGGAAGTTAGTTTGAGGTCATTTTATGGAAGGCATTAAGTGACGGGCTAAGAAGTTAAATCAAATTTTCCATTGCCTACCAAGTAAAATCCAACTTGTGAAGACCAATATTTTGTCTTTGGAGAGATCATTTGAGCACTCTAGAAAGCCCCAATAACTCAATGAAAAAAACAAATTTTGCTGTCTTGAGTGTGTCCTGATAGAGGAGAATACGAATCCATAGATACATACTTTGTGAGGATTCTTCCTATAGTAGTGATAGATTTGTAGTGATCCATCTACTATTTCTCTCCCACTTTCTCTTTTTTGTGAGTCATCCTTGCGGAGTTAGAAGCATAATATGTGGGTAGAGAACAGAGAAAAGCTCACTAGTCCCTGTGAGAATGGAACCCATGACACTGAGATCATTAGCACTTAAATCTACCAGCTGGACTAACCAACAACAAGTAAAAACCAGATTAAGCCAGGCTTTCAAACCTAATCTATTAAAGGTGGGAAGGTTCCTAGAGATAATCTACTATTTGAAAGAGGAGGAAATTGTGGGGTCAGAGAAATACAATCACAAGACTAAGGTCACTGGGCAAGTTAGTGGCAGAGCTCAGAGTAGAACCCAGTCCTGATAACTCCTTCTGACAGTTTCAAAATGCTTTGGAAGTCAATTTAGCATTCTGTTAAAAAGGATGGAAAAGGAGAAGAGAAGCTATACGACTTGCCTGAAGTTTGTCGGTATCCCTGGGACAGACCCAGGAATAGAACATAGAGAAGAGAACCCATTTCATCATGGTTCCAAAATGAGCAGTCTTTTTTTTTTTTTGGAGGGCAGTTGGGGTTAAGTGACTTGTCTAAGGTCACACAGCTAGTTTTTTTGTGTGTGTGTTTAAGTGTCTGAGGCCAGATTTGAACTCAGGTACTCCTGACTCCAAGGCCGGCGCTCTATTCACTGCACCACCTAGCCGCCCCTAAAATGAACAGTCTTTAACACAGTGAAATCTAATAACAAATTGGGCTAGTGTTTATCCTTATGTAAGTTTTAATTAGTTGTTCCTGGGCAGGCTTAATGAAAAGCTGATTAGAGGAATGGAGAGAAGAAACAGTACTAAAGGACTGGGGTTAATTTCAGTGAATTATATAAAATCACTTCATAAAGAGTCACAAGGACAATACTCATAGAACTATATAGGCTGTCCTATGCTAATTAAACTCTGGGGTCTGGCTGAGATACATAATGAATGTAGATTCAATTATACAGTTTCAAATCTGTAGCTTTAGGGTGAGAAACCAAAGCATAGATGGACAGGTCAGATATAAGATAGATTTGGTAGCAGATGTGGCCAGAAGTCCTGTTTTCTCATTCACTGGGGTGGGCAGCTGTTGAAATGAAGATTTTTGGCTCATAGAACATCTTCACTTTGTAACTTCACAACCTTGCTTCTTCTATGACGTACCTGCAAAATTCCTAGGACAAACCAGAACATATGAGAAGGACCTTTCCTCTCTCCCCTTGACCAGTCATCATCTGGTGTGGTCATCTGTCTAGCCACATGTCCAGCCCAGACCAGATCCAGGTAGGCAACAAATCGACACTGAGCATTTAGCATAAAGAGATGTCTGATGTGCAATGAGCAATGTAGAACAAAACAGAAAACTCCCACCCTTACCCTATTATTCCCCTCCAGCAGAAATGAACAAGCTTAACCTATGTCCAACAGGAAAATATGCTTAAGACAAGTCAAAAAGTACCTTTGAAGTTGTTAGTAGATGCTAGGCTCTGTGCTAAGCATTGGAGATACAAAGAAAGGCAAAAACAATAAGTTAGCTAAAAAAAATGTATTAAACATCCAGGAACCATGCTCAGTGCTGGGCGGGAATAAAAAGAAAGGCCAAAGTCAATCCCTGACCTTGAGGAGCTCACGATCTGTTGGGGTAGACAACATGCAAACAACTATGAATGAATAAATTAGAGTTAGGATAAACTGAAATTCACCAAATAGAGGAAAGCACTTAAAGACAATTGGGAAAGACTTCCGGCAGAAGGCAGGATTTTAGTTGGGACTTAAAGAGAGCCAGCGAAACCAGGAGGCAGAGATGAGGAAGGAGAGCATTCCAGGCATGGGGTTGGGGGTTGGGGGTAACCAGTGAAAGTTCCTAGTCCCTGTCCTCAAGGAATTCTAATGGGAGAGACAGGAAAACAACTATGTATATAAAAGAAATATTCAGGTGAAATGAGAGATGGTCTCAGAGAGAAGGCAGTAGAATGAAAGAGTGGAAGGTGTGTATGGGTTGGGTTAGAGACCATGAAAGGCCTCTTGGTGGAAGGCTGGATTGAAGCTGAGTCTTGAATATAATTCTCAGATTCCGTGGCTCACAGCAAAGTAGTTCCTTTCTTTTATATTTTTATTCTTTTCTTTTTCTCTTCCAGATCAGTCTTGTGATTCTATAGGTAAAGAGCACTTTCTAGGCCTGGTATATTATAAGTGCTTAATTAATTCTTACCAGTGCAGATTGACAGTTATTTTGTACTTTACAGTCTCAAACAGTTGCCTGGGAATAGAATACTGAGAGGTCTGGTGACTAGCCAGGGTCATAGAGGTAAGATTGAACCCAGGTCTTCCTGACTCTCTATCCACTCCCTGCAGTAGTTTAGCTGGCATTATTATTATTATTTTTCAGTTAATATTGAACTTTTCTGTAACGCATTCCCATGTTCATGCACCACCACCACCACCACCACCACCACCACCACCACCACCACCATATATGTAGTAGTGCTATAAATAAGAGCTCTATACATAGAAAGAGTTATAGATCAAATAAGATTGTAAGTAAATGGTTAGTAGGACTGTTAGTTGGGACTCTGATAGTCCCAAATGAGGGCAGTGCTTTCAAATGTCCTCATGCGGTTATGGTCTGTACATGCATAATCACTCTACCTTCTTTTCTCCATAGTGGCAAGGCTGGGTGAATCAGTAGAGCAATATACTAATAGAAGAGAAATGTGAATGACCTCTTCTTCCCCACATACGAAGGAATAAGCAGACTCAGGAGATTGCCTCGTTAGCCTAATCTGTCTGTTCCTTCTCATGGCTACGTTTCTGTACAGTAGAACCATGGAATGCTAGACCTGGAAGGCAAGACATTTACGGTCTGCAGGGGTGATCTGAGTTTCCTTCTTTGTAAAAGGAAGGCATTAACTACTTAGTTTAGGTAAGTCACTTAGGATCGGAGAATCTTAGATTTAGAACGGAAAGGAAACTTGGAAGCTGTTGGGTCTAACCCTCTCATTTCACAGATGAGATAAATGAAACACTGAGAATTTAAGTGACTTACCCACAATAATACAGCTGCTACTAATAATATTAATAATAGTCTCACTTATCTAGCACTTCGTTTTGCTAAGCTCTTTATAAGTATGATACCATTTTATCCTTATAACAACTCTAGGTGGTAGGTATTATTATTATCCTCACTTTACAGATAAGGAAACTGAGGCAGAGACAAGTTTAGTGACATATGCTTCAGGTCATAGCTAGTAACTATCTAAGGATGGATTTTTTCCTTGGGTCATTCCTTGGACCCCAAGTCTGAGACACTGTCTACTTCATTTCCCAGCTGCCTTTATGACCTAAGTCTCCTTACTCCTAGTGTGTGATTGTGCTGACTTTTTTTTCTTAAGTGTAATCATGGAACCCAGAACTGTAATTATTTTTTTTTGGTCACAATGTCAGCTTTGGTGGTTGCATGTTTTTGAACAGGAAATGCCCTTCCCCCTTGAAATGTAGGAGATGAACTCAGAGAAACCTAGAAACCAAATGTCTTGAGGTATCTGTGTTTCTTTGGTTTAGAGGAATGTCAGGGTAACCTCAACGGCTTCCATTTCAAAACATCATTTTAAGGAAAAACACAGAGGCCTCATACAACTGTCTCTGGGAGTTTATTAAAATATTAGTTTTCTAGGTGTGTGCTGCCAATTTGCTTTCCAAAGTGTTTAAAAATAGCCTCTAGAAGAATGGATTCCATCAAAATCATTAGCTGAGATGTCCCTTTCATGATTTAAACCACAGAACATGAGGCCAGGCTAAATAGAGTGGGCAAAAAGGACCCTTTGGATACTCTTAAACCATTTTCACATAAATCACAGCCCTGGAAAATGCCGCGACCTCTGAAGCATCTTTCCATGTAGAATGGTCAAAGTCTTCAAGAAAGGGCAGCTTGTTCGGCCTAGTGGGTATTTGTCCTGACTCAGGTTCAAAGGCTCTGTTATTTATAGAGGCTGGCCTAACCATCCCCCCACACTGAGAGAGAATGAAATAACAGGGATGAAAACCAAAAGGTCACCTCAGTCAAAGCCACTGCCCAAGTGAAGGGACTGGTGATGTCATGGTAAAATACCCCAGCTTCCTCAGGGAGGCTTCTATAGGGCTGAGATTTTGAGGGCCCAATTCATGGCTCCTCCAGCTTTCTTGACTTGCCCTTTGAAAGCCTGGAGGATCATATGAGAACTAGAAAATGAAGGTCACCTGAGGAAACTCCAGAGAACAATGAGGGTAATAGAGTCATTGCCACAGAAGCTCACACCTTCTCTTTTTGCCTGAAAGATCTGGCAGACAGAGCTGTGGGTCACAGGAGAGAGTTGTTGGCACATGTAGGGAAACAAGTAGATGAAGGGATAACCCTATGGTCTCTTGTATCCCCAGAGACCAGACTATTCACAATGGAGCTCAGATTACCTAATCTTCTCTCTCCCTGTTCTCTGCCCTCCCCCCTTCCTTATTTGAGAGCTGTGAACAATTGGCCAAGTGCATTCAAGGTTTGCTTTTGGCTTTCCTAAAGGACTGGATGCTAGCTACCAGTTGGGGCAGAATTCCAGAATGAATAGGGCCAAGTTTTCACTGGACAGACCAGAGTTAGCTCAAGCCAAATGGGATAAGATTCTAGAAAGAAATACCAACGCAAACCTGCCCACTCATCATCCCAGAGGGATGTCTATTCACTTTTCTGGCATAGGCAGATGGGGGAAGGAAGGAGGGAGGGGAGGCACAAAGGCTTTCCTGGCAAAGGGCACTGCCTTCTTATCAATTTGTGGAGGCTGAACCCAGGTAGAAAGGGAGCTGTATAGCTAATGGAAATATGAACTGGTACAAAGTACCGTTTCGTACTGTTTCCATCAGGTTGGCTAAATCAGATTAAAGTATTTTTTCTCCTTGAAGATGTCTTCTTGTTCCCTCCAGGCCCTCTCTCTCTTTACAATTCCAGTCCTTAATTCCTGCCCTCAATGATGACTTTACAGGTGGGTGGGCTGGTGGCAATATTACATGCTTTGAAGAGTTCCATCAAAAAACATACGCCCTTTTTCTGGCATACAGGTAGGGAACCATGAGGATAGAATTTTGTATCTTAAGTTTCAAACACTATATGAGGTGATTTTGCTTATTAAAAAAAATCACAAAAGAGGGCTTGATGCTGAGATTTTGGTGGAAATAATAGGGTCAGAGATTTAGAGCTGGAAGGGAAGTTAGAGGACCAATACCTTCACTTTATAGATGAGGAAAATGAGATCCAGAAAGGCTATGTGACTTGCTCAGGGCTATGGTCATTGCCAGTAAACACTTACTGAGTCTCTTATGTCAGGTACTATGCTAAATGCTTAAGGATACAAATATTAAAATAGAACACAGTTTTTGCCCTCAAAGAGCTTATAATCTTTTAAAATAATTATTCTACCTTATAGTATTTTTTCAATTACATGTAAAGACAGTTTTCAATATTCACTTTTTTAAGATTTTGAGTTCCAAATTTTTTCTCCCTCCTCTCCCCTCCTGCCTTCCCAAGATGGTAAGCAATCTGATATAGGTTATGCATGTACAATCATCTTAAGCATATTTCCACATTAAACATATTGTGAAAGAAGAATGGGAAGAAAAGGGAAAAAAACACAAGAAAGGAAAAAAAAAAAAAGAAAATTGTATTCTTTGATCTGCATTCAGACTCCATAGACAGACTCTTTGGATGTGGATGGCATTTTCCATTGTGAGCCTTTGGAGTTGTTTTAGATCCTTGCATTGTTGAGAAGAGCTAAATCTATCAAGGTCAGTCATTGCACAGTGTTGCTGTTACTGTGTACAATCTTCTGCTGGTTTTGAAGAGTTTGAAATCTAATGGGCGAAAACAATACATAAAAAGAAATTGAAAGGCCCAGGGGTGTTCTCTCTCTCTCTCTCTCTCTCTCTCTCTCTCTCTCTCTCTCTCTCTCTGTCTCTCTGTCTCTGTCTCTCTCTCTTTCTCTTTCCCTCTCTCTTTCTCTTTCTCTCTCATCTATCTATCTATCTATCTATCTATCTATCTATCTATCTATCTATCTATCACCTACTAAAATAGAATAAATTGGTTATGATATTAAAAACAAAGTGAAAAGACTCGGCCTACTAAATGGAGAGCTAGCCTTAGAGCCAAAAAGATCTGGGTTAAAGTCTTGCTAAAGCAATAGCTTTAGCTATTGGCTAAATGACCTTGGACAGGTTGTGACATCTCTCTGTCCTAGGAAACTCTCTAAGACTACACATGCAGAATAGTAGCTGATTCACAGGGGTAGAAGAAGTTGCCTCCTTGGGAGTTCCAGACACAAATGAAGTCAAAGGCCTGTAGTACTAAACAAACAAACAAACAAAATCAGAAATTTAAAAAAAACAAACTAAAAATAACTCAAACAACTACTCAACTGTATTTGTGATCTCACTGACTCTAGTGTTTCCTCTGATGATGCGGATTGTGACTCCTCTATGTTGCCCTGTCCTGTGCAACGTTCATATGTGTCCTCTGCAAAATCTACCACTGAGATTCACCCAATGTGCTAGAGGCCTTCCGTGATTTCTCCTTACATCACTAGGGTCACTTATGGAAGACACTATCCACCTGTTATCCCTTGCTCTTGCCATGTGACTGCCCCATCCTTCCTTTGTGTCTTAAAATTGTTGACATCCTATACTCCTGATCTTTTTGGAAGGTCCTTGTTGGTTATATGTTGCAGGCTGCTCATCCCTACCAGGTACCTTTCCATTGCCCTCTGTGCGATCCTCACCCTCAGTTCTTCATAGGTAATGGTGTTTTAGGTCTCTGCCTTGAAACCACACTGGTAAAATATTTACATAAAAAACAAACAAAAAAACCATAGGTCTTTGTTGTTATGGGAGGATTTTGTCAGGGTGAGCGAAGGTTAGGAAAAATTCATTGTGATTTCTTAAAAGCAATCTAGCCTATTCTCCTCCTCCTTCTCAACTCTAGGATCAGCTCGTTGTTGTCTAGCTGTATGTATGTGAAAGAGCTATACCTCCTGTTGGACAAAGTTTATAGGACATTCTTTTGGTCACATGTTGAAATCTAGACAATAGACATTTATCATCCATTTGGTCCTTCTTGTGTAGATGGTCAGGTAGAACTCCTTTGAGTGATCTTAGATCTTTTTCTGGATGGTTCTGCAATGTACTAGTGATTTATACAATATTTTATTTATATTTAGACATATATAAATTTATGCATTTTATATAATTTCATATATTTATTATATATTTATAGACAATGTTGATAAATGATAGAATAATAGATTTTACATAATTTATAATAATAATAATAATAATAATGGGTATAGCAACTCTTTCCTGGTAGTTCTGGGTGTCTCTAGAGTGTAGAAAGTGACAAAGTCTATCTCTCCCAAGTCCCATGAGTTAGTACCTTGGCTTCTTCTTTTCTTCCCCAGCAACATCTTCCCCTTGGGGGACAATGGCACAGAATATAGGTGCATTCCTTGAGTGGTGTTTAGCTAGAATTGCTTGCTAGACAGAACACTAGGTCAAAGTGAGAAGAGGAAGAGGCATCAGTGGCTGTGTATTCATCACATGGTCTTCAAGATTATCTCCCTTGGCTATTGAGAGCATGTCACCCAGCAGGAAAGTGCATGAAGGAGCCTGGGTTAGGAATTTTTATTGGTTTGCAGGACTCACCTTTAAACAGGACATGAGAGCATTGTAATGTTTTACAACCTGGGCTGTGATACAGTCATTTGAGAAAGTCCTGGGCATTTATTATGATAGGATTACATTTCAGCTTTGCTTGTGGGTCGATCAGAATTCCAGCCCTGTGCGCCTAGTAACCTGAAACCCAACATCAAACACCAGGCCATCTTGTTTTCATTGTAAGCCTAGATTTCAGGTTAGCATTGTGTGCTTGAGAAACATTACCCAGCACCCCCACGAACCTTTGTTCTTTGAAATGACAGGAGAACAAGACCTATGAACAGATAGGACTAGCCCAGCTCTCATGGGCTCCATCAACCTGTGTGGACAATGACTGGAGCAGAGCAAGACCTCCTGTTGTTCCTTGAAGAAGGCAGGGAAAAGGTCACCCATCATCAAAGGGCCATACAGAATTTTTAAAAATTAAAGCACGTTAAAAATGTACTATAACTGAAAGAGACTGAGAAATCAAAAGGTCTGAGTTTGAATAATACTTGGTCAGTTAGCAGTTATGTGATTTGGAGTCAATCACTTAATCTTTCCAAACAAGAGATGATCCAAAAAGAGAGTCAAAAGCCCAAGAAAATCAAGTTCCAAGTAAGAACGACAGATTTATAGCTTGGAAGAGACCTTAGAGGTCATTTAGTTCAATCCTCTCATTTTACAGGTAAGGAAACTGAGACCCAGTGAGGTTGAATGGTTTGATCAAGGTTATACAGGTAGTAAACAGCTTGTAGTGTTTATGAGCAGCTGGTTTGTGCAGTGGATATAGAGCTAGAATTGAAGTCAGGCAGTCCTGAGTTCAAATGTGGCCTCAGACACTTACTGTGTGACCTTGGGTAAGTCACTTAACTTCTATTTGTCTGAGTTTCCTTATTGGTAAAATGGCACCTACCTCCCAGGGTCCTTGAGAGGATAAAATGAGATAATATTTGTAAAGCACTTCAGAAACCTTGAAGGACTATGTAAATGTTAACTATTATTATACTGATCTAGACCTTTGCTTAGAGAAAGTTATTTGCATATATGTATACACACACAGACATACAGGTATTATTGCTGTAATTATTGTTTGTCCTTCATTCTCAAAAAGAACCATGGCATCAGAGAGATGATGCCATGACAGGCAGGCAAATTGGATTCAAGTGAGGCAGGGTTCCAGTCACCAGGCTCACTTTCTCCTCCAGAGCCATCTGGGTCTAGTGGCTGAGATATAGATCAGGATGACTGGAGATGGCCTTAGAATGCAGCAGGAGACCTTGGCCTTTTTAAGCTAAGGTCTATAACAGGTCTCAGTTTGATTGAGGCAATGACAAATTAGTGATTTAGGCCAGGTGAGAAATGAGGTAGAAAATGGCCTATTTTGCTTAATTTAAAAAAAAAATTATTTTGAGAAGTGAAGACCCTCAGGGTTTCTGGCCAAAGCAAAATCAATTGCTATTTACATTCACTGTGAGCCAATCAAGGCCCAAACAATGACCAAGTAGGGCTTGTTCTGGGACCTATTTATTGGCTAGTCAAGGAGAGCCCGAGTAATTTGGGTTTAAGGCATCGTCCTGAAGAAAGAAATCTAGTTGCTAAATCCCAAGATATCTTGGGAGGTTGCAGTGATGAAATTTTACATTCCTTCAAGCATTTGTGTGATTTTATTAGTAACCTTATTTTTGCTTTAATATTGACAACTGGGCACATTCCTGGCAGTGAATAGTAAAGAAAGAAAAGAGAGGCACTCCAGTTTGTGGAATGGCTGGTACCTTGCCGGACACTTCACTGGTCTCCTTCATCCTATTGTTGTAGAGAAAATATGCATTCATTGCATATTTTCATTGCTTGCCTTTAAAATTCAAGTTTTATGTTGCAATTATGCCCCCAGTGTAGTGCAAGTCCTTTGGGCTCTGAGGTGATGTTGAAACCCCAACAGCCTCCTGGTCTTTGGACAGAAGTGATTAAAGTCCCAGCAACATCTCATTTGGTTTTCAGTGGGCAGTCAGAGAGGTTTACAGTAGTATTATATACAATATCTCCTTCTAACACAGTAGGAGAAAAGATTTGGGTTAAAATTTTTTTTAGTTTTAAGTATTTGAGTTTCTGTATAGTATTATAGATTTCATGTGTTATGAAAAGTGAATATTTTCAAAAATATTTTTAATTGAGATGTTAGCACAAAGGTCACAGTATTCTAGGGAATTGCTAGCAAGAAAAATGTTTTGCATGTTACCAATTTTGTTTTATGGGTTATTTCACGGTTATCATTAGGGAAAGTGCATATTATCAGAATTAATGTTTTGTTATACAGGATTTTTTGAAGAGAAGTGTATTTTCAGGGATCTCAAGTGAAAGATTACAGTTTTGGGTGATCACAGGAACCCTTATTCCCCATAACTTCAATGGATCAACATTTACATTTTTTACTTTTGCTCTGTTTTCTAGGAATATTACCCCTACAAAAGTTGAGGGTTGATTGTATTTTATGTTCTAGAGATTCAAAGACAAAAAAGAAAAAACTCAGGAAGCTTATGTTCTATTGGTGAACATAACACACATAAGTAAGATCTGTTTTTGGCCTTATGTCCTTTGCTTTGCATTTTTACCCTTCCTTCTAAGTAAGTGGGCTCTTTGGGCAAGTCACTGGATGAAATGGAAGTTCAGTTTTTTCATCTGTACAATGGGGCTAGAAATACTCAAATTCTCTCCCTTCTTCCCAGCATTGTTGTGAGGGTCAAATGGATATTAAAGCAAATGGCAAAATGTTACAAAAATGCTATCAATTTTCTAGGCATCTTAAATGTTTTTCTTGTCTTTCCTTAATTAAATTTTATTCATTTTAATGTTAAAAAAGATCATAGCAAATGTAAATAGTTGGTTATGGAATTATTTTTCACATATATTTACTCAAGCACAGTAATATCTTCTAGTCCAATCTAATAAGCACTTCTTAATAGTGTTACTATGGTGACTAAGGTAAGCCCTGATTTATTGGCCTGGGACACTTCCCATGAATGAACGAAAAAGTATTTACCATGTCCAAAGCACTCTGCTAAATTCTCAAGATATAAATGGAAACGTAAGACAGTCCCTGGCCTCAAGGAGCTCATATTCTCTCTTTAAAAAAATAATTTCAGTTTCCAACATTTACTTTTATAAGATTTTGAGTTCCAATTATTTTTCTCCCTCCATCCCTCCCCTCTATGCTTCCTAAGACAGTAAGAAATTTGATATATTTGATATATTAATCATATTAAACACATTTCCACATTAGTCGTGTTGTGAAAGAAAAAGCAGATAAAAGGGAAAAACCACAAGGAAGAAAAAAAAAACAAAAAAGGAGAAAATAGTATGCTTCACTCTGCATTCAGACTCCAGAGGTCTTTCTCTGGATGTGGATAGCACTTTCCATCATGAGTCTTTTGGAATGGTCTTAGATCATTGTATTATTGAGAAAAACTAAATCTATCATAGCTGATCATTGCACAATGTTGCTGTTACTGTGTACAATGTTCTGGTTCTGGAGTTCACATTTTAATAGAGGAAGATAATACATGCGAGAGATTTCATCTGCAAGGCAATTGAAAAGATCTCTTGGTCCTTAGGATATGGTGGCAAAAGAGAAGGTAATGCATCATCTTAAATGTCATTTCCATTAATAAAACCACATGGATTTCTGATACTCAACTATTTGATAATGTCAAAGATTTTGGTGGTGAGATCTTTTGGTGGAGGAGGGTGGCCTTTTGTAATTGTAGTTGCTATAGAGGTAGGGACTTTGGCATTTACATAAGCAGTCCCCAGGTCACACTTCCACAAGGGCTCATAATAATATTATTGTGTTTTAATAGGTAGTTTGGCAAATATTGCATAAAAAAAAGTTCTTTGAGGGAGGCTTCAATGTTTAAGGACAGTGTAAAGGGGTCCTGAGACCAAAAAGTATGAGAATCACTGTATAGATTGAAGGAGATGCAATATACCTGTTCATCAGTCCCAAAAAAGAGATTTTACTTTCCTGAGGGAATATAAGTCAACAGGCTACTTTAGATGCTTTTTGTCTTTATTTTAAAAATTAGTCTCTGAATGCCTTTATATTCTTTGCATCTTGTACAATTTTTTGGATGGGTGAAACAAGCAGCTCTCTAGACCAGTTATACTATATACTATCATATCCACATTTTGGGGAAACTTTAGACCTCAATTCTCATAAGAGTCACTACTATTTATATAGCACTTACTATATTCTAGGCGCTGTACTAAGTACTTTACATGTATTATTTTATTTGATCCTCAAAACAACTCTGAGAGGTAAGTGCTATGATAATTTGCATTTTACAGATGAAGAAACTGAGGAGTTTGGTGTTAAAGTGACTTGTCTAGGGTCACACAGTGAGTAAGCTAGAGGCAGTATTCGAACTCATGTCTTCCTGAATTCAAGTCCCATCACTACATGTACTGGGCCTCCTGCTCTAGACCTAAGCTGTGTTTTAGAGATTTCCCTCAAGTTACAGCTACAGCTTCCTGGAGTCGCAGGTGAGTGCTAGGTAGATACCAAAGGTGAATAAGCAGCCCTGAAAAGTGTTCTTAAGGCCCTTATACCAGAGGTTCTAGTCCTCCTGGAATATTCCATGTACCCCTAAGTCAGAAGATCTCAGTTTGAATCTGGGCTCTGCTATTAACCCCTTTAGGACTGTTTCTTCATCAATAAAATGAGGAAGTTTGGCTAGATTTCCTTCTGAGATCTCTTCTACCTCTAAGTCTATGGTTCTCCTTTTGGGGAAATACCTCCTACTGTACAGCTAGCTAGGTGCCCAGCTAGGCGTACAAATGCAAAATGCCCTTAAGATATTTGTATTCTGCTGAGGGATATAATGGCAACAGAAATAATAACAAGCATTTATATAATGCATTAGGGTTTGCAAAGTTCTTTATAAATATCTAATTTTATCCTCAAACTGAGGAGTTGATATTTTATCCTAGAGGCGATAGAGAGTGAGTCACTGAAAGTTCCATAAGAATATTATCTTAGGTAACTGAGCTCAACAACTTACCTTGCTCTCGATTGCTTCTGCTTCAAAGGGTGGCATTTTATGACTTTCCTCCCCAGACATTGGGATTCCTTATGTCTTATTTATGTAGTGATATTTACATACACGGATCACATATGGGAGTCTATTTGTTACAGGCCTACTGCAATTCTCCTGCATAACATATTTTAGGAAGGTTGCTACCACGTTGAAAAGCATCCAGAGGAACACGGCCAGGATGGTGAAGGAACTCAGGACCATGTCCCATCAGGATTGCTTGAAGGAGCTGAGGGTATATAATCTGAGTAGAGAATATTTGGGGGATACACCATCATCATTTTTAAGTGTTTGAAGAACTCTCCTGGGGAGAAGCATTAGATTTCTTCTGCTAAGCAGGAAGACTCGGGCTCCACTTAAGGAGAAGCTCTGATAACTCACGATGGTGTGGAGGTCATCCTGGGTTCTTGATGTCTGTGCTAGTGGAATGAAAATTCTGTTGTTCTACTATGATGGAAAGAATTTGAGTACATTCTAGACCATACACCACATCTGCTTCTTTGAAAACTGGACTAGCTCAGTAGAAAGAAACCCATCACCAGAAGGTTGGCCACATGGAAACCTAGGAAACAAACAAAAAATAGAAAATGGCCCTTTGTCCCCTGGGCCTCCCTGCCCCCAAACCCAGCTCCAACAGTGACAGCAACAGAGTGGTAGGAAGGCAGGGGAGGGGGTGGAAAAATCACAGAGTTTTTAGATCATTGATAAACAGAAAATTTAAATGTGAGATCCTTGTCCCAGAAACAACAAGAAAACACATCACTGGAAGGACTAAGTCATATCATCCAACTTGACATTTTTGCCATAAATGAAACTAGAAGATGAAAAAATTCAACTACAAGGAAAATTTCTTTTGGTGGAGGCAAATAAAGGAGTTAGTTTTATCACACATCCAAGGGCAATGAGAGATGTTATTTCTTGGAACACTTGTCCATCTTGTATTTCAAGGATCCCAATAAACATTTACAGGAAGACAATTTCAGTGTGTAGCCAATAATTGTTACAGATAGATGATCAGAAAGTAGGGAAATTCTATGAATACTTTATAAGATCTTCCATATTAATTCTACTCGAAAGTTAATACTTGGTGACATCTTTGCAAATGTGGGTATGAAAGGATAGCAAAATATATGTTGTAAAATATGATTTAGGACGTGAAAGGCCCAAATCTTATAGATTCTACAGAAGCCTGATGCCTATTTTTTTTTTTTAGAAAAGAATGAAAAAATTATTTATTAAGCCCTTTGCTATGTGCCAGGCACTGGGTCAAGTGCTTTACAAATATTCCTGAGTCCAGTCCTAATCCAGAGGTTGTAATAAGATAATGTGTCCGGATCCCTTCTCACTACTCTCCCTCTCCCTGCCCCACATACAGTCTGTTGATACTGCATATAGAAACCCAGATTTATTGCAAGGATTGCAAGGATTGTGATCTGACAAAGAACTGAGAGATTAACTGGCCCAAATGCCTTCATTTACAGATAAAGCAAATGAGGGCTAGTGATGGGAAGTGACTTCCTCAAGGTGTGATGGGTAGCAAGTGGTACTTTGGTGATTCCAAAACAGGGATTCAGTCCAGTGTCCTTTCCACTCCACCATTTTGATTCAAGTCATATCTGAAGTCCTTTATTTTATTTTATTTTTTGATTTATTTTGGAGGGAGGAAGGTATGGATATTGGGGTTAAGTGACTTGCCCAAGGTCACATAGCTAGCTTTGTGTTAGGAGTCTGAGGCTGGACTTGAACTCAGGTCTTCCTGATTCCAGGGCCTGTGCTCTATTCACTAGACATCCCCTATTCACTAGACATCACCTAGACACCACCCCCCCCCCCTTGTAAGTCCCTTATTCAAAAAACAAGGCTCAGAGAGGTAGCTAATACCAACAGCAATAACAAAGACAACAAAAATGACTGACATTTACAAAGCATTTTAAGGTTGACAGTGCACTTTTCTCACAACTCTTCTTAGAGAGGGGTAGAAAACATCATAGCTACAGTTCCCTTTCACCTAAGCAAGTTCCCTTCTCCTTGGTCCCTCATGCAAATTACTTACGCTCCTTAGACCTCAATTTCCTCATTTCTAACATGAGTTATCAGGTATGTTTGTTGTTGTTGGGCAGTCATTTCAGTCATGTCCAACTCTTCATGACCCCATTTGAGATTTTTTTTTTTTTTAGTTTTCAACATTTATTTCCACAAGTTTCTGAGTTACAAATTTTCCCAATCTGCTCTCTCTTCTATCCTCCCCCATACTGCCTGTGACTTTCTAGTAGGGCAAGATGGATTTCTATACCCCAGTGCCTATATATCTTATTTCCCGGTTGCATATATATATATTATCATTTGATTGATAAAACTTTGATTTCCAAATTCTTTCCCTTCTTCCCTCATCACCCACCCCTACTGGAAAGATAAGCAATTCAATAAAGGTTATACATGTGTAGCTACACAAAACATTTCCATAGTAGATATATTATGAAAGACTGACTATATTACTCTCCATCCTATCTCACCTCCCCCACTTGTTCTATTTTTCTACTTTGACCCTGTCCCTTTTCAAGTGTGTGCTTATAACTGCCCTTCCCCCAATCTGCCCTCCCTTCTATCATTCCCCCTCTTATCCTCTTACCCTCTACTTTCCTGTAGGGTAAAATGCCCAATTTAGTATGTATGTTATTCCATCCTTTTTTATTTTTTATTTTTTAAATTTATTTTTATTTTTATTTTTTTAATGTAATAAACTTTATTTGTTTTCTTGTTTACATCGTTCATTTTCATGAGATTTTTGAGTTACAAATTTTCTCCCC
>CM053594.1:327829260-327855082 GCA_028646575.1 Pseudocheirus occidentalis
GAAATATCATATTCCAGGCCCTTCTATCCCTCAGTGTAGAAGCTGCCAGATCTTGGGTTATCCTGATAGTGTTTCCACAGTATTCAAATGTTTTTCTCTTGGCAGCCTGCAATATTTTCTCCTTTAGCTGAGTATTCTGGAACCTGGCGATAACATTTCTAGGAGTTTTCTTTTGGGGATCTATTTTAAGAGGTGATCGGTGAATTCTTTCAAGTTCTATGTTACTCTCTGGTTCTAAAATATCAGGGCAATTTTTCTTGAGAATTTCTTGAAGAAGGATTTCTAGGGTATTTTTTTTTGATCATGGCTTTCAGGTAGTTCAATAATTTTTAAATTATCTCTCCTGGATCTATTTTTCCTGGTCAATGGTTTTTCCAGTGAGATATTTCACATTGTCTTCTATTTTTCTGTTCATTTGGATCTGTTTTATAGTATCTTGATTTCTCATAAAGTCATTAGCTTCCATTTGCTCCATTCTAATATTGAAGGAATTATTCTCTTCAGTGAGCTTTTGAAATTCCTTTTCCATCTGGCAAATTTGGCTTTTTAAGGCATTCTTCTCCTCATTAGTTTTTTTGGGCCTCTTTTGTCATTTGAGTTAGTCTATTTTTTATGGTGTTATTTTCTTCATTCAGGTTGTTTACTTGCTTTTCATGATTTTCTTGCATCATTTTTCTTTCTTTTCCCAATTTTTCCTCCACTTCTCTTACTTGATTTTCAAAATCCTTCTCAAGCTCCTCCATAGCCTGTAACCAATTCACATTTTTCTTGGAAGCTTTTGATGCAGGAGTTCTGACTGTATTGTCTTCCTCCCATTCCATGCTTTTAATCCTTTTTGTCCCCATAAAAGGAATCTAAGATTTGATTGCTCTGCTTGCTTTGCTTCCCCTGCTTGCTCATTTTGCCAGTCAATTACTTAACTTTTGAGCTCTTTGCCATGGTAGAACTCTGCTTCCAGAGAGAAGAGCTTTGTCCAAAACTGCTGGGGTTTTTGCAGCTGCCAGAGCTATTTGTGGGGTTCCCTTTTTGCAGTCCCCACAAGTTCTGGCCCACTGGCCACACCTCCATCAAGACAGCGATCCAGATCCAAAGAGGTTAAAGCAAGAGCAATTACCCTCTGAATGGTTGCTTGGTCCCCTTATGATCTGCAGGCTAGGAGCTCTAGAGGCAACCTCATGGGGAAGCAGCTGTAGCAGCCATGACTCTGCCACCTCTTGCCCTGGGGGCAGGAGCTAGACCCTGACCTTCCTTTCTAACAGTGTTCTATACTGACCTTTTACTTGCTCTTTGGCATTTATGGGTTGAGGGGGGCTCTGGAAACCACTACAGCTACTGGTGATTCACTCTCCTGAAGTCTGCTCTGGTAGCTGCTGGTCAGGGCACCCTGAGCCCAAAACCACACGGCTCATGGGGACTGTGTTCTGCTCCCTGTGCACTGTGATTGTTCATTCCTGTATGACTGCCAGGCTGCCTTCAATGGGAGATTTGTTTCTCTCTGTCATTTTGTAGGTTCTGTAGCTCTACAATTTGTTTAGTCATATTTTATAGGTATTTGAGGTAGTTGTTGGTTGGGGGAGCTCATAGAACTTCCTGCTTCTACTCCACCATCTTGGCTCCATACCTTTGATGCTTATTTTTCATAAATACTTTCTTGAGGAAGACAGCTGAGAGGTGGCAGGCATTTGGAACACTGAATGACATTCTTCCCCCACCTCCCCCAATGAAATTATATGTGAACTGTCAAGAAGTGATTGGTTACTGATATGGCAGTCATTTCTGACTCAAATGGCTGTGGACACTCAGTCTTTGTTAGGGCAAAGATCAAGGTCATATGGGTCAATTAGAGATAAGAGTGAAAATGAGAAAATGTGGGGTGCAATTGAAGCAATTTGATCCTGGTCTACTCAAATAAGATGTTGAGGCCAAACAATGAGAAACAGATGAATCAGACACATTATCACCATGTCCTAAGGAAGTTTAATTGATAGAAATCTTTTACCACAAGTAGGGACCAAAATAGTTTAGAGATTACCTTAACCGGTAAATAGTTGAGTGAGACAGCAAACACAAGAAAAATGGAAAAGATCTACCAGAATGTCAATAGCAATTCCCCCCATCAATAGATATAGCGTGTTAGACTCCACCATTGTGACGATATGTTGTTGTTGACAATGATCTTCACGAGAAAGTAGAACTAGAACAGAAGAAATAGATATATACATCTATTATATGTACCCATAATAATATAATAATACACACACATATACATACATGTGTATATATATATATACATATACATAATAGTATATGTGGAGGAAATCTGTCCTTGAGAAAACACAATTTTCTTAAATTGAGACATAAAGGCTGATGATATCTGAAAGAAAAGAGCATATCAAGCACTTAGGGAAAAAAAATCACATATCTCTTTATTACTGAAAGGTGTAAATGGGTTCTGATGTACAGTGTTGGAGGGAGTTGTTGAGATCACAGATCCATCTAAGTATCAAAGCATTTACTAAAGTATGTATGAGAAAAGGAAAGAGCGTGAATTTCATAATTCATCAAAAGACATTTTATGATCAATGCGTATATGTGGTTTGTTGTTTTCCTTGTGGAAATGCCAGACGTTACTCTTGCCATTATTTCAGTCACTGAAACTCTGAGTTATTAGATGCTTTAGACTTAGAATTTAGCTAACAGATAAGATTCCTCTCCTATGTGGAATCTTGTCAAAAGACTGAGTCTTGTCTAACAGTAACAACAATAACAATAACTCACATATAAAATGGGCATTGTGATTAACAAAACCCCTGTAACATAACCTCTAATTTTCAGAGGAGGAAACTGAAATTTGGTTGAAAGTGATTTGTTTAATATCTCTGGCCCAATGGTTTTTTCATCATTTTATGCTGCCTGTGGATATTTTATTCATCTTTCATTGACTGGAACCTCTGAAGGTCATTGTCATGAACTTTCCCTCAATAGTATGGGCCTGCTGTCCCCCAATTTCCCTAAAATATTATGAACTCCCTGATAGTTCTTCGTTATGCGCAAATGGATGAACTCTAGTAATGGAGAATACTTCAGAACTTGAGCACATTTTAATATCATCAGAATAGTAGCAGGATGATTTAATAGAATACTAAGTATAAGTCAGGAAGGACTGGGTTTGAATTCTGCCTCAGACTGGCCGTGTAACTATGAACCAGTCACTTAACTGCTCTGAGCCTCAGTGTCCTCATCTGGAAAATGGGGACTCCAAAAATGGGGACTCACCTAATCGCATTGTTGTGAAAGTCGCATGAGATGACGCATTCAATGTTCCTCATAGATCTTAAAATGTTATGTAAATGTTAGTTGTTTGATTCAGAGAATGTAAAAGTTGGAATGGCTCTTGAAGATCTATTGAGGACGGTCTATCAGGAAGGCTATTATCTTCCCGATTTCCAGTTTCTTCCTAATTCAAGCCTCGTATGCGATCCACTGTCTCTTTTGACAGGATGCTGGAGAGAGAGAGGGTGTTGCAGGGAAGTCAGATTGGTTTATACTCTTTAATTTCTTTTAATTTCTTTTTTTGGAGGGGGAAAGGCAATTAAGGTTAAGTTACTTACCCAAGATCACACAGCTGGTAAGTGTATCAGGTGTCTGAGGCAGGATTTGAAGTCAGGTCCTCCTGACTCCAGGGTTGGTGCTCTATTCACTGCACCACTTAGCCCCACCCCTTGCAAATATTTTAACAGCATCCATAGGCAACTAGATGATGCATTGGATTGACTGCTGGGCCTGGAGTTAGGAAGACTGGACTTTGAATATGGCCTCAGATACCAGCTGTTTGACACTGGACAAGTCACTTGATTTCTGTCTGCCTCAGTGACCTCAACTGTAAAGTAGAGATTATAATAACTCTTACCTCCCAGGGTTGTTGGGAGGATGAGATCATATTTGTAAAGTGCCTAATGCATTTCCTGGAACACAGGAATAATTTTTTATAATACTTGTCCCCCTGTCTTTTTTCAAAATAAGTTTCATCACTCATAGTGTTATAGGATTTAGAGCAAGAAGGAGATTTGGAAATCATTTGGTCAAGGGGTTGTTAACCTGTGGTCCATCAATTTCTTTTAAACTTATTAGAGGGGCAGCTAGGTGGTGTAGTGGATAGACTACCAGAGCTGGAGTCAGGAATCCTGAGTCCAAATCCACCCCAGACACTCACCAGTTGTATGACCCTGGAAAAGTCACTTAACCCCAATTGCCTCCTACCAGAGCTCCTATTATAATTTTACTTAAATGCAATTCATTTCCTTTGTATCCCATGTTTAATATCATACATTTAGAAAATATGATTCTGAGAAAGGCTCTGTTGTGGTTGTGTTTGCCCTCTGTTCTTGAAGAAGACTGTGACTTCAAGGAGATGGTGACATGACTTGCAGTTGACTTTGATTTGAGTGAGGGAGGGCTGTGCCAGGTCACCACCCTCACTTTCTCCTGCAGAGCCGTCTGGGTCCAGTGACCAAATATTCATCAGGACAACTGGAGATGGTCCAGGATGCAATGGGAGACCCTGGCCCTTTTAGGCTAAGGCCTTTTCATGTACTCACTTAGAGTGAGGCTTTACTGGACTGACAAATGGGTCCAAGCAAGGATTTGCTATTTACTATTTAACAATCAGCTCTCTGGGGGTGAGGGATGTACATATAGCACACTTTTTAGTTTAATCTGCATTATTAATATTCCCTCTATCTTTTGTATAATTTGCCAGTTTCTGAGGTATAAATGCTCATATTGAAAATTATCAATCAAAAAAAGAAAAGAAAATTTAACGATCAATTCTTTGAGCTAGTAAGAGCTGGCTCCAGCACACCTCTGGGTCCATAATACACAAAAAGGTTAAAATCATCTCTAGCCCAATCCCCTCATTTTACAGATAAGGAAACTGCTTCTTCCTCCTCCACTTTCCACCCCCTTCCCTCTGAGATTTCTTTCCATTCATACTGTATATTTTATAGGCAAATAGTTATCTTCAGATTGTCTCCTCCATGAGAATATTAGCTCTTTTATAGCAGGAACGATGATTTTTCTTTTTCTCTGTTTCCTTATGAAATAGTAGTGTCTGACCCAGTTCCTAGCATCTAGTAAGTACTTGATAAATGCTTGTTGATTGAATATAGAATAGCAACCTGGCCTGGAAACCTACCTGGGGAGGATGAGCTGATAAAAATAAAAAGTTTTTGTCCATTTTTTGCAACGTGGTATTAAGCTCAGTTCTGCTCCTAGCATGAAGTGGCAACTATAGCTTTGCCTTAGGGCATTGAATTTAGACGGTAATGACAACATTTATAATCTAGCAGTTTAGAAACAACAGAGTTTAGTGCCTTGATAGCAAGGACAGTTAGTTAAAATTGGAAAGTATCAGATCAACAGCATGCTTAAGCTGCCTTGCCTTCCCTTGCCTTCCCTTCCTTTGTTTTGCCTTGCCTTCCCTTCCATTTTCTTCTCTCTAAAATTCATTATCTGATAGACATATTTTTGACTAAAGGAATTTTTGGTTGTATTTTAAAATATCTCATGTTGTTGGGCTTAATAGCAGATACCTACAAGTAACAGGTACATAGATAGATGACTAGAGCTAACAGGAGACCAAAGACACTGTCTATTGACAAACTGTAAAATGGTGTGGATTATGAATTATCATTCCCAAAAGGAGATGTTATAATTTATTCAGGAAATTCAAAACATCAAGCAGTTTAACAGCTTAACCTAAGCTACAGAGAGAAACCCATAACAAACCAATGCTAAAACAAATAAATAATGGGAGTAAAGAACATGGACTTTTATAAAGCACTTTTCTCCCAACAGCTCAATGAGATAGATAGTGAAAGTATTATCATCCCCATTTTAAAGGTGTGGAAATTGAGGATCAGAGTGCTTACTCTTCTGTGGACAGCCTTCTGGGGAAACAAGTATGTAGAATTTCTCTCAATGATTGATATTTTGCAGTCCCTCACATCATGAAAAATGAAGTCCTGGACCAACATCTTACATCACCTACCAAGATAAGTTCAAAATGGGTACATGATTTAGACACAAAGGATGAGACTAAAAGCAAACTGGGAAAGCAAGAAATAGTTTACTATTTACACTATTTCATAATAGTGAGATCTATGGAGAACGGAAGAATTTATAACCGAACAAGAGATAGAGAACTTTATGAAATACAAAATGGATAATTTTGATTACATTAAATTAAAAAGGTTTTCACAAACCAAGTCAATGCAACCAAGATTAGAAAGAAAGAAAGAAGAAATCTGAGAAGCAATTTTTACAGGCAGAGTCTCTGATAAAGGCCTTAATTTTTCAAATATATAGAGAATTGAGTCAAATTTGTAAGAATACAAGTCATTTCCCAATTGATAAATGATCAAAGGATACGTACAAGCAGTTTTCAGGAGAAGAAATTAAAGCTATCTATAGTCAAATGGAAAAATGTTCTAAATCACTATTTACTAGATAAATACAAATTAAAACAACATCACATCTGTCGGATTGGCTAGCATGACAAAACAAGAAAATGATAAGTGTTGGAGATGTGGGGACACTGGAACATTAATGCATTATTGGTGGAGTTGTGAATTGATCCAACCATTTTGGAGAGCGATTTGGAACCACGGCCAAAAGGCAATAAAACTGTGCATACCCTTTGACCCAGCAATACCACTACTAGTTCTGTATCCCAAAGAGATCATAAAAATGGAAAAAGGATCCACAGGGACAAAAACATTTATAGCAGTTCTTTTTGTTGTGGCAAAGAATTGGAAATTGAAGGGATGCCAGTCAATTTGGGAATGGCTGAACAAGTTGTGGTGTATGAATGTAATGGAATACTATTGTTCCAAAAGAAATGATGAACAGTGGACTTCAGAAAAACCTGGAAAGACTTATATGAGCTGATGTTGAGAAAAGTGAGCAGAACCAGGGGAACATTGTACACAGTAACAGCAAGATTGCACGATGACCAACTTTGATAGACTTAACTCTTTCCTTACAATACAAGGATCTAAGACTCATGATGGAAAGTGCTATCCACATCCAGAGAAAGAACTATGGAGTCTGAATGCATACTTTCTCTCTCTCTCTCTCTCTCTGTTTCTCTGTCTCTCTCATTTCTTTTTTCTTATGGCTCTTTGGCTCTAATTCTGCTTTACAACATGATTAAGGCAGAAACAATTGCACATATATAGTCAGATTGCATGCAGTCTTGGGAAGGGGGGAGCAAAAGGAGAGGAAGAAAATTTAGAACTCAAAATCTTATATAAGTAAATATTGAAAACTAAAAACAAACAAATAAATAAAATTTTAAAAATAAAAAAAAAATGAAATCCTGGGGATTTTTCTCCTGGCATGAAAGACAAACATCAAGTAATCATCAGAAATGAAATTTGAACCAATGGTCTTCTAACTCGAGCCTTAGTATCTTTCTGCTTCGCTTCTTGTGGACTAAGGTGAGTATGCAGCAGAGATCAACTGTATGACTAACCCTAAAGTTGAGAGAAACTTTCTATGAGTTTAGGAATGCATCACTTTACATTTTTAGGACCATTGCCTATAATCAGATCATTTCTTTGAGTCTGTGCTATATAACGTTGCCTTAGTTTATGCATCTTTGAAGTTGCAATTTGTTTCCATTACAGGATGGAATTTTCTATTCCTTATGGCTCTATATACTCACATCATTTAATACCACTGACTTAATATGGGGAACAAATGAATGTGTGACTTGCCAAGGATACTGCCAAAGGAAAAAGGAGAGACTAATTAAAGGTTTAAAAAGCCCTCAAATTATATTGTTGCTCTATCATTCAGTTGGCCGTATAGGCTGGGTCCTATTGTGGCTATCTAATTCTTCTAGGAAGAGAAGAGGTTAAGGAGGTTGAAATAATAACTTCTGTAGTTCATAAGTCCTCATTTTTGCAGATGAAGAAACCTAGGCACAGATAAAGTAATTTGTCCAATGTCACACAGGTATTGGCAGAGTTGGAATTGGAATTCATGTTCTGTGACTCCAAATATCCTTTGAATTATACCAGGTTATTTCCTGGTTATTCCTCTGACTGTTTAGTTAAGCCTTGAGAAACAATGCTCAGCTTTTAAGAGGAAGATAAATAAGAGCAAATTTGTTGTTCAGCCTCTGAGAGATTCCACTACAATCTGCCCGGGGAAAATGTTACCTTTCCTAAACAAAACAAAACAAAACACCAAAAGATAAACTTGACTGCCTATCCATACATTGTAAGAGTGGACTCTTATACAGGGCCAGTACTGAGCCAGTCCAGTCATGGGTAGAATCTGGGTCAGGATTTCCCTAGGCCCCACTCCTCCAGAGGGCTCTTTGTTGCTCAGTGATTGGCTCACCATCTTTCCTTAATTAGCAAGGGAACAGGGTGTGATCACACATTCACACAATGGAATAAAGTACTAAGAGGTAGAATACAAGATGTAATCACTTTTGCTATTAGCATATAAACTCTTACCCTCAGATAAATAAACAGACTGCCTAGACAGCTTCCCACCTGGTGTCTCATCATTCCCACATTCACACTTTTGTCCGGCCTTCTTTTGGTACAGGCATCAAGTGGTGTACCAAACAGGCACCTGAAAAGAAGGCATGAGGAGAGTGGCCTCCTGTGCTCCAGAGAAACACAATAAAAAAGGTAAGGAGGTGAAAACTGAATTTTCTTCTAAGTATTAGATTTAGGAAGAACAGATTGCCAGACTATGTGTTAGGGATTAAGCAGGAAAAAAAAAGAGTTCAAGCAACTAGAAGACAGAGCTCCAGTTTACTTTTGATTCATTGGGCTGCCAATGAGCAAGAATGGGGCAAACAATCAGTAAAGACCATGAATATTATCTGAGGTTCTTAAAGAATATAGTCAGAGGCGGCTAGGTGGTACAGTGAGTAGAGCACTGGTCCTAGAGTCAGGAGAGCCTGAGTTCAAATCTGGCCTCAGGCACTTAACATTTACTAGCCGTGTGACTTTGGGCAAGTCACTTAACCCCAACTGCCCTACCTTCCCCCCTCCAAATAGAAAAAAATATATAGTCAAAGAAAAGGGGTTCTTAATATTTACTAATCAGCTTCAAAAATTTTTGGACGGTGTAGAGACCTGTTGTCCATGGTTCTTAAAAGAAGGGACCATTGATTTAGAAAAATGGGAAACTGTAGGCAGACAAATGAGTGAGTATTATTGGGAGGCTGGCCCTGGTGCATTCCCCATTTCAGCATTCTCCATATGGAATGTGCTAAAAATATGTCTTCAATCCCCAGAAAATGTACTAATAGTCATAAAAGTTTTTTAAAAAGACACGGCATCAGGGACAGAGGAAGAGGAGGAAATGGCACATTGTATGGATAAACACCTGAAAATCAGAAAGGAGACAGATTTGGAAGAGTTCCATGAGCCTATTCTCCCCAGTGCTCCTCCTGTGCTGCCACCCATGTACAGATCCAATAGTCAGGTTTTTTCAGAAAAAGATCAGAAGTCAAAGGAAGAGCCTGTAGGTTTAATTCAGGCAACCATAAGGAAAGCTGAGGAAAGAGGGGAAGACATCCCACTTGCTATGAGACTAGCAATGCCTGTGTTTGAAGTGAATGACCCTAATAACCCAGGGCAAATGCTCAGGGAACATCACACATTATACTTTAAGTTGTTAAAAGAACACCGATCCGGAACATCCAGTTACGGAGCCAATAGTCCTTATATCCAGATGCTCCTTGATTCAATCTCCAACATAGCAATGTGTCCCCTTGATTGGTATTCATTGGCCAAAACAATACTAGAAGGGGCAAACTACCTCGTATGGAAATCAAAATTTTTCAAGGCATGCCAGGACCAGGCCAGGTGAAACAAGAGAACTAGAGTTAATAACAATTTTGAGCAACTCACGGACACCAGGAGGTATAGCCAGTTTAGGGATCAATTGCAGAATGAATTGATTGCTTATGAACAAATTATGATGGCAGCTACAGCAGCATGGCTCAAGGTCCCAAGAAAAAAATGATCAAGGGATTTCCTTTACTAAGATAATACAGGACCCCCCAGTAACCTTTCCCTGACTTCCTAAGTAGATTAACTGAGGCCGTACAAAGAAGTGTCTCAGTTGCTGAGGCTGCTAATATTTTGCTACTGAAATTGGCCAGAGAAAATGCTAATGTGAATTGTAAACAAGCACTTTAAGGAGTCAAGCCAAATGTGACCATTACAGAAATGATCCAAAGGTGCCAGAATGTGGGGACAACACATTTTCAAGCACACGTGGTGGCCGCTGTGATGTATCAAAAAGCCTTCTGTGTTACAACCCCATGATGCTACTATAACTCTGGGAAGCTTGAGCATTTAAAAAAGGACTGTGGGTCCCCCAACAAAGGCCCACAGAGTAGTTCAGCTAGACCACCATCCACTCTATGCCCTAAGTGTAAGAAAAGCAACCATTGGGCCTGGAAATGTAGTTCAAAAATAGATAAAGATGGTTACCCCATCCAGGGAAACTACCTTTGGGCCGATCTGGCCCCAGCAAACAGGTGGAGCAGCCCTGTCTCTCACACCTTCTGTAACAATGACCAAGAGCAACTCCTTATACCAAATGTAAAACTTACAATTGCAGATTTCTGACATACCACCCCAGGAAGTACAGGTCTTGAACTTTAATCCCCAGAATCCCATAGCATAGATACTACTCTGTGGTCTCCTCAGTGCCCACAGGGGTTTACAGATCCCTCCCCTCTGGCACCTTTGACCTCATTCTCAGCTGCCACTCCTGCTCCCATTTGGGACTGATGGTAGTACTCGGAGCAGTAGATGTTGGCGCTCTGGGGGAAATTCATGTTCTCCTATGGGTACAGCGACACCAAGACATTTTAATAAGAAAAGGGGAGAAAATAGCACAATTAATTATACTAGAATGCAAACAAGGTAAGAAAAAAGCATCACAAATTAGGGGCAGTGGACAGTTTTGAAGTACAGGAGATCAAGCATATTGGACTCATGAAATTACGACACGAGACCTTCTCTAAAGATAAGAATAGAAGGAAAAAATTTGAGGGGCTGGTGGACACTGGAGCAGATAAATCAGTAATTGCAGAAAAATAGTGGCTGTGATCTTGGCCTCTTACTCAAGCTAACATCCCACTACAAGGGATCAGAGCAATAAGAATGCTCAGACAAAGTACAAAATGGCTTACCTCAGAAGTAGAAGGCAGGCAAGGATAATTCAAACCATATGTATTAGAATCTTTGCCAATAAATCTATGGGGGAGAGACCTATTGAGAACCATGGAAGTAATAATTCAAACCAAACCTATCCAAGACCAGCATTTTGGATAGGGGCCACTGTAAAGAAAAGAAAGGTACAGGTCCCAAAGATCACCTGGAAGGAAGGGCCCCCTATATGTGTTGAACAGTGGCCCCTCACATCAGAAAAGATCAAGGCCCCTTCAGGAAATAGGGGACAGCTAGAGGCAGGACACATAGAGGAATCTGACAGTCCATGGAACTCACTGAATTTTTATAAAAAAAGAAGTCAGGAAAGTGGAGAATGGTAACTGACCTTAGAAAAACAAATGAGAGAATGAGACAATGGAAAGTTTACAGCCAGGACTGCCCTCACCAGTCATGATACTGCAGGATTGGCCTTTATGGATTATTGATTTGAAAGAGTGTTTTTATATGATCCCACTTCAGCCTCAGGATTGCAAATACTTTGTATTTTCAGTACCATCTGTGAACTTGAGGGCACCCCACAAGAGATATCAGTGGAAGGTCCTACCCCAAGGAATGAAAAACAGTCCCACCATGTGTCAAAAATTTGTGGCTCAAACGATAGACCCCATTACAGACAGGTGTCCCTAGGCATATATTATCCATTACATGGATGATATACTTTGTGCTCACTCACAGGAGAGACAGTTAATAAAAATCTTAAAGGAGATAATAGAAATCCTTGAGGAGCAAGGTTTGAAGATAGCACCAGAAAAAATACAACAGGTGCTTCCATATTCCTATTTAGGACAAATAGTGGAATCAACACCAAATCAGGCCCCAAAAGATAGAGATAAACAAAGACCACCTAAAGACACTTAATGATTTCCAAAAATTATTGGGAGACATAAATTGGGTCAGACCTTATCTGAAAAGAGGAACTCAGGAACTGACAGAACTATTTGAGATATTGAGAGGGGATGGAAGTCTGTCCTCCCCAAGATACCTGATTCTGAAAGCAGACGAACAATTGAGGAAAGCAGAAAAGGCTATAGAAATGTCAAAATTGTCACAGGTCCTTCAAGGGCAATGGGCAGAAGTCACCGTATTGCCTACTCCAAAAATTCCTTTTGCAAGTATTCATCAGGGGAATAGGTGACTAGAATGGATTTATTTGGCAGCACAACCACCCCAAAGCCTAAGCACCTACCCTCAAATGGTGGCCAAATTAGCTCTGAAGGCTATCAAAAGAGTTGTATAATTGAGTGGAGATTATCCCGAGTACATACATCAACCAACTTGGGAACAATTAGAAGGCCTGTTTGCCTAGGACACAGAATGACAGGTCAGCACACATCAAGGGAGATTTGATAATATATATAAAAATCCTGTCTTACAGTTTATGTGGCTAATTATGAATGGATGACTAACAAAGAATTCACTAATACCTCAGGCATCTACAGCATTTACTGATGCTACAAGCCATTGGACTGCTTCATATTATATTACCCCAGACAGGAAGAACATTATACACAACCCATTTGAATCTGCACAACAGAATGAACTATATGACATAGTAGTTGTACTTTAAGACACAGAACAACCTCTCAATTTATTCTTTGATAGCAAATATGCTGTTTATGTGGTTAATACCATTGAAATTGCATGTTCGATTTTCTAGTAATCTCCCAATATTCCAACTGTTCCTTTTACTTCAGAAGACAATTAGAAGTAGGAGATCATCTTTTTTATTGCATTCATATACCCTCACATAGCTCCTTGCCAGGAGCTTGACAGCAGGAAATACAGTTGCAGACATGCTCACACAACCAATGATATTTACCCTTTCTCTTCAACAGGCTAGGCAATCACATCACCAGTCCATCAATCAGTGTGTATGCTAAAAAGACAATTTAACATTACCAGGAAACAAGCCCAACAAATAGTCAAATCCTGAACAACATGCATTCCTCACAGTCCAGTACCACCCAGGGTGGCCATCGACTGGAGAGGAGTGTGACACCTGGAAATATGGCAGATGGATGTTACTCACTAGCCATCTTTTGGGTGTTTACAATACCTTCATGTTACAGTAGACATATGCTCCTCTTACACCATGGCAACAGCCCAACTAGGTGAGGCCATCATGAACGCAATAGATCCCTTTTTCCATTGCTTTTTTTTTTTTTGGAGGGCAGTTGGGGTTAAGTGATTTGCCCAAGGTCACACGGCTAGTTTTTTGTGTTAAGTGTCTGAGGCCGGATTTGAACTCAGGTGCTCCTGACTCCAGGGCCGGTGCTCTATTCACTGCGCCACCTAGCCGCCCCTTTCCATTGCTTTTTGATACTTGGAATACCAAAGCAAATAAAGACAGATAATGGACCTGCATGTTCTAGCCATACATTTAAAAAATTCTGTTTAACTTATAATATCAATCATATTACAGGCATCCCATACAATCCAATGGGACAGGCCATTGTTGAGCGGAAAAATAGAGATGTTAAGATGATTCTTCAAAAACCAAAAGGGGGAGAAAAGAGGTTAAAAAGACAACTTGATAAGGCATTATATACAATCAATTTTTAACACCTGATACACAGGGATATACACCTGCCAAAAACATTTCGAACAAAAAAGGGCAGGTAACGAAAAAGACATCCCAGTAATGTGGAAGGACCCAAAGAAAGAAAGGTATGGGCCAAATCAGTTATTAACATAGGGTCAAGGGCATGCTTCTATCTTTCCAGATGGCACCAAGAAACCAATTTGGACCCCAGAAAGGAACATTCACCCATGTGAATGCCTTGATCCAGGAAATGTTCCAAATGACCTTAGAAAAAGAACCAGAAGATGAAAGAACACCAGATCAGAAGACGTTGGTCCCACATAAGGAGGATGCAGACTAGTAAGACATTATTGTTCCTGTTTGTCATGCTGACCATTTAGAGAGCCCAGAGACAAGAGACTCAAACATATTGGACTTATATCCAGTTGCAGTGTGACTATGGATATCATCACATCTCTCTACCTTTTTCATGATAATCTCACTTGGGGTATAAATCAGTTGTCTTGGATAACAAACCAAATTTCTACAAGCCATGTATTGATCCTGATGGTATTGCAACCATTGAATAACCTTACTTCCCTGATCCTCCATTTTATCCCATTAGGGTGTGTGGTAGGAGATCTGTGCCTTGTTGCACCTTGTGCTATTCACTCTGTTGGTAGGTCACTCTTGGCTCTGGGGACAAAGATTCACAAACTCCGAGTTACTTGCAAAGAAAGGGGGAGATGTAGAGGGCCAATACTGAGCCAGTCCAGTCATGAGTAGAGTCTGGGTCAGGATTTTCCTAGGCCCCACTCTTCCTGAGGGCTCATTGTTGCTCAGGGTGATTGGTTCACCATCTTTCCTTGATTAGCAAGAGAACAGGGGTGATTATCAGGAAAAAAGTGATCACACATGCACACAATGGAATAAAGTACTAGGAGGCAGAATACCAGGTATAATCACTTTTGCTATTAGTATATGAACCCTTACCCTCAGATAAATAAGTGGACTGCCTAGATAGCTTCCCACCTGGCTCATGTCTCACAATTCCCACACTCTCACATTCATCCCTGCCCTTTCGTGAAGGCATCAGATTCTTAATGATGCAAAAGCCAGTCAAAACAAATGTGTGCACCCCATGTTAAATCTTTGGTGATTTATCCATCTATAATGTTTAGGTCCCTCCCAGTTCTCATAACAATGACTTCAAGCATAATGGAACTCAAAATCTAGTTACAGGAGCAGTGACAGCTCCAAAGTCTCCCTTCCTGATTAGTTCTCAGGGAAATTCTAAGTATAAGACTTCACATTTATTCCCATTTTCATTCTTTGATTTGACCTGATGTTATAGATAGTCAAGACATTTTTGAATTCTGATTCTGCCAACTAGTGTGTTAACTAGCCTTCCCAGATTTGTATTATCTGCTAATTGAGTAAGCTATGCCTTTATTTAAGCCATTGATTTTTAAAAAATGATAAACAGTGTCTGGCCAAGCCCAGTCCACACCTGGGGCATTCCACTGGAGATTTCCTTCCAAGTTGGTTTTTGTTGTTGTTTTTCAGTCATGTCCAACTCTTGGTGACCACATTTGGGGTTTTCTTGGCAAAGGTACTGGAGCGGTTTGCTATTTCCTTCCCTAGTTCATTTTATAGATGAGGAACTGAGGGAAATAGGATGAAGTGACTTACATAGCTAGTGTCTGAGGCTAGATTTGAACTTATGAAGAGGAGTCTTCATGACTCCAGGTCTGGTGATCTGTCCACTGAGCTACCTGGCTGCCCAAGTTGGCACCAACTCAGTAATAACTTCTCTTTGAGTGCAGACATTCAGTCAGTCCGGAATCCACCTAATTATATTATCATATAGCTCACATCTCTCCACCTTTTTCGTGAGAATAGTGTGGGAGACTTTTTCAAATGCTTCACTAAAATCTGGGTCAACTCTATCTACTGCATCGCCTCTGATCTAAGTTTAGAAACCCTGTCAAGAAAGGAAATGAGGTTAGTTTGGCATGCTGACACTTTGTGATCACCATGTCCTTTTCTTGAAAGCCTAGGAAGGGAACCTCATAAGGGTTCCCAGTTTCATAGTAGGCAGGTGAATAGCTTAGTATTGGCATATTGTGGGGGGGTGGGGAGTGTTGGAGAAGGTGTGAGAAAAGTAATTTGTTATAGAGAGCGGCCTTACAATTGGGTCAAATATAGTCGAACATATAATTACCATATGGTTTATTTGGATAATCCTGATTTTTTTATGAAGTACTCTATTTAAACAGCTTGTCCTGGAAATACATCTTAGCTGTACAGCTAGGAGCAGTTTCAGTATCATACTTTCTAGACTAAATTTAGACATGGTAATATAATAATTTTGCATAATAAAGGGCAATATAGTAATTTACACAGTAAAGGAGAGTACTTCACAGTTTGTCTCTATCTTAGAGGCCAGGACTCCTTCCCTAAGGACTTGGAAATGCCCCAGAAAAGGGCATCTTCTCTCCCCTCTTCCCCCTCTCCAGATTCCAGAGCTCCATTTTGAAGATGCAAATAAATAAAGTATAGGCTCTTTTCCTGCTTGACTTTACCTGTCCAGGTTGGAAATATGATTGACTTGAGTACTAATCATGGTGGTACCTTTGGACTTTGCCTCTCAGGTTTCTTCTTGCCCCTCTGTGGCTCTTTCTTGAGCCAATTGAACAAGCACATCTCTAGGTGTATTGGTTGTTCTATAGAAAATAGACATGGTGACTTCCTGGAGAAACTGGATCCCAGAATGAGGTCCCGGGATGTTGAAATGCCAGGTAGTCATAAAGGTTCCCTGGCTCTGTTATAGAGTTAGAACGAGAAAGACCCTCAAAAGTCAGTTATTCTGTTAGTCTTTCACAATATGACTACTATGGAGATGTTTTACATAACTACACATGTATAACCTATATTGAATTGCTTATCTTCTTAGTGGGGGTGGGTGAGGAGGGAAGAAGGGAGAGAATCTGGAACTCAAAGTTTTAAAAACAAACATTTAAAAATTGTTTTTACATGCAACCTGGAAATAAGATATACAGGCAATGGGGTGCAGAAATTCATCTTGCTGTACAGGAAAGTAAGAGGTAAGGGGGAGAGGGATGGGGGGATAGAAGAGAGGGCAGACTGTAGGAAGGGATGATCAGTATGCTTGCCATACTGGGGGGTAGGGGAGAGATGGGAAGAAAATTCGGAATTTGAAATCTTGTGGAAATGAATGTTGAAAACTAAAACTAATTAACTAAATACCCCCCCCCAAGTCATTTATTCTAATTTACCCTGAAATAGAGGAGTCTTTAAAAAAATTTTTTTTTAGCATCACTGAAGGTTGTTACTCTCAGATCCAGGCACCTCTCCCACCAAACCCTCCACTTTTCTTTTCTTTTCTTTCTTTCTTGCACAGAGATTTTCCAGTGCAAGAGAAATCACTACTCCAACTCCTTATTTTATTTATGGGTGCCTTAGCACTTCTTTCAGAACAGGCTTGTAAAAGTCTCCTTTCCCTCCACCTCCTCTCTGTATCTATGAAAAAACATACGGGAATTCATAATAACAAAAAGAGAAAATTTATTTTAAAAAGTAACCTTGGCATTCTATTCTGAAGGTAATGTAATAGGGACTGGCCAATGAAAGCCTAGCCTGTGTGAGCATGTATAGCTCTGCTTAATGCAATAACACAGGAGACTTTAGAGCAGGTATTTTATAACTGTTTCTGAGGAAGATTTTATTTTGAGTGACTTTTAAGCTAGAACTGAGTATGCATGCAAAAGACCTCAATGACTCCACCTCCTTCCCTTTTCTGCTTGTCTGTATTGAAGTGAGGAGGAGTGGAGACTAGGGACCTCTGGATGGGGGAGGAGCTCCTAGTCTCTTTCATTCAGCTGAAGCCACCAGCCCATGCCTTGCTCTTATTCTTGTCCCTATTGTGTCCAGTCTTTCTTGCCTTAGGTGAAGTAGTATCTGCAACAGAATGGACTCAAGTGTAAAGTTGTGAGCTTTGAAAGGTTGGCAGACCATGGAAGGAGTCCATGAACTTGAGATTATCTAGCCCAGAACTGAATCAACAACACCAAGATGCTGGTTTCTACCCAGGAAGGGAGCAGCTTTATCCATTGACCATGTTGCCAAATGAACTTGGTGGGGAGACTTCTTTGCAGCAACCACTTGATGTTTGAGCCTGCTCTCCCAAGAGACTGAAGTGGCACAGGCAGGACATTTCCAGGTCTCACAGGAAAACTTAAAGCAGAAGATTATACTTCTATTCTTGCTACATTTTCTTAGTAAATATCTCCTTGTAAAGGGCTATTTGTAAAAATCTTTCTGCTGTCAATTAGTTAAGTGATATTGAGGTGATAATTACTGGTGACTGCTACTGGAAAAAATCTATCAGATGGAGAGCTTAAGCCCATACTATTAGAAGGCTATTTTTTTTTTAACCCTGAGGGAAAATGTTATCTTACTCTGGGAAGCAGACTTACCAGTGAGAATGGGTCTTGGAATAAGGACCTTCAGAGTTTATAAATGCAACAGTAATAAGAAGAGTTCATAGTTATGGAGTACTGTTAAATTTCCAGTGTGTTTTTAAATGTACTCTCACAACCCTTTTGAGATTGATACTATTAATATCATTCCCATTTTACAAATAAGGAAACAGGCTGAGAGGCTAAGTGACTTGCCTATGGTCACATAGCTCATAAGTGTCTCTGGTAGGATTCTGTCTCTTGTCTCTCAAACTAAGTCTAGCATGCCATTCACTCCACCACATTGTCTAAGGAGACACACTTAGAAGCAGTCCATTCCATTGTTGGACAGTCCAGATTGTTAGGAACTTCTTCCTTATCTGGAGGTAAGGTCTGCTTCCCTCCATTGGTTCTAGTTCTTTGCTCTGGAGCAGAGGTTCCTAAACTTATTTGACTTACTACACCCTTTTAAAAAAAAAAAAAAAGAAATTATTCAGCACCCTCCTGGAAATCCACTTTCTTTAACCCTTTAACAGTTTTTTTAAAAAAAATTACATAATTAAAATGCATATAAAATATTTTTTAAAAAATTCATCCTAAATTTAATAATTTATTGTAAATTTGTGGTTCTTTTCCTACATAGACATTTTGATGACATAACATCGCATCATGTAATTGTATAGTATCATATTGTAAATAAGTCATGACACCCACATGTTCCTCTTGATGCATGCTGGACTTCCTGAAAACATGCAACATACTCACCTGCCAACACTTGCCTGTTAAGACCTGTCAGTAGACTTGACCATTGATTGATTACAACTTTCATTTTGTGTGTTTATTTGGAAAATAATGTCATCACTATGACTTTAACTCTGTTACACAAGAGATAGAACATGTAGGAATGGCTTTTCAAAATTTTCTTCTCTTCTTTCCTTATGCTTCCACTGCCCCCTTATTTTTATTCAATGCCCCCCAATTGTACCTGAGGCTACTACTGCCCCCCTCCCCCACCTCATCATTTCAGTGACCCCAGGGGGTGGTATCACCCACTTTGGAGACCTATGCCTGGAGCAACATTGAACAAAGCCACTCTCCTTGATGGATGCCATTAGAAGACAACATTCATATCTTCCCTCTTAGTCTTTTCAATTCCAGGCTGTTTTTCCAGTTCTTCCAGCAGTTTCTTAGATGCCACAGTTTCTGGATCCTTTTCCATTTTTGTAACTTTCTTCTATTGAGCCAGAGTATATCCAATGTCCCTTTAAAAATGTGATGCTCAGAACTGAATACACTGGTCCGGATGTTATGTGGAAACAGACACAGTAAAGAATTGGTAGAGATCTCTGAAGTCTGAAGATGTCTGAATATCTCTGAATTGAATTTGCATCTGACTCAGAATCCCCTCTACAGTATACCCAACAAGTGACTGTCCAGTCTAGACTGGATGACCTCCAAGGAGGGCTTCAAGTTATTAACACTTGTTTCAAACAAGTGGTACACATTTGTTTCAAGTTTAGGCTCCTTTAATAATTTGTACATAAAGCTTAGTCTCTGAGAAATAACTATTGTGGTTTTTAAGAAGTTAATGTGATTTGACAGTTCAGTTTCCCCACCCTCTCTTTGCTCCATCAATTTTCAAAGTCAACAGCTCACCATAGAGCTACGTGAAGCCACTCTCCTCTTTGACTTTGGCTGGGACATGGTGTCTGATGGAAGAAGGAAAGGTCCTTCCCGTCTCCCCCCATTCATACTGCCTGTTGACAGACAAACAGAAAACACTGCTTGCCTACTGAAATCACCGTGAAGCTACGGCAAACAGCTGACTCAAGAGTAAAATGACACCTGGCTTTGTTTGCCTGTTCTTTGCAGAAACTTGTCTTACAGAATATAACTAATGAGGTTAGAAAGGCGGATTGTATGTTGTATGGCAGCCCGTCCCAGGATGAACCCTGCAGGAGTCAATGGTGTTAATTGACTGAACTCTATGTTTAGCAGCCATCACCCAACTCTCTCCATAAGTGGCTGCAGGCCTAAAGCCAATCGTTTCCCATTGGGCATTGGTCATTAACTACTAAGGTAATATCCTTTACAGAAGCATTTACTGGGAGAATTAGAATACTTGGCCATCTCTGCTGCAGGGACCATGTGATAAAACACATGGTTAAAATGCCAGATCACAGGCTCATCAATTTAGAGTTGGAAGAGGCCTGTCTAAGAGGCCATCTGTTCCAACTCTCCATTATTTATAGCTGGAGAAACTGAGTACCAGAGAGGCTAGATAGGCTATTGCCTAGGTTATACACTGCATGGATGTTTCAGACAAACTGAGACCTAGGAAAGATCTAATGTAGAATGACCAAGGTCACCCACTGCAACCTGGGCCATCGCCAATCACCTTGACTTTTATCTTGCCACTGAACTTTGATGAGTCTGGAGGAGAGAGTGAGGCTGATGACTTTGTGCAGCTCTGTCTCACTTAAATACAATTCACTCGCAAGTTAAGACATCATGCCCATGATGCCATTGGTCCTCTTTGAGAATAAAGGATGAAAAACAATTAGTAAGGATGTGAACTGTGATTTGGACATAGTTCCTCTGACTCTAGGTCCGATCTTCTTTCCACTGTACTATACCATCGCTCACATAATTGATGTATTTATTAAGCTCCTTCTAGAGTATTCTTCTAGGCACTGTGTGAATCACAAAAATAAATGTTGACTGTTGATAGTAAAAGTACAGTCCTGATGCTAAGTGCCAAAAGGTAAGGCAAAAAGAAATCGAGGTTGCCCAGCATTACTGGGGAAGGTCCCATGGAAGTGGTAGGATTTGAGATGTACCTCCTATGTGTCATGAAGCTTACTTGGGGTATATTATATCCTCCTGACCTCTTACTGGTTCACCTCAGATCCAGGACCAATAACCAGGCTGACACATCATCCTGAGGCAGAAAGTATGAAAAAAAAAAACCAAAACAAAACATCCATGCGGAATTCCTTGTAATATGCTGGTAAATATTTAATAATCCCTCTAAAAGAAAAAATGTCTTCACAATACACTGATAAGTGTCTTTTGTACTATTTTCCAACTCACTTTCTTATGTCTGGATAATCCACAAAATAATGAATCAAGCTTGATTGGTAGAGATTGCCAGTTTCCTAGATATAGTCACATTGAAAATTTAACAATTGAATCTCTGACACATTTGAGAGTCAGCACACTCCCTCTTCAAATCATATGATTGTGTAATTCCTTGTAGAAAGCATTGTAGAACAATGGAAAGAGAACTAGATTTGGAGTCAGAGGTCCTGGGTTCAAGTGTGGCGTTTTGACGAGGCCAAATGTGGCCCTCTAGGTCTTCAAGCATGACCCAGATGTGACCCTCGAGATCCTCAAGTGCAGCCCTTTGATGAGTTCATGTGTGGCCCTCTAGTTCTGAAAGTTCAGTCAAAGGAAAGCACCTGAGGATCTGGAGGGCTACATATGGCCTTGAGGCTGCAGGTTCCCCACCCCTGGATTAGAGACTGGACAAAGTCAACCCATAAAGTGCCAGAAAAATTTAAGTTATCTTTATTGTATCTGTGTGACCTGGAAAAAGTCACTTTCTCTAGAATGTAGTTTCTCTTGTGGCTCATGGGGACTTTGGAGATCACTGAATTCAACCCCCTTATTTATAAATGAAGAAAGTGAGGTCAAGAGAGAGTAAATGCCCATGTTCACACAGGTAGTATATTTTATTACACAGTAGTGGTATTTGTTCCCCTAGGACAAATCTGAACCCAGGACCTCAGACTCCAAATCTGTTCTCTTTCCACTGTGCCACAATGCTTTCCACAAAGAATTATATGATTTGAAGAGGGAGTGTGCTGGACCCAACCCAAACTTGTTAAATTTTCAATGTGACCATTTATATGTAGAAAAACTCTTCAATTCAAGTCTTGATTCATTGTTTTGTGGATTGTCTAGATTTTAAAAAGTGAGTTGGAATAGTACAAATAGTACAAAGGATACTTATCAGTGTGTTGTGAAGACATTTTTTTTGGAGAGCTGGTTATTAAACATTTACCAGCACATTACAACGAATCCTGTATGGATGGAATCTGCGTGTTTTTTTTTTTTTCATGCTTTCTGCCCCTGGATGACCTGTCAGCCTGGCTATTGGTCCTGGATCTGAGGGGGGAGCAGTAAGAGGCCAGGAGGCTATGATATACCCCCAAATCAGCTGTAGGAGGTACATCTCTAACCCTACCTATCTCCATGAGGCCTTTCCCACCCCTCTGTCTAGCCCCTACAGAGGAAATTTGGTGATTGAGGACAATTAAATTATATGATGCTAGAAATGTAAATTTAGAGATAATCTAATTTAATCTTCCCATTTTATAAATATAATTTATAAGGAAATTGAATCTCAGAGAAAGGGACTAACTTTCCCAAAGTAACACAGGTAGCAATAATTAATTGTATTTATGTATCACTAAAAGAGATGGCAAACGTGATTGGCCCATCTGGCAAACACTCAAGTGTGACCAAACCAGATTAAAATGTAGTTGGGAAATATATAACAAGTTAAATAAAAATACAGTAAAACAGAAATGACATTGCATTTTAAAGCCGTCAGCCTATAGGGATCATTAGGTGTGGAACTGTGGCTCCCATTTCTAGTTGAGTTTGACACCATTGACTTAAAGGTAAGCAGAATGATTTTTAAGGCTGGTCTCAGAGTAGGACAGGAACACCTACCTCTCACAAGCACTGTCTGTATAACCCTGGGTAAATCTCATCACTTCTCTGGACCTCATTTCCTTCAATTGTAAAATAAAAGTTTGAAGCAGAGGCTCTCTGAGATTCCCACAAGCTCTAAATCTGTGATCAAATGGTTCATGTAGCCACTTGTCCTGAGGCCAGTCTTTAAAATCTTAGATGACAGGGAAAGTACTAATCTTCATGGTAGAAGTTTATCACTGGGAGCTCTTTAATGAAATCACAGGGCTAGTCCAAAGTTAGTTTCTTGCAATAATACTGTATTATTCTTATTCTCATTTTACAGATGAGGAAAAGGACTTTGAGAGGTTAAGATGGCCCTATATTCACCTGGTCAGTGAGTGTTTGAAGAGGGATTTGAACCCTCTATTCTTTCTCCTAGGTCAAGCTGCCTTTTAAGGTAATAACAGGCCTAGGATTGAAAATATAGTTCCCCTTCACCTCCACCCCCCTGTAATGGAAATGGGAATTTGAAGATTTTCCCTGCTCCTTAATAGACCTGAGGAGGGGGGAGGGAAATGCAAAGTTGTGTCTCTTAAACTGAGCTGAGCTAGGGTCAGACTTTCTGCTTCTTTATCAGATATTGTATTGTATTGTGTGGCACTGCATTATACCATACTGCACTGTGCTGCATTGTATTGTATTAAATTATGCTGTGTTGTGTTGTACTCTGTTATACCATACTACACTGTGCTGTATTTTATCATGATATTCTTCTCTGCTGTGAAGATAAACTCTGTCCCCTAAGAGGCTGAATGTTGTCACATGGAGCCTGTGGTAGGAGGAGTTTGCTGAGGAGAAGCAGAGCCCACAGAGAAGCTGGTAGAGAACTAGCCAGACAGCTGAAGACAATTGGGGACAGAGGAGCTGAGGCAAGAAGATAGTTTTGTGAGTAAATATTGATCTCGTATTGGTTTGTGGGAAGGTTAAAGGATGCCATTGCTCTCAGCATTATTATGGCTTCTGAATATCTTTAATACTATGATGGAATCAGCTTACTGGTTTGGGCATTCAGTTTTCTAGTGTCTAAATAAATCCTTCAGCTTTATCCTTTATCTGGAGAGTCTGGCATATTTTGTGATCAAATGTCATGTGATACATATAGTCACGGTCTTTATCGTGATCATGGGTGCTGTAAATATTACATCGGCACTACACCCCCCACCCCTCAAAAAAAATCCAATGCAACATTTTAAGTGCTTATGGGAAAAAAACAGCTATTCCCCCAAACTCTCTTCATTTTTGCCTTTCAACTTTCTTATAAGGATTTCACTCAAGGACTTTGACTCTAAATCTAGTCCTTCTTCCACTTTGCTATTAGACTTAACTTCTCTCAGCCTCAGCTTCTTCATCTTAACATCTACCTCCAGGGGTTGTTGTAAGGAATGAATGATATAACATTTGTAAAGGGCTTTGCCATCCTTCAAGGACTATGTAAATGCTCACTGTTACTATTGCTGGGGAAGCCAACATTGGGGTGAGGGGATGCTGTCAGCCAACAGGGACTAGAGATGCTGCTGTAGCAGGAACATTGGAATCAGCTGAGATTTCCCAAAGACAATACAATAAATCCACAGGTCATTGCCCTTGTCCCCAGAAGGAGAAGAATTTTTTTTCACAACAGGCTTCTACAGGCGACTGCTGAGGCCAGGTTGCTTCTACATTTCAGATTTTTAATGATGCTTTGCAGCCCAACTATGACTTTGATGCCTCAATTTCACTTTAAAATCATGAAAGGAGCCTGCTGGGAACCTGCTGAGAATAGGGGCAAGAGGAGAACATGGGAGGAGTTCTGAAATCTTTATGGACATTTTTCTGATTTCAGGTGGGATACATTGGCTACTTTCCCTCAGGCTTAATTCAAAACTGATATGGCAGAAAGCAGTCTTTGAACACTGGAGGTGGGGCTGGGATGGTGGTGGTGGAGATTGGGGGACTATTAAAAAGTTACCCTTGTTGCCTGTTTTTGTTTTTTTTTTCTTTTCCCTGATTATGTATAGAGGTTAGAGGCAACCACTGCTAAAATTCATAGGGACTCAAGGTATTGACTCTTCTTAACTCTGTACCCAGATAGGCTCTTGTCTACTGAGTTCATTACCCTGGGATTTACTGACTTTTCAATAGGTCAAGTAAGTTTCTTAATTCTCAACATTCATTACCTATCTAATACTCCTTACAGGAGTTGCAACTGAAGTTGCAACTTAAAAGATTTGCAGCTCACAGACTTGCTAATTCAAGAAAAGGTTATGTGCCCCAAGTCTAGAGTTTTCCCCAGTAAAGGGGGAAATTAAAGGGGGGGGAGGAAGGTGCCCTATGCTTCCAACTGAATCATGTTTGGAGTGAGTAGTTTATTCTCACACAAAAAGGGAATGTTAATAAAGAAAAATAGAATGATTAGAACAGTACCATTGGAACACATTGTTGGCAAATCTTCTAAGTAGCTGCTTTCATTTTACTTCCATCTTGGGATTTTCTGGTCAAACACCAAGTGAGATCTTCCTTCCAGGGCCTTCTTTTTTCCAACAACCTGATGGGTCCTTTACAGTCAGATCCTGTTAATGTTACTACCGTGGGATCTGTTCCAGAATATGCTGCCCTTGTAGACAGGAAAGACCTAGAACTTTCAGTGGTCATTGCCAGAGGAAAGGAAACCCAAAAGGAGAAGAAAGGCAGCCAAGGGGGCCTCACATACCACCGGAACGTGAAGCATGTTTTTCACATGTTCTGGTGTAGGGAAAGACTTTTCTTTCTTTCACCCTTCAACTGGAGTCATATGTATCTTT
>CM053594.1:327862698-327886940 GCA_028646575.1 Pseudocheirus occidentalis
ACACACACACACACACACACACACACACACACACACACACACACACACACACACTGGTTTCCTGTCTCAGCTAACCCCCTCCTGCCACATCAGCAACAGGAGACAGAGCTTACTCCCTCTGTCTTTTTCACACAGGAGACAGAGTTCACACCTTATGTTTCTTTCACACAGGAAACAGAGTTCACACCTTCTGTCTCTTTCACAGAAGTACTTAGCCCTTAGTTACTAAGGACCAAGTACCTCCTAAATTAATTAAGTAATAGTACTTTGAAAGGCTAAAATGAAAACACCACACAAATGTGAAGTTATATTGATTTTAGGTTGGCTTCTGTGTCCTCCACTGAAATTCCTCACCCAAGCACAAAAAGGGTTGGGGAAGGGAGACTATATGCCACATTTCTAACTGAAAAAATAGATAAATTCTAAGTAGTTTTGTCTTGACAGTTTGGGACACCCTGAGAGATGGTCTAGGCCAGGGAATCACCTTGTCAAGGAAGGGAATCACAATAAGGAAATAAGTATTTATTAAACACCTACTATGTGTTCCAGGTACTGTGCTAAGTGCTGTACAAATATTATCTCATTTGATCCTCACAATAATCCTGGGAGAGAGGTGTTATCTTTATACTTATTTTACAATTGAGGAAACCGAAGCAGACTTGGGTAACAGTATTTTGCCCATGGTCACATAGCTAATAAGTGAAGCCAGATTTGAACTCATATCTTCCTGACACTAGGGCCAGTACTCTATCTACTTGTGCCATTTAACTGCCTCTGCATCTGAGCTAAGCCTTGAAGGAAGAGAAATATTACAACAGGTAAAGATGAGGAAAGAATGCCTTGCAGATATAGTAGATAGCTTAACACAGAAGAGGAAGAGAGAAGGACAAGATCAGAAAATGACCCAAAGTCCACGTTAGCTGAAACGTGGTAAATTTAAAGAATGCTAAGCAAATAGCTAGAAGACATATTAGAGAGGCTCCTACATGATAGACTAAGAGTTTTTATATTATCTTAGAAGCAAAAGGGAAGGGGAAGCTAGGTGGCACAGTGAGTAGAGCACAAGACCTAAATTCAAATCCAGCCTCAGACACTTACTAGCCATGTGACCTTGGGCAAGTCACTTAACCTCAATTGCCCTGCCTTCCCCCTTCCAAAAGAAATAATAGAGAACCACTGCAGGTTTGTTTTTGTTTTGCTTTGTTTTGTTTTAAGAGGATCGACCTGGCACAACAAGCAGATGATCTAGGCAAAAAAATTAATTGGCAAAAGGAGACACTAGAGGTGGGGAATTCACTTAGATTGCCAATATAATATAATAACGATAATGACTTTTATATAGCATTTTAAAGATGGCAGAGTGCTTTATAGGGATAGGGTAGGCATGATCTTGTTCGATCTTCATTAGACAAGGCAAGAAATAATAATGAGTTCCCCAGCTAGGATATTGATGTGAATGTTGGTGTGAGAAAGATTAAGATTAAATCAACAAAATTTGGCAACAGATTGGCTTGAGGGGTTAAAAAAGGGGGAGGAAACAAAACCCACAGTGCAGTTTCAAGCCCAGGTGACTTGAAAGATGTCAGTGCTAATAACAGAAGTGATGGGGAGAAAATAAAGGAAAGAAAGAAGAAACAGACAAAACTGACTGTGAGGTTTCGAGCTTATGTGACTTGGGAGCTGGCAGTGCTAATAACAGAAGTGATGAAAAGAAAAGAAGAGACAAAAATGACTATTAGGTTTCAAGCTTGGATGACCTGGAACATGGCAGTGCTATTAAGAGCAGTGATGAAGATGGGAGAAATGTCAGGTGTGGGGGACAGGTAAGATGACGAATTTCATTTTTGACACATTGAATTTGAAATGTTGGGAGGATGTCCAAGTGGAGTTGTTCAGGAAGCAGTAGTAAATGTAAGATAATTGCCCAAAGGCTTGACTAGGACTGAAGCTATGCATTTGGGAATCATCTTCATAGAGGTGATACTTGAAGCCATGGGAATAGATGATTGTGAAATATATAGAGAAAAGACAAGCAGACCGAGTGCAGAGTCTTGGAAGAGGGACAGGAAGAGGAGAAAGAAATGAGCGAAGGATATGAAAAAGTGCTAGTCAGATAGGCGGGAAGAACATCAGGAGAAAGCAATGGAAGCCAAGAAGAGAGTGTCAAGGCAGTGAAATTAGTCAGCAGCTTTAAGGATTGTAGAAAGGCCAAGGAGGGAAAGGATCAAAGGAAAAGCCATTGGATTGGACCGTTGTGAAGTCACTGACCACATTGGAAAGAATGGTTTTAATAGAGTGATCAGGATGGAGACCAGATGACAGGGAGCTGAAGAATATATGTAAGAATATGTAATATATGTAAGAATAGTAAGAATATGGAGGCAGCTACCATAGAAGAGTGAAAAGGAAGGGAAAGAGAAAATAATAATTTAAGGAAATGACAGGGTCATTGTTGTTCTCATTTAATTTTTTTTTTAATAAATTCCACAAATTCCTACTCCAATGCATCATTGTAGTGTGCTGGTAGATGTAATTTCTCAAAAGGTACATCAACTTGGGTAGGTGCCACCATATTTGAAAGAAAGTTGAGTATAGTCCTAGCTGAGGACTGAGTCTGATTTCTAAGAATCTAATCAGCCTAACTAAGAATTATGAGACTCATAAACAGTATGCTAGTCACTTGGTTATAAATTCTTTAGTCATAGCAATCCATGAAACAAAACAAAACAAGCCACAAAATAACTTTTCATCCTATGTGACTCTTTCCACTTTAATAAGGAGAATGGCAGAGTAATAGAAAAAGGAATAGCGGATGCTCAGAATCATAAAGGTTGGGTTTGTTTTTCCCCCCCTAAACTTTAATTTAGCTCACTGCTATTCAGTCATGTTTGACTCTTTTGGGCCCCATTTGGGGTTTTCTTGGCAATGATACTGAAGTAATTTACCATTTGTTTCTCTGGTTCATTTCACAGATGAGGAACTGAGGCAGACAGGGTGAAGTGACTTGCCCAGGGTCACACGGCTAGTAAGCATCTGAAGCCAGATCTGAACTCATGAAGATGAGTTTTCCTGATTCCAAGCTCAGCATTCTATCCATGGCACCACCTAACTGTCCTTAAAAATTACTCTGATTATAATGATAATAACTAGTATTTCTAGAGAACTTTAAGATTTCCTAGAGTTTCCTATACCAATGTCCAACTTGTATCGCTACTCCTCATCACACATTCTGCATTCCAACCTAACTGGTCTCCTCACCTTTGCCCTCATGCCTAAAGTGTAAGCCTGGAGGAAGTGTGCAAAGTTCTAGGAAATACAGTTAGATCTCAATAATATCCATACTTCAGATCTGAGTCATACCTGGATTTCTTCACCAATCAAAGAGGCTGGGCTCTGACTGAACATGGTTCAAAAATCATTGCCCCAGAGACCCCTGAATGGGGCAAGTCTGGGAAAGTTTCTTACAGGTTTGGTCTTTCTTCCCCCCCCCCCCACTCCAGCTGCAAGATTTCATTGGAAAGTGAAATCCTGGAAACTAAAGGGGGGTTCTTTGGCTGCCTGTAATCACTGACCATAATAAGACATTTTCCATTCTGTCATAATCCTTGGGTCCTTACAAGCATTGGTCCTCCCTCAAGAGCCTCAGCTTTCTCCCCCCTGTGCAGGTGAAGGGTCACTGCTTATATATAAATAGCAGAAGGAAAGGAAACCTTGCTCTGCCCAGCATTCAACAAAAGGGTGTTAACTGCTTTGAACCTCACACTCCTACTCTCTCCTCACTCTCTACCCCATTCCCAGTTTAGTCTAGGCTTTAGTTACTATGAATTGTTTTGACTGAGAATGAAGAGAGGAACTACCCCCTACTGTCATGTGCTGTCTCCATAGAGAGTCAGCCTCTTCTGTTGGCTCCCTGACCTTTTCTACCAGGTTTTACCTGATGTCAATGAATGTAGCCACTTGAAAAATAATGTGAAGGGAGGAGAAGGGGAAGGGTTAAAATAAGTTTTTTAGAATTAAAATGCCCTGGGTTCCTCTAAAGAATCACAACTCCAGAAACGGAAAGGGAAGTCGAAAGAAGCATTGTCGGTCCAATTGGTGACCTACTATGTGTGACACTGTGCGATACTTAATCCATAGTTTAGGGTTGGAGTCTGTCTGGCTGCATATTTTTTTTCATGAAGGGCTGATGACTCCTTAGCCATATGATGGATGGGAAGAAGATTGGATCATAAATCATAAGTTCTGGTTTTGAATCCTAAGTCTACTACTGGCTAGCAAGTCTATTCATTACAGAGGCAACAAGGAATAGGAGATAAGTGTGGAAACTGAAGTTAAGAAGATCTAGGTTCCAATCCTGACTCAAGACAGATCAGCTGTGTGACCATGGGCCAGTCACTTAAACTCTCTGATCCTGTTTTATGTAAAATGGAGACAATGATGCCTATATTATCTACCTCATAGAGTTGTCTTTTCACATACATGAGATAATGTACATAAAACCCCTTGGAAATTTCAGTTGTCATTTTTTCAATCATATCTAACTCTTTGTGACTCCACTTGAATTTTCTTGTCAAAGATACTGGAGTAGTTTGACATTTCCTTCTCCAGTTCATTTTACAGATGGGGAAACTAGGACAAACGGAGTTAAGTGCCTTGCCTAGAGTCATACAGCTAGGAAGTGTCTGAGGCCAGATCTGAACTCAGGTCTTCCTGACTCCAGGCCCATGGTGCCACCTAGCTGCTCTGGAATGCCAATCATTATTAACCTCTTTGGCTCTCAGTTTCCTCATCTACAAATTGAGGGGGTTGGATTAGCTGCCTTTTCCACCCCAAGTTTCTTTTAAAATTTTAATTTGTTTCAATTATTCATTTTTTTAAATAATTTATTTATGTTTATATTTAACTATGTTTACATATAATTGTTGTGTTATAATTATAAGTACACTGTCTTATATGTAATATATAGCATTTAATTCTATATAAAATATGAATTATATTTAATAATTCATTTAATTATTCAATTTAATCTTTTTTTCTCCCCTCCTACCTTCATTGAAAAAAGGAAAACAGATAAGGATGGAAGGGAAAGGGAAAAGACCAAAAGAAGCATATGGTATGTGTATGTATGTATGCATGTGTTCATGTATGTATGCATGTATATACACACATAGATAGGTTGACACATGTCATTATATGCACATGTGTATATATAACATAAATCATTTCCATTCTATTCTAAAGCTCTCTTGGTTGTCTACCCAACTGTATATTGATATACAAGAGGCATTCTTTATCAACTTGGTTTTTCTTGCATAGACCAAATTTAATTATTTATATTTATATTTTTTACATTTATAGATTATATTTATAAATTATACTTATAATTTACATCAGACCAAATGCTGCTGATTACAGATCTCAGTTAGGATGTCTAATTCTTACTTGACATCTTCATTTCTAAAAAAAATCACATTCGTTAAAAAAATGACATGATTTTTACATAAAAAAGGACATCCAAAAAAGTAAAATATAATTTGATATATTAAAAATTTTTTAATTGGCCTTCTAGACTTTTTCTGTACAAGTGTGCTAGTTGAGGTAACAAAATTACATTTTCCCCAGGTCTGGGACTGCAAGCCCCTTGAGAGCAGAAACAGTGTCATATTTTTTATGTGTTTTTTTTTTCTGTACTGGTATGAAATTGAATTGTCACAATTAGGCAGGGGCAGTATATAAAGCATGGTCAGAAATGAGGAAGCTGGACTAGGTAATCTATCAGATCTTTCCTAGCTCAGAATCTATGACCCTATATCTTGTTCCATAGTTCAACAGTTATCATAGTTCCTTACTTGAAACATATGAGGCCTCCTTTGACCAGACAAAAGCCAGATGGTCCTCCTATTCCCCTCCCACTAGCTCCTTCCCTCTTCATTTCTATCCTTCAAAAATATTTGTTGATAAAACTTGTTCAGTCAATTTACAATTTAAAATAGCTACTAGGTACAAACTTCTCAGTGACTATCACCTGTCTTAAGACAACTCAGTGGTCACTATTATAATAATGACAAGAAGGGAATAAGCATTTATATAATACTTACTGTGGGTCAGGCACATGGTAAAGACTAGTGACCACTATTTAACGTGAGTCTCTTCAAAACCCATAGGGTACATAGGAAAGAATTTCTGTGATTATGATTCAGTGGTTGTTTATAATGTACTGCTCCCAAACAACTTTATTTTTTTCTTCTCCTTTCCCTTTTTTGTCTCTCTCTCTCTCTCTCTCTCTCTCTCTCTCTCTCTCTCTCTCTCTCTCTCTCTCTTTCCCCCTCTCTCTCTCTCCCTCTCTCTCCCCCCTCTCTCTTTCTCTTTCTCTCCTTTCTCTCTCTCCCCCCTCTCCCTCCTCTCTCTCTTTCTCACTCTCACTTTTTCTCTGATTTCTTCTCTCTCTTTCTCTCTGCTTCTGTCTGTTTCTCTGTCCCTCGGTCTCTGTCTGTCTTTGTGTCTCTATGTATTTATCTCTTTTTTTATGTCTCTGTGTCTGTTACTTCTCCCTTCCTCCCTCTGCCTTAATTTCTCTTCCCTTAGTCTCATTCAGCTCCATGGAGAATTCCAAGTTCAGCACAGCACAGGCCTTGGCAGGTCCTTGCAAACTGCTGGTTAGTGATGATACTTTTGCTACCTAAGGATCAGTTTCACTAAGTTAATCTCATCAACAGGTTGGCCACAAACTGATAAATTTGTCCTGCTGCAGCAATTCTCAAAAACCATCTGCTAAGTGATAGAGGCACTTCCATCTGCTTCAGTGGAAGGAGTCCTCACACCCACAAAATTCCAGAGTCATGACATATTGAGGCTAAAATGAACATCAGAGATGGCCTTAAAAGAAAGTCACAAAAAGGCCAATCTGATGGAAGCTGAAATAGGAGTGGGAAGCTCTAGCTTTGCCTCAAAGGTAATGGTTAGGAAAAGGGTATCCATCAATTGATTGATCCACTGGACATTTATTAATATTCTACTAAGTGCCAAATAATGTGCTAGGTGTTGGTGATACAAATACAAAACAGAAAACTGTTCCTGCCCTCGAGGTGTTTACATTCTATTGAGGGAGACAACTGGGTCATATACTGGTGAAATTTGGGATTCAGACCTGGGCATTTATTTGCATAAGACATACTTCATTAGTGGAGAGAAGAATTACTCCAAGCCCTCCCCAACTCTGCCCTTCAAGTGGGAAAAGAGCATTGAGAAATCATGCTCTCCACCAAAAAGGAGCCTTTGGCAAATACTCTTTCTCTAGCCCCAAATTACATAGGTATAGGGGCAGCTAGGTGGCACAGAGGATAGGATGCCAGGTCTGGGGTCAGGAAGACTCATCTCCCTGAATTCGAATGTGGCCTTAAGTCACTTAACCTGTTTGCCTGTTTTCTAGTTTTGTAAAATGAGCTGGAGAAGGAAAGGGCAAACCACTCCAGGTGGTTTACCGAGACTACCTCAAATGAGATCATGTGACTAACAAACAGCAATTTAGGTATATACAAAAGGATGGGGGATGGACTTGTGATTGACAAAACCCTCTACCAATGTACTCTTCCTTCTGGATATGCTGGTTCCCTTGCCATTCTGAGTATACAACATCTCATCTCTGGACTCCAAACTTTTGCATTGGTAGTTTTCTGTACCTGGAAGCCTCTCCCAGCTCACCTTCACATCTTGGAAGTATTCACTCTATTCAGGCTTATGCTGAAGTGATACCTCCTACCAAAACCATTCCATCCTGACACTGAAACTGGTCAGGACTTAGATCCTATAATTGAGGAGATCTGTTGGAAAGGGCTTTCTCCATTCTTTAGCTATGCTAGAATTCTTGGGCCTTCAGGCACAAAATGGAAGGAAAGGGCTAGTTAACTTATCCTGCTAAGGAATATGTTTCAATGTAAGTCCATCTTGCTCTTCCATCATCTTCTACCAAATTATTGTCATTCTTGAAGTGTAGAAAGAATGATCTCATTCTTTCTACAATTATCTCACTTTACAGATGAAGAGAGTGGTGATCGCTGCACGTTGTTTTCCATCCTAAAAATTTCTCTCGTGGCTTCACATGAATGGGATATCAGCTAGAACTTGGCAGTCTTTGTCCTTTATAGTGACCGTTGTAACGAAATTTGACCTGTACTCACTTTAATCTGAGAACTGTTGTCAAAGACCAGAATAAGCTATCTTTAATTTCTGTCTTTTGGATGCTCGCTAACATCTCCCTATTGTTGAATTCTATTCTCATCACTTATGGAGGGGATTCTCTTTGAAGTATCTGATTTTTTTTCTTCCTTTTTACTTTTCTTCCTATTCTTTCATAACTTCCTTTTCCCCCACTCATTTCTTTCCTTTGTATTCCAATCACCATTTGACCTTTCTTCAGGACAAGTATAATGAGTTCATCACAGTATGACCACAACCTCTCTTTCAAGACTGATTTCATATAGCTCCCCTTCACCACATTGCATTCTGGCCAAATAGACTACTTCCTATTTCCAGGATGCATTATTCTATATCTAACCTTCTTTGCCTTCACACATGCTTTTAATATTTTCTTTTGTTACTTCTGTTTCTCAGGATCCTTAGATACCTTCTCAACTCAGTGCAGGTATTACCCTCTATTTAAAATTTTCTAATTCCCCCCAAATGTTAATATTCTTTCCCATCAACCCCCTCAACACAAAAATATTGTGCATTTATTTTCTATATTTTGCATATATTTGTATATGAATTTATTATCTATATGTTGTAATTGCCAAGTCAAATATAACTTCCTCAAGGACAGGAACAATCTGATTTGCATTTTTTCCATTGCATCTCCAGTACTGAGCACAATTCTTTGTATATGATAGGGTGTTGTTGCTATTTGTCCTTACTTTTTTTTTTTCTTTTTGGAGGGGGAAAGGTAGGGCAATTGGGGTTAAGAGACTTGCCCAAGGTCACATGGCTAGTTTTTGTGTTACGTGTCTGAGGTCAGATTTGAATTCAGGTCCTCCTGACTCCAGGCTCAGTGCTCTATTCACTGCACCACCTAGGAGCCTGGTGTCCTTCATTTTTAAAGACATCACAGGGTTATGTATTTTGATTCATGGGTGAATTGGATTTAAGTGAGGCAGAGCTGTACAAAGTAATAAGCCTCACTCTCTCTTCCACTCATCCAAGTGGCAAGACAAAAGTCAAGACAACTGGCATTCATTGGATGACCTTGGCATCTTCCATGTCAGAGCAAGTTCTAAGTCCTCCACAGAGCCTGCTTCAGTCATGTTCGTGGATGTTCGAAAAAATTGTTCTCATCCACCCATTCTACTGCAGGAAGTCTTCACATGCTTAGGGTAGATATTCCCCAAGCCACCTCCCAGTATGAGGACTGTCCATTACATTCACCCTGGTTTAACCCATCTACCAAGACAGTTTACCAGGGGTGGCAACTTCATGTGCTATATCTTCTTAGAGCTCCAGAGGAAAGTTAGGTGAAATGTAGCCAGCAAAGGTGGATGAGAAGCCTTGAAAAAGGCTCAGCAAGCTCTCACACCAACACCAGAGGGGCTAGGCCTCCTAGAGCATCCCATAAACCCCACGTCAAAGAATGTATGAATGAATGGATGAATGGCGTGCCAAACATCATTAGGTGTCAAGTTCCCTATTATATCCCCCTTAAAAGTCAAGGCCTCTTTTCAAATACAATTTATGGCCTTACTGAGGCTTCTTTCTGGCCATGTGTAGATACTTTCTGAAAGCAAAGCTTCACTGAACCTTTAGAAGAAATAGAAAATGAGGTGCATAGCACAATAAGGCCTATGTGAATGCAAACCTGTAAATTAGCACTCAATCTAATCAGCTTCCAGAGAAGCATACTTGCCCATCCCCCTCCATTGTTTGTGTGCTGTCTCTTGCCACCCACCTTGTCATTAGACTGTGAATTCCTTGAAATCATGACTGATTTTGGCCTTTCTTTATATTTTCCGTCTTTATTACTGTGCCTTAATGTGCACTTAATAAACCCTTATTATTAAAAAAAGTACTTAATAAATGCTTACTGACTGACTGATGTTTAGAGGAAAAAAATTTGATTGCAAACCTAAAACATGGAAGTGTGTGTGTGTGTGTGTGTGTGTGCACGCGCACATGCATGCACATAGGCACATGCACGTGATACTTTCCTGCATCCCTTCTGCTGTCTTGGTTTGACAGCTTCATCTCAAGTCTTCATCTAACTGCCTTCAGTGATGTATATCGTCCAGAATTTAACACTGGGCCAAGCATACAATAGGTGCTCAATTAATGCTTGTTGGTTGAGAGAGCTTTTAAAGGTATTATCCTTGATTTCTCACTCTGCTTAAACCCACATTATCAATGAGGTGCTGTTCCTAGCTCCATGATACACCTGACATCCAGCCCTGCCTGAATCCTACCTCTCCACTCAAATGTCCATCTCAGTTCATGCCTTCATCATATCACATCTAATTGCAATAATCTCATGTAAACATATACATGTACATGCACACACATATTTATATATGTAGATATGGTGTGTGTATACATATGTGTATGTATGTGGTATACACAGCAATACCTTACCCAGACTGGAAACAAATTCTACTACTGGAAGTTTCATAGTCTCCTCTAGGGGCCTCATGCTTGGTGGCAAAACACACATGTGATTGATGGGTAGGTGTGAAACATGACAGACTCCAAGACAACCAACCTTAGAGCCTGTTATAGATTTCTTTTCTTTTTTTTTTAATCAACACATATTTATGTCTGTCTCTCTGCCCAAAATCACCCCCCCCCAGCATTTTTCTCACTAGTTCTTTGTGCATCTATTGTTGGTGAGAGTCTCTTCTAGATTAGTCAAGAAATCAACCGGTATTTATTAATCTTCTACCATGGTGCAGTAGGCACTGTGCCAGGCACAGAGGATACAAAAACAAAATAAAACAACACCTGCCCTCAAGGAGCCTCTATTGTATGGGGAGAGGCAGCACAAGCAAAAATAAGTATATGCAAAATGAACACTTTTTGAAAAATGGACAGTAGCCTCTTGGGGCACTGGGAAAGGCTTCATTTTACAAAGACGGTAGAAGTCCAGCAGAGAAGGAATGAGAGTTTCCAAGAAGCAGAGATGAAGTGGGAGGGAATTCCAGGCATAGGGGTTAGTCAGTGAAAAGGTACAGAGATGGGACGTGCCAGTTGCAAACCAAGGAGGTCACTTTGAATGGATTGTATATAATACTGTAGGAAAGATAGGTTGGGGCCAGATTTTGAAGATCTTTAAAAGCTATGTAGAAGAACTTATATTTTATCCTAGAGGCAATCAGGACTCACCAACATTCATCAAGTAGGGCAGTGATATAGTCAGATTGATACTTTAGGAAAATCATTTTGGCAACTATGTGGTGGATGAATTTGAATAGGGAGATACTTCAGTTGGGGAGACCCATTAGGAGACTATTGCAACAATCAAGACTAAACTGTTGAACTTGTGAGTGAAGAAACAGATACGGATGCAAGAAGCAGGAACTACAGTAATTAGCACCTGATTAATTATGTGGAGACTTTAGGAGAATGAGGGGGGGAGCACAGTGGAGAGAGAGACAGAGACAGAGAGAGAAAGAGAGAAGGATGGATAGATAGACACAGACGGACGGACGGATGGACAGATAGACAGACAGACAGACAGACAGACAGATAGATAGATAGATATGGATATAGAGAGAGAAGAGTTGAAGATGTGTATATTTACATATCCCAAACCAGATCTCTACAGTGTACAGATCTTGTCTTACACTTCTCTTGTACTTCTCTTGCATATCCTCCAGAATTTAGCACTGGGCTAAGCATACAAATCTATAAGACTAAAAGAGTCATTCCCCAATTTCTAAATGGCCAAAGAATATGGAAGGCAGTTTTCTGATAAAGAAATCAAGACAATTTATAGTAATTTGAAAAAAAATGCTCTAAATCATTATTAATTAGAAAAACATAATTTAAAACAACCTTGAGATAAGCTGTGTGACCCTGGGCAAGTCACTTAACCCTGTTTGTCACAGTTTACTCATCTGTAAAACAAGCTGGAGAAAGAAATGGCAAGCGACTTCAGTATCTTTGCCAAGAAAACCCGCAAAAGGGGTCACAAAGAATCAGACATGACTGTAAACAACTAAGCAACAACATATGCCAGGATTGGGCTAAGCACCCAGGATACAAAGAAAGGTAAAAACAGATCCTTCCTTAAAGAAATATATGTTCTAATGCAAGAAGACAAAAAACAAATAACCAGATACATATACATATATAATACACACACACACACACACACACACACACACACACATATAGTACTGTGTATATATGTATGTGTGTAATATATATACAATAAATGGAAAGCAGTTTGAGAGGAGATGGCACTAGCGGTTGAGAAGGGACTGAGAAAGACTTCCTGGAGAAGGTGAGATTTAAGCTGACATTTGAAGGAAACCAGGAAAAATAAGAGGGGTGGGAGAGAGTATTCCACGCAAGGTCTAGGTAGTGCAAAGGTACAGAGGAAGAAGACAGTGTTTTGTTGGAAGAATAATAATTAGGTTAGGATATCTAGATAATAGGACACATGCAGGAGAATGAAATATAAAAAGATAGAAAGGTAGAAAGGATCCATGAAGTTTTAAACAGAACATATTTGATTCTGGAAGTAATAAAGAACCACTGTAGATGACATGATCAGGATTTACAAAAATCGCCCTGGCAGCAGAGTAAGGGAGGAATTGGAAAGGGGAAAAACTTTAGGCAGGGATTCAGTTAGAAGGTTATTGCAGTTATAATCCAAATGAAGGTGGTGAGAGCCTGAATTTAGATGGTGGTCATGTAAGCAGAGAAAGGGTAAAGAATATAAGAAATATTTGAAAGATAGAAATGACAAGATTTGGCAACATATTGGATATTTGAGATGAGTGAGAATGAGGAGCTGAGGATTATAGCAAAATTGTGGGCCTGGAAATGATGGTGTTATCCACAAGCTAGGTGGTGCAGACTCATCTTCCTGACTTCAAATCTAACCTCGGACACTTCCTAGCTATATGACTCTTGGCAAGTTTACCTCAGTTTTCTCATCTGTAAAATGAGTTGGAGAAGGAAATGGCAAACCACTCTAGTATCTTTGCCAAGAAAACTCCAAATGGGATCTCAAAAAATCAGAATAAACTAAACAAGAAATCCCTAAGAGCAATCAGGAAGTTCAAAAGACAGAAGAGTTTGGGGGAAAAAGAATAATTCAATTCCATTTTGGACGTGTTTAATTCACAATATCTATGGGACATCCAACTCAAAAGGCCATTGACAATGGTAACTTTAGCTCGAGAAAGTCTAGGACTAGATTTACAGATCTAGGAATAATTCTCATAGAAATGGAAATTGAACCCATGGGAATTTTTTTTTAATTACTAGGCAAGACAGATGAAAAAGAGAAGAATGTGGGATAGAGCCTTCGGGGACACCCACCATTAGTAGTTATAACCTTGATGAAAAACCAGCAGAGGAGATTGTAAAGACTTGTTTGGACATACAGGAAAAGAACTAGGAGAGCGTCACAAAAGTTTAGGAAGGAGAAGATGATTGGCGATACAGAATGCTTCAGAAAAGTCAGGAAGTATGAAAGTTGAGAAAAGACAATGGAATTTGACAATTAAAAGACCCCTGGTAACTTTGGAGAGAACAATTTCAGTTCAGTAGTGAGGTGAGCAACCAGATTATTGATATTCTAGAAGAGAATGAGAAGACAAGAAGTGGAAAAAACTATTATAGATGACTTTCTAAAGAATATTAAGTCAAAAAGAAGATGGAAGACAGCTACTGGGAACAATAGGAACAAATTTTATTGAGGATGGAACAAGATATGTGGGTGAGTGGGTGAGCCACAGGGAAGGACATAACAGAAAGAAATTGAATATAAAAGAGAGGAGGGCAGTCTGATACAGAAGATGGGAGAGGATGAATGCATGGTAAGAAAAAGTCACCTCTCTATGTAAGAACAGAATGAAAGAGGGAATAGTGGAGGACTGATATACTATATTGATTTTAGTCCCTAAAGGAAGAAGTAGGGAGGAGGGCTGGTATTAGAATGGAAGTAGTTAAGAAAATATCTGAGGTGAGAAAGCATAGTTGGGTCTGGGGTCAGCGAAACAGAGTGAGATCTCACCCCTGAGCTGAGTCTGACTCTAGGAAAGGAGTTCTGAAGATCTTACAGGGTTTGTTTTTTGGAGTTCCCAATGTCAGGGTGCAATAGCAGCAGTTCTGCTAAAAAATAACTGAAGTAAGATAAGAATCTATAGGAGCTGTACCCCTTTGTGTATGAGGGGAGGGAAGATTTCCCTTTTTTATTTATTTTGCTATTCTGTCCTAATTAAAGTTCTTGTTACTTAATTTATGTCTCCAGAATTATTAGTAGAAAATGTACTAAACATAAGGTCAAGTCATAGTCACATAATTCTCATAACCCCCAAGCAATCCACAATGAGGAGTTCCAGAGTCAGCTGGGACCCGAGCTACATCATTTGGCATCAAGGTGTTTTTTTTTTTAAGGGGAGGGGCTGAGATAACATTTGACTGTCAACAGCTTGTAATTTTGTCTAGGAGTAACTAATGTGATAGAAACACATTGCCATGTCAACACTCAGGATTAGAGTTTGTCTGGAATATATTTTGACAGACAGTCTGCTCTCCCTTTAGTTAATTCAAACCCTTATTTGTTGTCTATCATCTACATCCTTGAAATCCACAGCCTTTTCTACCCATTTCCTCCCTCCTCCCACCTCCTCATAAATTAGTCAAACATTGTTTTTCAGTTTGCCTCCTGGTTTTCTTTGATGCTGTGTTTTGATGACAAATTACATTTTCTTGTTCTTCAACCAAACTCAATGATAGGGACGGAACCAGTGCTTTCATTGGTATAGCTGTTCTTCCTGGTGAAGAACTCTTGCTACCAATGTATATTGGCACCTTCTCTGAGCCTTCAAGAGCTGCTTGAAGTACTAAGAATTAAGTTGTCTGGGGTTACACAGCCAGTAACACTACTAGTTATACATGCAGTTAGCTGGAACAATGGACAGAATGGTGTCTAGAGTCAGGAAGACCTAAGTATAAATCTCACTTTAGACATTTACTATCTATGCGACACTGAGTTTGCTCAGTTTTCTCAGCTGTCAAAAGGGGAAATAAGAGCACTTACCTCCCAAGGCTGCTGGAGAATCGAATGAGATAACATTTGCAAGTGCTTAGCACAGTATCTTGCACATAACAGTTGCTAGCTTTCATTATTAACCATAAACAGGACTAGAATCTCAATCTTCAAGGTTCTGAGCTGAAGCCACTTCTCTAGTTACTATGCCAAGTCTTTCAGTCAGTCAGCATCCTTTTAAGTGCTTACTCTGTGCTAGGCACTATGCAACATGCTGGGGATGGAAAGAAAAGGAAGGAGGGGGACCATTTCTGATCTCAAGATGTATAGATTCCAATGGGAAAAGATAATATCTAAATAGTTCAGTGAAGATACAGACAGAGTAGATGAAGGTCACATGAGCAACACAATGGAGGACTAGATATTTTCTCTGATCTTTACAACCTCTTACACCTCTCCAAAATAGGAATTATGCTCCAGAAGTAAAACAGTATCAGCTGACTCCATGATCTAAGATGCCTAGAATCCAAAAGAATTTGAAATAGTATTCACTGATCCTGAGCCCATTCAGTATACCTCCCCTATCTCCCATGCTTCCAGCAGTGAGGGGCTACTACCTACCAGCAGTGAGCAGGCACTACTTACCAGTGCCAGGGCTTGAGGTAATGAAATTTTGCTCAAGCAGGGACATACATCCAGCATGGGAGGCATCAGCCCTTCAGCACCAAAGCCTGCTGGGGACCACAACCCTGTAACACTAGCACTGCAAAGCTCTCAACTCCTTGTGATAGGTGGACAACTCCATAACACCAGTGTTTCAAGACTCTGAACCTCTGGCATTGGGAACAGACAAGCACACTGCACAAGTGCAGCCGCTCTTTGAACTACTTAGAGAAAACAAAACAGGACATTTTGTGTGTGGGGAGTGGGGACAGGGGTGGGAATAAACAGCATTCCACTAGGCTGAGAAAAAAAGCACAGTATCCAAGCAGCACTAGTTCTGACCCCCCCAAAATCACTTGGAGCAGAGATCTAGACTGGGCTGAATTGCCCAGCATAAGAGAAGCTTGAGAAGCTTTGATATTCTGCCTCCATGGAAACCGTCATCAGGGGAGTTAGAATCAAAAAGTGAATAAAAGAAAAAAGCCTGAGGGAGGAGGGGGGAAGGGAGACTGAAGCTACCAAAGAATTTAGGAAGAAGAAAACTCAAAAACTTGAACATAAGCAAATAAATGAAAAGAGAAAACATTAACAACAGAAGGAAATATGGGCTCCAGATCTAGTAAATGAGTTCAGGCATCTATGAATGAATACTGCAAAACAAAGGAAAAGCATCTAACTCTTAATATGATAAAAGACTGTGAGATTTGAGAACACAGAATGACAATACACTGTTCCTAAGTGGTTCAAAAGAGAAACGAGAAATATGAAAGCAGAATTTATGTTCTTCTACAGAAAAACTGGAACCTGCAATGGCAAGTCTCATGAAAGCAACAAAAGAGAGAACAATGGATTAGAAATGAAATTCAAAAGTGAAAAACAATCAAGAATAGAAGCAAAAAGCAATAACATTAAAAGAAAGTATGTTCATTAGGCAAGTAAAACATACTGATGTCAAAGGTAGCATTCATAGGGACAGCCTAAGTATCAGATCTCCCAGAAGAATATGACAAGACAAAAAAAAAAAGACTTTAACACCATAATGTAGGAAATAATAGAAGACAATTGCCCAGGACTTCTAATCATAGCAAATGAAACTCCAAATTAAAACTATCATCTCCAGAAAAAAAAAAAGCAAGGTTGCAAACTCCAAGAAATACAATGATTTAAGTTTAACAGTTCAGTTCAGAAACAAGTTCTAGAAATAATCAGGAGAAAGACTTCTAAATGCAAGGAAAGGAAATTTGAATAACACAAGACTATTCTCTGCCCACCAGAAAATGCAGGAGGGAATGGAAAAACACGTTCCAAAGATCATTAAAGCTCAAGGTGCAGCCCAAAGCCTAGAAAGCTGTTTAGTCATAAATAAAAAATGATTCAATTATTTATTGAATTCAATATTAAGGAAGCATTTGAAGCATTTTTAGAAAGAAAAGCAGAACTGAAAAGATATTTTCTTCTCAAACACTATGAACAACAGAAATGTAGGAAGAATTAATAAATTCCTACAAATGAATAAATAAATCAAGGACATCAATAGCAACAGAGAGAAAGTGGTAAGGAACTTCTTTCTAAAAGAATAAAAGAAGACAGGAGCGAAGGCATAAGTCCAGTGGAAGCATCAGTGAAGAGATGAGCCTGAGGCATTATTTGCCTACAGGTGAATCAGTGTTTTTCTGTTCTCTGTGTGTGTGTGAGAGAGACTACATTACAACATGAGAGGGTACACGAAAAGGGGAAAGACAGCAGTTCTTATAGTAACCTGTCTTCTTAGACAGGTTACTGTGAAGGAAAATATGATGGGCTGGGGTCAAATCTAGGACTAACAATGAAGGAAAGATTACCCCTGTGATCTCAGAAAAAAAAGAGCTTACAAGGGAGTGGATGAGGAGGAGGGGGGAAGGACTGACAAAGGGGGGAAAGGAAGGAGGTCTTTCCTTTGGTTATGGGAAGAGTTCTAATGATGAATTCTTCTTTGAGCTAAGAGACATGGTTCACGAAAGAAGAGGGAACTTTACACCTGGTGTGGCTTGGGGGATTTGGTACTTGAAAAGCCTACTCCTACCAGGACTTGGAACTCCTAGTCATTGGCACTTTGGGGAGTGAGAAAGTATGGATCTGGGGAGGAGATTTTGAGACAAATGGAGGGGAAAGGATAATCAGAGGAGGGTATAGATCAGTGGTGGGCTGCATAATCAGGGCTGTAGCTGAGGAAGGGCCCTACCAGAGGAGGTGTCCTGACTGACATCTGCAATAATTGACATTGTTCTGGGAATGAGGCAGAGTGGAAAAAGGGGATCCAGGAAGCAGGTTATACAAGGAAATGGCAAACACTGCCTGGAGGAAAGAGCCTACAATGAATACCTTGGAAATTTGATTGCATGAGGAATACAGAGAAAAGTGACCAGGTAATTATGAGTGTCAAGAATCAGAGAGTGAGGGTCTAGAGTAAATAGAGAGGAGAGATAATGAAGCCAATGAGAAAGACTTTCCAGAAAATGATACCAAAAAAAATGAAATTTTAAAACCAACAAACAGGACGTGTTGAAGGAGAGAAGAGGAAAAGGTCAACCATTTTGACAAACTAAGTGGGAAAACGGGGGAAAGGGGAAAGAATTATATAACCAGATAAAAAAATAAGGGCAAGAGAGAAAAAGGAACTAAAAATAAGCAAAACTCCAAAGAGAAAGGGGCAACAAACAAAAGAAGGAATCAGAGGTGAGGGGAAGAAAACCAATGGGAACAAGACTATCTTAAAAAAAAAAGATTAAATTAAAGTAACCATAGTACTGTGTTTGTAGGAGAAGAGGGGGGAAATCATAACTTGAGAGTAGATTAAGGTAATCTGAAAGAAGGCATTAATAATTCATACTATTAATAAAAATAGAGTGAGCAGTAAGATGCAGCAGCAGATAATGGTTTTAATAGCTGTCACCATGCCAAATAAACATAATTTCTAAGCTATGTGGAAAGAATCTATTTAGAAATATTATGAGGTATATACCTTCCCTCTCATCCTGCTTGCCCCTTGCATTGTCCTGAAGAGTCAGCTGAGGGCAACTAGATGGTGCAGTGAATAGAGCACCAGTCCTAGAGTCAGGAGGACCTGAGTTCAAATCCAGTCTTAGACACTTGACACACTTACTAGCTGTATGACCTTGGGCAAGTCACTCAACCTCAATTGCCTTGTCTTCCCCCCTCCAAAAGAAAAAAAAGAATCATCTCTTCCAATGAAACTCTAGAAAATCAGCCTAGACCCCAAAACTTTTAGACAATTACAACAGCAGATATTTTCTCTCTCTGTGCAAAAGTCTGAAGAGCATTAAAATAGAGAGCTGAAAATAACTTGTGTCAGGTCATTTTTTTTCCCCTGAATTCCATAGAATTTCAAATCACTCTTTCACTGAATGGCCAATAATAACCTCTAGTCCAAGTCTCTAATCACACATTGTTTAGGTTTTGATGGCTTAGAATGAGTGTAAATAGCAATTGTTTTCTGTTCTGGCCAGAAACTTTGAGGGTCTTTTCCCTCCTACATTAACATTTTTGTGATGATAAATTAGGTCATCTTCTGTCTCAATTCTTACCTAGTCCTTAGTCATTGAATGGGTGTTGCCTCAGACAAACTGAGGCAACTTGAGGAAAGACCTTAAATTAGAAGGGCCAGAGCCATCCACTGCATCATAGGCTATCACAATCATCTTGACTTTTATCTTGCTACTGGATTTGAATGACTTTGGAGTAAAGTAAGGCTAAGATTTTGCACCGCTCTGCTTCACTTAAATCCAATTCATGCACAAGTCAAGACATCACCCTCATGATGTGATTGGACCTCTTAGAGAAAAAAGGAATAAGAACAAGAAGAAAAAGAAAAACATGAGAACAATAATAATAATACATCATCATGATTTTATGTAAGAATTAATTTTGCAGGGACCCCTTTTGTCTTTGTATCCCCAACACCTAATATAGAACCTAAAATAAAGTACATCTTTGTGCAAAAAAAAAAAAAGAGATGCAAAGTAAGTGTAAAGAAGATTTTGAACTTGAACAAATTTTGCAATCAAACTTGCTATAATTCTGAGGCTGCTAGCCATTGGCTAGCTGGAGAATCACCCTTGCCCCTGGCAGTCATTAAAAAGCAAACTTGCCAGTACTACAGTCAGTCTAATCAAGAGGATAGTCATTTTTGATTGAAGAGAAGAGTAATCTTTGGTAGTCAGAATGAGAGCCAGCTATGTAAGAAGAATCTAGAATCTTTTCCTCTGCTCCTCTTCCAGAGTACATGAGTGAAAGAGTAAGCAAAAGAGAGGGGAAGAAAAAGGATAAGATCTCTCTTGCTCCTCCCCTCAGTGTCAATGGAATAGTTTGCCAATAGTAAGACCAACCAAGGGTCAACCCAGAAAGTTCAGCTGTGGAATTGGAATTGAACTGCTGAGAAAAGCAGGCTTAGGGAAATCAGCTGAGGAAATTAACTAGGAAAGATTCTGAACCAGGGGGAAAAGTGTGAAGACATCACGAAGAAAGAAAAAACATCAAGGGTATGCAGTTTTAAAGGTGTCAGTTGCTTCACCCAAGGACATTCTCTTCATGTGTACCTCTATACTATCATAATCTAAATGGTGCCTAATCTTATTTATTATTTGTATTTTTGTGAGTGTGTGCAACAGGTTTAGGAGGGGAATGTTCTGTAGTTACTCTTCTTACTAAGCTGTAACGCCTTGTTTTAAGCTAATTGTGTCAACTGGCTGACTATGAAAAGTTTTCACACTAGTCAGGGCTCGGGCTCATGTACGATAATTTAGGAGTGTGGGTCAATAGAATGTCTCAAACAAGAGCAGTTGCCCTTGGAGGGCCCCAGCCTGCAAGTTCAAGCTGAGGAGTAGCTTGGAGGAGGAACTATGCTTAATAAATAATTATTGAAGCAAATCATAATTCTATTTCTCCATAAGGATGGAGGAAATAGTCATATTTCCTTGTTTTCAAATGTTTGACACAAATAAATCCAATGACAAATCATACTCATTTATGAAAATTCCTTAAAATATTTTCATTAATCCCTTGAGTGTTTTTGAAGATTTTACTGTCAAAGGGATTTATCAAAGACTTGGCTTTAGTATTCACTGGGTACTCAGGAATTGTTTACCATTTCCTAAAATTGCTTTTCCCCATCTATTCTTTCTCATCTACACTACCCCATTCCATATACTATCTCTTCAGCCCTTCTCTTCCTTCTTCTTCTCCCTTCCCCAAACAAAATTTTACTTCCAAGTCAGAAAAGGAAAAAAAGTTAAGATGTTTAAGGACAACTGAATATTCTTCAGTCATGCCTCAAATGATGTCACAAAAAAAGCTTTGTATCAATTTCTAAAAGTCTTTCTTTCCTCCAAGGATTTCAGATGGATGATCTTTTCCCTCTTCTCATGATTCCCAAATTAGTAGAATTGGCATTATTTGAAAGGTTGTTTTATGTTTTCATTCAACTATTGAGTCACCTAAAAGCAAGGACCAGGTCTTCTAATTCATTTTTATATTCCATCCCCCAAATGAGCACCTAATACTCTGCATGTCAGGTGCTCAGTGAATGCCTAAATCTAAACTCATTGAAGATAAGGACCGTGTCCAATTTGAAAGGTTTGGGAAGACACAACAAAGTCCTGATTTCTTGACTGCCTGGTTGCTGAAATCAGCTTTCCCTATCTACTGTTTCACAGACTCTAGTCCCTTAATCCAGTGGTATTAAACTCAAATAGAAATTGTGGGGACCACTAAATCTTACATAAGAATATCTGAGTCACATATTGACTTAGTTTTAAAATTTAATGTTATCTGTGTTCTATTATTTTGTCAATTATTTCACAATTACATTTTAATCTGGTTCAAGTCACACTATGGAGGGTCTGTGGTTTGCAGTGTGTTTGACCCTCTACTTTAATCCACTTGCCTTTGACACTTCCATCCCAAGTTTTGTGCCATTCTGATTGAGTGAGCTCAAAATTCCCTTAGCCCACCCCAGACTAAGCCATCCAGATAATGCTTGATATCCCATTCAGCCGTCCTCTCAGGCCATCTTCTTCTAAGACCCTCCACCCTAACATTGTACGTGTGTGTCTTTGTGTCTATGTGTGCTCACATACATACTTCTCCTTAATTTCTCCACTTTCCCTTTTGCTCTGGGAATCATAAAGGAATCAGTACCTGTCATTGCTTCTGGAAGGTACTTACAGATTAGCTGCCTTTTAGCTCCATCTTCTATCTCTGGGACATACTCCACCAAAACTCCCTTCCCATCATACCTCTATGCAATGCATATTGTCTCTCCCATTACAATGTAAACTCCTTGAGGGCAGGAACTGACTCACTTTTATATTTGTATACAAAGTGCTTGGTACTGGGCTCCCCATACAATGAGCACTTAATAAATATTGTTCAGTCATTGTCACTCCCCTCCCTCGAGCAAGTCTCACCTCAGATAATAAATCCAGTCAATAAACCTTTCAATCAGTAAACATTTATTAAAGATCTACTGTGTGCCAGGCACTGTGCCATGCCTTAGCACAATTTGGTCTTAGATTCTCTGCTTCTGTAGGTTACTTCATACAGATAAGCCAGAGGAAGGGGAGCATCACGATACTGCGGAAAAGACACTAGAGTTGAAATCAGACAACCTTGGCTTCAAATCCTGGCACTGCTACTTACTACCTGTGGTGTATGACTTCGGGTACAATGGACAATGGACAGACCCACGAGGGCCAAGTCTTTAGTTATATATTCAGATTTACCCTTCCTAGTGTTTGGGGTAAAAAAAAATACCCATTATTCTTAATTTAATTAGAAAAGTAAACATAGAGATGCCTTAGATAAGAAGAAGAATTTATTCCCTTTCCCCTGGGAAGAAAGGGGTGCCCCATCTTGGATTTCTTATCGATGTTGATCCGTAAGGCTGGGCCAGGAGAGAGAGAGCTCCAAAGATCAGGTCTAGGATTTAAAAGACCTAATTAGAATGTCCCCTCTCCTGGCCAACTGCCTTCTTTCATTGGTGGAAAAATTCACTTTACCAATCTCTTTGCTACTGAGACTGAAAGGGGAGGGAGATGGGAGGCTCTCACCACCGCGGGAAAAGACAGACAAAGGAAGATAAAAGTAATTGACAGGAGAAAGGGGGAGGGTACAGCACTTGGGGGGGGGGGTTACATTCCAGACTGAGAAGTTTTTCACTAATTTCGTGTCCCACACACTAGTGAGTTAAACAGTGTATGGTACAGATATCCCCTTCCTGGTTCTGGTTCAACATAAGGAATTTCAGAGAGTCAGTTTCTGCCATGAGTGATTGAGGGGTTGGTACAGTGTGATGATGAAAAATTGTATTGGTTCCACAATCAGAAGAACCCATAACACAGGTACTGAGACAAAACTGAGTTCATATATAAAAGGGCCAATGCTGATCTCTCAATCTCTTTCCCTTCTTGGAAATGAAAGTAAGAACTACTCTAATCTGTCTGATGAGGGAACAACAGCAAACCACCCTCACTCCTACCCCAACCCGGCTGCCATGTGTCCATGAGTACATGACTCCTCTGATTACATTTCTGCATTCCTGATCTTAGGTGAGCAAGTATCCAGAGACGGAATTTGGAAGAATTATGAGTTTAGAAGATTCATCACAGTCATTAGAGGTCCCACCAGCAACCTAAGGTAGCCATGGAGTTCACTGGGGGCATTCACAACAGCCAATGGAGTAGTAGTGGACTGATAATGAAGGAAGTACTGGAAGGCAGACATGGAAAATCTAGCATGGTGATGGTTTCAGGGAGTTCAACACCTGAAGAAAGACTGGTTTAGAGATTTTAGGAAACCGCTGATGCTTACAGTTCAGCCAAAACTATACCAAAAGGGAACTTAAAGAAAACTCCATGAAGGGACAAAAGGACTTCTGCGGGCAGGAGGCCAGGGGTATCCTTTTACCATATAGGTCTTCCACATAGTGACCTTATTGTGATTCTTTTTTAATTTAAACTTGCTATCCCCAGGGAACCTTTTCCAAAAGCAAAGGAAAAATATGCCCACGTTGTGTGGGGGGGTAGGAAGTGAAATGTTTCTGTTACTATTATTCTTGCTATACTTTCTCAGAAAATCTCATTTTCTAAAAATGAATAGGGTCATATTGTTTGACTAACAAAATCAAAGTGGATGGGGGCTCAAAAGCTACATTATTAAACACTCCATCCTCTTAGTAAATAGTAAGCTACCTTCTAGAGACCAACTTGCCATTGGGAGCGAAAGGTAATAAAGTGAGGCCAAAAGATGGTGCTACAACTAAATTAAAATGAAAGAGTTGGACTGTGATTCCAAAGATCCCTTCCAGCATTCAGTATCTGGT
>CM053594.1:327887440-327902729 GCA_028646575.1 Pseudocheirus occidentalis
AACTGTAGATCTACAATGCTATGAACTATAAACGGTAAAATGCAATAGAAATGTGGGTTATTATTAAAACTTGAGCAACACACTGTGATTCTTTGATTCTAGAGATCTGAGAGCCGGCCCACCTAGCAGTACCCTTGGCCAGCAAAAGCCAAGAAACATCCTATTTTGGAGCTAACCCAGGGTCTAATTAAACAACCAAATCCTAGCAGGGAAAAAGAGAAGAGAGTCTTGGTGCAGGTTGAGTCCTAGCCTTTCCTTATTCCTCCTATCCTGTGCCAAAGAGGCTCTGTCAACACCTTTCACTTAGGGAGAAAGCCAGAACAAAATACATAGGGCAAAGCAGATCAAATGAACATTAGGATCATTTCCCTTTCTCTCTCTCTCCACAGTCATTGCAACATCAGACAGTTTCTTTCTGTGGGATTTCTTATTGTGACAAAGTACAGCTCACACAGGCACCAACCAGCTCTGCCAAGGAGTGTTTGGCAGCCACTCCCCGAAGAAGCTTTGGGCTCAAAATGGGAGACAGTTACTGAAAGATTTTCTGGCCACTGGTCTCTGTGTTTCTTCCCACTCCCCACCTAAACACACACACACACACACACACACACACACACACACACACACACACACACACACACACACACAGAAAGCTGACCCTTTAAAGGGAACATCTTCCAGGTATGAAGCAGCTCGATGGAACTACCTTTTACCCCTAAAAAAAAAAAAAAGACTGACCCCTCCCAAACCAAAATAGTCATTTCCTAATGGGACATATTAATAATCAGACTCTAAATTTGAGGCTCTAGAAATCCACAATCTGGAAGACTCATTTCAGTATTTGCCTAACTGGTGGCCTTGGCTCAAGGCTCTCCCCACTCCAATCAGTCCTCTCTACAGAGCCACTAAAGTCATACTCTTGAATCACAGGCACCTTCATCATGTCTTTCTTCTGCTCTACAAGTTCCGGTGGCTCCCTATGGTCTTCAAATCAAATAGGAGCTCCCTTGTTTGACATTTAGAGTCCTTTACAATCTGGATCCAGCCTACCTTAGCAGTCTTATTATATTTTACTCCCCTGTACGCATTCTGTGGCACAGCCAAGCTGACCTCCTTGCTGCTCCTTAGTCACAACACTCCATATCTTTTCTCTGTCTTTGTATTTATTTGGTCTTCCATTTACTAATCTATAAAATGAGGGAATTGCACTAATTGGCCTCTGACTTCCTCTACCTGGAATGTTCTCATTTCTCACTTCTGACTCTTGGAATTCATAGCTTTTTTCAAATTCAGCTGAAACCCACTTTCTACATGAGTTTTTCCTCTCTTTATTCCTTTTACCCAACTGCTAGTATCTTTCCCTATCACTGCCCCCATGCCATAAATTACCACCCATTTACTTTCCACGTATTTTGCATAAATGTATATCTATACATGATTTTTCTCCGATAGAATGAATGCTCCTTGAGAGAAGGGACGTTTTTTGTTTTAAATAGTGTGTTCCCAATGCCTAGCATCGTGTCTGACACATAATAGATGCCTATATGAATTCCTGTCGATTGATTGAATAAAAGTGTGTATGAGGGCTTTGAAAGCTACTGGAGAAAGCCTACATGGTATAATGGAAAGCCTACCAGACTTGAAGCCAAGAGGCTTGGAATTATTTGGGACATATAGGACACTAATTCTGTGGCCACGGAGAAGGCTTTTAACATATCCAAGCTTCAGTTTTCTCACCTGTACAGCGGGGATAATTCTGTCTAACACATAGAGGGGCTGTGAGGCTCAAGGAATATCATGTTATAGAAAGTGATTTCTAAAATTTAATGCATATTGTAAATGTTTTTGCTGTTGTTGAGTTATTTCCAACTTCAAATGATCTCAACTAGGGTTTTCTTAGCAAAGATGCTGGAAGGGTTTACCTTTTCCTTCCCCAGCTCATTTTACAAATGAGGACACTGAGGCAAACAGGGTTTAGTGACTTGCCCAGGGTCACAAACTTAACTATTATTATTTATGTTGTTATTGTGATTGTTCCCCAGGGAAGTTCTTTCAGAAACTTCTAGGAGTTTCTCAGGGGACAGCTCTGAGAGATAGCTCTAGGACCAAACAGAAAGATTGTCCTTCTAAAATATGAAAGGGCAAGTCTAATTCAGGGTGGTGAATTCTGGGTCTAATTCACCAAAAAAGACTTGGCTAATAGGATACTCTTAAGCCATTAGAGCTTCTAAGAAGAAATTCTTAGTACGGAAGGAAGGAATCTGACAATGGACTAAGGTGTGGTGGGGGCCTGCCTCTGGGAACTGCGGGACCACTCTACGCCCCCCCCCCCCAGAACAATTAGCCAAAGGGGAAAAGTCCATTAAGAAACTTTTAATGTTGAAAAGTGTTTTCCTTGAGCTAGGCCTCCAAAGCCTAAACTTTAGAAATAGCTATCATTCCTTAGCTTATTGCTAGTTCAAGCGTTCTTAATCTAACATCGTTAATCCCTAAGGGGTCCATAGATAGATTTCAGATTATATGAGAATTTGGATAGGAAAAAAAATTATGGCTTTATTTTCACTATCCTCTAACTGAAATTTAGTCTTTCCCTCAATTACTGAAAACAGTAATAGTGATGGCTACATTTATATGACCCTTTAAAATTTATAGAGTGTTTTATGCATTATTTTATTTGGGCTTCACAATCATCCCATCAGTAAGTGTTGTTATTATTATCCTCATCCCATAGATGAGGAAACTGAGGCAGAGAAAGATTAAATGATTTGCTCAAGATGGGATCTATGGCTAGCTAGTAAGAGTCTGAGGCAAGATGTGAATTCAAGTCTTCCTGATTCCAAGTGCTCAATAAAATCTGAGAAGCCCATGGTCTTCACTAGATTAACAAATGGTTTCAAGACACAAGAAAGGTTAAACAATCCTGGACTAGATATTCCACTTATACCTTACCTAAGAGTTCAGAAGATAGGAGCACAGATTCAACACTAGCTCACTGTCCCCCATCCAAATAAAACCTACCAGACCAAAGACCTGACACTGGAAGAAACCTCAAAAACCATCCAGGCTGCTTCTCTCATTTTAAAATTGAGGAAACCAACCAAGAGAGGTCAAGCAATTTGACTAAGGTCATACTGATGAGGTGCATGCTCTGGGACCCCCCTTGAGCTCTCCTTGAATCTTTGAGGTACAGGCTCTGGGAAACATTGAAGTAAATCTTCCCAGGGAAGGCATTTGCCTGAAATCATGGGCCTTATGGCTCTGCCCAAGTCTTTAGCCCTCCTTTGTTCCAATAGTTTCTCAGCTTTGATGCTCCTGTTCCCACCCTTGAACTGGCCTGGCCCACCAAGGTCTGTGGTCTCTGGGGAGCCTCCAGCAACTTCCCACCCTTGATCACTCATTACTGGAGTCTGACCCCATCTCAACCCCTGAAGACCCTCCCCAAACTCCTCCTCTAGACCACTCCTAGACTTCTCCTACAACCTTTCTGTATGTAAGACCCCATCTTCCCTTCAAGTGGTAGGAGAGCACCATAAAATGACCTAGCATGGACTGGCTCCTTGAGAGTCTACCCCATATGAACTATTAATAAACTTTACTTTTCTTTGGCTAAGAAGACTTGAGTGGAATTCTTTTGGCAGCACCTGGCTGTTGATATTTTGTCTCAGGCAACCCTAACCTCTTTGGTTAACCTCTTCAATATAGATAGTGAAGAAGATTCAAACCCAGGACCTTCTAATTCCAAGGTCAATGCTCTCTCCATTGTAATCCCCACTGCTTTCCTCCTTCAAGCACAAAGATCCAACATTTCCAACATTTCCAAGCTTGTTCCTTACTACTTTAACCCATATTGATCTCTTCCCTGTAAATGCTCCCTTGACGTTTCATCATTTGCCCCAATGATAAAGTACGAAGAGAATGCATGGCAGCCACACAGCCTTCACCCTAGAAGCTCCCTTCAGCTTGGACTTCACCATTAGAACTCTACCCCTGCAGCCTCTCAGTCTCAGTTTATTCCACGTCACCCAGGCACCCAAGCCAGCCACGGCTTTACTCCTCTCCAAGGTGAACTCTCTAGGGTAGGTCCCTCTCTTGGGACTTTCTCTTCAATGCCCTCCTCAAAAAGTACCTTTTTCTACTTAATTTAGGAATTATCTTCCCTGCATTAGAATAAAAGTTCTTTAAAGGGAAAGACTGCCTTTTATTCTGTTTCGTGTTTCTATTCCTGATGAGGTATAGGCTCTGGTCACCCTCCTCCCCTTTTTGAGCTCTCCTTGAATCTTTGAGGTACATACTCTGGGAAACCTTGAAGTCTGATTGAATGTTCAGGGGACATTTGCAGAGGCCATAAGTATTTCATTGTGGCTGGGCCCAAACCTGTTACTAGCCTGGCCCTCCATTGTCCATCTGCTTCCCACCCTGGAGCCTATTAAAATATCAATCCACTCTTGCATTGACCTCATTAATTCTATCTGAAGTCCCTCCCCAAACTCATTACTGGAGTTTGACCTCATTAACTCCTCCTGAAGACCCTCTCCAGGCTCCTCCTCTGAACCACCCCTATATTCCTCTGTATATAAGACCCCATCTTCCCTCCATCTTTGTGAGAATGCTGTGAAATGGTCTAGCATAGACTTGCTCTGTGAGAGCGCCACAGAATGCCCTAGTATAGACTGGCTCCTTCAGAGTCTACCCCATATGGCAAACTTGAACTTCCAATATACTTTACTTTTTCTTTGGCTGAGAAGACTTGAGTGGAATTCTTTCCGCAGGACCCGGCATGTTGGTGTTTTGGGGTCTCGGGCAAACCTAACCCTCTTTGGGTACTTCTTCACAGTCACTTCCCAGCCAACATCTAAGATGGCAGCCAGAGAAACAAGAGGACCTCACTCCAAGGGAGGAGTGCCTTCAATGGAGAGAATCAACACACAGCCACAAAGGACTTTAATTAAACTATCATTTCAAAGTCTACAAACTGGATGAAAAAAAGAAATGACAATGCTAAAGCAGCCACAGTCTCTCCCCTATTACTATAAAGTCTACACTCCTAGAAGGAGAGATTCATGGAATGCTAGGAGCTGAGTTGGAAGTAACTTTAAAGGTTATATAATCCAACCTGGACAACTAGGTGGCACAGAGGGTAGAGTGCTGGACCTGAAGTCAGGAAAACTCAGCTTCTTGAGTTCAGGTCTGACCTCAGACACTTTTTTACTAGAGGTGTGACCCTTGGCAAGTCACTTAACCCTGTTTGCCTCAGTTTCCTCATCTGTAAAATGAGCGGGAAAAGGAAATGGCAAACCATTCCAGTGTCTTTGCTAAGAAAACCCCGAATGGGGTCATGAAGAATTGGACATGACTAAAAAATGACTGAACAACAATATAATCCAATCTCCTTTGTTGGGGAAAAAACAACCAAAGCTCAGGCAAGTTAAATGACTTTTTGAAGATTACACAAATAGTGAATGGCAGGCTGAGGTCTAAAACCACATTCTCTGACTACAGATTTCATTGCCTCCCTTGCTCTGATCCCTTAGCATTCACTGGCACCAATGTCACCAATATCTCGGGGAAATGAGTCGATTATTCTCCTGCCAAATATATTCTTTCAGGTCTTCATGCTCAACCCTGGTCAGGAAACTCATTGTAGTTATGGAAAGCAATGGACCAGAAAACAAAGATGTATTCTATAACACTAGCTATATAACCAGCCATTTCCCATATGCTCCCTTCTTCAAAGTCACAACCTTCAAACTCAAAAAAGATGCGCTTTTTTGTGCACACTTAAGAATAACACTTGCAGTCCCAAATCTTTTTATTTCTTCCCTAGGAACTTGAACTTGAACATGAAAAACCTGGGCTTGAACCCTAGTTCCAACACCAGTGACCATGAAAAAGCTCTATAACCTCTTCAAGACTGTTTCCCAGCTATAAAAGGGGAATAATTCCTACACGGCCTACTTTGAAGGTTAATGTAAGGAAAGCCCTTTGTAAAACCTTGAGGTGTTATATAAATAAGTCATTATTATTAAAGATATGAACTGGATCTGTCATTTCATCAGTAAAGAGAGCTCCCCAAAGAGAACGCTGGCTTTCACTAGAGCAGGTCAGCAACTTTTCTGCAGTGATTAGAGTTGCCTAGAGCAGAGAGGCCAAATGTGACCTACAATGTTCCCAAATGCAGCTTAAACTAGATGAAATAGAATATAGAAATAGAAAATACTTGATCAAATAAGCAGAAACACAATAAAGCATAGGTAATTGTAATATGTGGTTTTCTAAGTTAATATGTGGTCCACACCATTGGCTTAGAGCACTGAGAGGTTAAGTGATTTGACCAGGGTCATATATCTAATATATGCCAGGGAAGGGTCTAAAAGCAAGGCTTCAAACCCAGGTCTTCTTAGCTCCAAAACCAGCTCTCTAACATCACAGGGTCTCCTCCTCCTCCTCCTCCTCGTCCGTTGCCTCCTCTTCCTTCTTCCCTTTCTTCTACACCCTCTCCTTGTCCTCTTCCTCACTCATATCATTTGTTCCCATGTGAATCATCAACATACCTGATTTTCCCCTTTCTTCTAAGTTATCTCTGTTTCTTAATCACGTATTAGATACATTCCTAATATAGCTGAAGAAAACAGAATCTTACGGTAGATCTACATATGGTCACTTCAACAGATCATTTAAACTGAGGCTAAAATGAGCGAGTGATCTTGGGCAAAGCCAAACCACAAGCTAGTAGAAAATCCAGCATTAGTTTTCTTCTCCAGGTAATACTTTTTTCCATCCCTGTCCTCCCTCCCCTTTTTTTAATGCTAGTTTTAATTTCGCTCTTGTCTTACCAAATCAATAACCATTTGTGCTTACTTAAGCACTTAACTATGAGCCAGGTACTATGCTAAATACTGGAAATACAAATATAAACCCCTGCCCTCTACAAGCTAATATTATTTTTTTTGAGGCAACCAGGGGTTAAGTGACTTACCTAGGGTCATACAACTAATCAGTATTTGAGGCCAGATTTGAACTCAGACTCTCTTACTCTAGGGTTAGTGTTCTATCCACTATACCACATAGCAGTTTGCATTCCAATTGGGGTAGATAACACAAATAATAAAACTGGAAAGGACCAGTGGGAGAGAGAAAGATATTAGTAAAGGGGAGCATTGTAAAGAAAACAATAACAAGATGGCTGGCCTTGACCTCCCCCTTAAAATGGAGGAACTAGGAGGAACCAGCCAATCAGAGGGAGAGGCTGCAGAGTCCAAGGTACTTCCAGTGTGTAAAGTCCAAGGGTGGAGTGAGTTTGTAGGGTAAAGAGGTTTCTGGGGCATTTTGAAGAAAGCCCAGGAAAGTCAGGGCTACAGCCTGAAGAAGAATGAAGCCAAACCATGTCTTCTTTCTGGCTCTCTTATTTGAAAAGATGGAGGATGGAAATGTCCTTTACAGAGTAGAAAAAAAAAAATCCAGTAAGCCAGAGGTCACAGAGGAGCTGCTATTCAAGCCTTTCACCTTTAAGATAGCAGGGACAACAGCTCGTGTTTGTATAATTGGTGGCCACCTCTGGCAAGAAGACACACATGGCACATTCACTTAAATTCTCCATTATAAAAGTTCAATTCAATTCAACAAGCATTTATTAAATGCCTACCATACACACCAGACACTATGCTAAACACTGGGAACTACAAAGACAAGAATGAAACTGTCCCTGCCTACTTTCAAAGGCCTTACCTTCTACTAGGAAAGAGCATTTCACGGATCAGTAAATACAAAGTATATCCAAATAATTTTACATTGAGAGAAAGCACAGACCATGGGGAGATCAGAAAAGGCTTACTGCTTACTGTGGCAGTTGGCATGAAATGAATTTTGAAGGGTGGTAATGATTTCAAGGGAAAAAGGTGAGGAGGGAAAGGCTTTGTTGCATAAAGGACAGCCTATCCAAAGGCCTGAGAGGCAGACGATGAAATTTCTTATCCTGAGAAATTTAGCCAGTTAGATTGGAATGTGGAGCAAATATGAAGGGGAGTGACAAGAAATGAGTCTGGGGGTGAAGAGGTTACCCACAAAGAGGGTTAGGGTTGCTAGAGACCCCAAAATACCAACATGCCGAGTCCTGCAGAAAGAATTCCGCTCAAGTCTTCTCAGCCAAAAAAAAGTAAAGTTTATTGAAAGTTCATTTAAAGTTCGCCATATGGGGTAGACTCCTTAAGGAGCCTAGTTATCTGTGATGCTCGCATTGGGCAAGCAGGACAGAGTAAGTCTGTGCTAGGGCATTCTGTGGCGCTCTCACACACACACACGGAGTGAAGATGGGATTCTTACATACAGAGGAATCTAGGGGTGGTCTAGAGAAGGAGTTTGGGGACAGTCTTCAGGAGGAGTCAATGAGGTCAATGCAAGATTGGATTAATATTTTGATAGGTTCCAAGGTGGGAAGCAGATGGACAGTGGAGGGCTAGGCTAGTAACAGAGGTTTGGGCCCAGCCACAGTGAAATACTTATGGCCTCTGCAAATGCCTCATCAAGTGGGAAGATTCGATCAGACTTCAAGGGGTTTCCCAGAGCCTGTACCTCAAAGATTCAAGGAGAGTTCAAGTAGCTTCCAGAGCCTACACTTCATCAGGGGGAAGGGGGAGGATGCTTGTTTTCTGAGAGAATGGAAACAAGTATTAAAAAGTCACTATGTACTAGGCTGCTAGGTGGTGCAGCAGATAGAGCAAGGAGGTTGGAGTCAGGACAACCCAAGCTCAAATTCAGCCTCAGGCATGTACTAGCTTTGTGATTTAAATCTACTGTTTGCCTCTGTTTCTTCATCTGTAAAAATGAGCTGGAGAAGGAAATGGCAAACCACTCCAATATCTTTGTCAAGAAAACCCAAATGGGGTCATGAAGAGTTGGAAATAACTCAAGGATAATCAAAATGTGCCAGGCACAAATGCTAAGTGCTGGGACACAAAGAGGAATAAGAAGACAGCCCCTATCCCCACAGAACTTTGATTTTAATGGAGCCAGATTGTACACATACCTGAACAATTATCCTATAGCTTCCCATAGACTTAACATCCTTGTTAGATTCCCGCTATGGTTCCTTGCTTATTCGACATTTGTCTTTGATTCCCCAGTGCACAGGAACAGGGAGGGGCACTGGACTTCTGATTTCATTGATTCTGGGGACTCCCAGAGGAGAAAATTCCTTTCACCCCCACAGATTGGTAACTCCTCTGAAACTTAAGGTCTTGTTAAGTTGCCTATAATGTTGAGTCTAAGTGACTTGCCCAGGATCACATAGCCACATGTGAAAGTCAAGACTTCAGCCTGGGTCCTCCAGGCTCCAAGGCCAGCTCTCAATTAACTGAACCATGAAGCCTTTACCATAGTAGGCCCTTGAGGACAGGCCCTGGACTCTGGAGGACCTGAGTTCAAATCTGACCTCAGACACTTGACACTTACTAGTTGTGTGACCTTGGGCAAGTCACTTAACTTCAATTGCCTTGCCCTCCCCCTCCAAGAAAAAAAACCTATTAGGTGCTTAATACATGTTGTTCATTGATTTTATATTAATTGTCCCTCATGACTATCACCCTCTACTGGTCTACAATGAATGGAAGTAATAATAATGATAATAATAACTATTATTATTATGTAGTGTTATTGTGCCATTGCAAAGTTTGCTAAATGCTTTAAATATATAATCTCCTTTCATCCTCATAACCCTGTGAGGTAGGGCATTCTCCCCCTTTTATTTTTCACTGTTAATAATATTTTAAAAATTAACCAGTATTTATTTTCTTTCTTTCCCAACTCCCTTCCCTGATAGCAAAAAGGAAAAAAAAAACCTTGTAACAAATATGCATAGTCAAGAAAAGCAAATTTCTCATATTACACACATCCAGAAAGTGAATACCTTATTCTGTACCTTGATTTAATCAACTCTTTGTCAAGTGGTGGGTTCCCATTTTACAGATAAGGAAATTGAAGCCAAGAGAAGTCAAATGACTTGACCAGGATCACACAGCCAATAAGTGTCTGAGGCAGGATTTGAACTCAAATCTTCTTGATTCCAAGTCCAACATTCAAAAGATCTGTGATTTCCCTTCACATTTATAGCAGTGGCTTATCTCTAGCTTAGTAAACAAATCTGTTTAGCCTTGGTAACTAATGAGGCCACCCCATGATAGCCATCTTTCTGGTAGTGAGCCTCTCCACCCTTTGCTGGGTTGATCCTCAGACAACCAACTGTTCCTGGCAAATCCTTTCCTGCTTGGAAGGACCTGCCAGAGCTTGAACTCTGCTAGTACAACCTTGGAGAACCCAGGGTCACTTCCACACCCTGTTCCTACATCAGAAGAGGCCTCTAAGGAGGAGGTGTTGGTAATGAACACTAATTAGCACTAACTGGGTGTCAGGTCCAATCTCCTTCAGCAAACACAGAGCTTTTTGTTACCTCCTCTCTTTTCCTCAGAATAATTGCTTGCTGTGGCTGGTCAAAGGTTGTGAGGTGGAGAGAACAGGGCATTCTGCCTTTAAATTGTTCTGGTCACTCCCTTTTCCCCCTTGCTACTAATCTGCCTTCCCCTCCCCTCCTAGTTTTATTGCATGAATAAGCAAACAAATGTGTAATCCCATAACAACGCAGATGGCAATCCATCAATGACTATCCATCTGGTGGGACTTTAGGCCTCTCTCTCTCATCCATCTTCTGATGCTTACTATCTATATGACTTGGGTCTCGTAATCTCCCTAGATCCCTCATCAATCAATTGAGGGGATTAGACTAAATGGCTTCTGAAGTCCTTTCCAATTCTAGATCTATAATCCCATGACCCTTCTACAGAGTGACAAGGTCAGGGGACAGGGCACGTGATCTTCTAGAAGTTCTCCCTCACCTTCCTTCACATCCCAGGGATACCAATGGACCCACCACTCCTTGTCTTTGCTCTACAACTGCACACCTTTTTTCTATCATGCATTTCCCAGATGGTGGCATCCTTCATTCTTAGTCTTCAGAATTCCTCATTTCTTATCTCTTGTAGCCTGCTCACACCCACTATGCACCTCTCTATTGCTCTCTGTGTGATGTTCATTTTCATTTCTTCCATGACTATTGTATCCCATGTCTCATGGCTGTAGAAAGACACTCATAAAAATGACATTTTAAAATCCCTTTTTATTAAGTGGTTTCATTTTAAAACCCCTTCTTAGGTTCATGAACCAAAGTTCATGAGGCATAGGACAATATATACAGGTCCAAGAATAACATAGCATGGGTAGAGGGCTGGATCAGATGATTTCTAAATTCTAGTAGAATTTAACAAAGAAGGTTAGGGGACCTAGGCTACATGGTGCTTGGAGTCTGGAAGACTTGGTTTGGAAGCATACCCCCAGACAATTAATACCTCTGTGACCCAAATGTAGGCACTGGATTCAATTACTTCTGAAGTTGTTAAATCTGAGATACTATGACCAAAATCATGGACAACTGAGTGACACAGGGGATAGATTGCTGGTCCTGGAGTCAGAAAGACTCATCTTCCTGAGTTCAAATGCAGCCCCAGACATTTCCTAGCAGTGTGGACAAGTCACTTATCCCTGCTTTCTTCAGTTTCTTCATCTATAAAATGCACAGAAGAAGGCAATAGCAAACCACTTCAGCATCTTTGCCAAGAAAACCCTAAATGGGGTCACAAAGAGTGGGACATAAGTGAAAAGCAAGTGAACAACCAAAATGACCACATTTAGGGATCAGCCAATGAGAAAGGAGGAAGCAGGAGAAGGAATGCCTGGACATTCACATCCAAACCTGGTGTTAGAAGTAGAGACTGCTGTGCTCTGATGGCTCGGATCACTAGTCTCCAGAAAGACTTGTCACTTTTTAAACTGGGCCTACATATTTACATTCTCTAACTCTAGGAATAAGAGATATAGCTAAGGTTATCCAATGAGATTGCATTTATAAGTGATTAGCACTTTGCCTAGCACACAGTAGGCACTTAATAAACATTTGTTCCCTTGCCCTTCTCCCCAAGACTGAAAGGAACCTTTGTGGTTGTTTAGTCTTTTCAAACATGTCAGAGACACTGGAGTGGTTTGCTATTTCCTTCACCAGCTCATTTTACAGATGAGGAAACTGAGGCAACCAGAGTTAACTGAGTTGCTTAAAATCTAGTGGAAAGATGATTGGATCCAAAATGAGGAGAACCTCAGTTCAAATCTTTCCTCTCACACTTATTAGCTGTCGGACTTTGCTCAAGTCACTTAACATTCCTGGGCCTCAGTAAAATGAGGGGATTGGATTAGATGGCTTCCAAGGTCCCTTCTAGCTCTAAATATGGCCTCTCATTTTATAGAAGAGGAAACATAAATTGTATCACCTGGGGAAAGTTAAGGCCAAGAAAATTTAAATAGTAGAACTAGATCTGCAAGTCAGGCCTCCTGACTCCTCCCCTCACCAACATTCTTTCTACCATTCCATCAGTCTCTCTGGTTCCCCACCCACCCACCCAAATGAAGATTCCCTGGAAGAAGGTAGTTCCAAATTTTAAAGTGTGCAACAAAGGTAAGCACTGTAGAATGTTGGACTTGGAATCTGGAAGACCTGAGTTCAAACTCAGCCTCAGAAACACCCTAGCTTTATGACCTTGGGCAAGTCACAAAACTTCTGTTTGCTTATGGATCACTGCCTTGTGGGGGAGGGGGGGAAGTGAGCCACTAAAAAAGAAAATGCTAAACCACTCCAGGGTCTTTGCAAAAAAAACCCCATGGACAGAGATCCACAGGGTCACAAAGAGTCAGACATGACCAAATGACTGAACAACAGATAAAAATAAACATTTATCACTTCACATTGTTAGCCTCAGTTTCCTCACATCTGTGAAATAAACTGGAGAAGAAAATGGCAAACCACTCCAATATCTTTGCCAAGAAAACTCCAAATGGGGTCACAAAGGGTTAGACAAAACTGAAATGAAAAAATAAAAACAATAAACTTAAAAGACCAATTTTCATCCCTCAGGACAATCTCACATATGAAGAGGATACAAGACTCCTTGTTAGATGCAACAGCAGAGATGATGTCTTTTTGATGATGCTCATTCCTATTGAGCTAGGCACTCCTCTTTGACAGGAAGCCACTGTCATAGAGATACCTGTTACAGAGAGTCCAGCTGGAAGAGGAATTCCATACACACCGACAACAAGGTCTTCTAGATGCTTCTATTTGTGAGGGACATTGTGCTGATCCTATCAAGACCCAGAACATTCTAGAAAAGGGGAGCTCAACTAGAGTCACAGAGTTAGTTTTTTAACAAATTAATTGGTTAATTAATTTAAAAGATCAGAACAAGCTTGGCCTGGAGGAAGGGATAAGAAAAATGCACCTCCCTCCTTTCATTTCAGACTGGAGGACTATGGGAGTAGAATAATTAATCAATCAACAGGTATTCATTAGGCATGAAGGATACAAAGGAAAGGCAAAAACAGTCCCAGTAGCTTGCAGTCTAACAGGAGAGACAGCATGTATATAAATAGTTACAGAAGAGTTACCTACAGAGAAGATGAAAGCTAATCCTATCCTGTAAGGTTTGGGTGGCGTGTTGGTTAGTTTTGCTAAATTGCTTTTTTTTCTCTTTCTTTTTTTATTTTTTTATTTTTATCATTTGTTACATGGAATAGCTCAATGGGAAGCATAGGGGGAAACGTATTTGGAAATTAAGGCCGTAGAAACACAAAAGATATTAGAATTTAAAATGAGAAATAGAAAATTAAAAAAAATACTAACAGTAGTAGTTATAGTAGTAGTAGTAGTAGCAGCAGCAGCAACAGTAGTAGCAGCAGCAGTAGAAATAATAAAAATAATGTATCAGAGCATTTAAAATGGGAGACATTCTCACATTCCACTTATTAGAGCCCCCTCTTCGATCCCTTGTTTCCAGGTACACCCCATGCTTCATTATTTTTGGACAAGGCCACTGTGACTTCAGCTTGGTAGTGTCTTCAAAAGATATTTAATCTTTTCCACCTGCCCCAGTCTTGTACCCCCAGGACCCATGTACATACAAAAGAATGATTCCTAGAACTCTGGGATTGGTAAGAAAAGAAAAAGGCTAAGAACTGGGAGTTTTGGAGCTAGGTCTCCATTGTTCTCTTTAGATACAAGGCAGTGCTTACACAGGGAACTGTCCAGCTCCAAAGTGATGAAATGACCCAACCCTACATCTTGGTAACCTCTTCTTTTCTAGACACAGAGCCTGAGCTGAAATTCTAGTGCTGCCCTTGCTCTTCCTTTTGTAAAGGGACTCCCTGGATTGCAGAGGATATTTAGATTGCATTTATGTTCAGTGAAACGGTATCTTTGACATATTCAGGGCAGTGATCTTTGCTAGATTTCCCTAGAGGCACCATATCCAGTTATATGACAGTCATATAGGAAGACAAAGCATTTATGTGCACATTAATATCATATTTGATTCTTATGGTTATTACTGTAATTGATCTCAAGTGAAACTTTTATGATATCACTTTCTAAGTTAGTCATCTGTCTATTCTTCCCTTCACTTCAGTCCTTGGTTTTTATTCTCTTCTCTTCTTCCTTTAGATTTTATCTCTCAGCAGCTTTACTCCCTCTAAAACAGATGATTCCCAAATACAATATCTCCATCCTGACCATTTGTCCCTATTAAATTTTATCTTGTTAGCTTTTGCCTAGTCTTCCTTTCTATCAAGATAACTTTGAAATCCAACTGTGTTATCCACTCACTATACTGCTTGTCCTTTCCAGTTCTGTATCATTCTCATAGTTGATAAACACTCGATGTATATCTTCATCTAGGTCAGTGATTCTCAACCTTCTTAATGCCGTGACCCTTTAATCCAGTTCCTCATGTTGTGGTGACCCCCAACCATAAAATTACTTTCATTGCTACTTCATAACTGTAATATGAATCGTGATGTAAATATCTGATATTCAGGATGTATTTAAATTGAACATAACCCACAGGTTGAGAACCACTAATCTAAGTGATTGTGAGACAACCAGGCGGCTCAGTGAATCGAGTGCTAGGCTTGGAATCAGTTCAAATCCAGCCCCAGACACTAGCTGTGTGAGCCTGAGGAAATCAATTAACTTATGCCTCAGTTTCCTCAAGTCTAAAATGGGTATAATAATAGCATCTACCTCTCAGGGTTATTGTGAGCATTAAATGAGATAATATTTGTTAAGCAATTAGTATAGTGTCTAGAATATAATGCTTATTTAGAAAAGAACCAAACAGGGTCAAGGACAAAAGCCCTAGAG
>CM053594.1:327903229-327920660 GCA_028646575.1 Pseudocheirus occidentalis
TAAGACCCCATCTTCCCTCCATCTGTGTGAGAGTGCCACAGAATGCCCTAGCAGAGACTTGCTCTGTGAGAGTGCCTTGGAATGGCTTGGCACAGACTTGCTCTGTATGAAAGCTCCATAGAACAACCTAGCATAGACTGGCTCCTTAAGAGTCTACCCCATATGGTGACCTTGAACTTTCAATAAACTTTACTTTTTCTTTGGCTGAGAAGACTTGAGTTGAATTTGTTTGGCATGTTGGTATTTTGGGGTCTCAGGCAACCCTAACCCACTTTGGGCACCCTCTTCATTTTTATGGTTCCCTGATACTGGGAACACTGCTAACCTCAAGATCTTCTCCAGCCTGGACTGGAAGATATGTAAGCCTTTCTCTTTCCCTATTGCATTGCTTTCTTGTCCTCCAAGTAGCTTGGAGGTGGTATGTGGGAAGGGGAGGGTTGCATGTTTTTTGTGTTTTGTTTTGTTTTTGTGGACCTGACCTCTCAGGTCCCATTAGGTCAGACAGCCGGGTATTCAACCTGACCTCAGGTTCTTGGTCCTGTTTGGTTGTGTTGGAGAACATGGACACATGCACAGCTTCTGAAGAATGGAGGACAAGGGCATCACCTCATCTGGAAGTGTGAGCCAGATTCTTTCAATTCTCTCAGCGCTAGGGAACTGGGAAAACTTAAGGTATTTTTTTGTAGGTTTTTTGTCAGTTTTGTTTTGTTTGTTTTTCGAGGCTTACTCTCTAACCTTCCTTTATGGAGGAAGGGACTTCCAGGCCCTATGCCTGTAGCTCCCAAAAGTTCATCTTTGGGTTGTCCTTTACAACATTGGGAAAAGTTTGGTTTCTCTGGATACCTTAAAAAAGAAAAGCTAGTTTTTTTTTGCAACACTGTTTGGCCTAGCTATCACCTAGAAAACCATGAATCATGGCCTGTTTTGGGGACTTTAAAAAACAATACTCACTTGTAGTTAGAATTATACTGTCACAGAGAAGAAAAATGGTTAGAAGCTGCCTATTTGCTGGCCTTCATTGAACTGTCTTGGAAGATGGTTCTCAGGAAAGAGTGTGAGATGCTTGAAGCTAGAGCCTCTCCACAAAGGGGCAATGGGGACCAATTAAATGATCCCCTTCCTAGGGCTTTGGCCCTAGCCCCTCCCCCATCAGGGACCCCTGCTCAGGTCCCAGCCACTGGTCCCACTGAGGCAGCTCCTCCTGCTGGACCCCAACCCTTTTCCCCCTGGGTTCCTTTCCCTTTTCCTCTAGCCCAACACCCCTCATTTCCTGCCCCCTACATTATCCTTATCTCCTATCCTGCATCTCCCAGCATGGCCCCTCCCCCCTCAGGGACCCCTGCTCAGGTCCCAACCACTGGCCTTGCTGAAATGCCTCCCTCTGTAGATCTTCTCTTCTGACCCCTTCCCCTCCTCAGGTACCAGCTGACCTTTCCCCTTGCCAGCCAGATCCCCCAGTCTTGCAGTCTGATCTGGTTCAGCCAGTACCCCCCAGTCACTTTCATCTCTCTTCCCAAGCCCCTGTCCCTACAACACTTTCAGGACTTCTCCCTTAAGGGAAGCTGCTCTCGGCTGGTGGGACAACTAGAGTGCATGTCCTATTCTCATTTCTGATCTCAATCAAATTAAAGAGAAGCTGGGTAAGTTCTCTGAAAACCCTCCAAAGTTTACTGAAGACTTTCAGGATTTTACCCTACAATTTGAGCTTTCTTGGAGTGATTTGCATATCCTCATCTCTACCTGCTATTCCACTGAGGAGAGGAGGAGAATCTGGGAACAAGCCCAAAAATTTGGGGATTGTTTGGCTACCAATGACCCCAGAAAATACCCCCAGGAACAGCTACTGTTCCCACTGGTCACCCAGGATGGAATTATCAGATCCGGGAGGATAGAGAGAAGAGAGACCATATGGTACTTTGCCTATTGGAAGGCCTAAAAACTGCATTTCAAAAGCAAGTAAATTATTTAAAAAACTGGAGAAATTTATCAGACAAATCAAGAAAACCCTGCCCTTTTCCTGGATAGACTGGTAGAAGCTGTTAAAAGGTATACAGATTTAGACCCTGATTCTATAGAAAGGGCAGCAATTCTTAACATGTATTTCATTACTCAGTCTGCCCCAGATATTAGGAGGAAACTGCAGAAATTGGCAATGCGACCCCAAACACCTCAAGCCCAATTACTGGAGATAGCCTTTGGAGTCTTTAATAACAGAGACCTGGTTGCAGCACAGGAGAAAGAACGCAGGGAACGTATCAGAGGCAGAGAACATGCTCGATTCTTGGCTGCTGCCATGGCCAGGAAAAGCCCCTCCAGGGGACCCCCTTGGAGTAAGCCCAGTCACTTGGGCAGAGGGAAAACCCGTTTTTGATGCCACAAGGAAGGTCACTGGTCCAAGGAGTGCCCCTCCAGGGTGCACCCCAGAGGGAGCCCAAGGAACCAGCACCTCTAGAACCGTGCCCATCTGACCAGAAGGGACATTGGAGGAAGGATTGTCCCTGAGGTTGGAAAAGTGGTAGAGCCACTTCCCAGTACCCTGTCCTCCAGTCTTCTGAAGACTCGGAATGAAGGGGAGCATGGGACTTGGCAGTGCTCCCACTTTCTCCATCTCTCACTGAACTTTGGGCAAGCATCATGGCTGAAGGTAAGGTTACCCACTTTATTATGGCTAAGTTCTCTGTTCTAACCAATTAGTTCTACCCTCCCCTTGACCCGTCAGGTCAGGGGCATCATCAGGTCAGGGGCATCAAAAGGGAAACTAAGGGATATCTCCAGACATGCCCAGTCCCTGCCTATTTGAGGCTCTGTTGTTTGAACACCCCTTCCTTATGATCTCCTCTAGTTAAGCCTCCCAGATCTCCTCACGTTCCCTCAGGAGTGAGGGAGATAGCTGAGTCAATTGTTTGGGATCAGGAAATTTCTGCCATCCCAGCATTTGTTTTTGACTCCTAGGTTCTAAAGTGCTCCCCTACCTTGGTCTATATCCAATTCAACCCAAGGCCTCGGAGGGACTGCAGACATTAATTGGCTACTCAAGGCCCTGACTCGTTCTGTCTAGAGTGGAGCCTAGAACAGGTGAAAGTTTTTGAGACTTTGTCGCTTTACCTAATGGTCTCTATGATGGAAGGAGAGAACAGGCTTTGGGAGTTGTTGCCTGTTTTTGAAAAGCTGGTATTGTCTGCCATGTGCTAAATGTCCATGGAGCAATTTGGAAAGGAAGGAGATGTGTGACAGCCTTTTGGCCTTGCCTTAGCCATCTTTATTTCCTACCAGGGAAGTTGTACTTGCTATACTTTTTCTTGTGCCTGTTTTGATCTTTGTTTGCTTAACCTCTTTGCCAGGTTTGTCTTCTCCAGGGTTTAAGCCCCAAGTTCTCCAGCCCACTGGACCTGGCATCAGGTGTGTTCCAGAGTCTGACCCCTTGGATTTGAAGGCTGACCCCCTCAAACAGGACCCAGAGAGGCAGGGACAGCTCTACGCCCTGTGCCAGCAGGAAGCACTTTCAGAAGCTGAGACCTTCGCCCTTTACCCCAAAGGAATTTGGGTCCCATTTGTTTGAGGGGGGAATGATGAGGTGTAGGCTCTGGGACTCCCCCCCCTTTTGAGCACTCTTTGAATCTTTGAGGTACTTACTCTGGGAAACCCCTTGAAGTCTGATTGAATCTTCAGGAGGCATTTGCAGAGGCCATAAGTATTTCATTGTGGCTAAACAGGTTTGGGCCTGTTAATAGCCTGGCCCTCCATTGTCCATATGCTTCCCACCCTGGAGCCTATCAAAATATCAATCCACTCTTGCATTGATCTCATTAACTCCACCTGAAGTCCCTCCCCAAACTCAGTACTGGAGTCAGACCTCATTGGCTCCTCCTGAACCACCCCTAGATTCCTCTGTATATAAGACCCCATCTTCCCTCCATCTGTGTGAGAGTGCCACAGAATGCCCTAGCAGAGACTTGCTCTGTGTGAAAGCTCCATAGAACAAACTAGCACAGACTGGCTCCCTAAGAGTCTACCCCATATGGCAAACTTGAACTTTCAATAAACTTTACTTTTTCTTTGGCTGAGAAGACTTGAGTCGAATTCTTTCGGCAGGACCTGGCATGTTGGTATTTTGGGGTCTCAAGCAGCCCTAACCCTCTTTGGGTACCTTTTCACTATGAGTGAGAAACAAGCTTTCACAATAAGGGTCTGTCAAAGAGAATTAAAGTAGCTAGCTTTGGGGAAGTCAATCTGATTCCTCGTGTTTTGACCATTCAAAAAGGAGATTATTTTTTTCTTCTTATCCAAGACATTCTGGGGTATGATTTGAAAACCTTGTCAATAGTATTGACTTTCAAAGCACACTGAAAATATAAAGCCCTTTGTGGAATAGCATTTTCCTCAAGGGTCACAAGACTCTCCCTCTCCCCTTCCCAAATCTCCTGCACTGTTGGCACATAAATTAGATAATCCAATGAGCGAAGTTTTTTGCAAAGCTTTAAGAACTGTGTAAATGCCTGGTATTATTTTCATGATGATAATAACAAATTATGGACTACTCAATGGGCAGGCCTGCTGCAGGCCAGATAAGCCTTTTGTCAATACCTTTCCCTCATTCTGTCAACAAAGCACATTTACTCCAAATGCACCTCAAGCCATTGTCTTGCTGCAGATTGCTGTAGATGAAACTGAAAGGTGTTTCAGCACATTTTATCAACAGAAAGTAATTTTGCTCAGCCCTGCTCTGTCAACAGAAAGGTGTATCAAACCTGATTCATTTTTGCCCACCTTCTGCTCCCTCTATCCCTTGCTCCCATATATGCTGTCTCTTTATATGAGAAGAGAGAAAGAATGAAATTCAGCAACCTTAATTTGCAGACCCAATAGAGACTGATTAGGTTCGTCTGGAGACTAAAATATGAAAAGTTGCAAAGGCCACCACATATCTAGAATAAGAAAAATATACAGACTTTAATAAAGTCAGCCACTTGTAACTATCTCTGTGTGTCAGAGAAACATCACCTGAAGAATTACATTCAAGCTAGGAAAATATTGAACGAGAGGCAATGCTGATATTGCAAAGTAGGTTGGACTGAAGGCAGGCCTAGATAATATTTCATTTTCTAGCTCATGAAAGCATTTTGACATTCTGCAGGTGCAGAGATGCCAAGTTTGATTAAAATCAGACGTGGAGCTAGGAGGGACCGTATGGAGATCATCTAGCCTAAATCCCTCATTTCAAAGGGAAGGAAACTGAGGCCCAAATAGGTTTAAATAACTTGGCTAAGGGCACCTGGATAAGGGCAGAGGCAAGATTAGAATTTAGGTCTCCTAACATTCTGGATAATCTTTTGGAATTAGATGAGAAAAATCAATAGACTGTAGGCTTTGATCTCAGGATCCCACTACTGTGCATATATTCCAAGGTCAGTCCATGTACCAAAATATTCACAATAGTGCTTGCTGCAATAGCAACAAAAGCAAAAACAAAAGCCTGGAAACAAAGCAGCTGCCCATCTATGGCGGAATGCTCAAACGGACAGTGGAATATAAAGGAATATTAATATACCTAAATCTAAGGAATTGAGGGAAATGTGGGAGAACACAGAAACTAATTCAGAGGACAGTAACCAGAATGAGATTAATATGAACAATATAATATAATCAATATATGATCACTATACAATTAATATGATGATGATGGTATTTTAAGATTTGCAAAAGATCTTACAAAATAATTACTTCATTTGATCCTCACAACAACCCTGGGAGGTAGGTGGTGTTGTCCCCATTTTACAGATGAGAAAACAGAGGCAAATGGAAGTCAAGTTCCTTACCCAGAGTCAGACTTGCCCAGAAAAGTCTGAAGCCAGATTTGGACTCAGGACACCTAGTCCAGCACTCTGCCTGCTGCTCAACTACCTGCCTGGAATATATACATATAGTGGGTATGGGTGCATGCATGCGTGCATATGTGCATATACACACATGTATACACACATACCTATGTGTTCGCATCATGTACACATATATGATGTATGTCGTGTGTGCATATACATCTGCATGTTGTGCTGTGTCTATTTGTGGATGTCTATTATGTGTGCTTTTGTATGTATGTGCATGTACCATACATCTATCCGTTGTGTGTTTACATATGTATGTTTATTTATTAAACAATGACTACAGTAATGCAATTGAAAGTAAGCTAAACTGAAGCCAAGCTCTAAATATCTGTCATGACACCAGAGAAAAGAATGAGAAGACGCACCCTCTTTGATTAGATGGACAAGGAGGGGGAAAGTTAGGTTGTTTTGCTGGTTTTGCTTTTAGTGTTTTTCTTTTATACAAGTGATAGCCCAGGAATTTAGGGAAAGAGAACCCAGAAATGGTTGTTATAAAGGCAAAATGTCTTGATACAATTTACTTCTTTTTTTAAGAAAATTTACTTAAAAGAATGCTGTTCTCCTGATTGATACCTTCTGTTTTACTATTCTTTTTTAGACAATTGAGGTTAAGTGACTTGCCCAGGGTCACACAGGTCATATTTGAACTCAGGTATTTCTGACTCCAGTGCAGATTTGCTATGCACCACCACCACCACCCCTTCCCCAACCCATCCTGCTTGCCATTCTTATTGACCTAAGAATGAACTGTAACCAGGTTTTCCAATCAATTTAATTCAGATCAACAAATATTCATCAAGGATCTACCAGATGAAAGGCTCTGCATCAGGCCCCAGAGCTCCAGAAGACCTATGGTCCCAACCTCCAGAACTTTACAAAAAGGGGGAAGAGGCAACTTTTACCTAAATAAGTATCACTCATTAGGCCCATGTTAATCACTGATCCTGTGCCAAGCACTTGCCTAGCTTGAGAATGCAAAGAAAAAAGGGAACACTTTTGGGCCTCCAGAAGCTCCCATTCTAGCATAAGAGATATGTGCAAAACAGTTGGAAGTTGCTTTCAATGGAAAAGGCATTAGCAGCTGGGGGTGTAGACAGGGATCTTGGAGGGTGATGCTTTAGCTGAGGCTTGATGGGTAGCTAGATGGTGCAGTGGTAAAATGATTGACCTGGAGTTAAGAAGAATCAAATCTTACCTCAGACACTAGCTTTGTGACCCTGGGCAAGTCACTTCACAGTGTTTGCCTCAGTTTCCACATCTGTAAAATGAGCTGGAGAAGTAGTATCTTGGCCAAGAAAACTCCTAAAGGAGTTAGGAAGAGTCAGACACAAGGACAAAAATGACAAGTAAAGATCACTTTCTGTTGTGGGAATTAAGGAATGGTTGAGGAAGAAAAGTTCATCCAGTCAAATGCAAATTTCAGTCTCTACTCTGGTGGTGGGTGGGCTGGTAGATGTGGGAGGATCACCTAAGAAAGTAACAGCCCAATGAATATGAATAGATGAGAAATCAGAAACCAATGAGATCTAAAGTCATTTAAAGTTAATGAAACCTCTTGTCATTTTTAATTCCCAACTTCCTCTTTAAAAAGCAGGCTTTTGGCTTGATTCATTTCAATGTGAATGATCATCCCTACACACCCCAGAGAGTACAATGGGAGCTCAAAAATGCCGTTAAGTATCTGGGGGGGGGGGGGAGCAGATTTTGGCTCTGAAAGTGGGAGCTGAAGGGAAGTCACATTCCATTTTCACCTTCTTCTAGTTTCCCAGTTTTCCTGGTACAGATATTTTCTGAAGAACTTTCTTGCCCTTCCTCCAAATGCCTTCCATCTATTCCATATGCATTTTGTATGTACTTAGTTATTTACATATCTTCTCCTCCACCAGAGCACTAGTTCTTTGGAAGCTAGGACTGATCTGCATTGCTTTGTCTCCCCAATATTTAGCACATAGCAAACACTTAATAAATGCTTATTAACTGACCAACTTGCCCTGGGTCTGTTCTTCAGAAAACTGGAGTTCAAACATGGACTCAAACACTTGTTATGTGATCCTAAGCAAGTGACAACCACAGTCTGCTTTAGTTTTTATTATTAGTGTCATTATTATTAATATTATACTTCCCTATCTGGATAATAATAGCACCTCCCTCCCTGGGCTGTTACAACAATCAAATGAGGTCATATTTGTAAAGTGCCCAGAGCACAAAAGGTGCTTACTAAATGTACTAAATGCCTGTTCCCATCTCCACCCTTCTAAACTAAAAGGTTACAAATCTACAGTGGGAAGGAATTACTTCATAGATAAGATACATATCTCCTAGATATATTGATTCTCTAAGAGTTTTAGACAGAAAGCACCTTGAGGGAAGGGGCCATGTTTTATCTTTGGAGACAAAGGGATTTATTTGTCAATTTCTAGTAAAGGAGTAAAATGCCTGAGACTCCAGGCTTTAAGTTCTTAGAAAGATTCATTCATTCATCTATTCATTCAGAACTAAGAGCAGACTGAAGCAAACTACAGGTCTCTTTTTCCTGTTTGGTTTGGTTTCCTCTTTCCCATTGTTCATTCCGTCCATTACAATCCTTCTTTATAACCTGACTAATGTCTAATATGAAAGTATTTGCATATCCTATCCTTGACAGAAAATATAGGAAATCAGGTAGCCAAGGTCACACAATTAGCAAGAAGCACAGTAAAGATTAGAACCCAAGTGAAGAGGAGCCCAAAGAGGGTTAGGGCTGCCTGAGACCCCAAAATACCAACATGCCGGGTCCTGCGGAAAGAATTCCACTCAAGTCTTCTCAGCCAAGGAAAAAGTAAAGTTTATTGAAAGTTCAAGTTCACCACGTGGGGTGCTAGGCCATTTAAAGGTGTTCTCACTGAGCAAAGTCTCTGCCAAGCTATTCCATGGCGCTCTCTCACACGTGGAGGGAAGATGGGGTCCTATATACAATAAGGTTGTGGGAGGAGTCTAGGGGTGGTCCAGAGGAGGAGATTGGAGAGGGTCTTCAGGAGGAGTCAGATGAGATCAGACTCCAGTAATGAGTGGTTCAGGGTGGGAAGTTGCTGGAGGCTACCTGGAGACCATAGACAACGGTGGGCCAGGCCAATTCAAGGGTGGGAAACTATTGGAACAAAGTGAGCTAAAGACTTGGGCAGAGCCGCATCTCAAGGCCCATGACCTCAGGCAAATGTCTTCCCTGGGAAGGTTTACTTTCCCAGAGCCAAAGAATCAAGGAGAGCTCAAAAAGGGGGGAGGGGTCCCAGAGCCTACACCTCATCATAAGTCCTTCAAAATCTTTGCTGTTTCCATTAGAATTTCCTGTCTATTGATATTGAAAGATACCCAAAATATCCCTGTGATATGAATTCATTGTACTTCTAGGTGTTTGTTTGTTTTTTTTAATTCTCCCCTCCATTCTATAAACTTAGTCCAAAAGATGGCCAAAAATTTTTCTTTTCCTGCTGCCCTTCTCTATGACCTACTACAGTTTCAGAGAAGGGCTCCATTGATGATAAAATCAACTTCTCTGGACAAAGAATCTTCTGGGATAAGAAGGCATGGATGGGCCTCAGTCTGCACTGATGGAGAGGGTACTCACCTGGATGAGGTCATGGCTTTATCAAAGTGCTGATGAATAAATTCTATGACTGACTTATTTCTTGGTGCTTAGATTACAGATAAGCATTTTAACCAATGTGGATTATTCTGTATTCATCTTCCTAGAATTGATATGTGACTAGGAGTCATGGAATACTACAGCAACCATAGAATTCAAAATAAGTTGCACATATGATGAGGTATAGGCTCTGAGACCTCCCCTTGAGCTCCTGGAATCTTTGAAGTACAGGCTCTGGGAAAGTAAACCTTCCCAGGGAAGACATTTGCCTGAGGTCATGAGCCTTAAAAGTTGTGGCTCCGCCCAAGTCTTTAACCCTCCTTTGTTCCAATAGTTTCCCACCCTCCAACTGGCTTGGCCCACCATTGTCTATGGTCTCCAGGTAGCCTCCAGCAACTTCCCACCCTTAACTACTCATTACTGGAATCTGACCTCATCTTGACTCCTGAAGACCCTCCCTACTGGAGTCTGACCTCATCTGACCCCTCCCCAATCTCCTCCTCTGGACCACCCCTAGATTCCTCCCACAGCCTTTCTGTATATTGAACCCCATCTTCCCTCCATGTGGTGTGAGAGTGCTTTGAAATGGCCTAGCAGAGACTTGCTCTGTGAGAGCACCATAGAATGCCCTAGTATAGACTGGCTCCTTAAGAGTCTACCCCATATGGCGAACTTGAACTTCCAATAAACTTTGCTTTTTCTTTGGCTGAGAAGACTCGAGTGGAATTCTTTCCACAGGACATGGCATGTTGGTATTTTGGGGTCTCAGGCAGCCCTAGCCCTCTTTGGGCACCCTCTTCACACAGAGGGCAATGGATAGGTTCATGGTGGGTGTGTTCAGACCGTAACATAACAAAGATCTGTATTTTTTCACATTCTTTTTTTATTAAGACAAATACATAACAAAAAAGGAAAAGAAACATTATGAACTTATATACTAAAACTTAAATATAAAAGAAGAAAAAAGTCATGTGCTCCATAAAACATAAGAGAGAATTCAAAATATAGCAATAAATTTGCACTTCAGGAAAGCCTATGTATTAAATACTACACGTTGTGTTGAGAGCTGTCTTTCTTTTCTGTGTTTTGTTATAGGTTTTCTCTTGTTCTCTGTTAAACATTTAACTTTTTATTTTACTGTACACCCTTTTCCCCCTTTCTTCTCTCCCCCCCAATAAAGAACTTTAAAGAAGAATGTGAACAAAAGCATATTATTGAATAAATGCATGATTGAAAAAAGAAATGAACTGAGAGTATGAGAGATATCCAAAGCTATGTACAGAAATTGGAAGCAAGGGGCAAGTAACAGTGGATGGTTATAGAACGTGGTATAGGAGTGCTAAAACTTTGAATAAACTGAGGTTGGCAAGGATAATTAACAAAATGAATGACAGAGAGAGTGAGGGATATTCAACAGAGACCCCAGGTGTTCCTTGGAATCCTTGAAATGATAAGAAAAGGGGAGGAAGACTCTCACCACTTTGGGTGGATCCCCACCTAACAACCTGATGGGAGACCCTAGACAAAGGTCATATAGAGAGAGTATATGAGCATAGATGCAATCCAATTACATAATCTCCCATATCCATGTAAGTATTTGAGTAATAAATGGGGGAACTGATCAGGAGAGTGAAAAAGACTATCCCTTGAACTTCTAGGATTCCTTTCTTCCTAAGAATCTTGATGGGATCTATTAGTTATTCTGACATTTATATTTTTCTCTCTTATTCCAACTCTTTGAAAATTGCTTGACTCAACATAGCAGTGTTTCATTTTCACCTTTAATATGCTACCCTTTCCTGAGAGTTTGGCGGTACAGACTGTCTCCATAATACACAGGTCAAGACATTACATCATAGGACCAGAATCTTTGAGCTTAGATGCTTATATCATGTTAAAACAGGGGTAACCTTGCAATCTTGTGAATTAGCAACCACATGGAAAGGAAATAGATCAAATCTCCCTTCACCTCTGCCTTATCCTAACAGGTGTCGTTATCTCTGATCTCAGCTTTCCACATCCGGCCTGACCTTCAGCAAGCCCTGAAAAGAACCTGTAATATTCATCCATCTTGCTCTGGCTTTGTGATCTCTGACATGTTTTCTGCCAGGTTTGGGGGTCAGTAGACGTGCAAGCAAGGATATGGAAATTCTCATGGTTCTGTGCCATCCAGGATATCCCACAAGCGTTGGGGCATAGTTTTAATAGCTTCAGAAATAGAAGTGCTACAGGCTTACAGAGAAAGAATACAGGCCACTAGGAAAGAAAGAAGAAATAGATAAGGAATTCAGGATCAAAAGGCTGACAGAAAGGCATGATACATTAATGATAGGGGATTTCAGCTATTTACACTTCTATTAGGGTTCCTTTTCTGTCTTCCAAAAAGCTGAGTGAGTTGCTAATAACTTCTTGACTTGCCTTAATGATAATTTCAGTCTTCATAATGTAGAGGAAATAACAAGGGGAAATTCTAAACCTGGCAGAATTCTCCCAAACCAGTAGGAAGTGGTTGCTGGACCTTGAGGAGAAGTGGTCACTTTCCTTCCCGGAGAAATGTAAAGCCAGGTGCAGTCTAACATGAACTCAAGATTTTTGGAAAGCAAATGTCAGAGGGTTCCAAAGAAGGATAAATAGAATCCCCTGGAAGAAATTTCTGCAGAAGTCAGTCCAGGAGGAGTTGAAATTCCTCAAGAGTAAAATTCTGATGACATAAAGGGAAACATTTCCCATTTTAAAAAAAATAGAAACTATCTGAAGAGAACAATATGGGTTCATGGGGAACTAACCAACCAATAAAGATTTTAAAAAGCTGTGTACTTGCCCCAGAAATTAGAACAAGTAACAGAGGATGCATATAAGAACATGGTATAGGAGTGCTAAAACTCTGAATAAACTGAATTTGGCAAGGGTAATAAGCAAGAAAATGAATTTTTTAAAGCTATATTGAATAGGATAGGATACAACTTGGGTATATGTTTTCATTGCTGAATTGTTTTCCAGTTGTGTCCAACTCTTCATGATCCCAATCGGGATTTTCTTGGTAAAGATACTAGAGTCTTTCTCATTTCCAGTTTATTTTACAGATAAGGAAACTGAGGCAAACAGGGTAAAGTGATTTGCCCAGGGTCACACAGCCAGTAAGTATCTGAGGTCAGATTTGAACTCATGAAGATGAGTCTTTCTGATGCCAGGTCTGGCACCCTCTCTACTGTGCCACCTTTGGGGTACATGGGACAGTGATCATTGTAACAGAACTAATATCTACCAGAATTTCCCCACAATACTCATTGGATCCACCTCTCTCTCATTCACCACACTCGTGTGGAGTCAGACCCCTCTGAATGGGGAGATTTCTGAAGATCACACAAATTACCAAGTCCTACCTAATGAAGTGATAGATTTTCATATGATAGGCTCCATTTAGAGAACTTAAATACTACTGTATCCTTGTTGCAGATTCTTACTGTGTTAGGAAAAAGTCAACCTTTTGTTAGCTCTTCAATGACTTGCCAATCCCTCATTCACACAAATTACCAAGTCCTACCTAATGAAGTGATAGATTTTCATATGATAGGCTCCATTTAGAGAACTTAAATACTACTATATCCTTGTTGCAGATTCTTACTGTGTTAGGAAAAAGTCAACCTTTTGTTAGCTCTTCAATGACTTGCCAATGCCTCATTTCATCCCACTGCAGAAACTGAACGAAGAAAGTGCTAGCATGGGACCACCTCACACAGTAACTGACCTAAGAGGAGAAAGAGATGCTCAATTTTCATTTCACTTCTGACCTTTGCACTGGAGATGACAAAGCAAAAATAGCTGCAAGATAAGAGAAGCCGTTACCCTCCGTGAATTCAAGTCACTCAGCCCATTCTTAGGTACTGAAAGGAGGGGTTCCAAAAATTACTAAGCCATTGTCAATAATATTTTAAAGAGCATGGAAAATGTGAGAAAAAGGAGACATACCAGAGAGCTGGAGAATGGTTCACTACCATTTTTTTTTAAGTGAAGAGAGCAGAATCTGCAAACTATAATATCCAATGAGCTTGACTTTGATTCCTGGGAATATTCCAGGACTAATCTCATTACAGGGACAGTTAATGAACACCTATAAGAGGAAGTGTTAATAATAATGATGATGATGATAAGATTTTCAGAGCATTTAAAGATTTATAAATCAGGGGTGGCTAGGTGGCGCAGTGAATAGAGCACTGGCCCTGGAGTCAGGAGTACCTGAGTTCAAATCCGGCCTCAGACACTTAACACAAAAAAGTAGCCGTGTGACCTTGGGCAAGTCATTTAACCCCAACTGCCCTCCAAAAAAAAAGCAAAAAAAAAAAAAAGATTTATAAATCACTTTACATATGGCATCCCATTTTATCTTCACAACCACTCTATAAGGCAGTGCTATTATTATCTCCATTTTGTTTATTTTAAGGGGGAGTGGGGAAGGCAAGGTAATTGGGGTTAAGTGACTTGTCCAAGGTCACACAGCTAGTAAATGTCAAGTATTTCAGGTCAGATTTGAACTCAGTCTTCCTGACTCCAGGGCTGGTGCTCTATTCATTGTACCACCTAGTTGCCCCTATTTTATTTTATTTTATTTTATTTTTTAATTTAATTTTATTTTATTTTACATAGTGTTTTATTTTTCCAATCACATGTAAAGACAATTTTTAGCATCCATTTTTAAAATTTTTGAGTTCCAAATTTTTCTTTCTCCTTCCCTCAGCTCCTCCTCCCTAAAACAGTAAACAAATTGATGTTATATGTGCAATCATGTAAAACATATTTCCATATTAGTCATGTAGTAAAAGAAGAAACAGACCAAAAGGAACACCCCCTCTCCCCAAAAAATAAAGAAACTGAAAATAGGATGCTTCAATCTGCATTCAGACTCCATAAATTCTTTCTCTAAATGTGGATAGCATTTTCCATCATGAGACTTTTGGAATTGTCTTAGACCATTATATTGTTGAGAAGAGCTAAGTCTATCATAGTTATCATTAAACAAAGATATTGTTGTTTTGTACATTGTTCTCCTGGTTCTGCTCACCTCACTCAACATCAGTTCATCTAAGTCTTTTCAAGGTTTTCTGAAATCTGCCCGCTCATCATGTCCTATACACAATAGTATTCCATTACATTCAAATGCCACAATTTGCTTAGTCATTCCTTAATTCATGAGCATCCTCTCAAAGTCCAATTCTTTGACACCACACACACACACACACACAAAAAACCTGCTATAAATATTTTTGTACATGTGGGTCCTTTTCCTTTTTGTATGATCTCTTTGGAATACAGACCTAGTAGTGGTATTGCTGAATCACAGTTTGATTGCCCTTTGGGCATAGTTCAAAATTACTCTCCAGAATGTTTGGATGAATTCACAATTCCACAAACAATGCATTAGTATCCCAATTTTCCCACATCTTCTCCAACATTTATCATTTTCCTTTTCTGTCATCTCTTAGGTGTGAGGTGGTACCTCAGCATTTTTTTCATATGACTACAGATAGCTTTGATTTTTTCATCTGAATAGGACCCATTCATATCCTTTGACCATTTATCATTATAAATTTGATGCAGTTCTCTATACATTTGAGAAATGAGACCTTTATCAGAGACTCTTGCTGTAAAAATTGTTTCCCAGTTTTCTCCTTTCCTTCTAATCTTGGTTGCATTGGTTTTGTTTGTCCAAAAAAGTTTTAATTTAATGTAATCAAAATTATCCATTTTATATCTTTTTTGGTCAAAAATTCTTCTTTCTCCATAGATCTGACAGATAAACTATTCCTTACTCTCCTAATTTGCTCATGGTATCACCTTTTATGCCCAAATCATGTACCTACTTTGACTATCTTTATATGGTGTTAGATGTTGGTCTATACCTAATTTCTTCCACACTGTTTTCTAATTTTCCCAGCAGTTTTTGTCAAATAGCAAATTCCTATCCCAGAAGCTGGGGTGTTTGGGTTTATTAAACATTAGATTACTAGGGTCATTTATTACTGTGTCTTGTGTACCTAACCTATTCCACTGATCAACCCTTTTATTTCTTAGCTTGTACCAGATATTTTTTATGATTACTGCTTTACAATAAAGTTTGAGAACCTCATAGGCCACCTTCCTTTGCATTTTTTTTATTAATTCCCTTAATATTCTTGACCTTTTGTTCTTCCAGATAAATTTTATTTGTTTTTTTCCTAACTCTATGAAACAGGATTTTTTTGATAGTTTGATTGGTATGTCATTGAATAAGTAAATTCATTTAGTTAGAATTGTCATTTTTATTATATTGGATCAGTTTACTCATGAACAAGCAATATTTTTCCAGTTATTTAGATCTAACTTTATTTATGTAAAAATTGTTTTATAATTATGTTTATATAGTTCAGGAGTTTGTCTTGGCCAGGTAGATTCCCAAGTACTTTATATTGTCTACAATTATTTTGACTGGAATTTCTCTTTCTTGTTGCTGAACTTTGTTGGTAATATAAAGAAATACTGATTATTTATATGGGTTTATTTTATATCCTGCAGCTTTGCTGAAGCTGTTCATTATTTCAAGTAGTTTTTTACATTATTTTCTAGAATTTTCTAAGGTAAGCATCATAATCATCTGCAAAGAATGATTATATCCATTTTATATATGAGGAAACTGAGGCAGAGAACTTTATTAAGTAACTTGCCCAGGTTCACACTGCTAGTGTCCAGGGCTGGAATAAAACTCAGCTCCTTCTGTCTCCAAGGCCAGCACATTAATTACTATGACACCCAGGTGTCCGAGTGATGCAGAGAACCAGTATGGCTTCCTCAGAATAGCTCGTGTTATATTAACTTTATTTCCTTTTTTGTTAGGGTACTAAACTAATGGTTTAAGAGAATTCTATAAGAGACAATTTACTTAGAGTTTAGCAAAACATTTGATAAAACATTTGATAAACATGGAAAAGTTAAAAAGATGAAGACCAGATAATAACCGGATGAAACTGGAAGGGATAAAATGACAGAACTCAGAATTGTTTTTAATGACTTGGTGCCAACTTAATGGCAACTCAGTTGGAATATCCCCTGGGTCTTTACTTGGCCCAGGGCCATTGAACATCTTTATGTTTATGAACATCCGATGACTTGGATAAGAAAAATGATATGATCATCAGATTTATAGATGATACAAAGCTGGGAGGGATTGTCAAGACATTGAATGACAAAGTCAGGATCCAAAAGAAATTTGATGGCCTAGAGCATTGGTCTGATTCTAGTAAGACGAAATCTAACTGGAATAAATATGAAGTCATGTACTTTGATAAAAAAAAAATCAACTTTCCATGATCCTATGAGCCCAAACTCTCAATGGGAGAGGTGTGGTTTGACATTAGTTTGTCTAAACTTGAGCTGAATTGAGAAGTATAACTTCTAGTGGTAAAGAGGGTACACAATACTGTGCCCTGGTTAGACTATACATGGAGTATTATGTTATGTTGTAGGTATCACTATTCAGGAAGGACATCAGTAAGCTGGAGAGTAGCCAGAAGAAGTCAACAAGAAGGGTGTAAGACCTTGGGTCTATGTCCTACAAGATGGTTTTAGACGAGAGAAAACTAAGAGAGAAACGTAATAATTGCCTTCAAGTATCTGAAGAACTGTCATATGCAAGATGGAACAGCTAGGTGGCACAGTGGATAAAGTCCCAGACTTGAAGTTAGAGAGACTCATATTTCTGAGTTCAAATCTGACCTCAGATACTTACTAGCTGTGTGACACTGGGCAAGTCACTTAACACTGTTTGCCTCAGTTTCCTCATCTGTAAAATGAGTCTGAGAAGGAAATGGCAAACCACTTCAGTATCTTTGCTAAGAAAACCCCAAATGAGGTCACAAAGAGTCAGACACAACTGAAACAATTAATTGACAACATA
>CM053594.1:327921160-327936258 GCA_028646575.1 Pseudocheirus occidentalis
AAGAGAGCAGAGCAGGGGAGGGGCTTTACAGTGGGATTGCTGTTTTAGGGGTGGGGCAGGGCCAAGATGGGGAGAAAATTTGTAATTCAAAAATGTAATGAAAATGAATAATATAAACAAGAAAACAAATAAAAATAAAGTTAAAAAAAGAAAAATGAAAAGGGTGAATTCACCACCAATGAAGAGGAAATTAAAATAATAATTTGGAGTTATTTGCCAAACTGTATGCCAATAAATTTGACAATCTTAGTGAAATGGATGAATATCTACAAAAATTAAAATTGCCCAGATTAACAGAATAGGAAATAAAATACTTAACTCCATTTCAGAAAAAGAAATTGAGCATGTTTTCAATGAAGTCCCCAAGAAAAAAACTCCAGAGCCAGATGGAGTAGTGAATTCCATCAAACATTTAAAGAAAAATTAATTCCAATACTATATAAACTATTTGGGAAAACAAGCAAGGAAGGAATCCTACCAAATTACTTTTATGATACAAATATGGTGCTGATATATGTAAGAAGCCAAAACAGAGAAAGAAAAGTATAGGCCAATTTCCCTACTGAATATAGATGCAAAGATTGTAAATAAAATATTAACAAGGAGATTACAGCAACTTATCTCACAGATATCCTACTATAACCAGATAGGATTTACAATAGGAATGCAGGATTGGTTCAATATTAAGAAAACTGTCAGCATAATTGACTTTATCAACAACAAAACTAACAGAAATCATACGATTATCTCAATAGATGTAGAAAAACTTTTGATAAAATATAACACCCATTCTTATTAAAAACACTAGAGAATATAGGAATAAATGGAGTCTTTGTGAAAATGATGCATAGCATGTCTACATTCAGGGAAAGATCTAGAAAGAACAGATTTTAAATGCAGACTGAAGCAAGCTACCTGTTCTCTTTCTTTTTCTTGTTTGGTTTTGTTTCTTCTTTCCCATTGTTCATTCCATTCGTTACAACCCTTCTTTACAACCTGACTAATGTCTAATTAGGGAAAGTATTTACAGATCCTATACTTGATTACATGTCACTATGTAAGAGGCGGTGGGAGGGAGGGGAGAAAATTTGAAATTCAAGGGATGGAAATGAATCTTGTAAACTAACAGTAAACGAACAAATCAATTTAAACAAAAAAAAGAAAATGATACATAGCCATCTATCAAAAACCCTCAGTGAGCATTATATGTAATGGGGATAAGCTAAAAGCATTTCCAATAAGATTGGGGGTGAAACAAGGATGTCCATTATCACCACTGGCATTCAATATTGTACTGGAAATGTTAGCTTTAGCAATAAGAGAAGAAAAAGCAATTAAAGGATTTAAAATAGGCAAAGAAGAAACAAATCTATCACTCTTTGCAGATTATGTGATGGTATACTTAGAGAATCCTAGAGAGACAAGTAAAAAACTATTTGAAACAACAAACTATTTGAAACAAAGTTGCAGGATATAAAATATTTTAAATAAATCCACATAAATCATTAGCATTTCTACATATTATCAATAAAATCCAACAGCTAGAGGTAGAAGGAGAAACCCCATTTAAAGTTACTGCAGACATTATAAAATATTTGGGAATCTACCTGCCAAAACAAACCCAGGAACTATATGAACACAATTACAAAACACTTTGCACACAAATAAAGTCACTTGGAAATACTTGGAAAATATCAGCTGCTCATGGGTAGACTGAGCTAATATAATAAAGATGACAATAATAGAGCACCAGCTCTGGAGTCAGGAGGACTTGAGTCCAAATTTGACCTCAGTCACTTAACACAAAAACTAGCCGTGTGACCTTGGGCAAGTCACTTAATCCCAATTGCCCTACCTTCCTTCCTCCAAAAAAGAAAAAATGGCAATTCTATCTAAATTAGCTTACTTATTCGGTGGCATACCAAAATATCAAAAAATTATTTTATAGAAATAGAAAAAATAATTTAAAAATTCATCTGGAAGAACAAAAAGTCCAGAATATCAAGGGAATTAATGAAAAGAAATACAAGGGAAGGTGGCCTAGTTGTACCATATCTTAAATTGTATAATAAAGCAGCAATCATCAAAACTACTTGGTACTGGGTAAGAAACAGAATAGTGGATCAATGGAATAGGTTAGGTAGACAAGACCCAAAGACTCCAGTTTCTGGGATAGGAACTTACTATTTAACAAAAACTACTGGGAAAACGAAAATAGAATGGCAAAAACTAGGCATAGACCAACATCTAATACCCTACACCAAGATAAAGTCAAAATGAGTGCATGATTTAGACATAAAGGCTGTTAACTACAAGCAAACCAGGAGAGTAAGGAATAGTTTACCTGTCAGGTCTATGGAGAATGGAAGAATTTATGACCCAACAAGAAACAGAGAATCTTATGAGATGCAAAATGGATGATTTTGATTACACTGAATTGAAAAGTTTTTGCAAAAACAAAGCCAATGCAACCAAGATTACAAGGGAAACAGGAAACTGGTAAAAAAAAAAATTTACAACCAGTGTCTCTGATAAAGGTCTCATTTCTAAAATATATAGAGAACTGGGCAAAATTTATAAGAATACAAGTCATTCCCCAATTAATAAATGGTCAAAGGATATGAACAGACAGTTTTGGGAGGAAGAAAGTAAAGCTATCTGTAGTCATATGAAAAATGCTCTAGATCACTATGGATTAGAGAAATGGAAATCAAAATGACTCTTAGGCAGCACATCACACCTATACAATTGGCTAACATGTCAAAACAGAAAAATAATAAATGTTGGAGATGTGGGAAAATTGGGATACTAATGCATTGTTTGTGAAGTTGTAAATTGGCAAGCAAAATAGGATATTTTGCTATTTAATCAAGTGTCTTTGAGCCTTGCCTATGATTGTATCAAGAGTTTTTTTTATCAGAAATAGTATACATTGTATTGCCTTTAATAGGTCTAAGGGATTTTGAAGCTCTGCCTTGCCCCTTAATAGGCTGCATATAATCACATGGGAGGGTGATTACAGAAAGGGTGGAGTAGAAAAGAGTGAGAAAACCACCAACAGAGCTGGGAGCAAGCAGAACTGAGAAAGAGAGTGTGATGTTGGCACTCTGTTGATCTGTGTTACTTTCTCAGTCAAAAGTCCTATCTATTGTTCTGTGTTAATTTCTCAGACAGAAGCCCTATCTATTGAGTTGTGTTGATTTCTTAGACAGAAGTCCTGTCTATCTGTTGTTCTGTACTGGTTTCTCAGACAGAAAGTGAATCGAGATGATAGCTCTTCTATGTCTGTATCTCAAACGGATCATACAAATAGGAAAAGAACCCACAAGTATATAAATAAATAAATAAATATTGTTGTAGCCACGTTAAGCTATGATTTCCTAGAAACAAAAACCGTGAACAGTTTGCAATGGAGCAATACCCATCAGCTGAATTATGGAACAGGAGCAAAGAGCTGCCTAAGTGTAAATCCAAGCATCCTTTCTGTTCTACCCTTTCAGCAAGCTCCTCCCAACGTGGCCTTCCCTGTGATTACATTCGGCCTGTTAAAGGGCAAGGGAAAGCTTCAAAATCCCTTAGACCTATTAAAGGCAATACAATGCATACTGTTTCCAATCAAAGACTCTTGATACAATCATAAGCAAGGCTCAAAAGCACTTGATTAGCTAAAACTCAGTCTAGAAAAATAGCAAAATGTGAGTATTTGAAAGTTTTTTTCCCCCCTAATCACAGAGAAAATTTTGTAAGCTAATAAAGTGAGTTACCAGGTAAATCCATTTTTTGGAAGCAGTCAACATGTGGAGGTGGAGCCCTGGGGTTTGGAAGCCATCCTCAAGTCAAGAAGAAAGAGGACTTTACTTGGATACTCTGTATTGACTGAAGAGATTGTAACTTACTGTGACCTAGGGGTTGTAGCAGCAAGCTACAGAATAGTTGCTAGCACAGCTTCTTTGATCTGCTTTTCTAAAGGAAAGCAACTCAGAAAGGGTTAACAATCTTACTTTAATCAAACATATATCATTTACCTAGTTCAGGGGAAAAAGACAGTTCCCTGAACTTCAGGGAATACAAACAGAGTTACAAGCAGATAACTATACAGAGAAAATAACACAATACAGGAGACCAGTAGACAGGGCTTCTAGCTGCCTGACCACCATGTACATACAGTTAGTCACCAGAGAGAGAGAAGCACCAATATAGTGTTTTCAAAGCCAGGGGGGCTCAACAGCAGCTCAGAGTCTCATCTGGCCAAATCACACACCTCTTCCCAAAGTGAGTCCCAAAGCAAAACCTCACCTCAGAGGTATATATAGCCTTCTCCAGGGTCAGAGAACATCACAACCCTTGTGACCCACTTGACTGCAAAGTAACAAAAGTTGTGCCTTTCTGAAAAACAAGCATCCCAACCGCAGACGCCATGTGACCACATGTAGCCTATTAGGAGACAGAGTATATTTTCAAATGAGAAAAGGTCCTCAAATTCACCTAGGCCTATTAATGAGCAGGGAAATTTTTCAAATTCCCTTTACCATTATAGGGGAAGATGATGTTTGTATTTTCTACTACCCCTTAAAGATGACTGTAAGACTATGTGGTCACCTTAGTAATAAGTTGTTATGTTATGTTGTTGTGAATGTTATTTTTTTTTTGTTTTTTAAATGTTATACTTTAGCTTATTGTTGAATAGAGAGCTTATTATGCTATGCAATTAGACCCTTAAAGTTATTCACACCAGCAGTCTTCAGGAGAGCCTATTATGATTGACTTTACACTGATCCAACCATTTTGCAGAGTAATTTGGAACTATTCCCAAGGGGTTATTAAACTGTACATACCCTTTCACCCAGCAACACTACTTCTATGTCTGTATCTCAAAGGGATCATACAAATAGGAAAAGAACCCACATGTATATAAATATTTAGAACAGCTCTTTTTGTGGTAGCAAAGAACTGGAAATTGAGGGATGCCCATCAATTGGGGAATGGCTGAATAAGTTGGGGCATATGAATGTAATGGAATACTATTGTGCTATGAGAAATGATGAGCAGGCAGATTTAAGAAAAACCTGGACTTATATGAATTGATGCCCAATGAAGTGAGCAGAACAAGGAGAACATTGCACATAGTAAGAGTCACACTGTGTGATGACTAATTTTGATAGACTTAGCTCTTCTCAGCAATTCAAGGGTTTAAGACAACTCCACAAGGCTCGTGATGGAAAATGCTGTCCACATCCAGAAAAATAGGCCTGGAGTCTGAATGTAGATGGAAGTTTACTATTTGCTCTCTTTTTTTGGTTGTTTTGTTTTGTTTCTTCTTTCTGGTGGATCCTCCCATTGATTCTAATTCTTCTTTACAACATGACTAATGTGAAAATATGTTTAACATGAATGTTTATGTGGAGCCTATATTAGATTGTACACTGTCTTGGGAAGAGAGGAGGGAGGGAGGAGGAGAAAATAAAAAAATCAAAATCTTATGGAAGTGAATGGAAAAAACTAAAAATAAATAAATTCATTTAAAAAATAATTTCACAGAGACAGTTTTGTTATTTTTGTGTGCATGGTGAAGAGATCCTAGTGAGCTAATAGGATAGGTAGATAGATTTAGAACTGCTTGAATTGCCAAATTAAATCATATTCTTTCACTGCTCAGTGTCAGATTGGGAGGTGATCTTCAGTTTTAAGTGATCCAGGGATTTATCTTTGGCATTGTGTTGCTCAATACTTTTTTTTTTGGAGTGGGGAAAGCAAGGCAATTTGGGTGAAGTGACTTGTCCAAGGATGCACAGCTAGTAAACGTCGAGTGTCTGAGCTTGGATTTGAACTTAAGTCTTCCTGACTCCAGGGCCAGTGCTCTATTCACTGTGCCACCTAGTTGCCCCTTAACATTTTTTTTTAATTGGAGAGTAGTCTTCTTACTTCTCCCAAGTTGGAAGTGCAGTGACCACTGGTGAGCACAGTTCCAAAACTAATCACCATGGAAGTTTTAACCTGCTCTATTTTTCTGAGTGGGTATACCCCTCCTTAGATAGCTTGGTGGTCTTCCCACTGCAAGGGTTCATTAAATTTATGCCAGACTTAGGGTTGATATTTGATCAACCTACTACAGTTCAGAACTGAGTTGAAGAACTCTCTCAACCAAACAACCTCAGATACCCCAGCTACCAGGACCACAGGAATACACCGTCATGGCCAGCCTGCTTAGCATTTTTTTATCAATGGCTTGGCTAGGGGTATAGATGACATGTTTATCAAATTTGTGGCTGACATAAATGAGGATGTATAGCTAGCATGTATGATGACAGAGGCAGGATCTAAAAGGAACAAGATGGATTAGAATGTTGGGCCAAAGCAAATGAAGATCAATTGACTGTCTTTCATTTTCACTACGTGACCACCTCACCTTCTTTTCTAGTCACATATTTCCTTGATGACTTTTTATGACTTTTGACTTCTTATAGCTTCATTTAGAGGGAGAATGCTGATCTACATATGGTTCTGTCTCTGCATTAGCGTGTCATCTCATTGTTCATTGTATATTATGAGTACCAACATTTAAATTACAGTTTGTTGGTTGGATTAGGGATTATTTACTTCTTTATACAGTACTAGGTGACACAGTGGATAGAATGCTGGGCCTGGACAAAAAGACCCATCTTTTTTGAGTTCAAATCTAACCTCATACACTTTACTTTGCAAACCTGGGCAAGTCATTTCACCCTGTTTGCCTCAGTTTTCTTATCTGTAAAGTGAGCTAGAGAAGGAAATGACAAACCACTCTAATACCCTTGCCAAGAAAACCCCGAATGAGGTCACAAAGAATTGGACATGACTTTGAATTGAACAATGACACCCTTGACTCATTCTACACCATTATTTTGGAAGGGAAAAGGGGTTACAGTTTTGTACTTCTGACCATTCCTTGGATGCCCACAACTACAATTTCACGATTTGGCTGTCTGGAGGATTTCCAGCAATTTCATAGAAAGTGTTGGCATGCACTGGTAGAAAGAATGTCCTTGCCCTATACCAATGCAATTTTTCTTGAGTCTTCTGACCAAAAAAAATCAGTTTCCTACAATCATATATAGTGTTTTAAAGTCTCATTATTTGAAAAAAGTTCTTCTTTTGGCTTAAGTCACCTGTTTAAAATCAAAAGACCCCTGGAAGAGGAAAGCATTATGAGTCATTAACATCTTAACAGAAATTAATTTATTTAGAGGTTAAGAAGGCAGTTAAGATCCAGTACAAGAAATTTGGGTGGCGAGAAAGAAGGAAAAATCAGTCTGGATCATGGGGTTCTGCCTGGGAACCTTGAGTGAAGTGTCATGGCTAGTTGAGTAGTGGGGGCCATTGGACACTTATCAGGGCAGTGCACAGAGTGACATGGAGAATATGAACAGATTAATGTAAGTTCTCTGTGCCTCACATTAAAAAAAAATTAGGTCACATTTATAAAACACTTGATATGTTCCATCTTTTTTGATGCTCACAACACCTGCAAGGTAGGACAAGCTGAATTGTGTTACTATTTCACAGTTGAGAAAATTAAGTCTCGGAGAGATTAAGATTAATCTGAGTCACACAGCTAGTAACCATCCAACAGGAATATTGTAAGCAGCTCTCCCCAGCTGTTAAATTTTCAGTCATGGCTCAATATATTGTTTTGTTGATTGTCTGGACTTAAGAAAGTTTTAATAATGCAGATTAAACTTAAAAATTCATTCTTTGTGTGTTTTCCAGAGAGACAATCATGAAACATTTACCAGTCTATTCCTGTATAAGAGACAGGATTCGCACCTACATTAGCTTGATTTTCAAGTACAAGCATTCAAGTGCAGTAAGTCAGTTGAATGAACAGAAATAGATATAAGTAAAGTGTTGGAAGGGAAGGAAGATGAAGGAAGAGAAGGAGTGAGAAGGGAAGGAGGGGTAAGGAGGGAGAAGAAAGAGGGGGAGGAGGAAGAGGCTGGAAGAGGGGAGGAGAAGGACAATGGAGCAGGATAGAGGAGGAGAGAAGGGGAGGAGGAAGAAGAAGGAAGAGGGGAAAGGGGAAGAGAAGGAGAGGGAGGGGGAAAGGGAGGAGAAGGAATGAGGAGGAGAAGGCGAGAGGGGGAAAGAGGAGGGAGGAGAAAGAGAAAGAAGAGGCTGGAGACCAGAGGAGGAGGGAGGAGTAAGGAAAAAGTGAAATGAAGAGGAGGGAGGAAGAGAGTACAGAGGTTTTCAAAGGCAAGCCACTTCTGTCTTAATTTTGCTGTGACTCTAAACGTGGTTCTGAGTAGCAGAAAAAGTGTGTTTCCTGTGCCCCTTAGCTCTTCATAACAATGTGAGCGATATGTTTTATTTTTATAGCACTTTGCACTTTACAAAGGACTTTAACATACATTATCTCATTTAATCTTTACAGCATCCCTCTGAGGAAGACAGAATAAGTATTATTACCCCCAGATGGTCTCCTCTGTCCAAGCTCAGTGCACTTTTTTCTATGCCCCCTTCAATACTCTACTATTACACTCTCTTAAAAGCTCCCCAAAGGTAGGAAAGGGATCCTTTTTATTATTTTTTATTTCATTTCTCCCTATCATCTGGCACCCATCATAGTATTCTGTATTTAGTAACACAAGACACAAACAGTGACAAATAGACAGAAAAAAGAGACAGATCTACCAAATGGAAAGGAAAGGAAAGGAAAGGAAAGGAAAGGAAAGGAAAGGAAAGGAAAGGAAAGGAAAGGAAAGGAAAGGAAAGGAAAGGAAAGGAAAGGAAAGGAAAGGAAAGGAAAAAGGAGAAAGGAAAGGGGAAAGGAATGAGGAAATGAAAGAGGAAAGAGGAAAGGAAAGAGGAAAGAGGAAAGGAAAGTGGGAGAAGACAATAGATAAACAGGAGCTGGAAATGGAGAGGGAGGAAAGGTTCCCTGAAGGGAAGAAGTCCAGAGAGTGAGTCAAGTTGGTCATAGCATGAACATATAGCATGCCTCCTGAACTACAGGTCTTGCCTGGAGAGTCACCAGTCAGTGGGGCCAGGCCTTAGTAGGAGGCTTGTCCAGAATTGGAAGACTGATAGTGAGGATCTGGAGAAGAATTACAGAAAGTGAGTTGAGCAGGGAGGGCAGGTCATGACTAAGTAAAAGAAATACAATTCAAATTACAGAATCATAGAACTTTAGAGCTAGAAGTCATCTCAGAGGCTACATAGTTCAACCACAACCTGAATAAGAATCCCCTCTAACATACCCAATAAATGGTCATCCAAGTCAACAACTATTTACTAAGCACCTACTATGTGTCAGCCATTGTCCTAAGTGCTTGGGGATACAATGAAAAGCAAAAGGTAGCCCTTTGAGGAACTGACACCTTAATTTTTTCAAAGGTCTGCTTTTTTTTAAGACCTCTTTTGATGAGGGGCAACCAACTACCTCCCAAATCATTTCGCATTCTGTTTTAGGACAGGTTTAATTATTAGGAAGATTTTCCTTACATCAAGCCAGAACCTGCCTGTTTTCTACTTCCAGTTACTGATTCTTGTTCTACCATTCAGTGCCTAACAAAACAAGTCTAAAATCTCTTCAATATGGTAGCACTTTAAATACTTAAAGACCTATATCTTGCTCCCATATGTTTTCTCATCTCCAGAACAATAACCACCCGGCTCATTCAAATGATCTTTATACAACATGACCTCAAGACACCTTACCTTCCTGTTCATTGTTTCTTGGATTCTCTCCTACTTTTGAATATCTTTCCTAAAAGGTGACACTTAGGACTACAAACAATATTCTAGATCTGATCTGGTCATGGCAGAGTACAACTGGACTATAAATTACACACAACCCATTCCTTGATTCTCCATTGTCCTTTTGGCTTCGACAACCTTTGAAAAGATCTACTTTGGGGTGGGTGGAGTGAAACCTTATGATGTCTCATAATTGAGTATTTTAGAAGCCAGGTCCTACAAACCAAGTGATGGATATAGTTTGTGTTTGAAATAACAATCCATCAGGGCAGTGGCCCAACTCTTTTCTCTTTAGAAAGAGAGTGAAGGGTGAAGAATTAATGAAACAGAAAGGAGTTGAATCTTCAGGACCACACCAGATAGGACCCAGCCCTTCTCATATGCCAAGTGGCAACACCTCTTTTTGCCCCATGGCCTGCGTTCCACCAAGACCAGGACAAGGAGTAGAGAGAACACTAATAGTGTCATTGTCCCAAAGAGTTCCTCACTTCTTAAGGACTATCATGCTGAGCTGTATTGAAGCTCATAATCTGAAAGGCCTTTTCATTATTGTATTGAAAACCCCTCTGACTGCAGATCTGTTCATCAAAGGACTTTTATGTCAAGTCACATTTTTTCCAAAACCAGAAAAGTTCAGGCTCAGAGCATAAACATTAGACTCATTATTTAGAAATAGCAAGTCCTTTGGGTTCTGGTATCTGATCAAAGCCCAGAAATTAAATTGCTTCAGAAAATCGAGTAAACTTAAGGATCAGCAGATTTTTGTTTGCTTACTTTTTCATTATGCAGCTAAAAAAAGGGAAAAACAAAATTCGGCTGGTGGTTTGAGAATTTGTCTGCATTTTGCAAGCCTGTGAAGATGCTGCAAGCTCCCAAGGTCCTTGGGGCATGGAAGAAGAAAACATTTGGTTGACATGACAATGAAAACACCCTGTTGACTTGTCTCCCGGGAAATTCCTCACCCCACAAATGCACACATATGCAGAGGCCTAATGCAATCATGGGATTCTTTGGGAAGAGAAACCTGAGGGACATGCAGATCTTTCCTAGGAGACATCAAAGTCCTTTATACAGGACACTGCAGAGAAATAGTTCTCTGCTCTGGAATTCAGCATTAGACCAAAGGAGCAAAAGTAGAAAAAGAAAGAAAAACATACTACACAGTACATCAGACAGAATCCAAAAATAATATGGAAAGAATTAAAATAACTCTGCAACAATCCTCGTGGCTGGGATTTTTTTTTCCTCCTAAAATAAAGAGACTGTAACAATTCCCCAAAGAAACTCTTTAAATATACAACTCAGCAGTGCTCTGAAAATGGTCCAGGACTATTATTGTCCAGTGAGCATGAAACCCTGAGAGTAGAGGTTGTAACTGCTTCATTTACCCCTAGAATATTCAGTCCTATGTCTTGTCCAGACGGTTTCTTGCTAAGTACTATTGGACCACTGAAAGTGATGATTCACACAGTTCCTGAGAATGGTCCCAAAGTGCCATTTGTTAAATAAGAATGAGGGCAAGAGGGATCCTAATTTTTTTTTTCTTGGCTGGTGGAAACATATCAGAAGAAAGGATTCTGCAGCCTCTGCAAACCCCATGTGGACCGGTGATGCAGTGGGGGACTTCCTCCTGGATAAAAATCCTACAGATGATGTACATTTATGTCACTCCTTATAAGGTGACAAAGTGCTTTCACTTACAAAATTTTGTCTTCTCAGATCAAACAGAAGGAGAAAACATTAAGTTGACTTAACAAAAACACCTTTCTAACTTCTCAAAAACCTCATATCTTGGGAAACTCCTCACTTTATAAATGCATGTACACACATGCACATGTAGAGAAAATGTTATTATTTCCATTTTACAGATGAGGAGACTGAGACCTAGGGAATTTAAACGTTGCTAAGCAGCATTGGTGAGTACGTCCAGTAATAATGAGCATGAAAGTGTTGATAAGGAGTGACATTGGGGTAAGGAGATTTTGAAAGTGAGAATGCTGAGAAGAAGTGGGTTAAAGAGGTTGGGCAGGAGCCAATTCACATTTTCTTTTCTTCTGTTTGCCTTTGGAGGGACATTGATGGACAACAATATCTCCCTTTGGAAAAACTCAATAGCCTTGGTTCCAGCACCAAAGGGGCAAAGGTAGATCGATGACTTATCTCATCTATAGTGAGAGAGCAAACACAGAGTCAAGTTTTCTCTAGTCATCAGTTGGAATGTAAGTGCCTTGAGAGTAGGAATTGTTCTGTTTTTTGTATTTGTATCCCCAGGACCTAGAATAGTTAGAGTATGAAGTAGGTGCTTAATAAATACTTGACTGATCATTGCAGTCTAACTACTACACCCATTGTGAGTCCTTGGTGTTTGCTCCACTCCACCCACCAAGAATTGAACTTGCAAGACTTTGTCCTCAGTGCTGTTTGGGGGAATTGAAAGGAGACCAAATGATGTTGTGGTCAATGATGTGAATAGTAGATGTTCTGATATTCGTAAGCTGCTTCCCTTTAGAAATAGAAGCTGTGTGGTTGAGTAGCGAATAGAGAGCTGGCCTTGGAACTCAGAAGACCTGGACCACATGCTTCTGACTCATTCCTTGAAAAGACTAAATGAATAAGTAGGAGGACCTAGAACCAAGAGATTTGCCTGGTGGATCTGGGCACATCCTTAGAGACAAAATATCATGATGTATGATATCAAGGCCAGGGCAGGGCAGAGCTAATGGGTACATGACAACCAATTGCCCTGATCTCTTGCTACAGAGGAATAAGCAGCTTGGTTGATTCCCATAGCACATTCTGGGTGAGAGTGATTATTACACAAATAAGTTTGCCTCTTCCCCCCAACCAGCTCCACTTCCAAATGCACTTGTGAGAGCGGTTCAACACTCCTTCTGGAAAGGACACTGACCTATGCCCCTAACTAAATGCTAAGTATTTATGATGGAAAGATTTTATCATTTGAACATGTTTCAGAGTTTATTTGACCTGGCAATACCACTACTAGGTCTATTCCCAGAGATGATAAGGGAAAAAGAAAATGAACCTATATGTTCTAAAAATGTATATAGCAGTTCTCTTTGTGGTGGCAAAGAATTGGAAACTGCAGGGTTGTCTATCAATCGGAGAATGACTGAATAAGTTGTGGTATATGATTGTAATGGAATACTACTGCGCTACCAGAATGATGAGCTCAATCATCTTAGAAAAATATGGAAAGACTTAAATAAAGTAATGAAGAGTGAAATGAGCAGAACCCAGAGAACACTGTATACAGTAACAGCGATATTTTTTTAAGGATGACTTTGAGCAAATAAGTCATTTTGACTATTATAAATATCTGAATTAACTATAAAGGACTTGTGAAAAGTGCTATCTGCATCCAGAGAAAGAACTGATCAATAGAAGTATGTTTAGAATAATTTTACGTATGTGTATGTGTGTATGTATATACCTATGTGGGTCTAATGGTAGCCATCTCTAGAGAAGAGGAAGGGAGGGGGAAAAAAGCAAGGATTGTTGGATTTGGAGTCAGGAGACATTGGTTCTAATCCCACCTATGTCAGTTATTACCTATATGACCCTGAGCAAATTACTTAACCTCTTTGGGCATCACTTCCCTCATTTGTAAAATAAATGGGATTAGGTTAAATGATCCCTAAGGTTCCCAACCATTCCCTCTGACTTCCCTTATCCTGTTAGACCATAAGCTCTTGAATGGCTGCTACAAATTTTCTTTTGGCCTTTAGATGGAGTTCAATTTATTTTTAAAAAATTATTTCATTATGTACTTGCTTTTAAACAATAACAAACCAATTAAACATATGTTAAAGTCACTTACATTTTAAAATAAATTTCCATTTGTAATAGATCCGTAGTAGTTCTGTAGACTCTCCCATTCTTTTTCTGTCGATTTATATTTGCAGTTGTAGATTCATTTTTCCCTTTATATAAGTAAGGTAAGGTACAGTGGAAAGAGCACTGGATATGCAACCAGCAGAGTAGGGGGATGACTTCTCATGTCTGCTCCTTGTCTCTGAGAGATGGTCCCTTTTCTGAGCCTCAGTTTCCTGTTCTTTTTTTAAAAATCAGGAATCCTACTGGCTAGTCTGCCTTCCATAAATCTCTCCTTACTTCAATGCATCTTCTACTCAGCTCTCAGAGTTATCTCCCTTAGAAACATTTGCCCTTCTCCACTCTTGCAGTAGCTCTCCCATTTTCCATGATCTTTCAAATATCACTGATGGTGGGTCAACAATTACATTTGCCAGTTTTTTTTGAATCCAAACATATTTATCTGGACCAGGTGACTTGAATTCACCAAAGACAGAAAATACTTTTGTATTCTCTCCTTACTTTGTCTTGAGAATCAGCTCACTTTTAGTAATTTTTGTCTTGTAATTGCCAGTGTAATCCAATTCTCTTGGTCTTATGGATTCCACTGGATCCTGTCCTGATAGTTACTGTTGAACATTGTTTGGCTGTATTCTCCACCATCTCCAGCTTCTGGTTGTTAGAATTCTTTAGTAGTTTTGTGTTCCAAGTAGAACATGGCACAGGAACCTGTGGACTGTCTTCTTTCTTCTCTAAGGAGCACAAAGCATCTAAGAGTCTGGAGAAAACATAGATACCTGGAACTCCCAAATTTAGGAACTCGTAAAATTGGAGTTACCTATGAGATCATTCTTAAAGCTCGGTATTATCTTGTATATATATTTGTATCTCTAGTGCTTGGTGTAATGACTGGCACATAGTTAAGTACTTAATAAATGCTTTTTTATTTATTCATTATTCGTTCATTCCATTAATTTATCCATGACTTGCTGAAATCATACAGCCAGTAAATGAAGAGCAACAACTGCAACTAGAGTCTTCAGATTACTAGTAATTGTTCTATTCAGCAATCAGGGAAGGATTGATTCCTAACCTCACTTCATGTTTTTACTTCCCCCATTAGAATTCAAGATTTTTTAGGGCAGGAAGAGTAAAGACTATCTTTTTTTTGTTTGCATTTGCATCCCTAGATCATAGTATTATGCCTGACAAATAGTAAGAGCTTAATAAATGTCATATCTGTCTGTCTGTCTATCTATCTATCTATCTATCTATCTATCTACCTACCTATCTATCACAAGAAAAGGGGGAAATTTCACAAGAAAATTCCCTCCAAAGAGATGAAATGAACAACCTGGAGAGTCCCTGGAAAGTATAGTAAAGGTCCAATCTAGCCTTATTGGGGTTGTTCCAAACAAATCTACCACGTTGAAAAGTTCTTCATCAGTCATTGTAGAAATATGGAAGAATTAGATAATTTCAGAGAAAAGAAGGAAGGGAGGCGGACAGGCTAAGGAGTTTGGGAAGACAAA
>CM053594.1:327936758-327949258 GCA_028646575.1 Pseudocheirus occidentalis
GATCTCTTTGGTCTCCCCATCCAATCTCCTCTTTTCATAGGAACTGGGGCCTCCCAAGAGGAGAAATTATTTGCCCAAGGTTACAAAGTGGGTAGTGGCAGACCCAAAACTAGAACCCAGTCTCCTGCTTCTCTGTCCTTGCAAGGTACAGCATTTCTAAAAAAGAAAGGTATCATTTTTCAGTTCTAAAGCCCTGTGGCTTTATTCAAAACATTCAAACAGGATGTTAGAGGAGCAAATTCTTCCTCTTAATTTTAGAGTTTTCTATTTTGTGATAAAATCCAGGGAAGCTGCCTGGTTAGAAGAAACAATGGTCTAGGAATTAGGAGATATGGATTCTAATTTAGGCTCCCAGATCTGTATGTCCTTTCCAAGTCTCTGCCCAGGGTTCTAGCCCTGTATTTCCAATTATCTACTAGATATAGATATATACACCTGGACCATCTGCCAGAAACTCAAAATTCAACATGCCTGAATGTGACTTTCCTCCCTCTTTCTAATCCTGCCCTTCTGTGATTTTATCTATTTATATTGGTGATATCCCTGTCTTCCTAGGCGCACAAGCAGATGCATGATCTTAGAATCATTTTATACTCTTTTCCTTCCTGTCACATCCAAGCATTTATCAAGTCTTATGATTTCTTACACCCTAATATCACTTTCATATGTCCCTTCCCCCTGTGCATCCCCTCCAGGGCTGTGCTGGTAAAAGTTTAACAAACAGAACTCAAGTGGGAGAGTTGGGATGGGATGGGGAATCTAGTATGACATACTTTTAATCTGCACTATTAATATTTTCCCTATCCCTATTTAGGTCTATTCAATCAATAAAATAAGGCATCAAACTCTGGTTTGTAATGTTTGCGAAGTTCAGAAGTGTAGATGCTCACACTGAAAAGTTAGCAATCAGTTCTCATGAGCCTATTTGATTTAGCTCCAGCATACCATCGTCCCTTCTCATTCAAACTATTAAAGTGGTCTTCCTGGCACAGTGGACAAAATAACCAGCACAAAGTCAAGAATATCTAGGTACAAATCCCATCTCAGAAACTTGCTAGCTATGTGACCCCAGATGAGCCATTCAACCCATCTTTATATCAGTTTCTTTATGAAATGAATTTTTTATCTCTATATATCTTTACCTACAATATCAGTATAACCGTATATCTTTATAAAATTAATTATTCAGCCTTCTGGATCTACCACTATGCTATTATGATAGCATAAACATGTATACACATTGTTCTGCTTGGCCTCAGAGATCAAGATGAATAGCTATCTGTATAAATTGCAGAAAATCATATTTTAGTTTCATTTAAGGGGAAATTGGATACCTATCCAAAAATGGAGTAAACCAGATTCAAGAAGTGGTTCCCTAACACTGGAAGTATTCAGGAGAAGACTGAATGACCACTTATCAGGAATATTATAAAAAGGATGCTTAGTATGGATTAGATAGCCTCTGAGATACTTTCCTTGGACAGACTTTAGAAGGACCTGGAGTGTTATGGTCCATGAGGTCCCAAATGACTTGAGCAACAAAAACAAAGAGGTACCTTTCAACTGTGAAAGGTTGTGATGAGTCTCCTTGTTCAATTCATTTAAGCAAATATTTATAAAGTGCCTACTATTCAGGAGGCATGTTGTGCTTGACGATGCAAAGGAAAAAGTGAAAAAACAGTCCCTGTTCTCATTGCGCTTATGTTCTACTTGATAAAATATATAACTAGATGAAGTGAATACAAAATCTTTAGAGGAAGTACTAAGTACTTGTGAACAGTAACCATTAACAGACTTCTCAGAAGAAATGGAACTTGATCAGACCCCTGAAGGAAGTGAAGGATTTGAAGAGGCAGAAGTGAGGGTGGGGGGGCATTCCAGGCATAGAGGCATAAATGGAATGCTGAGTTTGGAAATAGCAAGTTTGGCTAAAATGGAAAATATACTGAGGTGAGCAATATAAAAAATGCTCAGAAAGATAGCCTGCCAGGAAGTTTTGAAAGGTTTTTAAAGCCATACTAAGGAATTTGTATTCTATGTGTAAAGGAGAGCACTCTTTGCCCCAACACACACACACACACACACACACACACACACACACACACACACACACAAGAGCAAAATTCCTGTACAGGGGCTTCTTTAGTAACAGGATTTAATCACAGATGATTAGCAACCAATTATGTTTTTTGGTGCATTTTTTTTATATTAACACCTTTCTCTGAATCAGAAGGGACAACCCAATTGTCTGGGCAGACAATCGGCCATGCCACTGGAGGCATTTACACAATTATACTTGCAGTCAGACAGTTCCAGGGCAGTATTTCTCAAACTTTTTGATCTTAAGATCCCTTTACACTCTTAAAAATAATTGAGGATCTCAAAGAGCTTTAATTTATGTGGATTATTTTATTGATATTTACCTTATTAGAGATTTAAATTGATTCATTTTAAAAGCACTTATTGATTCATTTGCAAACAATCAACAGAAATAACATTTTTATGAAACAAAACCATAATTCTTAAAACAGAGAATATAGAAGGGTGGCATTATTTTCCATATTTTTGCAGCTCTCTTTAATGTCTGCCATAATAGAAGACAGCTGAATTCTCATCTGCTTCTGCATTTAATCTGTTGTGATATGTTGTTTTGGTGGAAGTATATTAAGAAAATCCAACTTTACACAGATATGTAGTTGGGAAAGGGAGAAATATTTGAATAGAAAAATGATACCTTAGTTTTATTATCTTGTGGACCTACTGAAAGGGTCTCTGGAATATATGTTGAAATCCAGTATTCTAGCAGTGGAGGAAGAACTGAAATGTTGACAGCGAAATGGTTCTTGAGGAAGGAGACTATTTTCTCTTTTTTTCTCCCTCCTTATTCATCGATCATGGCATCCAGCAGTATGCTGGCTGGATGTGAGTGAGATCTGGCTGTGACATCTGTCACCCCATTGATCTGGCTGGCTAGGCGGGTTGTCCTCTTCCCCCCCCCCCCCAACGCTCCATGTGTGTCCCTCCCGAAGCTACAGGTTCGGTCGAAGAGGACGACTTTCCCAATAGAGGCGGTACCGTTCTTCGGTCAAGGGTATACGAGTACCTGCGCTCCCCCAGTAGTATGCTTGCTGTCTCAGAAACAAATACTTTCCATGAGTTGAAGTCAGTTTGACAGTTCTCAGGGAGCAGTTGAGGAAGCAGGGAGAGACCCTCTCCAGACAAACATGTATCTGGAGAAGCAGTTATGAAGTGAGAAGCAGTTTCAAGGAGCGTACCTTCTGGAAGTAAAGAAGAGAGAGAGCTTTGGACTCGAGAGACCCAGCCCTGGAAATTGAGAGTTGAGTTATGGAGGGAGCAGACTGTGTGAATCCAAGTGAGTGACCTACTCATCAAGGATGCTCCCAGAAAGGAACTTCACCAGATGTTGAAGGAAAGAAAGGACATTAGGGCCCTGCAATACCTGAGTTTTGCCTTATGTTTACCTCATGTGTTCCCTGAATGGCAATCCTCACTACCATTATACTCAAGTTTGTGACCACTTATCCCACAGATGCTTTAAGTGTTTATAGAAGACCATTTCCTAGGTTGTGGGGACAATATTTTGTCATTACTGTTCTTACCATGCTGTCTTAGTAATTGCCCTTCCTATGAATTAATTGTGATGACTGGCTGATTTTTAATCAGCTGGTGTGGGAATTATACAGCAGGAATTGGTGAACTATAGTTAGAACTTGGAAGTAGCAGCCACAGCTCTGGGGACCCAACCCTGGAGGGTGAGTGAAGACTGGAGTAGTAGCCCAGAGAGGAAGACACATGTATTCAAGAGGGAATAAGGAGGCACCAATGATTTTTTTTTAACATGCCCAGATTACCTGTAGATGTTCCTACCTTCTTCAAGGCTCAACTCAGCTACTACATCCTCCATGAAAAAAATCATCTCTCAGTACTCAAATTTCTCTTAGCTCTTTGTTCAACCCTTTTCTTTTTACTCACTCCAGTCTCATTACTTCATGTTTACCTATGTGCTTGTCCTTTCTCCCACTAGACTGTAAGCCCAGTGAGAGCAGGACCTGTGTTATATGTTTGTATCCCTAGTTCCTGTAACATGCTTGGTGTTTAATTAATGCTTATTGAGCTGAATTTGTTAAATTAGTTTATCATAGGGAAGGACATTTCCCCTCTTTGGGAACCATTAATCTCATGTCTAAAATATGGAGGCTATAATCTAGGAAGGAAAGAAATGATTATTAAATGTCTACTTCATGCCAAGGACTATAGGAAGCCATTTACAAATATTGTCCCATTTGATCCTCACAACAATCCGTAGAGGTAGATGCAATTAGGGAAACTGAAGCGGATAGAAATTAAGTGACTTGTTCAAGATCACACAGCTAGTAGTTAGTGTGTGAGGTCAAATTCGAACTCAAGTCTTTCCTGACTCCAGGTCCAATGCTCTGTACACTTCCTATCTACCACCCAGCTTCCTCTAGCTGAGGTTTGTGGTTCTATTTGGAGATATGCCTCATGGAGACCAATTCCTACAAGCTTGTGTCATATTAATACTGCGTGCCATGGCACAGAAATCAGCTTTTTAAAGTTAAAAAATATTTCCCCAAATTGCAGTGGACATAAGCTCAGGTTTCCAGCAGCTAAGCACTCTCCACCCATCTCAGCTGTCAACAGCTGTAGGAGATAGGCAGCTGGCCTTTCCCCCAGCCTGCTGCTTAAGCAGCTGCTCTCATAAACTAATGAGCTTGAACGAATAGACCTAGGCAGTGAACATAATCCAAAGTGTGTACTCATACATAGAAAGATTCTGGCTGATGTCTCTATGTGACAGGTAGACTTAGGTATGTTCCATGGCCTATTATAACATGAAGCATTTGTTATTCAGACACAGTATCCTTCTCCCCTAAATGTTTGCAGGACTCGCCAGTGTTAATCAATCCCTTGACAGATGAATAGATTGTAGAGGATGGCTGTCCCCATTTTGTACTTCTCAGGCTAGTTTCTGTATTTTGATGCAGGAGAAAAAAAAAGTCAATAAAACCCTAACCTGAGGAACAATTCCTGATTTTGTGTGTTAATTGGCTTCTGCAGCTTCCTCTGCTGCCAATTTGGTGTGAATATAATAATAGTAATGATAATAATAATAATAACTAACATTTCTATAGCACTTGTTAAGCACTTAACAATTATTACCTCATTTGACATAAGTGGGGATGGGAGAAGAAAGAGAAAACAGCTACCAGTGCTTTTCTTTTCCTTGCTGCTGTTTTGTTTACTTGTAAAACTTCATTCATAAGGGACAGGGTCAAAGGAGAAAATAGAATAAATGGAGGGCAGGAGAGGATGGAGGGAAATATAGTTAGTCTTTCACCACATGACTACTATGGAAATGTTTTGCATAACTATACATGTATAACCTATATTGAATTGCTTGTCTTTCCAGTGGGGGTAGGTGAGGGGGGAAGAAGGGAGAGACTCTGGAACTCAAAGTTTTAAAAAGATATGCTAAAAATTGTTTTTACATGCAACTGGGGAATAAGATATAAAGGCAGTGGGGTATAGAAATCCATCTTGCCCTACAAGAAAGTAAGGGGGGCCAAATGGAGGCATATAAGAGAGAACAGATTGGGGAGAAGGGGTGTTCAGTAGGCTTGCTATCTTGGGGTGAGGACTAGAGGAGAGACGGGGAGAAAATCTGTAACTCAAAATCTTGTGGAAATGGATGTTGAAAACTAAAAAATAAATAAATTTCAAAAAGCTTCATTCATTTCGAAGGTACTGATTTTTTTTCTCTCCTCCTCCTCCTCCTACCCCATTGAGGATTTAAAAAAGAAAAATAAGAACTTTATTACAAATGTGAATAGTTCTGGGCAGCTGGATGACACAGTGGATAAAGTACTGTGTCTGGAGTCAGGAAGGCTTGGTTTCAGATACTAGCTGTGTGACCCTGGGCAAGTCACTTCACCTTGTTTACCTCAGTTTCCTCATCTGTAAAATGAACTGGAGAAGGAAATGGCAAACCACTCCAAGGAAACCACAAATGGGGTTACAAAGAGTCAGATTCAACTGAAACGACTGAATAAGAACAAATAGTTCTGGAAAACAAATTCTCTCATTGACCACACCCAAAATTGTGTGTGTCATTCTGTACAACTTTTTTTTTGTGCTTCCATAACTCACAGTTGACTTATAATAATAATAATAATAATAGTAATTTCCCCAAGAAAGTAAAGGATGACTTTTCTACTCACATTTTCTACTCACCTTCCATTTTTAAAAGGGACCAAAAATGAGAGGAAGGAGAAGAGAAAGGGACAATACTAGTAAGAATTGATGAGAGCTTCAAATCAGAAATTACCTTCCTTTCTTTAGATATTTAACAAAATATCATTATTTCTCCTGGCTTCTATTCTGCATTATGGTTATTGCAATGATTTTATACTTATTGCATAATTTTGCACATTTTACTGCACAATTATCCTATTTCTTCTTCTAGACTATAAGCTCTATGTGGGTAGATGGTACATTAATAACCTTCATATTCCCCTGCTCCAGGTCAAACACATAAAAAGTAACAAATGGCTATTGAATAAATGAAAGTTAAACCCTGTAAAAGTCATTCTACTAGCAAAGAACAAATTGAGAAGCACACGAATAGAATCAGAGAATTTAGAACCAGAAGAAATCTTAGTAATATAATCTAATCCCTTTACTGTACAATTGAAGGAACTGGGGCCCCAGAGGTGAAGGGATTTGCCTAAGCTAAAATCAGTAAGGAATAGGACCAGGATTCAAATGAAGGTCAGCTGATGGTAAATTCAGAGAGCTTTCAACCAGGTCAGGCTGACTCCCTTGACCAAAAATAGATTCGATAGAATAATCACAGGGTGAATTAGTGAGTCTCCCATTGCTATTTGGAGTTTAGCCATGAAAGTCACTGAGGTAGAAGCCCTTATGTTAAGGTAAGAGTAGGTGCTTTTCTGAAAACTTCAGGCATTATGAGAAAGAACTCAGACTCTAAATCCTGAGTTGTAGTTGTCCAGACCCCAGGAAAGTTCTAGATAGCCAACTCCTAATGACTCACACTAATTAGAGATGAGAGAGAAATGGTAAAGCAGGAGAATGTAGGATCAGAGGATTTTTGAGCTAGAGATAACCTATTCTAGCCCCATTAGTTTGCAAATGAAGAAACTAAGGCAAGGTGACCTTAGCAGTTCCTTATGCCTCTAGGATAGCATGCAGATCCTTCAGCCTACCACTTGTGGTCCTCTATAATAAATAAATTTAAGTAAGTAATGGATTTATTTAACAAATAAACTTTAGGTAGGTAGGTAGGTAGATAGGTAGATAGGTAGATAGATAGATAGATAGATAGATAGATAGATAGATAGATAGATAGATAGATAATAGATAGATAGATAGATAGATAGATAGATAATAGATAGATAGATAGATAGATAGATAGATAGATAATAGATAGATAGATAGATAGATAGATAGATAGATAGATAGATAGATAGATAGCTTTAATAATTTAAAGTAGCAACAAGCCTTTTGGGATATCTTGTATTGTTTTTTTTCTTAGTTCTAATAATTTATCAATAATTGTTTTCTTATCTTCATGCCTATCTCCCTTCCAATTGACAACAAAACAAAACCCTTTTTAACAAGCATGCACATTTTAACCTGATAGTATCACTGCTAGGTCTGTGTTCCAAAGAGGTCAAAGAAAGAGGGAAGGACCCGTACGTACAAAAACATTTGTAACAAACCTTTCTGTAGTGACAAAGAATTGGAAACTGAGGGGATGCCCATCAATTGGGGAATGACTGAACAAATTGCTATATATGAATGTGATAGAATACATTTATGCTATAAGAAATTATGAAATGGATGGCTTTGGAAAGACTTGAAAATACTTGGATGAATTGAGGCAAAGTAAAGTGAGAAGAACCAAGAGAACATACATAGTAACATAGTAATAGCAATATTATAAAGATAAATATCAAAGACTTGGTAACTCTTATCAACAAAATAACTTGACACACTTCCAAAATATCCACGACAAAAAATGCTGTCCACATCCAGATAGAGAACTGATGAATTCAAAATATAAGTTGAAGCATTTTTTTTCTTTTCTTCTTATTCTTTCTAGAGTATGGGTAATGCAGAAATTTGTTTTGCATGACTTCATATTTGTAATTGGTCTTCATGCATTGTCAATGAGTGAAAGAGATAGGGGAAGGGAAAGAATCTGTAACTGAAAATGAAATTGAATTGAATTTTAAAATAGACAAATACATTTTTAAAAATATGCATAGTCAAGCAAAACGAATTCCCATATTGGCCACATCCAAAAATATATGTCTCGTTCTGCACCTTGAGCCCATCAACTCTCTGTTCAAAGATGGATCACATGCTTCATCATCAGTCCCTTGGCATTGTTCTAGTGATTTCATTGTTTGAGGTTCTTAAGTCTTTCAAAGTTATTGGTCTGTACAATGTTGTTGTTTTATAAATTGTTTTCCTGGTCCTGCTCACTTTACTTGGCATCATTTCATTCCTTGATTTTTCAAAAACCATATTTTGTATAATTTCTCAAGGCACAGTAGTATTCCATTGCATTCATATACTGTCATTTGTTCAATCATTTCCCAACTGAGCGCACCCTCTTAGTTTCCAGACTTATGTCACTACAAGAACTATTTAAATACTTTTATCAGCAGAAACCTTGTACAAGACAGATTCAGTAATTTTTGGTTGAATTTAATTGAATTGCCCAGATTTCATGAATTGTAAGCAAAAGTTCCTCTCATTTCTAGCCTAATGCTCTTTCTATTACACCAATACCAACATCATTTCTATTTGATTTTGCAGTCCACGATGCAGCTAAGATTTACATTTCTAATTATATTTTCTTAGGCCAATAGTAATTTTAGATTCTGAAAACACAGTAACTTATATCAAGGGAGTCAACACACATGAGCCGGTAGAGGAAAAATCAGGTGAGATTTAATATTTTGTCACAGAGAGAAGAACAACATAGTTAGCAGGCAATAGATACATGGGAGTCGAAGTAGAACTTTGATTAAGTCCCAAATATTTTTCTGTGAATGATATATTCCTCCCTATAAAGAATAAAAAAAAATGCGGGAAGAGGTTTTAGGAAGACCTAGGCTCCAGTGCCACCTCAGACACTTACTAGCTGTGTGGTAAGTCACTTTCTCTCAGCCTCAATTTCCACATATAAAACACTAAGAAATACTCATGTCTACTCTCTGGAGGATTTATAGAGAATGGTGAACAAGAGCTTCAAGGGAAGAAAATGTGTGAATGGTTCCTAGGAGCCAACCCATAGGAATGAGGTCCCAGATTCATCAAAATATGGGAGTTCAACTACAGTAATGTTGTGCTTTGTCTTAGTCAAATCACCTGTAGACTACGGTTTTTGAATCATATTCTATAAATTTAATTGGATTTTGAGCACCACCTTTTAGTAAAAGATACAGACAAGCTGAAATACAGTCAGAAGATGACAACTAAGACGTATCAGGCACTTGTGACCACACCACATGGTGATCAATGAAAGGAACCAGCAATGTTTAACCAAGCAAACTGAAGGACTAGGAAGAATAATAATAGTAATATCTAGAATTTGGGCAATGCTTTATTCTCACAACAACCTTTTGAGGTAAGAGCTATTATTATGCCCACTTCATATATGAGGAAACTAAGGGAGATAAATGAAATGACTTGTCCAGAGTAACATAGCTACTAAGTGTCCAAGACTGAATTTGAACTCAGGTTTGTTTGTTTGTTTTTGAAGGGGGGGGGGTGAGGGGTGTTTTTTTGTTTGTTTCTGGTTTTGGTCTTTTTAAACTCTGGGTCCAGTGCTCTATCTACTATGCCAACTGTCCACCTAATATGATAACTCTCTTCTGATATGTAAAGAAGTCCTACAGAGAAGAAAGATTGGATTTTTCTACTTGGTTTTCTACAAGGTATAACTAAGAACAATGGGTAAAGGTTGCAGAAAAGTAGATTTTAGCTCAAAGTAAGGAAAAACTTCCTAATTGTCTCTCCCATTAGAATGTAAGCTCCTTGAGAGAAAGGATCATAGTTATGCTTTTCTTTTTAAAAATTTTATTTCATATACATATATATTTTTATTTCATATATATTTATAAATAAAATTTTATTCAATATATAAAATATATATATAAAGTATATGTATGCATTATATACTGTATATATATATATTTCATACTGTTCATATATACTTATATACTATATATATAATGTATGTATATATATACTTTATATTTATATTTTTCTTTGTATTCCAAAGTTACCATGATACCAGACACATAGTAATTGCTTTTAAAATACTTAATAACTGACTGAATGACTAATAATTAGAGTTGCCCCAAAGCAGGATGGGTTGCCTTGAAAAGTAGTGATTCCCCCTCTCTGGAAGTCTTGAAGTAGAGCCTGAATGATTTTTTAATTTTTCTTTTTCATTATGAATGAACAAAGATTAACAAACACAAACATTTTAATGCATAAAGAAGAACAAAAAGAGAGGATGGTATATGAAATGAGGAACTTCTATCGTGTAAAAACTTTTATGTGTCTAATAAATTCACATGCTAGTAACACATTTGCTCTTGCTCTTATCTGCATCCCCTTCTGAACTTCCTTCTCTCTTGTATATATTCTTAAAGATTTCATTGATGGTCTTTTTCTTCTTTGTTTTTATATCACTATCACTACCCAATGATTTTTTCCTCCCTACTGTTGGAGTCTTTCCTAACAACAAATCAGTATGATGAAACTAAAACAGATAGGTGACCACTTTTCAAGGATGTCATCACAGTAATTATCATTCAAGTTTGGATCTGATTAGATGATGTTAGTGATTTCTTCCAACTCTAGGATTCTATACCTTCACTTTATGTATTTGGTTTATTCATCTCCACTTCCACCATCTAAGTTGTGAGCTCATTGACAACAGAGACTGTCTCAATTCATCTTATACGTTTCCAGAGCCAACACAAAGCCTAAATACATAGGCGTTAAAGTATTCTGTACTATTTTGGTCCACATCCTTTCCTAAATCCTTCATAGAAGTACCCACAGAATGTTAAAAGACCAGGATGAAGACATCCATAAAGAATTTATGGTCTAGAGGCCTTCCTCTAGGACTGTTAACATTCACTACAGCACCCCACTATGCATCTGTTTTCTCTCACTCTTGCTTACATGAGTAGCCTATCTCCTATTTGGATTATACATTTTCTAGATGATACTTCTTTTTTTGCCTGTCTTTGTGTAAAACTCATTGTTCATATGCCACGACCTACATTTACCTCTCATTGCCCTTTGAGTCACCTGGAATTTTGATTCTAGTGATCATGGTGTTCCATGTTCTGCAGTCATATTGCATCATTAAAAGACCATTAGAATTTTTTTTTTAAAGTGTGCGTTTGTATCAGAAAATAACTTGGGGTCATTGAAAATGCTCTTCAGTTTCCCAGTTGAAATCCTTTTCATTCTATTCCTCCTATTCAGTTGTGAGTCTAGCTTATTTTCCATCTAATATAGAACCATGGTGTGTAATTCAATGGGCTGCCCATCTAATTGTATGTTATAGATTGAATGATGGCTATTCTTCATCCATTTGGTTTTTCCTGTGTACATCGTTAGACTAATTCCTTTTGAACCACTATGCATCTCATTTAGGAGGCTCTCTAGCCAGCACTTCTTAAACTGTGGATCCAGACCCCATATGGGGTGGCGAAAAATTTGGCAACAGTACAAGGTTTTGGAACACACAATGACCAAAAATTAATTAAAAATCAAACATGTAATGAGTCTGTGATGTTTCTGGCAGCACTTGCCTCTGTTGCCTCATGCAACTTCACTACAACCTTGGTTCTGAACACAAAGCATGTGCACTTTGCCCTGTGTGTGGCCCTCAGGCCATGCACACCAACAGATGCTACCAAAACATGAAAAGGGGCACGTGTGGAAAAAGTTTAAGAAGCCCTGCTTGAGTCTAGTCTATTAAGGTTTAATAAAACCAGCAAAATGTGATCCACTGACACCTGGGGCACCCGCCATCTTGTGGGAAACTCTCCTATTTGTATTCTTCACACAGCATCCTCAATAACAGTGACCAACTCCTGTGGTGAGTATATATGTTTTAGGCTTTGTTTGATACAGATAAGTGGTTCTCAAAGCTTTTGTTCCCAGAACTCCTTTATATTGTAAAAAATTATTAAGGACACCAAAGAACTTTTATTTATATTTATGAGTTTTTCTTTTGTTTTAGTTATCATTCTATCTATTGGTATTTACCATGTTAGAAATTAAGACATTTTGGCATTACTTTACGTTACAGCTTTGTAGACCCCCTTAAAGAATACTGCGTACCCCAATGAGTCCCCAGATCGCACTTTGAAAACTGTTGAAAGCTAATCAGAAAATCA
>CM053594.1:327954258-327992030 GCA_028646575.1 Pseudocheirus occidentalis
ATCACTATATATGTTCTCTATGAATCACCCATGCTTAATGAATTAGAATATAGCAATTACACCCTACTAAACCTGAACTGAACTTGGGAGTATAGGATTGAAGCCTGAGGAGAGGCTTAGAGATGAACCAGCCCAGATTCTGCATTTAGCAGATGAAGGAACTGATTCCCAGTCTGGTGATATTACTTAGGGAATCTTGTTAGTACTGTTATATATTGGAGTCGGAGGACCTTGGTTCAAATCCTGACTCTGACACTACCTATGTAACATTGAACCTCTCAGAGACTCAGTTTACTTATGTATAAAATTGAGGTGGTTGAGGTAGATGATTTCTAAGGCCTCTTCTAGCTCTAAATCAGTAATCCTTTGATATGTACCTATTGTTTCCCATGTCTTGGGTATCCCAGCACTTAGTACACTATCTGTCTCATAGTAGGCACCTAATAAATACTTGTTGATTAACTGACTAATTATAGAGTTAGAAGGGAAGGAACCTCAGAGACTATTTAGTCCCATTCCCTTATTTTACAGACGAGTAAATGAAGCCCAAGAGGCAGCCCCTCCCCCAAAAGAAATCTCACCAATAAATGCTAAACTCTGGATTCAAACCCAGGTCCTCTGACTTCAAATTCATTATATTTTCCATATATCATATAGCCTCCTATAATCTAACCTATCTTTGATGACTCAGAGGGCATTTCAGGATCCACTGGGGCCTCAGGCTCTTCATTATGAAACTCAGTTCTTCTTGTACAAGATTATCAATCAGTAGTATGGGACATCCCACTGGATCTCTGCTGAGCTTGTGGCATCTGGAGTCTGTCTTTTCTTATTATTTCCTTGTGCTAATCTAATTATGTGTCATTTGTCTCTTTGAAAAGAAGTGCAGAATGTGAACAAAATCCAACCATTTAAGCTTTTCTCATTTCTGTTTTTCAGATAAATAGAATGTTTACTGTACCCACTAAAAGTAGATTTTTAAAAGTACAGCTGAATAAAGCAGGAATGGAACATTAAAAATGGAGTCCTCTTTTGAATAAGGTCCCCTTGTCTCAAGGGACTGATTTTCCATTCCATCCTTCATTAGTCACCATGTGAGCCTTCTGGGCAAATCTGGAAAGGCTTCCATCTGGAAAAGGAGAGAACACCATGTCTTACAACTGAATGAAGAATCTATTCCTGGAACACTCATCAAAATGCTGGCAAACGTTTGGCTCCATTCATTCATGATTCCATGGGCTAATGCTGATGGGCTATATAATGAGCCAGCTGTCTCCCTCAGTTACATCCTCATCAACTAGAGGGGGCTATGTTCAGCTGCATGTGGGCACACACATTGGCAATTACTTATAATTAGCAAGTGTGTTTGCCATCCTTCCTCTTCAGGGGAACTAAGACCTGAGTATCTCACACACATGTGGCTTCCATTAAGCTGGCTGTAGTAGGGGTAAAAGGTCAGGGTCTTCTAAGGCTTTACCTGCCAGGTATTTCATGAATCAAGAAGGAAAAAAGCACCTCTTATTTAAAAAAGACTAATGTTAACCAAGAGGGGGAATATTTCAAATGCATAAAGAAAAGAGATATCATAAATAGCATGAAGGCAAAAAAATCTTAAAACTATAAATAATTACTTTATAGAATCCTCTTTAAAGTTCTCATACACTACATATGTAGAAGTTTAGCACAAAATGCTTAGCAAATAAAAGGGGGAAATGTGAAACAGCTGGAAATGCTAAAGACTTTCCTCTTTCTCAAAAAAAAATCAAATGATAAAAAGTGTTGCAGACAAGTTTGTTTTCTAGACTGTTATTTTTAGGTAATGTTAATTAATAGCATGGAGAATTAGTGCAAATTAAGTAATTAGAAATGGAGCTTGCAGCAAGAACTGACTTGTGTTTACAGAATCATGATTAAATGATTAAAACTGATCCTTTCTATTAGTTGTTTGATGACAGTGAGAAAAGGAAGAATTCTCAGCATCAAAACAGGGAAATCACAGCCCTCGGTTAATGACTAGCTCAAGAATTAGAATGATGACAAGAGCAAAGGGCTCACAGGAAGAATGATCTTCTAGTTAAAGTAGGTAAAGCTTTATTTTTACCATCCCAGATCTCCCGTTTTCTTATTTAGAAAATTATTGTCTTTGGCATTCAGATTAACTGGATAAGAGCAACACTAAGGGTTTGTGTCATTTCCCAATATAGGTCAAACAGTTGCCAAGGTCTGTGGGAGGTGGTGGCATTGATAACACAGTAATGACCATGCCTGTGTGACAGTTGCTTCTCAAACTTTTTGGTCTCAGGGCCTTTTTAACCTCTTAAAAATTACTGAGGAACCCCCCCCCCACTGAGAGCATTTGTTTATGTGGACCATATCTGCCAACATTTATGTATTAGAAACTTAAATGTCCTGGTATTATTCTAAGAAACTAGCCTGGACTTTGTGGACCCCCTGAAAGCATCTCAGAGCCCCCCAGCATTCCTCGGACCACACTTTGAGATCTGTGGCTTTCAGCTGTTTGACAGTCTCCAGGTCTTGACAGGTGCTCGTTCAGGGGAGCTGCTTCTGATGATATTAGCTCTGCCCAAGTTTATCCGGACCTCAGGAGGAAATCATTCAAGGCAGTAAAATAGCCAGAGCAATATCAGACTTGAGGCATTTCAGCACCAATGCTCCTCATTGCCCTTAGGATGAAGAAAGGAAGGAAACAAGCCTTTATTCAATACCTACTATATGCCAGGTACTTGATTAATATCTCATTTGATTCTCATAACAGCCCAGGGAGGAAGGTGCTTATTGTCCCCATCTTACAGCTGAGGAAACTGAGTCGGAGTAAAACTAAAGTGACTTGCCCAGTATCACACAGCTAGTAGTATCTGAAACCAGATTTGAATTCAAATTTTCCTGACTCCAGGCCCTGTATTCCAACTATTGTACTCCCTAGCTGCTGCTAAAATAGACATTTCTCAGCCAGGCATTTAAAGCCTTCCATTGTCTGCTTCCTATCCACCTTTTCAGACTTATTTCACATTGTTCTCTTTCATATTTTCTACATTCCAGTGAAACTGGCCTTCTAGCTGTACCCTGGCCCCTTTCCTCCAGCTCTCACCACCATCCTACTCCATATCCCATCTGCTCTTCACAGACTGTCTGTCACCGATCCTTGGAATGCTTTCCGTCCTCTCAAAAATTCCTCTCAGAATCTCTAACTTCCTTCAAGGCTCAACTCAAGGTCTCTTTCCTACAAGGAGCCCTTCCTGCTCTTCCCCTTCCACCACCACCCCCAACTCCAGGTATTAGTTCAGTTTCCTCACTCAAATTTTGTACTTCTTCATCTATAAAAATTATCTATAATAATATCACCCACATCACGGGGTTGTTGTGAGGGTCAAGAGAGAAAAAATGCATAAAGTGCTTTGTAAACCTTACAATGCTTTGTTGTCTAGTTGTTGTTCGGTCATGTCTGTCTCTTTGGGGTTTGGAGGGGTTTGCCATTTCCTTCTCTGGCTCATTTTAGAGGTGAGGAAACTGAGGCAAACAGTATCACACAGGCAAGATCTGAACTCAGGAAGATTCATCTTCCTAACTCAACTTCCATGGCACCACTTAGCCATCCCTAAGAACTCTTTATATAAAGCCCTTAATTGAGTTATATTTAATTTTCAAACTTTCCCAGAGGCACTTGCCAGTAGTTTAAGGAGACAAACTACTGTCATCAAGGAAGGATGGTGGAGAGTGGATTTGTAGAGGTTCTTCTATCCTCAGTCAATTGTAGTGTCACAGAACCTACCCTCCAAAGAAGTTATCTAGACTTCCCCCATCTCATTTTATAAAAAGAGAAACTAAAACCTAGGGAAAATTGAGGAACTGTCCAGAGTCATCCCGTTAGCAAGCTGAGGAGCTTGTATTTGAACTCAGAACACTGGGCCAGAAATGGTACCTTTTCCACTATTCTCCATCAGGTATCTTAGACTGGGAGACAAAAAGGTCTAATCCAAGAGGAAGAAAGACCATTTGAGAAGTATGTGGACCTGAAATGCCAGGGAGAGAGAAATTACCATTAGTATTTCTTGACTAGGAGTGCCAAAGATCATGCGTGTGAATGTGTACACATATGTGGGGTGTATACATATGTACATATGAACATATATACACATGTATTTTGATATGTATATATGTGCACATATATTTATACATACATGTGTACATATAGAACTGTATGCACAATATATACAGTTTATAAACAGCAATCAGGCACCCACTTATCAGGTTATTAGGCTTCTGGCAACCTCAACCATCTAAATAAAGCCAAGAATCTGAAATAATAAAAAAAATCCTTTGCGTAACTCAACTTTCATGGAGGCTTTATTCTGAAGGGCCTCACTCCAAGTCTATTATGCAATCTAAAAAAGCTTGGCTATCTGGAGAGCAGAAGCAAGAAATTAGGATGGGGATAGGAATGGACAGCAACAGCAGCTACAAGTTGCAGGCCTGGAAGAGAGAGTAGAAATTGAAAAGCAAAAGCAGGACCTAGCAAAGAAACATCATCTGGGGCTCTATGACTTAGAAAAAACTCTAGGAAATTACCTGACACAATTAAGTGACTTACTCTGCCAGAGCCACAAAACTGGTGAATTAGAGAGAGAGGGTTTGAATCCAGTCCTCCTGATTGAAGGCCTAGTTCTCTACCCACTGCATCACTGCTGACTGTCTGAGAAAGTCACATAAATGAAGTTTTACTGGAGATGGAAAAAGGTGACTTCAGCATCACCAAGATTTGAATTAGAGGAATTTGGTACCACAGAGGGTATTCAATGTAAATCAAAAGGAGAAAACATTTGGCTCCTTTGATTCTTTTTATCATGGTGGGGGGGGAAATGGCTGTTCTTCTGGAATTCTCCATTTCTTTAAATGAGATTATCATTCTCTTAATCCAAAATCATCTTTGGTTCCTAACTCTCACTCATGTATTATATCCAATAGAAAGCCATGTCTGCCTCAATGCATTTCTCATGTCCTTTCTGCCATAGTGAGGTCTATTGTGTAATGTCTCTGTCACCTCATAGCTTGTCCTCCTTGTTTCCAAACTCAGCCCTTTCCAACCCATCTTCTACACAGTTTTCAAACTAATCTGAAATCTCCACACAATGAAGAGATCTCAGAGTTGGAAGAGGCCACAAAAGTTGCCCAATCCACCTTGTTTGTGAAAAAGAAATCTCTTCTATGACTTCTGTGACAGTGGTCCATCAGGCCTCCCCTATCTTATGTTCCCCTAAAGTCGTGATAACTCTGTTACTCCCTTTCTCAAAATCCTTCAATGGCTTCATTTTCTTGGATAAATGCTGAATTTTTTGTAGTCTGATATTCAAACTCCTCCTCCCCCCATCAGAAATCAACTTCTCCTTCCAGCCTTATCTGCTACTTGTCCTCCATGTGTACCTAACATCTGAGCCAAAGCAGGCTAATGGCTCTTCTCCAAATACACATGACAGCCTTTCCATTGTGCAGCTTCATTCCTGCTCTTCTCTCTATATTTGGAATACCCTCCTCCTTGCCACTCCTACCTCTACCTGCCACGATGACACCCTCCTTTCCCAGCATGGTTCAGATGCCACCATCTCCATAAAGATTTCCTCTTTGCCCCCCAAACAGATGTGTTACCTCCCTCCTCCAAAATGCCAGAAAACCTCCTTTATAGCAATTATCACATTTCAATTTCTATTAAAGTTACTGCTGTGCTGGCCTTATCCCACCAGTTTAAAAGTTGTTTGGATGGCAAGGACAACGATATGATTCATCAATGCTTCTTTGAGGTAGCTACAAAACAAATATTTCCTAGAATGAATGAATAAATGTCAGAGTCTTCATTTACTTTGGATTGAGTCACAAATATGATGATCCTCTGCTTGATGGAAAGGGGTATTTCTATGTGAACAATGGTGATAGGAAGGTCTTTCTCCCCTTCAGAACAGCTAATTTAATAGTAAATGTTTGTATACTGCTTTAAGGTTTTTGAAATAATTTGTGTTCATTATTTATTTGATCATCACAACAACATTATAAGGTGAGTGCAAAACCCATTTTGCAGTTGAGGAAACTGAGGCAGTTAAATTGTCTTGTCCATGTCACAAAGCTAGGCACTGTCTGAGACCAGATTTGAACTCAGTTCTTCCTGGTTCTAAGTTCAACATTCTATCTAACTGTGCCATGCTATTTCATCTCTGAATAAATATACGGTATGATTTCCTGAACCTTAAGATTGTAGGATTTTTTTTCTTCCTATCTGAGTTTGTTTTTAGGAAAGCAACGTGTAATTTCACCTTATCTAAAAAATACAAAACCAATCTTTCTTGTTTTTAATGTTCTTCCAAGCCCACCCTCCCTGAATGCCATGCACACAGTGGTTTCTGTTTTCTGAACTTACCCCTTCAGTTCATATAGGACCAAAAAATAAATAATAGTAATTTACTTTTTACATCTTAAAGGGGGGAAGGAAGGGGTAGGAAATCCCAGGTGGCTATGGGGACAAGAATAATTCAACAGTCTTATTGCAGCAAGGCATAGTAGAAAGAGAACCAGATTCATAATCATGGGGAAATCATTTAACCTCTCTGTCTTGGTTTTGGTATCTATAAAAAGCAAAAAGTCTGGGACTAGGATGACTCCTAAGTTCCAGCTCTAAATCTGTATTCCTACATATCTAGTGTTTTTTGTAGAAGGAAGGGAAAGTTACACCCAGGTAGAATCCATACTTTCTCAGCCAGATCCAAAAGGGACTAATGGCATGTATTTGTTCATAAATGGTTGAAGACAAATGGGGAGATGGAGCCTATGACCACAAAAGATTTTTTCTTTACGTGAAATTAAATTGTCCAATTTGTAATATTCCTCTTGAATGATTAGGGTTGTTGTTGTTGTTGTTTTCTGACCATATAAACTTCGTGGAATTTAAGGTCCTTAAAGGCAGAAACAGTTTTTCATTTTACTTTTGTATCCAGGTGTCCTGCACATTTAAATATAGATTGAACTCAACTGAAACATCACATATGACTTTTTCATGGTAGGTTACAGTCAGTAGGAAATGATACTATTTTCTTTACCTCTTTTCAAAAATAAGAGTGTGAGATAATAGGTATTGAGTTTTTGTTAAGAGAGTATCATATGAGTGGCTAAAATTACTTTTCCTCTGAAACAGTAACAGACCTTTTAGTTTATTTATTCTTTTTTTTTCTTTTTGGAGGGCAATTGGGGTTAAGTGACTTGCCCAAAGTCACACAGCTAGTTTTTGTGTCAATTTGAACTTATGTCCTCCTGACTCCAGGATCAGTGCTCTATTCACTGCACCACCTAGCTGCCCCAGATCTTTTAGTTTAAAAAGAAACAAGCTGATACCTCTAACCTGGAATGATTTTCACTTATTTCTTCCTCTTTCTTCTCCTCCCTCTTCTCCATTTGCCTCTTTTTCCATAGATGTCTTCCTGATGAAACTAATTCTATTATTCTGTTTTTTCTGCTTTTTGGAGAAAGGAGGGCAGGACAATTGGGGTTAAAGTGACTTGCCCATGGTCACATGGCTGGTGTTAAGTGTCTGAGGCCAAATTTGAACTCAGGTCATCCTGACTCCAGGGCCAGTGCTCTATTCACTGTTTCATCTAGCCTCCCTAATTCTATTATTCTAATAAAAGCAGAAAGAAACTAAGTAGGCTGGAATGAATATCAGAGAAAGGTACCACAGAGATGATGCAAAATAGTACAATAGAGCAATGGACCAAATTTCAGGAAACATTCATTTAAACTATTTTTTTGTGTGTGATTTTGGGAAAGTCCTTTCAGTCATCTAGGCTACAGCTTTTTACTCTGTAAAATGAATACAATAACACCTCCCAGAAAAGTTATTGTGAGACTCAGGAAGGTTGAGGAAATCAACCATGTCGATTGCTACTGAGAAAGATAAATTGAAAGTGTGCTGTAGTTTTTTAAAAAACCGATATCCTGTTGTCTGATTTTAGCCAATACTAACAGAAACCCTTAAAACCTATATGATCCAAACAATTTATGTTCCTTAGGAGCACCTCGAGTTAATCGATTCCTTCTCTTCTTCCCACCTCACTCGATTTCTGCCTCCCAAAATGTGCCTGGGATTTCATCCAGAAGCCTTCCTTCCCTATCCATCATTTATCTCCAGGTTGCCTCAGCTTCCATTTTTCACCTTCTGTCTTCTTTACATCCTGAATTTCTACCTGTTGCCTCCTTCCTTTATCTATCTTCTTACTGTCATGCAGCCTTTCTTTGTCAAATTCTGTCACCACAGCCTCCTACTTTATCTAACCCTTACTCCTTGCTGCTCGAATTTCTGATTCAATAACCTTCATCTATAACTTGAAGTCCATAATCAGATACCAAAAAGGTTAAGAACCACTAATCTAGGAGTCAAAGGATGTGAACAGTCAATTCTCAAAAGAAGAATTACAAACTATTAATAATCATATGAAAGAATGCTCTAAATAACTAATAATAAAAGAAATGCAAATCAAAACAACCCTGAAGTTTTAGATCACACCCTGCAAATATACAAATAGGAATGGTCAATGTTGGTGGAGTTGTAGAAAGATAGGCACAACAATGAATTGGTAGTGGACTGTGAATCAGTACAATCATTTTAGAAAGCAATTTGTCATTAAGCAATATAGTGACCCAAGTTTCCACTCTTAGCTGTTTACTTCAAGGAAGCCATTGAGAAGAAGAAAGTGTCCATTTGCACCAAACATATAAAGCAGCACTTTTTTGGAGATAGTATCTGTAGAGGCTTAGCCCAGTGCCTGTCACGTAGGATAGATTTAATAAATGTTTGCTCCCATTCCCAAAGAACTGGAAACAAAGTAGAGGTCCATTTATTGGGGAATGGTTAAACAAATTGTGCTACATGAATATAATGGAATAATACTATGATATAAGAAATGCTAAATGTGATGAACACAGAGAAACATGGAAAGATCCACATGAACTGATAAAGAATGAAGCAAGCAGAGAAAAGAAAACAACATATGTGGCATATGGAAAATACAGCAAGAGAATTTAAAAGTTAATGTTGCAAAATTATAGAGAACAAGTATGACTAAATAAAAATGTAAGCTCTCACCCCAACCCCAACCCTTTGCAGAGATGGAGCTTTATGGCTGATGCATCGCACATATTTTCAGGATTTTTTCAATATATTCATGTTTTGCTGATTTTTTTTCTTTAAAAATCCTTCTCTGGGAGACTGTCTTGAAAACAAAAGACATCAATAAAAATGTATTTTAAAAAAATTAACAACATCTGGTCAATAGTCTTGTTTCATCTATGATCCAGCAGAATGAAAGCACTCTGAATAAGTGAGTCACTGAACTAAACAATAAGCATTTAATATATACTATAATTGACCTGGGTGCTGGAGTTACAAAAACAAAAGGGACACACTTCCTACCCACAAAGAGCTTGCATGGGGGGCAGGGGGGTAAAGGGAACTATCGATTTTAAATAACACATCTTCTTTGCTTGTAATTTCACCTCCATTAATTTCCATCAGCACATAACCACCATCTTAAATCTCAACCTCAGTCATCTCAGTTCCCTTTCAGTTTTATACTTTTATCAGAGAAAAGGAAAATTGTGATGCTGTTCAGTCATATCAGTTGTGTCTAACTCTATGACCCCTTTTGGGGTTTTCTTGACAAAGATACTGGAGAGGTTTGCCACTTCTTTCTCCAGCTTATTTAGCAGATGAGGAATCAAGGCAGAGGCATAGACAGAAGAGTTGGGGAAGAGGTGATAACAGAAATTGAGGAAATATATTTTTCTTTTCAGGAACAACTAGGTGTTGGATAAAACACTGAGCCTAGAATCAGGAAGACCGGAGTTCAAATGTAGCTTCAGATACTTATCAGCTGTGTGACCCTGGGCAAGTCACTTAACTTCATTTGCCTCAGTTTCTTCATTTGTAAAATGAGCTGGAAAAGGAAATGGTTAACCAGAACTGCCAAATGGTGTCACACAGAGTTGGACACCACTGAAATGACTCAGTACCACCAACAACCATGACAACAGCGTCCAGAATACTCAATCTCAAAATGGCATGAAGTTGGCAAGTAAAGCTAAGGGCAAGAAAAAAAAGGATGCATATGTAAGTGAGTGAGTGAATGTGAGTGTGTGTGTGTGTGCGTGCATGTGTGTGTGTGCTCACATGTGTATGTGTGCCCAAGCATATGTATGAGTATATTAGTGGTGAAAATAGATGATTAAAGGATATGAGTATTACTTGTGGTGAGAAGGCTGATAATACCAGATGATATAGAGAAGGCAGATCTGAATTTGCTTCTGTTTTCTCTGCCAAGAAAGCTCTCTGAACTAAAAAAAGACAGAACAAAAATGGAGAACACGAAATTGATTCATAAGGTAAATAGGGAAATAGTGAGAGCGTATCCAACTTCCTTTGAGGAGCTCAAGTCATAGGATTCCAAAGGAATACAGAGTATCTCACATCTTAGTCACCTTTCTGATAAAATATTGCCAATAAAAAATTAGAAAAATTATAACACTTAAAATAACAACAAAATAGATTAAATATCTTCTAACAAGATTAAAAATATTGGAATTAACCTATGTACACTTTAATATTTTCTTATATATGCAACCATTTCTAGAGAAATAAAAACAAACAGTTGGAGAAATATTCAATGTTAATAGAAATAGCTGAATTTTTCATCATTTCACTCTTCTAATTCAGGCCCTCATTCCTTTTGACTTGGGCTATTTTCATAATCTACTATTCTCTCTATTAGTCATTCCCTTCTCCTATCTTTCCTCTTAAAAAACTGCCCAAAAAGAATTGGCCAGCCAGCATCTACATGAACACCACCAATGACAGGGAATTAATTACCTCAGGAGGCAGACACTGTCCATTCCATTATGGGAAAACTGACTCCAAGTCAAAGATTATTAACTCTTTTTGTGTGTCCTGGACCCCTTTGACAGTCTGGTAAAGCTTAGGGACCCCTTCTGGGTATAGTGTTTTGAAATGCATGAAATAAAGTGCATGGGAATATAAAGGAAACCAGTTACATTGAAATATAGTTAGAGAGAGAGAGAGAGAGAGAGAGAGAGAGAGAGAGAGAGAGAAGGAGAAAGAAGGAGAGAGGGAGAGGGAGAAAAGGAGAAAGAAGGAGAGAGGAAAGGGGGAGAGAGAGAAAAAGAGAGAGGAGGGAGAGAAAGAGAGAGAGAGAGAGGGAGATGGGGGGGGAGGGAGAGAAACTTATTAGACTTCAGATAAGAACCTCTGCTCAAAATGTTAGTATTAAAAGAAAAATTCTGGCTTGGGCCTCTCTCTGGTCAATTAAAGGCAAACTCAGGAAATAAGACAAAAAGGATTTTATTGGCACCCCAAGGCATCAAGCAGTTGGAGTGGGACCGGCCACCAAATCCAAGCACCAGCCTGCTTTTACAGACAGTTTTCTTGTAAAGATCTCAAAAACTCAATGAGAACCAAAAACTCTCCTCTCTCCCACTCTTGTCAACTCTAGCCCACCCCTTACACGGTGCAGGGTATTGATCTCCACCAATGAGGAGAAAGTCCTATACCAATGGGCTTTGGGATTGGGGTTACATTCATTTGACTTGGAATTATTAAAATAACATATAAGTTTTTTTTTAATGGGAAGAGTGTACTGACATTATAGAGGACAAAATCATGCCATAGGAGAATCAGATGAAGAAAACTGGGCTATTTACCCTAGGAGGAGGAACTTGATCACTGTTTTGAAGTATATGAAGGATGGCCCCACGGGAAAGGAAGGGTCCCACATTCTGCTTGTCCCCAGGCTTGATATAAAGAAAAACTTCCAAAAACCAGAGCTCTTCATAAGTGCAATAGGCTGCCCTAGGAGATGATGCATTCCGTCTCATTGGAGGTTATGCTGTATAGAAGTAATTCTTGATCCACTATGGGCCAGACTAGATGGCCTCTGAGGTTGCTTCTGACTTTGGGACTCTGTAATTCTTTGAAGAAGAAAATCCATAGAAATTCTTTTCTCTTCTTTAAGCCTGAAAAACCAGTCCTCCTATTCATTGGTCTCATTCTATTTTTTTCCCCCAAGTTCTCCCTTTATTAAAAAAAAATTTTTTTTTACAAACAAGGAAAATAAACAAGAAAAAAAATTTACAGCAATAAATATGATTTGTAACTTGTTAACTAAATTCATCAAACAAATATTTATTAAGTTCCTGCTGCATTTTGGTCCTAATTAAATATCCTCAAACTAACATAATTAACATAGAGAAGACCAGGTGGCCGATATAATTACTATTCCCAAGAACCTGAAAGGTAATCAGAGGGAAGGTTCTTTGAATATGAAGGGCTGTCACAGGAAAGGCTCCCAAGAACCTGAAGGACTATTGTATGTAAAGTTCTAAGAATCTGAAGTGCTAGCCCAACATGCTTGATCCCAGAGGTTAAAACATGAAGCAACAGGTGGAAGCCATAGGAAGCTATAATGGGATTTGAAGATCTTCCATGCCCCTTGTATTGGCAAGTAAACAGGTACTTAGCATTTTGTTTCAAGTTCATGATCATATCAGGTATTAACATGTGAATCCCACAGTGGGATGAACTTGCTGATGTAACAGGAAGGGGTGGAACAGGGAGGAGCTAATGCCATATATAAGGAAAAGTCTAAGCTAGAGAGCCAGAACTTTGGAGAACTGAATTGAGAATTGCTGAGAGAGAGAGAGAGAGAGAGAGAGAGAACTGCTGGAATCCTGAGACCTTCTAAGGACTGATAGGAGCTGCTGAGAACTTCTGAGAGCCAGCCAGAACTGCCAGGGAGGAGAACTTCTGGGAGCCAAAACAGCTGGGAGTGAGCAACATGGAAGCTGGAGAGCTACCGTGAGTGAGGAGAGGAGGATCCTTTGTTGAGGGAGTGAGAGAGAAGGATCATTGCTTGAGGGAGCCTGTTTTGTTTTGAAAGATTGGGAATGTGGGTGTTTGTTGCATTGACTATGTGTACCAACTTTGTGATTACTGTAATGACTTTGATTTTCTGGTTCGGGGACTCAGTTTTCTGGTATTTGAATAAATACTTTGGTTCTGTCCTCCATGTGGATAGCCTGTTACATTTTGTGATTAATGACTACACCATCATATTCATAGCTTCCGTGGGCACTGTGAATATCACATTGGTGGTACAGAAACCATAATCCAACTTGATGTCAAGAAAAAACGCATTTCAACAAAAGGAGAATGGGCTGTCTCAAGGAGAATTGGATTCCATTCATTGAAGATCTTCAAGCAGAGGCTGAATGACTACTGACTGAAGACCCAGCTGTCAGATTCTATGTGTGTCCAGTGTTAAAATTCTATTCAAATACAAACAAAACAAGAACAGTCTACCCCATATTCCTCTAATAGAGAAATATAGCTGGAACACAGGAAGGAAAGAAGGAAAAATAGATGATAGATAGATAGATAGATAGATAGATAGATAGATAGATAGATAGATAGATAGATAGATAGACAGACAGACAGACAGACAGATAGATAGACAGACAGACAGACAGGCAGGCAGGCAGGCAGGCAGACAGACAGACAGACAGATAGATAGACAGACAGACAGATAGACAGACAGACAGACAGACAGATAGGCAGACAGACAGATAGATAGCATCATAATTGGTTTCTTTTGTAACCCTATGTATTTTATCTTATGCATTTAAAAACATTAATCTAGGAAAGGGTCTACAGTCTTCACCAGACTGTTGGAAGGGTTTGTGGTAGAAAAACTGTTAAGAATCAATGCTCTAATTCTTCATTTCTCTCTTCTGGCATGAGGTAGTCATTCAATGAGCATTTATTAAACACTTATTTGGGGCTAAGGCATTGTATTAAATGCTGAGCATACAAAGAAAGGTAAATAACAGTCCCTGTTCTCAAAGAGCTCACAGTCTACTGAGGGAAAACAAAATCAAACAACTCCATACAAAGAAGGAAGATGTATAGCTGTATCTATAGAGATATAGATAAATATAGATATATGTACATGTAAATATGCATGCATGCATATGTGTGTGTGCATATACACAGGTATATGTAGAGAGGCACACATATATATACGTGTGCGTGTATACAGTTGACAGTTATTGTTGGCTGTTGTTGCTTATTCTAAATTGACAATGATCACAGATGGAAGACGCGAACACTGTGGCGGAGGGACTGGAAAAGACTTTCTGAAGTAGGTAGAATTTCAGCAGGGACTTGAAGGAAGTCAGGAGGAGATGAGAAGGAAGAAAATGTCAGGCATGGGGGACAGCCAGTAAAAAATGCCAGAACAGGCAGATGGAGTGTTTTGTACTGTGCAGCAGCAAGGAGGCCGATGCCCCAGCATACACAGGGAGGAGGAAGGTGTGAGAAGACTGGAAAGGTAGACAGGGACCAAGTTATGACCTTAGAAGGGTAGTTGAGTTGACCTTTTGATTCTGACACTTATGAAGATGGGATCTTGAGAAAACTACCTCCCTCTGGACCTCAACTTCCTCATCTGTAAATGAAGAGGTCAGATTCAACAGTCATTAAAGCTCCTTTCTAGCTCTCCCATTCTATTTCAGTGCTTAGCTTCAGAGTGATGTCCTCAAAGGCTGCAAAGCATTACTTAAGGTATTTGAAAGCTCTCATGCAAGCTATAGGGTTCCATTGATTTGCGCTGAATTAGACTCTCCATTTTCATGGCAAACAGATGAGGAAGTACTTTCTGTATTATCCCTATCTAAAGTAAATTAGGTGTGATATCATTTCCCATTTTCTATCTGACTTGGTGCTCCCCCTCTGTACACACACAATTATGGAAAATGAGCCCTGCAGAGAAGCAAATGGCTTTGAGCGAATCCAAAACATGAAGCTGTGATGCTTATTAGGTCATTAAAAAGCAAATGACTATTTTCTTGAAGGCAGCCCTTGTTTCAGCTGCCCTTGACAATATCCTTAGTAACGACAAAACTTTTCTATTGACTCGAGATAAGTTCCATAAGGCCATTAAAACAGCTCATTGTTCTGCCGGGGTACCCACTGATGCCGACTCTTTATTTGAGCAGGATAGGAAATGTGCCCCAGGCCAAGGAAATCATGAAAGCGGTAGGTGCTATGAGTTCTGCAAATACTACCCAATATACAACAATTTAACTCCTTATCGGAATAGCACTCATCTGGGACTCCTATGAACAATCATATTTTATCAGTTTTACTTGGCAACGCTTATGTATAAATACAGGTCATGTGTTTTCACAGCTCAGTTCCAGAAATAGACCCAATTTGGGGGTGACATCACTTCTCCCCCAGCAGAAACTGCTTAACTCTTCAAAGTCCTTTCATCATTGCCTCTCCAACTCCCATCAGAATCTGGATCAGGTCTCGAGGATCCAGATGATGTTCTGGGCCTAGTCAAAGTTAGAGAGCTAATTCTAATAAAAGGTAAAGAATTTGTCAAGATATGGGGACTATACTTGCTAAGTGAGAGGTGCACATCTGATTGGGTGACTGGCTCTTAATGGAAATGGAATCAAACCTAGGTTTGATAAAGCAATATGGGGAAACCAAATCCAAATACTGTCTGAATCCAACTGCCAATCAAATGAAAAGATTGTGATACGATGTTGGGAGGAATGGATGTCTTCTTCAAATAGTATTATTCCAGAAAATGAACCATTGCATTTTCTGCAAAACACAGAGCTCTCAAAGGGCATCTGGAGTATTAAACTTTGAACTGGGAATCCTTTGGTTTGAATCCAGCCTTGGACACTCACTAGCTGTGTGATGCTAGGCAAGTCATAATAAGATCATGATAAAAAGTACTTTTAAGGTTCTCTAGTCCAAATGTGCCATTTTACAGATGAAATTATTGTTGTTGTTTTTGTTAGTCCTTCTTTCTCCAAGAGTACCAATGACATCACAAGCCTGATATCCTGATTTGCTCATAAATTGGATTGGATTGAGGCAGAACTTCATAGTCATTAGCCTTGATCTCTCCTCCAAAGTCATCAGGTCCATGGCAAAACAAAAGTCAGGATGACTGGAGATGGCCCAGGATTCAGGGGGCACCTTTGGCTTTTCTAAATTAACTACTGGTCTGAGGCCATGCTCATCCAATGACTAAAGGCTACGTGATTGAGACAAAGAAGGCAACTAGATGGCTATGGATAGAGCAATTGGCCTTGGAGAAAGGAGAACCTGGGTTCAAATCCAATCTCAGATGAAATCTTGGTGGGGCAAATTACTTAAACTCAATTGCCTCCCTTCACCACCCCCCTCAAAAAAAAAAAAGGAGAGAATTGAGACAAAAGATGGACCAATTTATCATCCCAAAACTATCATCCCAGCTTAGAGAGGAAGACCCTCAGAGTTTGGGGTCAGAACTTGCAGTTCACACTCCCAGAAAGGTTAAATGATTTACCCCAGGTTACACAAATGTTTAGAGTCTGTGGCAGGAATTGAACTCTTCCTGAATCCAAATCTAGGATTCATGATGCTGTTCTTCCTCCTCAAAAGGAAACAAAAAGGAAATTTTGCAATGAAACAAAAAATTAGGCAGAAAGCTTAGTTATTAAATCTAGTTTAAATATAACAGATCAGCCCAGTTATCAACATGCTGAATAGGGAAGACAACTTGCCATTTGGGTCACTTGTGACCAAACATCCTGTTGTATGTTTTCCTAAGAAAAGCTGAAAAGACAGAATTTTTACCCCAAACTAAATTCAAGTCATTCAGCATTCTAAAAAACTGGTTTTAAAGACACCTGCTCTGTCTGTAGTGTCAAAATTTGAAATAAAAGGACAAGAAACTCATGGCCAAGTTCAATATGTCCCTCCCACCCCCTACTTAGTCCACTTGGGTTTCAACAGCTCACATTGTCTGCTCAACATTTCAGCGTGTCATCAAATTACGGTTTTCAGAAAAAAAAAATCTTTGACTTGGCCATGGAATCCAGAAAGGGAGAGCATCTATACTGCTACAGTTATCAGAGAAAAGAAGGCAAGAAAATAGAATGGAAAGTCCTGGCTGCGGAGACCCAGGCCTTGCTTCTGTTACCAGTGTGACCTCAGGCAACTTATTTTTTTCTCTGCTCCTCAATTACCTCTCTATGAAACGCCAGAGTAGACCAGTAAAAGGAAAAAAGACATGTTCCCTGTAACATTTAATTCCTGAATGATGGGGAGAGGAAAAGTTATGGGTCAGATATTGGAAGTAATGTTGGTAATGTGAAAACAAAATGCTAATATTTATTCATTTATTTAAAATACCCACATGTTCTTTTCCTTATAGAGGAGAAAATCCAAGGGCATCATTGGACGCTCCATAGTTTTTAATTCCATCACCTCATAATAATGAAAGATTCCCAGGTTCCTAGTGGTCCCTAGGGAAATTTTGAGGTCCTAATTTTGCATTTCCCTCCAAGAATTCAGAAACAGAAATATGTGGACAATTTTCTTAGCACCTACAAGTCCAGGAGCACAGCACAGCACCATCAAATTTGAAATTGCCAGGATGGTCAAATAAGGACCTTATTTGATTTTTTTTTTAAGCTAAGAATGTGCCTCCATCTGCAAGACTGAATGGAGAAACTTTTGACCAGGATCCAGTAAGCTCCTTACCACAAACATAAAAAATGCCAGAATATGAAGTCAGTTGGTCAGAAAACATTTCTAAAGTACTTACTATATGCCAGGAACTATGTTAAATACTAGGGATAAAAAAAAAAAACCAATAGTACTGCTGTTGAGGAGGTCATAGTCAAGGAACTAGGTCCAACCAAGATATATACAGGGTGAACTGGAGATAATAACAGAGGGAAGACATGAGCATTAAGGGGGACTGTAGAAACTGAGACTTTAGCTGAGACTAGAAAGTCAGGGAAGCCAGGCGGCAGCAGTGAGGAGAAAGAGAGTTCCAGGCAAGGGCACACAACCATTGCTAATGAATAGGGCTGGGAGATGGAGGGTCTTGAGGGAAAGGAGTGAACAAAGAGAGAAAAATCTTAAATTCAAGGAGACATAGCAATGCACTAACCAAAATGGCAAAAAGAAGAAAAGAAAGAAAACAATATCAATGAAACATGTAAAAATACACAGAAGAGAACAAAAGGAAGTCCTGAAGCAAATACAGACAAAAAGTGTTGATTGAGGTTGACTATGGTTTAAAACAAACAAATGAAGCAAACGGTATATTGTAGCTTTGTGGCTTTATGTGCAAACCCCCTTCTCTGACCACTCTATATGGACAATATAGGATTATTGAATATACATATATAATATATATAAACAAAATATAAGTTCATTAGATTGTAAACTCCTTGAGGGCAAGGACTGTCTCTTGATTTTCTTTTTCTGCGCTTAGAACATTAGCTGGAACATGGTAGATACTTAATACATATTTATTGAATTGAATTTAATGGAAATGCTAGTTTTTGTTAAAGACTGTCAAGTTATTCTTTTATAAAAATTTTTTTAAAAAAGAAATCAGTAGCCCCTCCCCCCACTCTTTTGGTTACAATAGGACTTCCCAGAACGCTGCTCTTCCCAAGTTCTCCTAGTAAAATAGCAATGGGTACTAAGAAATAACATGATGCGATGGAAAAAGCCTTGTTCTTGGAGTCCAAAGAACCAGATTCAAGTCTCTGTCATTTGTTAGCTCTGTGATCTTTGGCCAATCAATTCACCTCGCTTTGTTCCCTCATCTATAGGATGGGGGACACTAATAGTTACACTAGCTGTGGTATAGTGCTGTTGTGACAAAAATGCTTTGTAAATTGTGAAGTACTTTAGAAAGAACTTTAATGATTAGAATTACTTATAGTAACTCAGAGACATTTACAAATCACTTTTCTTCTCCTGGTTCTTAAGAGGCATTGTACGAATACAGAATTAGAGGTGGAAGGGACATTGCAGATCTTCTAGTCACCTAACTTTAAAGCTAGAAGGCAACTCAAAAGCCATCTAGTCCAACACACGTAATGCAGATCAAAACAATTGAATAATAATAATAATTTAGCACACTAAGGCTTGTAAAGGACTTTACAATTATTATTACAAGCTTTGCTTGTTCATTTGTTTCAGTCATGCCCAACTCTTCATGACCACATTTGGGTTTTCTTGGAAAAGACACTCGGATGGTTTGCCATTTCCTTCTCCAGCTTCGATGTAGAAACTGAGCCAAGCGGGATTAAATGACTTGCCCAGGGTCACACAGCTAATAAGTTTCTGAGGCCAGATTTGAACTGTGGAAGATGAGTCCTGCAGATTTTGTGCCCGGAGTTCCATCTGCTGAGGGCCCTGTTTGTTCTTAGATCTTCCCAAAGATAGGATCAGTGTCCTATACACTGTGCCATCTAGTAGCCTAGGTATTTTAAGTGACAACCAAATTCACAGAGGCACTAGGAATCAGGGGAGAATTGAACCCAAGTAACCTGACTCTACAACTTGTGTCCTTTTCATGTACCCTGATGCCTCGCTTCTTTAGTCCTTATACTATGGGTTGAGGAGCTATTGCAAGGGGTCCATAAAATTTAGATGCACACTAAGCATTCTCATTTTTAACCTTTATTTAGAGCCAGCAAAATATGCAGTGTAATTCACAACAAATAAGCAAACATCCCTCCTGTTGACTGAATAAATAACATGTCTCACACATATATACATTTCTATTTTTCAAATAGATGCTGTTGTGGATTTTAATATACAAATCCTTTTTTAAAAAAAACGTTACTGAGTTCACAGTAGTTTTTTGTCAACACATTTTTTCCATCAACAGATACTAAAAATATGACAACTGTCATATGGGAGAACAAAAAAAATGTTTTTTAATGTTGAAAAGGATCCTTATATCAAAGAATATTGAGAGCCACCAAGCTAGCCTAGTCTTTCATTGGATAGGTAAGGAAACTGAGACCCAGAGATATGAGTGATGTGCCAGTATTGCAGAACTAGCTAATGGTAAAGCTAGGACCAAAACTTATGTCTCCTGCCGCCTAGTCTTTGTCCAATCAATAACCTGATTCCTTTCTAAGCTTCATCTTTTCAATGAGATGCTACTCCTTTCTGAAACTGCTAAAGTAAATAAGTAACTATGAACCCAAATATCTTCAGCCTCCCTTCTCAATAGCCCTTGAATTCATCCCCTTCTCTCCACTCATGTGTCCATTAATCTGACTCAAGTCCTCACCACCATCTTTCCCAGACTATGGCGATGTCTTCTCAACTGGACTTTTCGCCTCTAGTCTTTCCTCTTTCCATTCTACACACATTTGCAAAGATGATCTTCTGAAAACATAGGTCTGACCATGCTTCTCAGGTAAAATACATACTTCTCAGCTTGGCATGAAAGGTATTCCATAAACTGATTCTATACTACCTTTTCAAACTTATTTCATATCACTCTCCTACACACACTTTATATTCCAGTCCAATAGATCAACTTGCTGCTCCCCAAACTCAATATTCTGTCTGTCTCTATCCTTTTACACAGGCTATCCAAACTCTCTCTTCTTACATCCACGTCTGAGAATATTTGGTCTCTAATGTACCTCCTACAGATGCCACCTCCCACAGAAAGCCTTTCTCCTAATTTTTAGTATTCTGTACCTGTTCAAATTACCTTGAATTCATTTATCTACTTCTATAGTATACTCCTTGTAGAATGTAATCTCCTTGAAGTCAGGAGGGAAATGTTTTGTTTTTCTTTTTATATCATCAGAATGTACTATGCATTATGCATAACTGGTCCCTTAAATGCTTGTTGAATTGAATCCAATTGAAGTGACATATTTACATTTTTTTTTTCTTTTTGGGAGAGGAGAAGGCAGGGCAACTGGGGTTAACTGACTTGCCCAAGGTCACACAGCTAGTAAGTATGTCAAGTGTCTGAGGCTGGATTTGAACGCAGGTCCTCCTGACTCCCAGGCCGGTGCCCCACTATTCACTGCTCTACCTAGCCTCCCCTGACATATTTACATTTAATAAAGTCTTTCTTAATATAACATTAAGACCCAACAAACTGATTTTTATGTCGGACATTTCAGAAACAGTGGAAAAGACACTTGAGGAGTAAGGAGGAGAGGATTTTAAGCCCCCCCTCAAATTATGCTACTAAACAACTATACTTAGAGCGGAATCCAGCTTTGTAATAGATCTCATTCAGCCTTTCTTCATACTAAATAGTAATCATAACTCACGTTTCTCTAGGCTTTAAGGTTTACAAACCACTTTTCTCACAGCAATTCTCTAGAGAGAGAGAGAGGAGAAAATTTCAAACTCAAGAGATTATGGAACTGAATCTTGTAAACTAAATAAACATCAAATTAAAAAAAAAGAGAGAATCACTGGAGACAAAAAAAAATGCCTGGAGTCAGAAAATGGAATGTTCTGTTGGAAAAATATCAAGAAGATCAGGGTCACTGGATCTCAGTGGCTTTGTACTCTGGCTAAGGTGAGACTTAGGCCTATGTAAGCAGCAAACATAAGCTTTCACACAGGGCTTGAAACTAGAGCCACTGACACAGGGATTCTTTTTTTTTTTTGAGGGGGGAAGGCATAGCAATTGGGGTTAAGTGACTTGTCCAAGGTCACACAGCTAGTAGGGAGTGTCAAGTATCTGAGGCTAGATTTGAACTCAGGTCCTCCTGACTCCAGGGTTGGTGCTCTATTCACTGCATCATTTAGCTGCCACAATGCAGGGATTCTTTATCAGAGGTCCATGAACCTTTTTAAAAATTTTATACTACATGTTTTAGTATAATTCTTTTCCTTTGCAATGCTATGTATTTTATATTACACATTTGAAAACTTTATTCTAAGAAGAGGTCCATTAGTTTAGTACAGTGCCCGACCCATAGTAGTGAATGTGGATTGGATTGGATTGGCTTCACGGGGCAGCAAAGGGAGTGATGACAGCTCAAAAGTGAAGAATCCAGAATGTAGAAGAGTACACTCATCAGACTTCACTATTTCACGCCAAAGAAACAAATGAACAATATGGCAAACATAGTGAACTGAGATATATAACTGGGTAATATAGCTTCATCTCTGCCGCTGGGTGACTGTCTGACTTTGAACAATTTCGAATTCCAGTGTCTTGGTTTCCTGGTCTACAGTATAAGGGGTTGGACTAGAACCAGGGGTCTTAACCTTTCTTGTGTATTATGGATCCCTTTAGCAGTCTGGTGAAGCCTAGGGATTCCTCAGAATAATGTTTTTAAATGCATAAAATCAAATACATGAGATTTTGAAGGAAACTAATTATATTGAAATAAAAATATGCATTTTTCCTACCCAGGTTCACACACCCCTTTGAAGTCTATGCATGTTCCCCCAAATTAGACTAAATAATCTCAGTTGCTTCTGAGTTCTGATTTATTTATCTGTTTATATATTATACCCCCTTGGTAGAATTTAATCTTGAAGGTAACAGTTAATTTTTTGTTTTTCTTTTTATATCCTCAGAACCTATGATGCCTTGCACATAATAGGTCTTTTAAATGCTTACTGAAATGAATGAAATTGTAGTAAACATATTTAGTAACTAGGTGGTTCAGTGGACAGAGCACCACGGGTCTCGAGTCAAGAAGACCTGAGTTCAAATTTGATCTCAGTCACTTACTAGCTATGTGACCCTGGGCAAGTCACTTAACCCTGTTTGCCTCAGTTACCTCATCTGTAAAATGAGTTGGGGAAGAAAATGGTGGACCACTCCAGTATCTTTGCCAGGAAAATCCCAAATTGGGTCAGGAAGAATCAGAAAGAAATGAACAACAATAACAAATTTACATTTAATAATATCTTTTGGGGCAGCTAGGTGGCACAGTGAATAGAGCACTGGTGCTGAAGTCAGGAGGACCTGAGTTCAAATCCAACCTCAGACACTTAACACTTACTAGCTGTGTGACCTTGGGCAAGTCACTTAACCCCAACTGCCCTGCCTTCCCCCTTCCAAAAAGACCCCTCCAAATTTTTTAAAATAATAATTTCTTAACACAATGTTTTAACCCAAACTGATTTTTATGATGGATAATGTAGAGCTATGTTCTGTTGGGTTATATAGAGTTCTGTGGGTGAGGCATGGGACCATGGGGACCACAACATAGGGTAATTCAAAGAGGACTGAGCATATAGATATGCTAAGTTGGTTAAGACTGGCTAGCAAGTCAGTTGTTAAATTTTCAATGTGAGCATTTATACCTCAGATATTGGACAATGCTACAAATCAGGGACCATTTAGCTTGGTTGCTTTTCTAGACTTAAGAAAATGATGAAGAAGGTGTTAATAATTAAGATTAGATCTCAAAGTGTATTGAACACACATTTTTTTTCCTAGGGAGTCAGTTGTTAAACATTTGTCAGCACACATCTGATTAGACACTTTAAAAATATATTCCTTCTTACATAGGTAATATATGAACACGTAGCACTGTAGAATTACTCTTATACTCCTCACTTTTTTTCCTTTATCATTTGGCATTGGCTATACATTCATATATAACCTATTTGCTGAGTAATAAATGTAACTAGCATTGATGTAGCTAGCAATATATGTAGCTAGCTCAGTAGTAAGATATGTAGCTAGTTAGTAACCTGTAGCTAGCTTATTAACACATAACTAGCTTATGTAGTTTGCAAATTGTTTTACAAATACTATCATGGTACGCTAAATAATCCTGGGAGGTAGGTGCTCTTATTACCTCCATTCTACAAATGAGGAAACCAAAGCTGAGAAAGGTTAAATGACTTGCCCAGGGTCACGTAGCCAGTAAGTATTGTTGGCTGGATTTGTACTCTGCTTTTTTTGACTCCAGATTCAGCATTCTTATCTACTGCACTGCTTTATCTAATAGAATATTTCAGAAAGAATAGTACCTGGAACTATCCTTTTGAGATATTACGCAGAAGGCCAAGGATGCCCAGCTTTAGGGATCTGATCCCCTGAGAAAGGGAATGACTGCCATCTGATGGAAGTTGTGGGGAACTGTTAGTGATGTTGTAAAACTAATGAAGGAACGCAACAGAAGCAAACCTATAAGCAGGCATTTCAGTGCTAGGGCCATACAGCACACTCCTGGCAACCAGTATAAAACATACCCAAAATCAGCTTCATAACTCATGACAAATACCTTTACAATGAAGGGGAAGGGACACTAGCTCTGCCATTTACTACTAATATGAACTAGTCATTTCATCTCTCAGTTTCCCCATCTGAAAAATAGGGGGGTTGGATGAGAAGCTCTCCAAGGTTCCTTCTAGCTCACAATCTATGATCCTGTGATATGCAAATACTACAAGAAATATTTAAGACAAACTTTGAGTGGGAGAGAGGATATCAGTGACTACAGTGGCTCACAGACGGATGTTATTAACAATGTGCGCCATCTGGTATCTTCCTATTTTAGCTAATTAATCTTGCTAACTAGGTTCTAAGCTCTGTTTTTCCTGTGCTTCTAGAGGAATGCACATCTGAAATGTCATGCCCTCTAAATTTCAGTTCCTTTGGGGAAAATCCCTGGTTACCTCGCTTCAGTTAAGGCTTTAAATGGGTAGCTATTAAACAGAGATAAAGGAAAATGTTTCACAGGAAGACAAAGGGGCTATGGAGAGAACTACTGGCATGATAAAGGAACGTAGGTATGCCCAGCTAGAGATCTCCCCAGGGCAATACTTCAAGTGACACAAGCCTCTAGAGAAGAGTGTCTCATGAAAGGGTGATATCATTTTTAACAGGCCCACATACAAGTTTTGTTTTGCTTGACCTACAGATAAACCCATTCATACCTTGCCAACCTGTGTGCTTATAAGGGGAGCTGTTTACTACATCCTGGTGGTGATGTCATCTACTGAATTTCCCAAATTATCTTGAGTTGGAGAAATGAGGAGTTCCCTACTACACCTGGTTCTCCTTGTGTGTAAGGAGCTCTGATACAAGACTTGCAATTATATTGCAGATGGTTGTGGGTGAGGACCACCATATTACCCTCTCATCTCTAAAACAAGTATTCTCCCTCACTCTTTGCCTTTCTAGGCTTAGAATGAATTTTTTGAAAGAAAACCTGGGCTCCTTCGTTGCTTGAGATTAGAAGTATGGCAGTGGGATTGTTTCATTTCTCTCATTGATGAGACTTGAAGAGCTACCCCATCCAGTGATGAGGTAAGGAGACTGAGTGAGACCCACCCTGTAGTTGACTTCAGAAAGGAGTCTAGTCTCTGGTTCATGAGAAAACCCTGAGCAGGTGTCTTCTCTGGGAGGCATGATTACCAGAGGCTGGGCTCAGCTGGGGTTAATTGCTCATTAGGGTGGAGCCAGAGGCTATAAAAAGCAATCTGCCTTGGTAGGGAACTCACTTGGTAGGGGAGTGTGGAAATCCTGCCATTCAAACATGGCTTACTGAGAGCCCTTTACTCTGGGGTTTAAGCCACTGGGCTTTAATTGAAGTATGTGCCTGATGCAGCTGTTTCATTAAACAATTGTCATTCAAAGAAATGATTCTCTGCTCTAGAATTAAACTGAAGTGTTGCAAGAGGACTGGGTTTGGACTGGGAAGATATGACTTTGAATACTACTCACATTTAGGGGAGTGTTGGAGTCAGCTCATATCGGTTCTAGAAAGCTGGCTGTTAAATTTTCAGTGTGAATATTTATCTTATAAATTGGCAAACGCTACAAATCCAACCTTGACTTATTGCTTGGTTGATTTCTAGACTTAGAAAATGATGGAGAGAATGTTGGTAGTGTAGATAAAACTTAAAGGTATATTGTGGGGAAGCTAGGTGGCACAGTGGATAGAACACTAGGCCAGGAGTGACAAGGACCTGAGTTCAAATCTGTCCTCAGATAATTTCTAACTGTATGAGCCTGGGCAAGTCATTTGACCCTGCTTGCCTTCAGTTTTTTGAAAGTGTATTTTATGTACATTTTCCTCTTGGAGAGTCTGTTAAACATTTGCCAGCACATGGCAGCTCACGTCCTACCATAACTTGCCAAAGAAGTTAGAAAAAGCCAATAGGGGAGTTGGGTCTTAAGTTTAGGTCTTCTGACTTCTCATTCAGTGTTATTTTCTCTGTTTCTACTGTTAAGAGCTAGAAGGAACCTTAGAAATACAGTCCCTTTATTTTACTGATGAGGAAGGTCATACAAAAACTCGCCAAGTGAGCATACATCAGAGCCGGGAGTTCACCTTAGGTCTTGTATGAAAAGGACACTGTATGGTTGCTAACTCCCATTTTACAGAGGGGGAAACTGAGGCTCATAGAAAGTGAGTAGCTTCTGGGCAAGGAAGAAAGGAAGGAAGGAAGGAAGGAAGGAAGGAAGGAAGATATTAGTGTGGCCCTAAACTGAGCATCAACTAATCAGCTATCAAGTGCCAACAAATCTTTTATAACCATTCCAAGTCAACTTTAAAGAAAGTTTTTTTTATTAAAGATGTAATACTGAATATCAATATGTAAAACTAAACTGCATTTGTAGATCTTTATATTTAAATTAATATCAACAAATGAAGCATGACAACATGAGTCTTAGCTCAAATGAATTTTTATCCTGAGGTTTCACATCAGTTTTTTTCTTCTAATTCCATAAGAAAAGCTATGAAGGGGAGGCAGGATGGTTCAGAAGAGCAAGCTGTGGTATCAGAGGGTGCCCTCTGACACTTGCTGCCTCAGTGACTTTGGGCATGTGGCTTGACCTACCTGGTCCTTGGTTTCCTCATCCATAAAATGAGAGTGGGGGGGCCTGTGAGGTTCCCTCTTTCTCAAGCTCTATGATCCTGTCAGTTTGTCCCAACATAGGAATTGGAAAAGGGTCAAAACTTACAAGAAATGGATTTCCTTAGATCAGAGATGTAACTTTTTTTGTGAGCCTTCCATCCAAACAAAATGTTAACGTTTATTGGGCCTCTAGGCAAAGGAAGGAGTTGGACGAAGCCTCGCCCTGGCCTGCCTGATGAGGCTTGGCTTGAAGTCAGGCAGGAAACAAGAAGAAACCCGAGGAGGAAGAATTAGACAATTGCCTTCAGCTGAGAACAAGAGTTCAACTATCTGGCTGGGTCTTTTACCTAGAGTCAAGACCCACTTAGAAAAAAAAAATCAATAAATTCCACAAACCTACATAGCATGAAATACCTATCTTGGTACATTTGCCATAGTCACAGTGGGTGATTTCTACATTACTGCAGCATTTAAGATTTTACATAGATTGCATATATACATTTGTGTCTATATAGGTATACATGTGTACATGTGTATATATATAGACATGTGTATAAATATAAATGCATGTATATGTAAGTATATGTATATATACATGCATCTGTGTGTACATATACACATGTAAATACCTATTAAATGCTATAATATATACATTACTATATACACAGTATATAGTATATATAATATATTGTATGATATACAGTGCTACTATGTATATATACATAAATTATATATCTATTTGCATGTTGTTTTATATATAATACATATTAATATGAGTATACATATATTCATGCGTGTATTATATATTTTTGTAAGTTATATATAGTATAAATATATATAAAATATATGCGTAGATATACATGATACACAAGTTTGTAGGTTGTTTTATAAAGTACATAAAATATACATGTTTACATATTATATATACTTTACAGGCTAAGTTATACACACATGTGTCTACATATATTACATAGACTCTGCAGGCTAACTTTTAGATTTATTAGATATGTGTATACATACTTGCATACATTACATAGACTTTTGCAGGCTATGATATGTGTGTGTCCTGAATATACATACACATAGACATTACAGAGACATTTGCAGGCTCAAATTTTTATTTATTACATATGTGAGTACATATATATACTTTGCAGACTATGTTTTAGATATATTTCATGTGTGCATACTTGCATACATTACATAGACTTTTGCAGGCTGTGTACATGTATATATAGTATATACATACACATAGATCTCACATAGAATTTTGCAGACTAAGTTTTACATATTGCATGTTTTCCAGGCTAAATTTTAGATACATTACAAAAGTGTATATATATTACATTTTATTTTTTGCAGGCCCTGTCCATACAGTCAAAAACCCACCCAAACTGCAAAGTGAGTGATCTATTTTTCAGCTTTCAACGCAGCCAGTGGACCATGCAAGTTCCTCTGGTTCACTTTGTACTTTTTATACCACATCCCTCTTCCAAATAACTTGTAGGCAGCATGGGAAAAACAAATAGCATGAGTTCCGAAGCTCATAGAAAGGTGTAAGACACAGCAGCACACGCTGTCTGAAACAAAGCTCCTTGAACTCCAGAGTCTTCACCCTCTGGATTTTTCTTCCCTTTGTTTCAGAGTTATGTGAAACAAAGACAAGGCCCTACAGTAAGGGGTTAGACTAGATCTCTGAGACCCCTCACAGTTCTAAAATCCTATGGCAATAATCAGCTGGCATTTACAGAGCATTTTAAGGTTGGTAACAAGGTTATCTGATTTGATCTTCACAACTCCCTGGAAGGGAAGTGCTATTATCATTTCCATTTTACAGATGCAGAAACTGAGGGTCAAAGAGGTTAAATGTCTCACCCAGATGTCAAGGGTGAGCTAGAGCCAGCTTGTATTAATTTTCAAGTAGAATTAAATATTCAGCATTTATTCCTCTGAAATATACTGCAAATTAGGGCTTGATGGAATATTTTGTTGATTTTTAGTTTAAAAATATGTGATTCTAGCTCTAGCATTCTGTGATTCCATGAGTTCAAAGTAGATAACACAAAATGCTTGACAAAATTAAAAGCACCATATGAATGCTAACTATGATTATTTTTAGCTAATCGGCACGAATCAGAACTTAAGGGAGTTCATGGCCTTGAGAGCATTCTATGCCTTTTTCTGTAGTATCTCTGCCATAGACTTATCAAATAAGTAGCAATGTTTTTGCTGTTTGGAAACAATCAGCTTTCAGGAAGGGCATCCTGGAGCCAGCTCACCCCAGCTCATGAGAGCCACTTGTCAGATTTTCAGTGCCAGCTGGGAACCAAGGGGTTCCAGTGCAGCTGGGTAACACTGTAGACTCAGGAAGTCCTGGGTTCAAATGTAACCTCAGATATTTGCTAGCTGTGTGACCTCTGAGAAGATCCTTTACCTCTGTTTGCCTCAGTTTTCTCATGTGTAAAATAGCACCTACCTCCCCAGGTTGTTGTGAAGGCCAAATGAGATAATAATATAAAGTGCTTAGTACAGTATCTGACACGTTGTAAGTGCTATATAAATGTCAATCTTGATTATTAATAATAAACATTTATTAACTATTAATTATGTGCTGAGCACATCGGATATCCAAAGGAAGCCAAAGACAGTCCTTGCTGCAGGATGGCAAGCAAGTCAAGTCCCCCCCAAGGAGCCTCATCTTCCCCCTCTGGAATATGGGGGTGATAACCCAAGTTCTGCCAAAGGACTTAGATATCATTCCCTGCTGAGAGCTGTGTACTGTGATAACCAGTCACACGCAAATGAGCCATTAGACTTCACGGAGTCATTCCATGATCCTTTATTAAGAGTCAATTTTGAGCCAAACACTGGGTAGGCATTAGGAAGAAGCAAGGATACTGAGACAGGGGGTCACAAAACAAAACAACAAGCAAAGTCGTTCTTGTTCTAAGGGAGCCTGTATTCAATCATAGGAAATAACATACACATGCAGTATAATTATATAGAAAAGAAGAGGCAAAGTAAATGCAAGGTAGTGGCTTGTGAGGGAGATGCATTAGCCCCAGGGATCAGGAAAGCTATCCTATAGAAGGACTGAGCTTCAAAGTAAAATAGTAAGAGGTGGAGGGGAGGAAGGGATGCATTTTAGCATGAGGGATAGATATCCTGAAAAAAGGTACAGAAATTCCAGGCAGAAAGCTGTAAGGACCCACAAGAAATAATGTGGCTAAACGTGTGAAAGGAGTGATATAGAATAAGGCAGGAAAGGTAAGTTGGAGGCAGCTTTGTAGAAAACTCATGAAGCTATGCCTGTTAAGACCTGTGCCAGAGCTCAAAACCCTGGAAAACTCTCCTAAAAACAAACAGCAGTCTCCCTACTTGGTATGAAGCTAGGTGGCTGTCATTCAGGGAAGCTTAAAGAGGATATCCAGAGTGGGAGGGAGGATGTTCCAGATGACCCCTGAGGTTGTTACTTCCAACTCTAAAATTCTCCCTATGATTTTTCTCATTAAAAAAAAAATGGAACATTTCAGAGACAAGTGGCTTAGTTCCAAGGGTCTTCCCTTTGGTTCCCAGCTGGCTGTGTAATCAGCAGGGCAGGTTCAGTGCACAGAGCCGGGGGCAAATCCCTACACGTCCCCGACTCCACTCTCTGTCTGAGCTTGCTGCTGCAGGGTTTTTCTCTGGAAGGACATTGAACCATTACTCACTTTCTGGCAGGGGCTTCTAAAAAGCGGCACCTTCTTCATCCGCTCAGCAAAAGGCCCCTAAAATGCTTGCTGGTAGGACAGGAGATCAGCAATCTGCTTGGAAATGGGCTATCTGTTTAGCCTTACTTGGATCGTCCAGGAAAGACAATGGCAATGAGATGTCTGCCTGACCCAGGAAGGCCCCGGCCTCCATTCAGTGAGGGTTGTCGGTGTGGCTGATTATGGCTCTGGCTGTGTTCTCTTTAGGAAATCACTTCCCTGCTTTTATTGACCTGGGGGTATAAAGAACGCCTGCATCTCTTGGGAGCTGGGAGCTGGGGGTCAGTAGGAAAGGTTTCTTCTCGTGCCTTGCTTTCTTTGCCTGGCATGTGGGTAACAGATATTCCTTTTTGTTTCCCCATTTCTGTTGATGTAAATAGTTTATTTCAAGTCCCAACCATGGGAAAGTAGAGGGAGTGATGGACCCAGAGTCAAAAAAACCTGAGCTCTGACGCTCCCTCAAACGGGTATGAACTACGGGGCCACAGGCAAGTGATTTCACTGTTCAACTGTAAAGTGAGGGGGCTGGCTATGATGACCTCTAAGGTCCCTTCTAGTCCTAAAAGTTATGATCCCACAGCCTATGACTGTGCTTATATAATTGGCACCTCCTCCATGAAGCCTTCTCTGATCCAACTTCCCACAGCCTTGCTCTAACTTCAGGTGAAAGTGATCTTTTCCTGTCCCAAAATTTTCACAATACATTAGCTCAAACTCTTTGTATTGACTTTATTCTCTCTTGTATCATAATTATTTGTGCATTTGTCCTCTCGTTCACCTTAAATGGCAAGTTCTTAGAGAGCAGAGTCTATGATATATAGAGAGAGTGAGAGAGACATAGATACATGCATGTATACATGTATGTGTCAAATGCATATACACCCACACACATATCCATACATACACACCCACCCTTACTCACATTTCTCTAGTACTTAGAACAAAACTTTCTACATCTTAAGGGACTGAATCTTAATAGATTTAATTAAATTGTTCTTTGTGAATAAAACCTATGTGTTTGTGGTCTGGAGTGTGTGGAGACAGGGTAGAAGGAGAAAGGGAAGAGGGAAGTAGCTGTTAGACAGTGACACCTGGCTTTGTGACAGGGGCAGAGGAAGGGCCATGGGTTTGGTGCTAAAGGCAAATCCCCCCCCCCCCTGTCAGTCACACAATCCCCAAGCCTACTTAACCTTGCCAGGTACTGTTCAGGGACACAAAGAAAAAACAAAACAGTCCCTATCCTCAAATAACTTAAATTTTAATGAATGCAATAAAAGAGAAATGGTATCCTGGGGGGCTGACTACCAGTCACAGATGAAAGGATCATAGATTTGGGGTTGGAAGGGACCTTTGAGGCCATCTACATCACTCCCTTCATTTTACAGATGAGGAAACTGAGTCAAAGTTGTTAAGTGACTTACTCAAGGTCACATAGATTGAAGTGACCCAGATATACCCAGATGCTCTGAACCCAAATCTATTATTCTTTCCACTGTATAATATTAGATTATTAGCTGCCACCCAGGACTAAATCCTGATATGAGATAGGGGAAGGACACAACCCACCAAGTAATAATCCTTGTTCTCTGATAGGATGTGTAAGCTTTTCTTGCTTTAAATACAGTGATTTAGGAGCAACTAGGTGGCACAGTGAATAGAGCACCAGCCCAGGAGTCAGGAGGACCTGAGTTCAAATTCAACCTCAGACATGTGACATTTAACTAGCTGTGTGAACTTGGGCAAGTCACTTGACCCCAACTGCCTTGCCTTCCCCCCTCAAAAAAAATATAGCAGTTTGTCTAGTGGATGTAACAAAATGTGGTTTGCCTTCCTTTCCTGTCCCCAACAGATACAATCAAGTTAGAACATTGGCTCCTGGAACCTGGCTTTCTGAAAAAAGTTTGGGTGTCAGTTTTGTTTCAACAAGTTGGACCTGGACCTGAAGCTCAGTCTTAAGATGATCACTTGGAAAGAATAGGGATCATGTGTTTGGATTTGGAAGGGACCTCACAGGTCATTTAATGTAATCCTTTCATTTTACAAAGAAACAGGTCCAAGGCTTAACGTCAAACAGGTACTAAGTTGGAAAGCCAGAATTTGTACCTCGTTCTTTTGATACCAAATCCATCACTCGCAGTGAATGTTATGGTATCCATTGTCCCATACTGCCTCCACAGCCTTTTACATAAGGATGTGCTGATAAATATTTAACATCTTGTTCTCTGGGGAGAAAACGTACACAGAACATCCTTTTAAGTTTACTATTAAAATTTTCTTCATCACTTTTAGAAGTCTATTGTGTTCAACTTTTCATGACCCCATATGGGGTTGTCTAGACAAAGATACTGGAGGGGTTTGCCATTTCCTTCCCCAGCACTTTTTACAAATGAAGAAACTGAAGTAAACACAGTTAAGTGACTTGCCCAGGGTCACACAGCTAGTAAGTGTCTGAGGCCATATTTGAGCCAGGAAGATGAGTCTTCCTGACTCCGGGCTGGGTATTCTATCCACCGAGCCACCTAGCTGCCCCCTCATAAGTGTAGAAATCAACAAAAAGTTAAATCAGGCCTGAATTTGGAACATTTACCAATTTCTGATGAATTACTGCTCACAATGAAAACATAACAATTGGCTCAGCAGGGCTGGCTGCTGCATACTCCTGCTTCCAAAGCTCACCACACTTTGTTTCTCCTTTGTCCACTCTATTGTGGTCTTTCAATGGCTGACCAAACTGCCGGAGGTCATGGGATTAGGAACTGTTGGCAGATTTGAAATTGTAAGTGTAAAACATTTAAGTTTGAAACTTTAAGATAAAACATTATTTGTCTCAAGGCTCTGAAAAATTGTCCTCCCCATTTCATTTTTGTTAACTTAATGTTAAAATTTCTAATTGTAAGGAGTCCAGAGGCTGTCTAGCCTAACATGCTCATTTTCTAGATGAAGAAACAGAAGCCAAGAGAGGGCAAGTCACTTGCCCAAGATTATCAGGTTCATTAATGACAGAGTTAAGATGCCTCTAGAATGCTAGAATTGTGTGGTTTCCACCATACCACATATCCTACCAAGGATGATCTTGTTTATCAGAATGAATCATTTTAATTCTGTTTGTTTTATTATCCAGCATACTCCAGGCCCTGGGAACCATGAAGAAAGTACAAAACACTCTGCATTTCCTGTGTAATAAGTGTGATAGCATCATCCTAGAGATGACAGGACCTCTTGACCAGGCATTCTTAACCTTTCTGGTGTCATGGACCTCTCCGTCAGTCTGGCAAAGCCAACGGCTCCCTTCTCAGATGAATGTTTTAAATGCCTAAAATAAAATATATAACCTTCAGGGTTTGTCGCAAAAATCAATAGTTTTTATTATCTTTTTAAAAGAAATGCTTGTTGCCAGCCTGTTGTCTACCCCTCCCCAAATTAAATTAAAATATGTAGGATTATGGAAGAAACCTATTATATTGGAATAAAGATGTACATTTTCCCATCCAAGCTAGTAGACTCCCTCAAAACCTATCCATGGACCTTTTAAGGAGATCTCAGACCCCAGCTTAAGAAACCCTGTTCTAGACAATAACTGAAGGTATTTCCATAGAAGATGTAACCAGGAATTGTATGGATGCACCAAGGGAGAACAGGAGAAGCTAGGCCCACTTCAGGCTACTAATTTTTCCTTCTGTCCATTTTCTGAGTGTTTGCTGAACTATAGCTCTCCAGCAGCACCAAAATCCCTGAGAAACCAAACCAAACCAAACCAAACTTCTTTCCTGAAGCCCAGCTTCTCATGTGTGGGCAGCCTCCTTGTACATCAATAAATCACTAGCAGCTGAGGGGGGTGGGGGAGAGGTGAGACCCTGTTCCCTACTGCTTCCTGAAATTAAAAATGACCTGCTCACCTCTGATAATGACTGTCATATATTAACTGGGCTCCTCCCACCCTCTGTTCTAACCCGCTCCTTTCATCAGGGGGTCTGGGAGAAAACTCAGGCTGTAGAAACTGTTTGTTTAGAGTTTGCTGTGGCTTTCTTTCCCCCTTAGGGACCAAGTCACAGCTTCTGGAAGTGAGGAAGGAAAGGACATCACATAAACATCTCCCCTCACTCTCTCTCTTTTGCTCCTCCCCCTCCCCCAATTTCCTTACACTGCTACTTCTGGAGGCCTTAGGTCCACTATCAAATCATCCCTTTTTAATTTAACGTGAATTAATTAATCACCCAGGTGTTCATCCTGTGTCTCCTTGCAAGCCAAAAACCAGGCATGGTTCGGTGTTTGCAGAAACACCTCTACCCCTCTTCATCAGCCACAAGGATTGGATGACAAAGAGGAACAGACAAGATTGGGGTTCCTGACTCTGCCACGGAACCTAGCCCAGGATAGTCACATGGCACACACTGAATAAATACCAACCGGATTGGTTTATTCTCTCATTCAGCCTCTTCAGGACTCTCTCTGACACACAGGCCTCAGGGTCCTCGATTCCCTTCACTTCCTGGAATGCAATTTTCCTACTTTCCTATCTCCCAATCTCATGCTCCCTGGGGCCTCCAGCCTCCCTCCCTAATGCATGTAGCAAAAAAGATGACATCAGAGATCGTGGGATCTTTCTAACACAGCCTTTGTATGCTCCCTGGCAACTAGTATGTAGCAAGAGCACTATTTTCTAAAGCTACCAGGGGCCAAGAAAAGGGAGGAAAATCATCTTTTTCCAGGGCTTGAGACAGATTTGATCTTATCTATTTAAATCAGAAGTCTTTGAGACTCCTGTGGACATGGAGTTACAGGACAAAAGGAGTAAAGTTGGGTCCCAAAGAAAAATTACTGGCCAAGCACACATTTCAGGGTTAAGTGGCAATGGGTACATTGGTCTCCTTGGTCATGGGCAGGGCTACCTAGCCCATAGATGAAGATAGGCCTACCCAACTTAAAGCCTTTCCTGTTCAACTTCAAAAGTGGTTGCCATCTGGGACAAAACTTACTGAAGCATTCAGGAGGTCACTCCTATCTGCCCAAGAGACCTGATTGTTAAATTTTCAATTTCAACTTTTATGCTTCTGGCATCAGCAAATACTATAAATCAGGACTTAATATGTTGTTTTGCTGATTTACTAGACTTAAGAGAACATTGGAGAAAGTGTTGATAATGCATTACAAACTTAAAAGTATGTATTTTTTTGTTAAAGAGAGTCAGTGGTTAAATATCTGCCAGCACATCCCTAGCCTTACAGAATTGTCCCTGCCAATAGTTTGCACCTAATACCTACCAATTGCATACCAGCATATCACAACTCTTACCTCTCTCTCTCTCTCTCTCTCTCTCTCTCACACACACACACACACACACACACACACACACACACACACACACACACACACACACACACACACACACACACACACACACACACACACACACACACACACACACCCCATATACATAGGTCCCAGTTGGTAATTCTACCAGCAGAAGTGGCTGCTCCTCAAGAATATGTGGAGAGTTATCTCCTTTCTACACAGCTACCAAAGTGATAGGGAGGCAGTGTAGAACAGTGGAAAGTGACTTTGGATCCAGAGAACCTGGGTTTGAATCTCAGCTCTGGTGCCTATTTCCTCTATGAATTTGGACAAATTTAAGCTCCCTGAACCTTAGTTTCCTCGTATGTAAAATAAAGAGGTGGGAGGAGGGACTGGACAAGCTGCCCTCTGAAGTTCTTTCTACTTCTTCAAGACCTAAAGCACAGGTCTGACCATGCCACACTCTGTACTCATGGCCCACTGCCTCCTTTGACTCTGGAAAGCAGTCAACAAGCATTCCGTAGATGTTTACAATGTGTCAGGCACTGTGCTTGGGTTACAAAGAAGGACACAAACACACTTCTTGCCTTCAAAGAGATCCCACTCTAATGGGGGAGACAATATATAAATAACCTTGTACACACAAGACAAATAACTGGAAAATGATATCAGAGTGAAGGTGCCAGCAGCAGGGTTGATTAATAAGGCCTGAAGAAAGTGGAATTTAAGCTGTCTTGAAGGAAGCAAAGGAAGCTGGGAGTCAGAGTCAAGGAAGGAAAGCTTTGCAGCCATATGGGACAGGCAGAGGTGGGAGATGGGTATTGTAGGCAGTAGGTCCTAGGATCAACTACAGACTCTTCTGTTGGTCATTTAAAGCCCTCACAACCTGTCTGCAGTTGCCTTACACCCAACCCTTCACACCTTCTTCAGTCCAGACAATCTGTCTTTCTTGCCCATCCTCACACATGACATGTCAACCTCCACTTCCAAGCCTCTCTGCGCAGATTGTCCCTCATTCCTGGAACTCACTCCTTCCTGTCTCCCAGTTCTTCGAATGCTTAGCTTCCTTCAGAGCTCCCCTCAGGCACCACCTCTTGAGGGAAGCTTTCTTGACCTCCCCAGGGTTGGTAAAAATACTTCAAAATGACCTTGTACAGGAGAAGTGATGAAAAGAAGAAGGGAGAAAGAAGTGCTTCTAGACCTCAAACTATAATGTAAAGCCGCAGTCATCAAAAGTATCAGGTATTGGTTAAGAAGGGCAGCTAAGTGGTACAGCAGACAGAGTAAGGGTCCTGGAGTCAGATAGACTCATCTTCCCAAGTTCAAATCTGACCTCAGACTCTTCCTAGCTGTGTGACTCTGGGAAAGTCCTTTAACCCTGTTTGCCTCAGTTGCCTCATCTGTAGAATGAATTGGAGAAGGAAATGATAAACCACTCTGGTATCTTTGTCAATAAAACCCAAAACAGGGTTATGAAAAGTAGGCCATGAATGAAAATGATTGAACAGCAATGACAATGGTTGAAAACAGCAAAAACAAAGAGAGATAAATCAATGGAACTGAGTACACAAGGGACACCTAGAATCAAAGGAACTCAGTAACCCAGTATTTGATAAAGTAGAAAACATAAATTATCTAGGAAAAATCTCCTTACTTAACTTTAAAAAAACTGCTGGGAAAACAGAAAACTTCTTTCTAGAAGTCTGGCGGAAATTAGACTTAGAATAACACCTTAACACCATATTCCACTTTGGAAGGCAATTTGGAATTGTGCAAATAAAGTGACTACACTGTCCACACCCTTTGAACCAAAAATTCTGTTAATGGACTTATACTCAAAGGAAGCCATCAGTAAGGAGAAAGGTCTCATAAGCTCCAAAATATTTGTAGCAGCACTTTTTGTGCTAAGCTAATTTTTGGAAACAAAATAGATGCTCATCAACTGGGGAATGACCAAACAAATTGTGGTA
>CM053594.1:327992530-328013804 GCA_028646575.1 Pseudocheirus occidentalis
CATAAAATATTCTACTACAGTCTTTTACCTTTGCTCTGTGAGTATCTCTCTGCTTCAAATGTGTTTCTTGTAAACAACTTATTGTAGGATTATGGTTTTTAATCCACTCTGTTATCCACTTGCATTTCGTGGGAGAGTTCATCCCATTCACTATTATGATTACTATCTGTGTCTTTCTCTCCACCCTGTTTCCTCTAACCCCATTTATGCTTTTTTCTTTCCTTTCTCCCTTTCCCTCCTCACTAGAGTTTTTCTTTTGACTACCTCATCCCTCAATCTGCCTCCCTTCTATCACCCCCTTCCTGTTCTTTCTATTTTCCAACACTACTTCTTCCCTCTTTTCTATCTACCTTCTCCTTATTCTTTCCCCTCTCCCCTCCTGCTTCCTATAGGGTAAGTAAGATTTCTCTACCTGAGTATGTTATTCCCTCTCTGTCATAGGATCAAGGTGAAAGGGAGGAAAAAATAGATTTCTTTTCATCAAAGTTTAAAAACAGAGATGTGAGGTGTGCTAAAAATATGGAATGTTGCATAAACTTTCAGATTAGGTCACTGTATTATTAGTTTTGCTTAAGTGTTTTCACTTTGTAACAAGATACCTCTCACAGAGTGGGGGTGATCTGTAAATGTTCATATTGTAAAAATAAAACATGCCAATACATTTTTAAAAGAAAATTTATTATTTCTTTCTTCATGACATCATACTTAATTCAACAACAATCATTCAACAGGTACCCGCAGCTTAGCTGACAATGTGCTAGATATTAGGGATACGAAGACACAAATGTGAAACAGTTCTTGCCCTCAAGGAGCTTATTTTCAAATTGAGAGGGGGAATGTATTATGTACACAGATGAGTAAATACAAAATATGAAGAAATTAAATGTAATTAAAAGTAAATTTGAACAGGTAGACCAAAAACTAGAAGAGAAAAAGACAAGCCCCTTGTGTAGAAAGTCACAGCCAAGCAGAGCCTTGAGGAAAATTTGAGATTCCAAAGAGGAAGAATCGAGAAAGTCAAATAGTCCAGACCATAGAAGGTCTATGAAAAGATAGAGGGGCAGGATATGGAATGTCATTCAGTTTGGCAGGAACGTAGTTATGAAAGGAGGACCAAGGTGAAATCATTCTAGAAAGAGAGGTTAGAGCCAGCTTGTGAGAGGATTCAAATGCTAAACAAAGGAGTCTATATTTGATAGTAGAGGCAATAGGGAGCCACTGAAACTTCTGGAACAAGGGAGTTATACAGTACACTTTAGAAGTGCTGGTTCCTGACTGTCTTAAGTCTTTTGTACCAGGGTATCAGGGTCTCCATCTCTTTAAATATTGTGAAATTAAAGCCCTCTTGCCAGTGGTTCTCCTTGAGGAGAATAAGGCATAGCTCTAGACCTTTATTCGTGCTAAGTCTATCATCTCTTTGAACAACTAGTTACCTTTTAAAATTTCAATCCTGATCAACATAGCTCCTAGCAGGGAACATCTACAAAGTACTTCCAAATGACTTAAGCTTCTTTGAAACAAAATTAGGGGACAGACTATTTCAAAGAAGACTTGAGCTCAAATTCAGCTTCACACGCTTCCTGGCAGTGTGATCCTGGATAAGTTGCTTAATCTCAGTATCCCTCTTTTTCCTAAGCTGTAAAATGGGGAGATAGCACCTACCTCACAGGGTTGTAGTAAATATCAAATGAGAGAATATTTGTAAAACCACTTAGCACAATGCCTGGAACATAACTGGTTCTTAATAAATGAATATCCTCTCCTTCTCTCTTTTACAATACCTCTTAAATTATTTCTGGAATTGTCATCTGGATCTATGTGAAACATCAGGAGATCATAGAAACATCTAAGAAGGACATTGATGATTCAATTCAATATTCATTTAGGGGCCTACCATGTGTCAGGACCTGTGCTAGGCACTGGGGACACAAATAAGAAAAAAAGAAAGTACTTAACTTTAAGGAGCTTACAATCTAAAGGGAGAAGATGACATACCAAGAGAAGCTGGAAAAAAGGGTAGGAGGACACTAGGGAGTCCCGCATCTTGTTCCATGGAGTTGAAATCAAACAGAGCTGCAGAGGGAAAGTAATAAGCTGATGAGTGTCAAGAGAATGGAAAAGGGCATTGAGATCATCCCATATAAAGACTAGTTTATTTTAAAAATGAGGATATGACCTCTGAGGTCAGAACCAGAAGCAATTTGTGGAAGAGGCAACTTTTGGCTTAATAGAAAGAAAAAATAGTATTAAAAATCAGAAACATACAAAAGTGGAATGGGCTATCTCAGAAAGTATCTAGTTTCCCTTCACAGAGGTCTTTAAGCAGAGGCTGGACACCATTTGTTGGGTCTATTACAATGGAGATTTGATTTGGGTATGAGTTAAGCCAGATTGCCCCTGAGTTCCCTTCCAAACACAAGGTCCATGACTATGAATTATCTAGGTAATGAAGAGCCTATATTTTAACAATATATTATCTTTTAAAATCCCTCTTCCCACCAGTTAGTAGGTAAGAAACATTTCTGACATCTCCACTCACTCCCTGTGTGACCAAAGACACTCACTTGAATGCTGACTGGTGGGGATTAGGAATGGAACATGGGGTCACTGGATGGATGTTTATGCAGATGCTAACTGGTCTTTATGGAGAATGAATTTGTGACCTTGACCTCATTAGCATCAAGCCCAAACCAACTGTGCAACCTGGTCTAGACAATAAATATTAACCAGGAAGCCACCAGACCACAGAAAGGCTACTTATGCACTGTGAGGAATTCATGGAACATCACTAAAACGTCCTTCTCTTTTACAGGCTACAAAGAAAGTGACTAGGGATGGGAAAAGTCTTAACAAAACTGTGAATTATACAGATTATATCTTCAGAGCCCCTTTTCTTTCCATATGCTGTTTGGCTACCTATATCACCCTTAGCCTGGTCCCAACAGGATAAGTATCTCAGTTTTCATACTTTCCTCCTCATGAAAACTTTCCTTTCTTGTGTCTCATTCCCTCAAGGAAGGAAGGAAGCAAATATTTCTTAAATACTTGTACTAAGAGCCTTCCAAAAGTTATCTCATTTCATCTGCACAATAATCCTGAGCTAGGTGCTGTTGTTTCATAGTTGAGCAAACTGAGGCAGAAAGAAGTTAAGTGACTTATCCAGGGTCACAGGGCTAGGAAATGTCAGATTGGAACTTAGGCCTTCCTGACTTGAGATCCATTGCTCTATCTACTGCACCCCTTAATTGCCTCAAGATCAAGTTAGACAAATAATGGATAAGTTGATAACTCATTCACATTGTGATTTTAATATTTGATAAAATATTTAACATCTTATCCATCTAATGTGACAGTTTGCATTCCACCAATGACCTTCACTTTAGCAAACCAGTCATATTTGAGGACAGAAGCTATTTTAGTATGTTTCAAGTCAAATAATGTGTGTGTAGTTTGCTAAGTATATCTACCTGTTGTGAGGACTGAACTCCATGGAATATTCAAGGGAATGGGTTCTCAGAGAGAAAGCATTAGGATACTTCTTTGGACATGCTTTGACTCAGTCCTGAAGGACTTGATTCTTTGGTATGATGAAGCACATTCTGAGTGGTCTCTTAGTTTTGTCTCTCTTCTTTAATAGTGTATCATTTTACAAAGGGAAATTGTTTCCCACTCACTCTCTTCCTCTGACTTTTCAGGCAGCATCATATAATCCTTCAATCAGAGGTAGGGAAGGAGTATCCATCTCCACCCTGGAAGCATCTAGCCTTGGAAGCAGCTAGAGCAAGGACTCAGGGAGACTATTGAACCTTGGTCCCTGACTTCCTCTGGTTTCAATTTCCCTCTCCCAGACAGGGAAGTCTCCACATTCAGAGTAGCCTCATAGGATTGAATGGTCAAGAAATTGTGGGTCTTCTTGTTGTTGTTCAATCTTTGTCGTGTCCAATTCTTCATGACCTCATGGACCATTGGATCATTGCATGCCAAGGCTTTCTGTCCTCCACTATCTTCTGAAGTCTGTCTAAGCTCATGTTCATTGCTTCCATGATACCATCTATCTATCTCATCCTTAGTCATCCCCTTTTCCTTTGCCTTCAGTCTTCCCCAACATCAGGGTCTTTTCCCATGCGTCCTAGCTTCTCATTATGTGGCCAAAGTATTTAAACTTCATCGTCAGTATTTGACCTTCCAGTGAATTAATTTCTTTAAGTATTGACAGATTTGAGCTCTTTTGGTGCCAATTGAACTACTATAGTTCCTCTTGGAAGAGATGACAGCAGACAGAAAAAGACTATGACCTTGTTTGACATGCCTGGAGAAAAGGACTTGGAGAGAATTATTTGGACAGTGCTGAGACAAGATGAAATGGGATTTGTCAATTGAGTGACCCCTCAAAGTTATTTACATTTTGACGGTTTTAAATCTATATGTCTCCCAAAATATAACAGTACCCATAAGTTATTACTATTGCTTTTACAATATATCTTTCAATATGTTGCTTTGTCAGTAATAGTCTGTGAGTATTGGGTGTCTTTTGTGTGAAGGAAATAACTCTCTTGTCATTTCATTCATGTCTGACACTTTATGACCCTATATGGAATTTTCTTGGTGGAAATACTGGAGTGGTTTGATATTCCCTTCTCCAGCTCATTTTATAGATGAGGAAACTGAGGCAAACAGAGTTAAGTGACTTGCCCAGGGTCACACAGCTAGTAAGTGTCTGAAGTCAGATTTGAGCTCAGGAAGACGAGACCTTCTTACTCTAGGCCTGACACTCTATCTGCTGTACCATCTGTGCCTATTCTGTTCCATGCATTCAGAACCTTTCTATTCTGACCTTTGCTGAAGTCCCTGTCATGAGTACAAACCTAAGCTTTAAGTATTTTTTCTAGAGATTTAGGGATGGGAAGTATCAAGAGTCAGCAAGTCAACCAAAATTTATGACTGATTACCAGACACTGTTAATCACTTGGATGAGTGCCAAAGCAGGTACTCGTTTGAGCTCTCCCCCAATCCTCTCTAAATACCTGTAAAAAATTACTCTAATAAAATTCTAGAGCAGTAGAACCCACAAAATGATAGAGTGAAACAAATTTTCAGCCCAAAACAGCCTGGAAGATTGACAGGAAAGGTCTGTTAGACTAGTCTGAGAGGGCAGTCTAACACGGACTATACCAGCACAGACTGGCCTCAGGGCACTGAGTCACTGGCAGCTGTGGCAGTTTCCAGACTTATCCTACAAACACCAAAAATATTTGTTGGTCTGTTGGACCTGGGGAGAGAGGAGTCTGGCCTGGTTCCAGCCCCAGGGTGGCAGCAGCAGCAACAGCAACAGCGGCTGCTTTTAGAGTTCTCAGCCTAGGGACAATGAGGGGACTGAGTGGCTGAAGGGAGGGAGATTGCAAGGATCTCTTTGTTGGTACTAAGGCAGGATTCTCTTGCTTTGCCCTTGCAAATGTGGGTCACAGTCTTGGGTGGAGGTCAGGGGGCCAGGAAGAGCATTGGTTTGGTGGAGGTTGTGGTGGCAGTGAAGAGGGAGCCCTCTTCACAGTCCCAAGGCAGAAAAGAGTGTTTGTGGTCACTCACAGATGAGAGAACAGACCAAGAGAGGAGTAAACACCTATCTTTTGATCAAACAACCTTGGGAGAGCTTAAAATTTAGAGGTCCCTAGAAATATCTTTGAAAAAAAGCTGCACAAAACACTTGAAGATTGGAACAGTACACCTCCCACTTTGGAAACAGAGTCCCACCTTAGCAAAGAGTTAAAAAGTAAAGTAATTGACTGGAAAAATAAGAAGAAAAAAATCAGACTAAATAATCTTACTTTGGTGGAAAAAGGGGAGGTAAGAGAGAATAGTGAACCTTAAACTCATCAGATTTGGCTTAAGGAGGGAATAACATACACACTCAATCTTATGTGAAAATTTCTCTTACCCTACAGGAAAATATGGTGGAAGTAGATAAGAGAGGAGTAGGGGATGATAGAAGGGCGGGCAAGTGGGAGGAGGGGGATAGTCAGAAGCATACAGTTTTGAAGAGGAACAGTGTCAAAGGAGAGAATAGAATAAATGGGGGGTGGGATGGAAAGGAGGGAAATATATTTAGTTTTTCACAACATGACTGCTATGGAAGTGTCTTGCATGACTACACATGTATAACCTATATAGAATTGCTTGCCTTCTCAGTGAGAGTAAGGAGAGAGGGAGGATGGGAGAGAACGTGGAACTCATGGTTTTAAAAACAAATGTTAAAAATTGTTTTTACATGTAATTGGTAAATAAGATATATAGGCAATGGGGCATGGAAATTTATCCTGCCCTACAGGAAAATAGAAGGGAATGGGATAAATGAAGGGGGGGGGTGATTGAAAGGAAGGCAGATTGGTGGAAGGGGTGATCAGAATGTCTGCCATCTTGGAGTGGGGAGAGGGGAGAGATGGGGAGAAAATTTGGAACTAAAAATTTTGTGGAAGTGAATGCTGAAAACTAAAAACAAATTTATTAATAAAAAATAAAACATTAAAATAAAAAAATTTTAAACCTTTGATGGAACATAACCATCATCCAAGAATGACTTAAATATATTTTCTAATCAAGGAAGAAATCTAGAAAGATGACAGAACAGATAAGACAGTTTCCATATCTACCTAAACTCCTCAAAGGGTCATTGCTACTAACAGGGTCTGTGTGCCTCCTATGGCTCATGTTTCCATGGCTCCACAGTGTAGAAGCTTCAGTGGGATTTGCTTACTAGCACACTGCCCTGCTACTCTCTGTGGATATCAGTGACACAGTAGATAGAGCTCTAGGCCTGGCTTCAGGAAGACCTGAGCTCAAATCTAGTCTCAGATACTTACTAGCTATATGACCCTGAGCAAGTCACCAGACCCTGTTTGCCCCACTTTCGTCATCCATAAAATAAGCCGGAGAAGGAAATGGCAAACCACTTCAGTGTCTCTGCCAAGGTAACCCCAAACGGGGTGACAAAGAGTTGGACAGGCCTGAAATGACTGAACAACAACAACAGATAAGATGCTTATGCCCAAACAGGGGAGGAGCTCGAATTTACCTGGGATCTGGGGGAGTGGATTGGGAAAAGTTATAAATATTTTACTGAGACATATGAACTGCCTTATGCATGGTGAAGTCAGCAGAATCAGGAAAACAGCAAAAGATGCAAGGATTACAACAGTGTAAGTGTTGAGAAAAAACCATGACAAAATGAAACAAATTATAATTTGGTCCCCACGAAGAGTTCAGAAAATGTACCTCTTTCCTTCCATGTCAAAGGTGGGGGGCCTACAGGTGGGGAAGACTGCATATACTGTCACTCCTTGTGTTTGTTCATTGCTTTTTCTCCTTCCTTTTTAGTTATATTTATTATAAGGGACAGGTTTCTGGATAGGAGAGGAGAGAGGAATGTGTTTGGAAACAAAGGTAATATAAAAACAAAATATATCAACAATTAAAAAAATAATTAGTTGAGGGAAAATTCTTTTACTGGTGTTTTTTGGTTCACCCCTGTGCCTATGAGCAGATCATGGTCTGCTACCACCCCCTCCTCCAGCTCCCTTAAATTGAACATTTCTGAGGAAATCATAACTAAGAAAATGTTCAAGGTCATGCTCTGGATGAACTTGGAAATGGTTCAAATATGTTTCAGGTTGGAATCGTTTCACTGAGATATACCCAAATGGTGATGTCATACCAAAGGCATGACTAATTTCATACTTCAGATAGCACTTTCCCCTCCCCGGGGAAAATAGCAAAGCAGAAATTATTTAAGGTCAAAAGTAACCTGAGAAACATAATCAGTCATTAGACTAGATAATCAGAGATCAAAGCCAAGGTACCAAAAAGCTAATATTGTTTTCATGAGTTTGTATTTTATGCCTTATCATGAGATCAGCTGGCTAGTAGGAAAATGTAGTGTTTTTTTATTAGAGGGAATGGTGAGCAAGGTGCAAGGGAAGACTGGAAGCAAGGAGGAATGTAATGAAGTGGGAAGAAGACTGGATTTGGAGTCAAAGGGTCAAGGATAGAGGCCTGCCCATTTGTGTGAACTTAGATAATTTACTGTTCCTCTTTGGAACGCAATTTCCTCAAGAATACATAATGGGGAACTGCCATTTCAAATAAAATAGGAGGATGGGGTTAACGGAATTAAAAGGCCCCTTCCACTCTAAATCATTGTTCCTGATTAACCTGTATACCCATAATGCCCCATGGAAACATCATGGAGTTGGTACCCATTATAACAGGCCTACAACTCCCAAATCTTCGACTTTGTCTGCAGGAGAATGCCTAAAAGAAGTAGCCTGGCAATAGGCTTATGTCATCAATTCAATTCAATCCAATAAACACTTAGTACTTTCTATTCACCAGGTAGTTAGTGCCTAGGGTTGTATCCCTAAAAAAAAAACAAACAAAAAACCGATGGGATAGGAGATTATATTCTCTTGGATGATAGATTTAGAACTTCTTATGTGCAGAGTTTATATCCCAAAGATCCCTTCATGGACCCAGAGAGGGTAGGGATTTAGCCAAGGCCAGGATTTGAACCCCAGCCCTATGTCTCCCAGTCCAGAACTGTAGTGTATGGGTTAGACTTCCTGGAGGTATACATGATAGCTAGCTTAGTCTTCATTGTTGCTGACTAAGTTTGTCACCTAGATAAGTATTGAATATTTCTGGGCTTTGGGGGTCTACTTCTGGCATCTATTGACATTAGCAATAAAGTATAAGGAATGAAGATTAAAAAATTATCTAAATGATAACTATAGTCAACTCAGCCAACAAATTAATCAGCAAATGTTAACTGAGGTCCTTTTATGGGCCAGGCATCACGCTAAGGGCTGAGGGTTGGATACAGACAAGCCTCAGGTCAAAGGGTCCTTCCTTTCAATGAGTTTATAGTCTGCTTTGGTAAATAAAACACTTTTACATGGAGAAATGACTAAAACCACAATCAATACGGCTATGAAAGTTCTGTTACCTATAACGGCCAAGGAATGAACTATTTTGGTTAATTAGCAAATTTGGCTAAACTATACTTACTATCTGGGCCACATACGAATGAGTAAAAAACCAAGAGGTAAGTCTGATCCCTGACCTTTATTTTACACCAATCATTTCTTCCTCAACACCTCTCATTGAATGCTTCTTCACGATAAAGAAAAATATCAAACCAAACCAACTTATAATGCAACTGTCTGATATTATATGCATAATTCCATATCTATGGATACCTCTATTTCTGATTTTCAAAGAATTTGAAATGCAATAAAATGTTTTGTATTAAACCTTTGCTGAACATGATTTAATCTTTGATGAATCAGAACGGATTGTATCTTAAATGTCCCACACAGAACTGAATTGAGACATAAAATGTTAAATACTCAAGACACTGAGAAATAGTGTGATAAAGTGGATAGGAACCTGGACTTGGAGGCAAAAGATCTGTGTTCAAATCCTGCCTGTGACTTTGGACAAATTAGGCCTTGGTTTCCCCATTTGTAAAATGAAGGGGATGGGATAGGTTTAGGTGGTTTCTAAAATCCCTTTAAACTCTAAATCCATGATTGAAATGTTTGTGGAATGAATGACTTATTACTATTATTGGCTGGAGCCAACAGGCTCCCCGGGGAAGGCTTCAACACCAGGGTTGCTGAAGCAGCCAGGGTTAATCCAGCCACACTCCGACTGGAGACAGACCCACAAGGGCCCCCAGAGTCCCAACCCAGTGATGCTTTGAGAGACAGCCGCTGGGGGTATTCATAGCCCTATACAGCTGTTGCCAATTATGTCTTGTCAACATGTTTTGGTTGTAAATCTGTTCTTGTTTTGCTCTGTGTGAGGGTCCTTTCTTCCTTTGCTCTCCTTCATCTCTCAGTCCTTTCAGATGATAAGCTCTTTGAAGGTAGGGCCCATACCTTCTGCTTCTACATTCCTGTACTATGAGGTGACACAGTGGATAGAGGCCAGAATTTGGAGTCAAGATGATCTGAATCAATACAAATCTGGCCCCAGACACTTATTAGCCATGTGACTTAGGGCAAGACATTTAACCTCCATCTGCCTCAGTTCCCTCAACTATAAAATGAAGATAATAATAGCATTTACTTCACAGGGCTATTATAAAGAACAATGAGATAACACTTGTTCTGGCACATTGTTGTTCAGACATTCAGTCGTTTCCAACTCTTTGTGATTCCATATGGGGTTTTCTTGGCAAAGATACTTGAAGTATTTTGCCATTTCCTTCTCCAGTGGATTAAGTCAACAGAGATTAAGTGACTTGGCCAGGGTCACACAAGTAGGGAATATCTGAAGCCAAATTTGAACTCAGGTATTTCTGACTTCAGGCCCAGCACTCTATCTACTGAGCCATCTAGCTGCCTGTTTTGGCATATAGCAGTTGTTTGATCAATACTTGTTTCCTTCCTATTCCCTTCCTCTTGACAGTGCCTGGTGGGATAGGGATAGTGCAGAGATGGGAGAACATATGTTCAGTCAAAATGTCTGATTAGCGCATTTAGTCCATTTCATATGAGCGGGAAGGATAAAAAATGCTTGTGGTCATCAGTGTCTCTAGGGAAAAGAAAAACTCTTGGATCACAAGAATGACTCCAGTCTCAGAAATATTTTTGTGTGGTTTTTTTTAAATTTCAGTTGAGTCCAATCTGATGGACTTGAGACAGATGGCTGTTGATGAGTTGGTCTTTCAAAGTTCAAGAAACACATTGGAAGAGAGTGTGATAAGCTTGTACTTTTACCTCTGATAGTTCTAGGGGAGAAAGAAAAAATTTTGGAGATCTCTGTTGGTTATTCTTATTTTCCTTGTCTCATACTTATGTAGCATTGCCAGGTTGGCATGAGGTTTGGAGACCAGATTGGACAATTATCACACAGGCCAGGTAGATAACCAGAGTGTTAGGCCACTAGACAGTCACACTATATTGGTTGATTGAAGGAAATGGAGATGTTTTATCTAGAGAAAAGACAACATTAGGGGGAGCATGATAATTGTGTTCAAGCCCTCATCTGGAGCAGGGAATAGATTTGTTCAATGAGGCCCCAGTGGGGCCATTGCAAAAGGCAAAAGTTGCAGAGAGCTAAGTTTAGGCTTAGTTAGAGAGAACTTCCTAACAATTAGAATTGGATGCCCAAAGAGGTGGTGGCTTTTCCTTCTTTAGATATTTTCAACAGAGGTTGGATGAACATTTGCCAGATTTGTTATAAGAGATACTGTTTTGTATATGAGTCCAACTATCAAATTATGTGATTCCAGACTATCAGTGAATCTTTTCTTTCTAGAAACATTTCCAAAGTACAAGACATCAGACAGAGATTTTGAAATTGTTAAGAACTGAAAGCTTATGTGATGCAGAGCAAAAAGGAACCTCAGAAATCAATCAGACCAACTTTATTTTACAGATAAGAAAACTGAGATACAGACTGATGACTCCCTATGGTCCCTCTCCCTCCAACATTTACCATTTTGATGCTTTATTATCTTTGCCAATTTGAAGTAAAAAATCAGAATTGTTTTCATTTGCATTTCACTTATTATTTGTATCGTTCTTCCGTGTGGATGTCGATAGCTTATATTTCTTTGTTTTCAAATTGCCTGTTCTTAGACTTTGATCTGTTGGGGTCTGTTTTTATTCTTACATATTTATATCAAATCCTTCCATATCTTGGCTTACCAGAGATATTTGTGGTAGCCATTTTTTACTGCTTGATGGCTCTTCTTCTAATTGGAGCTGCAGTGATTTTGTGCATACCAGAACTTTTTGATTTTATGTCTTCAAAATTGTCTCTTTTATCTCAGATGACCGACCATCTCCATCCTTTAATTAGTTAAGAATTTGCTAGCCAGCCACAATGGGACAAAGTGTTTCCTTAAATTCTCCTCTATTTTTTTCTTAGTGCCATGACTTTTTATCTCTATTTACTATCTATTTTGAGTTTATTGGGGTATGTGGCTTAAGACGTTGATCCAAATCTAATTTCTGTTAGACTGATTCCAGTTTTCTCAACAGTTGTTTGTTTTTAATAGGGAGTTCTTATTTCAGTAGCTAGCATCAGTGTGAGTTATTGACAACTACATAAATATATGGGACACTTCTGGGTATTACTTACCTACTTTGTTCTACTGAACAACTTTATCGTGTCTTAAAACTAATGCTTAAAATTCTTTTTTCTTTACAATTACTACTTCATTCTAGTTTGATATCTGGTAAAAGTTAGTCCTTTTTCATTCCTAATTATTTTCATTATTTTTCTTGAGATTCTTGACCTTTTGTCTAGACAAATTCAGTCATCTTGTACTTTTGATAGCTTCATTGGTATGGCACTAAATCTGTAAATATAATGAAGTGGCATTGCCATTTTAATTATATTGTGTCCCAATCATGAATAAGGAATATTTCCAGTTATTTGTTTTCCTTTATTTTTTTTGAAGATTATTTTGAAGTTGTATTCAAATAAGTCCTGAGGATGACTTTCTAGACTATGTCACAGATATTTTATGCATTTTGTAATTATTTTAAATGGAATATCTTTTTTCTATGTCCTCCTCTGGGATTTTGTTTGTGCTACACGCAATGAATAAAGATATTACTGGGTTTTTAAATCTCTAGGATTCTCTACATAATTCTCTAGGATTCTCATGAAAACATCCATAAATGGAGATAATTTTGTATTTTCACCTATGCTTATTCTCTCACTTTTTTCTTATTGTGTCTTATTGCTATAATTATCTTATAATTATATTTTATTGTTATAATTATCATAGAACTACTTTAAGTAATTGTAGTGACAATGGGTATCCTTGTTTTATCCTAATCTTAATGAGAAGGTTTCCAGTATTTCTCTATTAAAAATCATGCTAGCTCTTGGTTTCGGATAAATATTGTCTGTCATGTAAAAGTCAATTTATTCCTATGCTTTTAAAATGTATTTTATTTTTATTTTTTTTGCTTTTTGGAGGGCAGTTGGGGTTAAGTGACTTGCCCAAGGTCACAGGGCTAGTTTTTTGTGTTAAGTGTCTGAGGCCGGATTTGAACTCAGGTACTCCTGACTCCAGGGCCGGTGCTCTATTCACTGCACCACCTAGCCGCCCCCTTAAAATGTATTTTTAACATAAAGAAAACTGTATTTTGTCAAATGATTTTCCTTTATCTGTGTGACATGATCATGTGGACTATATGTTTATTATGCTACTATTTTAATAGCCTTTCTAATATTAAATCATACATGCATTCCTGATATACCTTGGTTTTCCCTGTGGCACATGTTCAGTAATCACTTGGTCATAAGTAAAAGCCTAGTGATTGTTGCTCAGTTTAATTGTGAAAAAAGAGACCTGGGTTTTAGTCTTGGCTCTATCATTTCCTCTCTGTGTGATGATAGACAAGTAATTTAATGTGTCTGAGCCTGGACTGAATTACCTGTAAAACAGAGCTAATATATAGGCTTATTGGGAGGAAGATACTTCAAAAACTGTGGTGGCTTCTCAATCATGTTCAACTCTTTGTGACCCATTTGGGGTTTCTTGGTAAAGATACTGCAGTGGTTAACCATTTCCTTCTCCAGCCCATTTCACAGATAATGAATCTGAGGCAAACAGGATTAAGTGACTTGACAGCTAGTAAGTATCTGATGACAGATTTGAATTTAGGAAGATGAGTCTTTTCTGACTCCAGGCCAGCACTGCACCAAGTAGCTACCCCATTATAGTGGTAGATGAATCTAATATATTATTGACACCTAAGTCCCCTTAAACCACTAACATTTTGTGATTCTATCACTTGAAAAGAAGGCCTCTAGATTTGTACCCTACCAGGTAACAACAACAAACAGAGGTTGTTTTGGCCAACACACTTTATGGGGAAGAAACCAAATGGAGTTCAGGTAATGACCTTTAGAGCGTTCCCTAAAGATAACAGGCTAAACTGGAGAGCCAGGAATTTTTATGGCTCATTGGTATGCCTGTCCCCAGATATTGTGATGGTGATGATCCTCTTCAAAAGCCTTTGATGCACAGCCGGGACATTATGTAAGCAAAATCTTGGAACACTGGAACACAATTGTCGGGACTGAGTGATGAAAGTTTTGATGTTGGATGAACTGGCTGGGGCCCAGGTGGGATTATACCTGATAAGTGTCAGGTGCTTAGTAACAGTGTGGGGTGATGGAAAAAGATTTGACCCAGGAGTCAATAAACCTGGGTTTACATCCCTGAAACATACCATTAACATTTTGTAGTACCTTGGGCATGTCACTTTATTCCTCTGGGCTTCAGATGCCAAATGAGAAGCTCCAACTTTAACAATACATGATTTCCCAAGTTTTCTCAGCTTGGGCTTCAAAGTGTTAGGCATGAAGGGACTCAGTTAACATAAAGTTAAATGAATACATTATTTTTCTGTTTCCCTCCAGAGTAGTTGGATAAATGAGTTCCTCCAAATTGAGAACTCCAGTAAGGAAGGTGTGGGCTCAATTTCTCTCTACAGTTGTACTATATTCTTGGACAGGTCCTGTTTCTGAAGATTTTAGAGACTAGTCAAATCTTTGTCTGGAATGATCCATTCTCCCCAGAAAATCCATTCTACAGACCCTCTCTCTGTGCTTTGTTCAACTAACCACTGCCATCTCCATGATTTTCCACAACCAAAATATCCTATTTCTGTTCTTTACTCTGTCTGGTCATTAAACCTGGTAATAATTTCCATTTCTCTTCCATTTCTTTTAGGCCAAACAAGCTTCTTCTCTCATCCTTCTTACCAAGAAGAGGACTTGCCACCTATGCATATGGCAGAAGCCTCTTTCCCTTTCTGACAAAGGGAGGAGAAAAGGCCTATCCATAAAACTGAATAGGAAGGACACTCCCACAATTCCAGGAGCCTCTGGCAACAGATAGAATCCATTGATAAATCAATCACCAGCCATTTAATAAGGGCCTCCTCTGGGCTAGGCACTGTGCTAAGTACTGGGGATACAAAGAAAGGCAAATGATAGTCCCTGCTTTCAGGTAACTCACAACCTAATGGGGGAGAAAGCGCATGAACAACAATATACAAACATGTTATATACAGAATAAATTGGAAATAATGCAATTTGTCTAATCCTTTCTTTTTATAAGAAATGCATTCTACAGAAGGTGAAATTTTAGCTGAGATTTGAAAGAAGCCAGGAAAATTAGGAGGCAGAAATGAGGAGGGAAAGCATTCTAGGCAATGGGGTCAGCAGATGAAAATGCCCAGTATGAAGACGGAGAGTCTTGGGTGAGGAACAGCAAGGAGGCTAATGTATCACTGAATAACAGAGTATGTGGGAGTAGAGGTCGTTGGTGTTCATCCTTGTTTTTGAAGAGGATCACAGTTATCACAGCGTGATGTCTTGTCTTGTATGTGAATTGGATTGAGGCAGAATTGTGCTCACAGCTGTCAGTCTCATTCTCCCAGAGTTATTGGTCCAGTGGCAAGACAAAAGTCAAGATGCAGTGGCGTCTTCGATGTCTGACCAAGCCCTAAGCACTCCACAGCACCTGCTTCAGCAGCCGTCATGGCCCTTGGAACAAAATGTTCTCATCTACCCATTCCACTTGGGGGAAATCTTCATATGTTTGGGGTAGACACCCCATCTAATTCATCAGTGGGTTTGAGACCTCTTGGTTACTCTCAGCCTGGTTTAGTTTATCTGCTGAGATTGTTTTACAACTTCTTGGAACCCCAGATGAGAGTTGAGTAATGGGTGGACACCAAAAGTTGGATGAGCAGCCCTGAAAAAGGCTCAACAATGCCTCATGCCAGAGATGCTAGTCTTTCTTGAGCACCCCATACACAGGGTTGGGGGTAAGGTGTAGGAAGACTGTAAAGACTGGAGGGGGCCAAGTTGTGAAGGACTTTTAAATATCAAACAAAGGACTTTATCTTCTTTACAAGAATGGCTTGCTTCACGTCCTATAACACTATATCTCTGTCAGAAGCAAAATTGCCTAAGATATTAGTCTTGATTGAGTTAAATATAACATTGCTTCTACTGTCAGAGCCCCAAGTCACTGAGCATAACGGGACTGATTTTTTGTTCATCCCAGATATCCACCTATTTCCCTCACATAGCAAAAATAGCTTTTTTTTTCCTGGTGATGATCAGTTCCTGTATACACTGTCTTTCTTAATATTGTATGCAATGGATCTTATTCTCCCTATTCTCTCCCATTCATTTTCCACTGCTTCACAATCTTGTCACCACCAATTGTGTTGGACAGAAGGGGGCATACATCCTTCTACAAAAAAATTTTTTTTAGAAAGTTCCCTCATATACTTGTAAAGTATGAATGCATTCTTTCCACATTGTAACCTCTCCTTCACATTCTCCCAGAAGCACAGCAGCCAGCTCTGTGGATTTTTACAATGGTGCTCACTCCATCTCTATGGGCATCAAGGGAAGCAAGGAAGCACTTTACAAATACTCATTCCAATTTGACAGCATTTAGAGCCTTTGTGTATTCTTCTGGGACTTTGTCAGGATACAATGTAGGATCTTGTTTGGTTTTTGTTTTATGCCATCCTTAAATTCATTTGTATGAGTAAATATAAAGAGAATAAATAAAAAGTTTTTAAATAAAATTCAGTTTTAGAGAGAGGGCACCAATAGTTGCTGGATTCAGGAAATCAGTTGATCAACCATTAATTTATTAAGGGGCTGTCATTTTCCAGGAACTGTACTTAGCACTGGGGATGTACATACAAAGAATGAGACAATTCCCTAATTACAAGGAATTCATATTCTAATGGGAAGAACAATTAGTACATATATGAATACGTGCAGCATAAATATAACATGAAAAAATCCATGTGCTCTGACTTCTGCTGAAGCCCAAGGCATTTTGTGGGCTGCTGCTTACAAAGGGATAAATGACTCCTGATTGACAGAGAGAATGCTGAGTTACTGCTATATACTTGCAAAAAGAGATTTACAAAAATATTTTCAGACATTCTTCTGAGTGACACATTCTGTGAGCCTGTGGAAAATGATAAAGATTTGTGAATGGCAGACATGCTTGGAAAGCCAGCCACATCATGTCTCTGGACTTGAGATTTTAGAGACTGCTTAGAATGGACCTCCTCTGGGTAAGATTGTTCTTTATCACTCCAGATTTGAGCTCAGCTCTCATTTCACTACTAGCTGAAGTGCTCATTCATCTTACGGATGCTTTGGTATATTCTAATCAATAGAACTCATTTCTGTTGGCTGTTTTGTTTGGATAAATACGTGCACTCAGTATTTACTATCTATATTGGTCTCTTGTGGAACAAAAACTTAGTGGGAAGAAACAAAGTTGGGGAGTGTAAATTAAGGGCAACCCTTCTTAGGAGTGATTAGGGAAGTGATCTTTGTTCTGAACTCATCATCCTTCTACACTACCAATATTTGAGGTGGGCAGATAAATATGTTCCTACTCCTCTCAGAGACTAAAGGGAAGAGTACTTGGGTACTCCTGGGTCATACCTGCCTCCTCCCCTCTGCCCCAGCCAGTGCATTTCATCCCTCTCTGAAGAGGTAGACCAAACCTCCGATCTTATCTCTTCATGCCACCCATGAGCACCATGCCTTTATTTAGATAATCCACATGGGCACATATATCATACACAAACATATACAAAGTAGTTAAACACAAGGGAGGGCACTGGCAGTTGCAAAAAGGTGCTACTTAAGCTAAGAAAGGAAAAAGGAAGAAAAAAAATGAAAAGAGAAAATGGAGGAAAAGGGATACTAAGGATTCCTGTTTCTATCACCTGAAACTAGAGGAATGGGTAGAGGAGAATTCAAGAGCAGAGATCCTGTAAGAAAGAGAGGATCACCTGTCTATTCACAAAGCAGATGTTGTATCCCTGTACATATCCCTAGAGGCCAACAGTGACTCTGAATGTCAATGGTATTCAGGCATTAAAGAGAAAAGTCATGTTAATACCTCTGTAATATGCATTTTATTATTTAATAAAAATTACTCTTTGGAACTAATTCTGAAAGGATGACTTCCCTTCAGGGCAATGCTGTGTGGGGCTGGCTATTATTTGTCATGTCTAAATTGACCATAAAAATAATTGTCCTTGAAATTGGCCATTTGTGGTTCTAATAAGGCCTTGCACATGAGTGACCAACTGCCCTTGAAGCAACTGCTACAGGTGGATTGCTTGAGTGCTGCTTTGAGAGCCTCAGACTCTCCAGGGACAGAAAAAGAGAGTCTGGAGAACCACTCCCAATTGATCCATCAAACAAGTCTGTCCTGCCTATTTGGGGAGTGGGGGGAGGAAGTGGAGGGGGGGGCTGCTGCGTTATTTAATTGAATTGCTGTTGCCTAGGAAAAATAACACTAAGAAGATTTAGGGCAAACTCTCTAACTCCCTCAAATTTCTCTACTTTTTATCTTCTAAAAGGTAGGGAGGATAAAGAAGTCAATATTTGCAAAAAAAAAAAAAAAAACCCAAAACACTTAGAAGAGGAAAAGTGCTAAGTATTATTGGGAGCAGGCATAGGATAGAAAGCTAAACAAAAGAAAATATCATCTAAAAGAAAGAAAGGGAGATTCTGAATTGGCTTTTTCCAGGTAGGTCCTAAAACATCACCAAACATCTGGGCTAGAAGGGATTAGAGACACTGAATGTGACCACTTTCATTTTTCAGTTGAAAAGATTTCACAATCTAAGGCACAGTCTCTAAAAACCTTTTTTCTCTGAGAATACCTTCCACATCCTCCACATATATCTTGTGGGGGCCATCTCCAGTTGACCTGAGCTATATCTGACCACTGGGCCCAGATGACTTCAGAACAGAAAGTGGGGCTGGTAATTTTGCACAGGCCTCCCTCACTTAAATGCAATTCGCTTACAAGTCGTGGCATTACCTCTCTGATATCATTATCTTCTTCGAGAATGAAGGACAAACAGCAGTATATGTAGGGATAGGTTGGTCAGTGTTTAGCAAATGGCTCTCTGGGAAAAAAATGGTCACATAACACACTTTTAAGTTTAATCTTCATTATTAATATTTTCTCCAATACTTGCTTGATAAAACGATATAAAAAAAACCTTAGTTTACAGTGTTTGCCAATTTCTGATGCGTAAACGCTCACGCTGAAAATTTAACAATTGACAACTCTGCTTAAATCATCTGTTCCTTGCCTTTCTCAATGTCACCACTCTGGTTCAAACCCTTGTTACTTCATACCTAGATTATAAGTATAATCTTCTCATTCATCTTTCTGTTTCCAATTTCTATATCTATTATCTGTCCACAATATGCTTATATCATAGGAATCTTCCTGCTGATTTTGGATAATGTCTCTACCCTGAAGGCTTAAGTGACTATTGCCTAAAGGGTAAGTTTTATTGCTGTTGTTCAGTACTTTTAGTCATGTCCAACTCATGACCCTATTTCATATTTTCTTGGCAAAGATGCTGGATTAGTTTGCCCTTTCCTTCTCTAGCTCATTTTATAGATGAACAAACAGAGGCAAACAGGATCAAGTGACTTGCCTAGGGTCACACAGCTAGTAAATATCTGATGCTGGATTAGAACTCAGGTCTTCTTGACTCCAGGCCTCGGGAACCACCTAGCTGCCCTGTAAACTGACATTAAAGGTCCTCCACAATCCAGTTTAAAAGTATCTTTCCTATCTACCACTATTTCCCTCAGTTAGCTGGTTTCCTCATTCTCCCCCATGCCTGACCAAATCTTATCTAACTTTCAGGACCCAGGTCAGTTTTTACTTCCTTTGGGTAACCCTCCCTGCCTGTCCAACCTATACTTCTTTCTCCCTACTCAAAATTCTGAAAGGGCATAAGCATCTATTGCACCCAGTTGAAAATAATTCTTTTTTTATTTATTTTTAATTTTTTTTTTATTATTTTATTTTTTGCTCTTTGGAGGGCAGTTGGGGTTAAGTGACTTGCCCAAGGTCACACAGCTAGTTTTTGTGGTAAGTGTCTGAGGTCGGATTTGAACTCAGGTTCTCCTGACTCCAGGGCCGGTGCTCTCTTCACTGTGCCACCTAGCCGCCCCAAAAATCATTCTTAACTAGCTTCAATTAACTTCTTCCTTTTAACATGCCAATGTCCTACCTCTTTAACAAGGTTGTGAATTTCTCAAGAGAAGGTTCTGTGTCTTATATATTTCAATTCAATTCAGTAAGTGTTCATTGAGTACCTACTGTGCCTAAGCACTGCTCTAGGGATGCAAACAAAAAACCAAAACATCCCCTGTTCTGTAATACAGATCAGAGTCTACAATCTCCTTCTTTATTGTCCATAGTGTCCAGCAAAGGACTAGACATGCAGTAGGTGCTTGATGAATATTGTTTGATTGAACACAAGAGTTACTTGGTGAATACCTCTGACTTCCCCCATCTGTATACATACCCATATACATCTGTCTCTCAGGAGATTTCTGAATTTAAACTTAAGTCCATGAATAAAGAGCATGAGAGGAGCAGCTAGGTAGCACAGTGAATAAGAGCACTGGTCCTGGAGTCAGGAGGACCTGAGTTCAAATCTGACCTCAGACACTTAACACTTACTATCCATGTGACCTTGGGCAAGTCACTTAACCCCAATTGCCCTGCCTTCCCTCTGCAAAAAGCAAAAAAATTAAAATTAAATTTAAAAAAGAGCATGAGAAAAGCCACTAGAAACCATTTCTGTGTCTAAAAAGGCTACCATAGTTTGTGGTACAGTATTACCCAAATTGGGACAGCTAGATGGCACAGTACATAGAGTACCAGACCTGCTGTTAGGGGGACCTGAGTTCAAATGCGACCTCAGGCAGGTACTAGCTGTGTGACCCTAGGCAAGTCACTTAACCCTGTTGCCTCTGTTTTCTCATCTGTCAAATAAACTGGAGAAGGAAATGGCAAATCATTCCAGTATCTTTGCCAAGAAAACCCCAAATGTGATCACAGAGTGAGACATGACTGAAAGACACCTGAATAACAATTTGGATTCTAAATCTCTGGATTCTAATCATAACTCAATCATCAACTACTTGTAAATTCTGGGCAAATTATAACCCCTCTGGGCCTCAATTTGTTAACTGTAAAATAAGAAGGCTGAACCAAATAATCTTGAATGTATCCTGAGCATCACACAGTTAAAAGACAACTATGCAAGTCTCAGGATGGAAGGAGATGTCTACATTCAGAGAAAGATCCAGAAAGATCAGAATTTAAATGGAGACTGAAGCAATGCATGCTATCATTCTTTTCGATGTC
>CM053594.1:328013904-328027401 GCA_028646575.1 Pseudocheirus occidentalis
CCCTTAATTTTCCAGATGATGAAACCAAAGCCTGGAGAGTTTCAACGACTTTTCTAGTCAGATATATAGTAAATTGAAGAGCTAGGATTTGAGCCAAGTTTCCTCAGTTTCAAATCCAAAGCATTTTTTTCAATGCATTTTCCATTATACCATACCAAACATCATCTGAATTCTCTGTTCTCAGATCTCCTTCCTTTTGTGATCCAAATCAATAACCAAGTCCTACACCAAGCCAACATCTCCTTCTTTCAACATTTCTCTCCTCTCAGTCTTATTGCATTCTAACTCTTAAATATTCCTTAGTATTCTATGGTAGGTTTCCAGGAGTGTTGCTATAGTCGTTGAATTCATATGTTATTTTTTTTGTATTTCTAATCTTGTTCCCTCCCATGGCTGTGTGGTACTTTTCTGTGGAATAGAGGCTAATAAGATAGATACCAAGTAGGCTACTATCCAGCCACTACAGTTCTTTCATCCCGTGGCTCAATGGTGGCCACCACAACATCTGGTTCTCCATTGTTACTTAAAGTTTCAGGATATCTGGTCCCCATTATCTGGTCTTTTGGAAAAAACACTCTTGTTTATGTCCTTGAACCTTTGAGTTGTCTATTCAAAGAAGGATCACAGGATCATTTGAACCCATAGCCTCACTTTTCAAGCTTCAGTAGAAATGAAGAGGTGGTTTTCATCTTTTGTATGGTGATCATGCCCTAAGCTGCTGTTGCATTTTGAGATTCCAAACTACTCACAATAATTCTCATTGGTCTTCTCCCTTTAAATCAGCCAGACTTTATCTCATTTCTTCATATCGTAGGGAAAATAAGAAAAATTTGCTTAGGTTGGGACATCAGCAGGCATTGATTTAGTATTCCCTCCTCATGTTATAGATGAGGAAATTGAGCTCCAATGAGGTTAAATGAACCTCTTTGAGTTACACAGAAAATAAATGGCAGAACCAGGATTCTAATATAAATCCTCTGGCACCAAATATGGGCTCTTCCTGCCCCACCAGTCTGAGCACCCGAGAGCAAAGCCAACATTCAAGCTACCTGCTATAGACCAAAGATGCTTCTCTACTCTTCGTTACTCTATGGAAAAGAAACTGAAATAACCATCTCCTTCTACCACCCCATAAGCAATAGCAGTCCTTGCACCTCTGCCCGTGAAACTTGTTCTTACTTGTGGGTCCAAACAGAAAAAAACACTTCCAGAGGCCAGCATTTCCCATTCTTTCTCCCTCCCTCCCCCTGACCTCGCCTACATAAATTAAAATCACTCTAAAAACAGAAGAGTTGAGGCAGAACCCTGTAATCATCCACTTGTGAAACCACACAAATTAACCAGGTTAATAATTAATACGGGAGAACCCAGTGCCCAAGCCTTGAAACTGGTAGCTGCCTAGGCTGGTTTTTATGGCTGCCCTTTGAACAGTCAGAGATTCCATTTTATTGGGTGGCAGTCTGGCGGTGGTCTCCCTCTTTGTTTTTTGAACTCTGGAATTTTTATGTGTATGTACATACACACACACACATTCTCTCTCTCTCTCTCTCTCTCTCTCACACACACACACACACACACACACACACACACATACACACATACATGCACACATTCTTTTTTTTTCTTCTTATTTTTTTCTTCCTTCTGCTCTGTGGAATATAACCAAGCCCATTTATAGCAATGAGAGAAATGCCTTGCTAAGGGTTTTATAGTTACAGTGGCTATAGGCCCCAAGCTGCACACACTAATAACACTCTAATTTTATGTCATTAGTTAACAAGAGTTCTTAGGTTTTCCTTATGCAACATCTCAGATTTAATTACACAGCTAAGTCTCAAATGGGCATGTCAAACATGGATTATGTATTTTTAAAATACATATGGTATGTAATTACTATTAACACCGGCCTCTCCTGCTCTTAATGGTATCCCAAGATAGAGTCTGCCGGCAATTACAAGTAGCCCTTATTAAAATATGTGCTGCCTCCCACATCAAATAAAATTAATCAGTAACAAGCTGTCACGGTATTAGGTCATTTCCCCACATACGGTAACTCAATGAATGCCTTATCTGATGGGCTACTATGTAAGACTTTAGGAATTCTCCTCATATGTATCTGTACGTCCCTTTTGTTTTCTTTGTTATTTTTGGTTGTAGTGCATCTGAACTTGCAGTCACAGACCCTGAGTTTTAGGACCCTGGTTTTGCCTGCTACTAGTCCTGTGCCCTGGAGCAGGTCACTTAAACTCTCTAGCCCTCAGTTTCTTTATCAGAAAAATGAAGGGCTAGGTTAGATGGCTTCCATCTCCATAGAGCAGTATCTGATACTTGTTTCTTTTAGTTCTGAAGGATAAAGATGCTCTGAGAGCATGCATGGAGACCATTAGAAACCAACTGATGAATCTGTCCCTGCCCAAGCTTGGAATGTCCAGTCCTCTCATCCTTAGCTTCTTTGCATCCTGAGCCTCCTTCTATAGAAGCCTTTCTTAGTCCTCTCCGTTGCTACTCCCTGTCCCACTAAGTATCACTTTGTGTTTATTTTGTAGGTCCTTTTATAAATGCATATTGTCTCTCCTAGTAAAATGTAATCTCCTTGAAGGAAGGTACTGTTGTATTTTTGTCTTTATATCTCCATGCGTAGCATCATGCCTTACTCGTAGTTGGTGTTTGTCCTTTGTTCTCAGAGAGGATCTAAATCACATCACTACATTGGAGTCAAGGTACAGTGTGTTCGACTGTGACTGATCAGAGCAATGGGAGTCATTTCTAGTTATCCTGATCTATATCTCGCCACTGGATCCAGATGGCTCTGAAGGATAAAGTGAGGCTGGTGACCTTGCACAGCCCTACTTCACTTAAATCCAATTCACTTACACCTCCCTGATGTCATGGTCCACTTTGAGAACAAAGAACAAACAACAAGATCAAAACAATATCAGCTTGAAACACTCTACCACAGGTTGGGTACAAATAGTCGGTATATGGATTCACTTATAGTAGGTGTTTAATAAATGTTAGTTGATTGATTGACAAATGATTACTTAGAAAATGTGAGGAAAAATCTGATGATGGGTATGACTGATAAACACAGTCCTCAGTTTCTCTGAATTGTGTTTTCTAGTGAATGTTTTTAGTGGATACCTTTTAGCAGAGTTCCAGACCCCACCTATCTTGAGATTTGCCAACTGGGTTGGCATAAACTCATGCAAAGGAAAAAACTGAGAAGTGCTAAGGTTAAGAGAAAGATGTAGAAGAGACAGTGTGGAGAGACAGGAATGGCTGTCAGGTAGGGGTGCCCTACAAAATGTTGGTAGCTATTGGTATTTTCTCTCAAGCATAGCCATTTGAGTCTTGGTTACATAAAGATTTGGAAATAGGGAATATGGGAGAAGGTGACTTCAGAGAGAGATCATGTTTTACATATTGTTTGCTATTGTAGTTTTGTGTTTCCTTGGCATCAACATGCTTTCTATTTCTAGACAATTACTCTTGTTCTTAGAATATGAAGTCACGTGACAAATTTTGACTGGATCTTTTGATGGTAGCCAAGGCCTAGGGGAAAAAAATAGGTGTTTAGTGATGGGAAGATGGCTAAACAAGATGCAACACATGGATGTAGTGAAATGTTACTATGCCATGAGAAGCAACAAATATGGAGAATCCCCAGGAAGATGTATGAACTGATGCAGAGGGAGATAAATAGCATCTGGAAAACGATGTTCTCCATGACACTAACAATGAAAAATGATATGATGCTAAATGATGTGTGATTGTAGTGCCCAAGTTTAACTATGGAGAAGAGTTTAGAAAATACATATTTAATGCCACCTATCTCCCAGGGTTAATATGAAGATCAAATGAGATTTCTAAAATGCTGAGCACAGTGGCTGTCATACAGTAGGTACTTAACAAATGCTTATTTTCTTTTTCTTCCTTCTTTTCTCTGTCCTTTCCTTCCTCTCTCATTTACTTCCTTTCTTCCATTTCTTCCTTCTTTCCTTCCTCTTTCCATCCCTCCTTCATTCTTCCTTCCCTCCATTCCTTCCTTCCTTCCTTCCTTCCTTCTATCCTTCCTTCATTTTCTTTCTTTCTTTCAATTCCTTCCTTCCTTGCTTGCTTTCTTCCTTCCTCTCTTCTTTGCAAAGGTAAGGGACAACAGGGGTGAAATATTGCAAATTAAAGTATGTATTATTGCCCTGCTATGCTCCAAAAGTGGAACTATAGGTTCCAGTTGCAATGTGAGAGCTTTTAAGTCACACATCAGACATTTTAAGCAAATAGAGAATTTGAGGTGAACGTGGAACCTCCTCCAGAGAGTTTCTAATTAATCTAGCCACAGATATGTTCAAGTTGACAAGTATTTTAAAATGTTCTAGTGTGTGCTCAGAACTCAGTGGCTTATACAAGGAAAATAAAAGCCTCAATGCCTGCCCAGAGAATCTTCCCATCTAATTTGAGAGATAAGATAAAGGGGAAGATGGGTAGGAGGGAATCAATGATCTCTCAAAGTCTATTTAACCCTAATACTAAAATCCTTTAACTAGAAGAGACTTCATATGCCCTCTACTCCAGTCCCTTTCATTTTCCAGGTGAGGATAGTAAGCCCCAGAGAGGCTAACTGGGTGATCTGACCAAGGTCACATAGGCAGCAAGCATCATGAGCTCACTTTCTTCTGTCTAAAACTCTTTCCTCTATGCCATCTTCCCTTCTTATGTAAAATATAAACTGAGAAATGTAAGTGAAAGGTCATGCTTGTTAGCACTCGCTCCTCCAGAAGGGATTTGTCTTTTGACTCATCATTTATATTCCTACCAGTTGACAAAATCATTTAGGTAATTTTCCTTCCAACCTTCTCTAGCCCTTTCTGGACATATTGAGTGACCCCTACCCCTGGAGCACAGGTCTCTTCTGACTTGTTTTCCAGAAACCCCTCGGTCCCCTCAGGTGAGCTCTGTAGCAGAAGAGTAGTAGTCCTGATACACCCAGAGCTGTGATCCCCACAGGGTCTCTTTGATTGTTGGTTTTCAGGATATTGGTCATATGGGTCACAAAGATAAGTCTGCACCATGAAGGTTCTCATGCAGAGCCAGGAATTGTCACACTGCTCAAGATTCAACAGCCATGCAGAAGAGACAAATTCAAGAGCACTTTAACAGAACTGGGGAGTATCAGAAGGTGAGAACACTTCTCCCATTGAATTATTTTCCTGTTTCAAAAAGTGCCTGTCAAGGTCAGACTCCCCCAGAGGGCAGTTAGCCTGTGCTCAGGGACCTGTGAGGTAACCTTTGTTTTTTATACTTTTCCAGGGAAAAGGAGAAGCCTCAGCCTCTGGAAACTCAGCCTAATGACTATTTTAGACATTATGGGAATCTTACTTAGCCTCCTTTGTGAAACTCATTCAATCAAGATGTTGCCTGTATGTTTTAGTAGTACATAGGAAAGTTTTTCACTCAACTCTATAAATCTTTGTTGGGGGAGGAAAGACATGACCTTGAAGACAAATTTGATCTACATCCACAGGGAAAAGGAATTTGTCATTAAAGTTTCATAACTGCAGTGAGAATAGACTTTAAACCCAAAATTTCTAGGTTGCTTTCCATCAATCAACAAATCAACTAGGTATTTATTGAGTGTCTATAACATTCTTCAAACCACTGTACTGGGCACAGTGGGTAATGCCAAGAATCTGGGTGTGGAGATAAGACAGAGAGATATAAATATAAATACATATATATAGCATCATAGCTCTAGAAGTGCAAGGGTCCTCAGGAGCCATTTAGTCTAATCTCCTCTTTTATGGATGAGGAAACTGAGGCCTGTAGAGGGTAAGACATGATTAGACAAATCACAGGAACATAACTTTAGAGGTGGAAGGGTCCTTACAAGTCAATCCCTTGATTTTATAAATGAGTGAACTGTGGCTCATGGAGAGGAGAGTAAGTTACCAGTCACCCCAGATTTCATAAGCACCAGGATACTGGGGAGTATTTTAACTTAGATCCTTTCATTCCAAAGCTGATTCTGAAAAGCAATTTGAGTGGTACAGTGGTGACTGTCGATTTCATATTTCTCTTCTTCAGTTGTCTCCTTTCTTCTTAAAATGATGCAGTTAAGAAATGGGAAAAATCATGTTTTGTGGTGGTCAGAAGAGGCTTGATGTTAGAAATGTAGCTTGAGCTGGGCTTTGAGAGAAATGTGAGACCAAGAACAGCAGTGGAAGGTATGGGAGATGGGGAAATTTCCAGTAAAGAAGAACATATGAGCAAAGGCAGAGGAGCATCAATCCACCCCTTGGTGGGAGAGCTGGAGTAGAAGGTTCCTGCCTACAAGTAATGGGATAAAATCTTGGAACAATGAGTTGAGGTCAGATTGTGAAGCATCTTCTATGACAGGTTAAGAATTAGGACTTGATAGAGAAACAAAGACAGATTCTGAGCAAGGAAGTTGCCATGGTGTTGTTCATCCTTCATTCTCAAACAAGACCAATGACATTTCAAGGGTTATGTCTTGATTTGCATGTGAACAACACTTTGGCAAGACTTTTATGGCTTCTCATTTCCACTGGCAACTTATTCACTGTTGAAAAACTCCATGGGGTCAAATTTGTACATTGGAGAGAATGAGCAATATAGGAAGGTTATCTGGAAAGCCCAGTGTCTGTGGAGTCAGGGGACTTCAGTTCAAATCTTGCCTCTGATTCTTATTAGCTATGTGAACTTGGACAAGTCACAACCTCCCCAGGCCTCAGTTTTCCCATTTGTAAAATGAGGGAGGAAGCTAGGTAGGTGAATGGATAGAGTGTTGGGCTTGGAGTCTGGGCCCATCTGAGTTCAAAGCTGGCCTCAGGCACTTACTAACTGTGGAATGTTGAACAAGTCATTTAACCCTGTTTGCCTCAATCCAATGGAGAAGGAAATGGCAAAACTACTCCAGTATCTTTGTCAAGAAAACCCCATGGAGAGTATGGTCCACAGGGTCACGAAGAGTTGGACACAACTGAAGGATCAAACAACAACAAAATGAAAAAGTTGGACCATGTGATTTCTGAGATTTCTTCATGTTCTAAATCTATGAAACCTTCTTATTAGATAACTGGTAGCAAAAGTGATTTCATTTTCCTCCAATGAAGCAAGCAAATTGTGCTGTGGAATCAGCCTGTTGGAAAGGAGGAGTATGGTTGAATATTGGTGTAAGGGGGTGGGGGTGGGGAGTTGGGGGGGTATCACTGGGAACACAGAGCGCTGTTCTATTTTATTTGTTTTTAATCTTGTTTTTAAAGACTTCCTGCTTAATCTCCCTCAGAACAGAAGTTAGTTCTAAGGAAACAAGGAAACAAAGGCCCCAAAGACAAGATGATAAATGGGTCTGGGGAGTACAAAGCTCTTTGCTTAGCCAAGTACTTCACTCGGAAGCTGAGAATTAAGTGAATCAACTTTTGAATGAGAATGTGTAGAGTGATAACTAACTCAAGACCGGTAAGTATAAAAGTGTCTTATGTGAGTCTTGAAAACATGGTGAAAACACAGTACAAATTGTTATGCCATAAACACAATCATACCATCCATTGTAAAGTATGGTGCATCTTCCCTGTTGTGTCTTAACAATGCTCACCACTGGCCAGTCTTCTCTAATGATGGAATCTGTAACTAGAGAGGGATAAGTCTCAGGACACCAAAATGTATAGTGTGCTGACATCGGATATTTTAGTACTGTTTTGAATTTGTTTTTGTTGCGATTTGTGATTTCATATATATGGAGAAATGTCAGTGAGGAAACCCTCTTCATCACAAATCTACCTCTATTTCTAGGGATCATCTCCAGTCATCCTGATCTATATCTGGCTACTGAACCCAGATGGCTTAGGAGGAGAAAGCGAGGCTGGTGACCTTGTTCAGCCCTCTCTCACTTAAATCCAATTCACTTGCAAGTCATGGCATCAAAGGAACAACAACAACAACAATACCCTCTATTCCTAACTGCTCTATTTCTGTCAAGGGCACCACTATTGTTCCAATCATCTTGATGTATAAGTTCGCAAACTTAATGTCATTCTCAATCACTCCTTCTTCATTTCCCAATATCTAATCAGTGACCAAGATTTTTCCATTCTACCTCATTGATAGCATCTTGCACAAATCTACTATTCTGGGATGGTTTCAAAGAAACCTCAGAAAACTTATATGAACTGATGCAGAATGAAGTGAGTAAAATTGGGGGATAATTTGTAAAATAACAATATTGTAAAGACAAATTTGAAAAACTCTTGAATTCTGATCAACAAAATGACCAACCACAATTCTAGAAGACTCATGATGAAATATGTTACCTGCCTCATGATAGAGAGGTGATGGATTTGGAGTGCAACTTGAGATATTTTTTATTTGGTGGTAGTGGTGGGAATGAAAATATTTTGAGGAATTTCATTTATTTGAGGTTTTTGTTTTGTTTTGTTTTTTGGTTTGTTTGTTTTCTTGACTATACAAGTTTGTAACTAGGGTTTTATTTTTCTTGCTTTTTCCCCCTTGTGCTTTTGGGAGTTGGGGTAGTCAATGGAGAGAATGAAGGACAATCTTTATGAAAAAAGATTAAATTAAATTTAAAAAATAATAATCAAATGTCCCTTCTTTCCATTCAAACATCTGTCCCCTTGTTCATCACTTTTTCACTTCTTTTGTGGATTGTTGAAATTATCTCCAATTGTTCTTCCTGCCTCCAGTCTCTCCCTATTCCAATCCATCCTGCATCCAATGCCAAAGTCATCCTCAAAGCACGTGTTTGAGTTCCACTGCTCTAGTGCTTTCGTATTGACTGTGATCAAATACAACCTCCTCTTTTGGGGCATTTAAAACTCTTTATGGGGGACAGCTAGGTGACTCAGTGAATAGAGCACTGGCCCTGGAGTCAGGAGAACCTGAGTTCAACACTTAACACTTACTAGCCATGTGACCTTGGGCAAGTCACTTAACCCCAATTGCCCTGTCTTCCCCCCTGCAAAAAAGAAAAACAAAAAACCCTTTATGGGCTAACTTCAGCCTACCTTTTCAGATATTTTATACATTACTTCCCTTCATGTACTGCATACTCAAACTGGCTTTCATTTTGTTCTCCAATGTCAGCATTCCATCTATAGTTGGTGTGTTGTAAAGTGGAGTTCTTTAAACTATGTGGTCCTAATGGCCATAGAAAACTAGTGAGCCTTAAGCTAATATCTTCTACCCTTCCTTGTGATTCACCCAAGGTAGTACATGGATCTCATATGCAAATGAGCCAACCTCTAGAAAAGGTTACTTGGGTAAGGCCAACCTTTTTACCCTAGAAGGATCCTTTTGCTTGACCCTCATGTCCAGAGCTGTAAAATCTCCCAACACGGGCAACCTGAGACCTTGTACCTTGTGCCCTGTCCTCATGTGAATGGCCCTTTGTGGTGGAGATTCTATGTATCCTCCCTACTTAACTATGCTGTCCCCTATCCTAACCTAGTCTTTCTTTCTTTGTTTATGCTATGCTCTCTGTGGTAATAAATTGAGTTACAGTGAGTCCTAAGTATGTACTCTTTCTAAATCTTCCAGACCCAAGTTGGCTCCTTCCTGAGCTTAAGGCATGGAATCTCAATCCTATATCCTAAACTCAGTAGCCCACTGACTCATTCTAATGCATCATCTCCCAAAGCTATGCCATTGCACAGACAATAGTCTATTCCTAGAATGCACCCCCTCCTTGTTTCTAACTTTCTTCAAAGGGTGGCTAGGCAGTGTAGTGGATAGAGCTCTGGGCTTGGAGTCAGGATGACTCATCTTTGTGAATTCAAATCCAGTTTTAGACACTTACTAGCTGTGTTGCCCTAGGCAAGTCACTTAATCCTATTTGCCTCAGTTTCCTCATCTGTGACATGAGCAGAAGAAGAAAATGGTAAAACACTCCAGTATCTTAGCCAAGGAAACCCCAGATGGAGTCACAAAGAATTGGACAAGCCTCAACAAGATCAACTTTTTCTGAAGCTTTGCTCAAAGATTACTCCTATATTAGGCCTATCTAGATTTTCGCCATATGGGGTAGACTCTTAAGGAGCCAGTCTATGCTAAGCTATTCTATGGCCCTCTCACAGAGCAAGTCTGTGCTAGGGCATTCTATGGCGCTCTCATGAAGATGGAGGCAAGATGGGGTCTTATATACAGAAGAATCTAGGGGTGGTTCAAGGAAGAGCCTGGGGAGGGTCTTCAGAAGGAGCTAATGAGGTCTGGCTCCTGTAATGAGTTTGGGGAGGGACTTCAGGTGGAGTTAATGAGGTCAATGCAAGAGTGGATTGATATTTTGATAGGCTCCAGGGTGGGAAGCAGGTGGACAATGGAGGGTCAGGCTAGTAACAGAGGTTTGGGCCCAGCCACAATGAAATACTTATGGCCTCTGCAAATGCCTCCTAAAGATTCCATCAGACTTCAAGGAGAGCTCAAGGGGGTCCAGGGGAGGGGAGGGGGAAGGTTCAAGAGCCTACACCTCATCACCACCACCAAAAACAAACCAAACAAATCCCTAAACCCCTTACTTTACATTTACTTTTTTGTGCATAAATTGTGTGTACTGGTAGATACTGTGTCCAGCACAGTTGTATGGCCTAGCTACTAGCTGAATAAAATAGAGAGACAGGGACATATTCAATAGTCTATTTATTACAGAACCATTTCATACAGAGCCAAAGATACAAGGAACTTACAAGGTTTATTTTCCCTTAGCAGAAATTCTTATGTAACCAGAATGTAAGGACCTTCCTTTGGTCTCAACTACTCCCTACCTCAGCCCAAGGCTAATTACTCACTAAGACTTCATCCTAGGACCACATCCAGAGGCAGAAACAAACGGGGAGTCACAATCAAGACTTGCAAATTAACTACCCTGCACTTTCTTTAGATATTCATAGAACCAATGAAAGCACCCAACAAGATTATACTCCTTTGTGTATCTGCCTAGTGACCTCATAGAAGAGGGGAGCATTTCCTTAATGGGGCCAGGGGACCCCTGAAAATCTGGTCTACTATGGGTAGAATGTTATTTTCTCAAGTTTTATCTTTGCATCCATAATGCTTAGCACTGTGTTCAATAGACAGTAGAAGCTTAACAAGTACTTATCAACTAATCAATGTAAATTGACAACCTATTTGTCATTTATAGTTTTAGAAAGTTCCAGGGCAGCTAGGTGGCACCATGGCTAGAGCACCAGCCCTGGAGTCAAGAGGACCTGAGTTCAAATGTGACCTCAGACACTTACTACTGTGTGAGCCTGGGCAAGCCACTTTACCCCAATTGTCTCGAAAATGAAAAGTTCCCCAGACACTGAGAGGTTTATAAATAACTTGTCGAGGGTCACACAGTGTACATTGAAGGTAGAGCTTGAACTCAGGTCATCTTAACCCCGAGGTTGGAATCTTTCCATTATAGCCCAATCTATAACAGGAAGCTACCAGATTATCGACTTCCTCAGCTTCCTCTCACATCAAAAGACACATGAGTTCCTGAACAGATGTCTCATCCAGAGCATATTAGTCAGATACACAGGAAACAACATAGAGGAAGATGACCCAGAAAACAGCAGACCACCACAGCAGAGACGATTTGAAGTTCTTAGAGAGTTTATTACATCTGTCTATCTGTCTGTCTGTCCATCCATCCATCTATCTATCCAATGCATATATGTATATGTATATCTGTACATAAATACACATAGGTATATATGTGTATATATACATATACATTTTTTTATTTTTCTCCAATTACATGTTAAACAATTTTTAAATTTTGAGTTCCAAATTCTATCCCTCCCTCCTTCTTTTCCCTCCCCTCCCCTCCCTTCCCACTCCATGAGACAGTAAGCAATCAGATATAGGTTACGCATGTATAATCATGTAAGACCTTTCCAGATTAGTCATTTGATAGTTGACTTTTTATTCACTCCCTGACGCTCTTACACATAGCTCTATGATTCCTACAAAAGGATGTCCTGGATTAGTCTTTTTTTTTTTTTTTGCTTTTTGGAGGGGGGAAGGAAGTGCAATTTAGGCTAAGTGACTTGACCAAGGTCACAAAGCTAATAAGTGTTAAGTGTCTGAGGCTGGATTTGAACTGAGGTCTTCCTAACTCCTGCGCCACCTAGCCACCCCCACCCAGACTGGTCTTTAAGAGCTCTATAGTTAAGGAAGCACACGCTGGCTTTGGCAAAGCAATGTGGGCTTCAGAGTTGAAGGATTTGGATTAGAACTCCTGCTCTGCCATTTACATCTTATGTGACTTTCAGAAGGCCTCCTAACCTCCCTGATTCTCAGTTTCTTCTGCATCTGTCAAATGAAAAGTTTGCACCAGATGACCTCTGAAGTTCTTTCTTGCTTTAAATCTAGGAGCATATGAGCTGCTGGGGTACAGTCTCAGCTGTGTGCCTCTGCCCCTATGCCTTTTACTAACAATAGAACTGAAAACATGGGCATCATCCTCGTATCCTGGCAACAGCATGATGATGGAATTGTGCTGTAGTTTTCAAAAATGGCTTGGCTGTAAAAATTATTTTTGACCAGAAGAATGTACATGGCCCCACCCATGCTTGCTAAGGCATTTCTCCCCCTTCACCAGCTTGCTGGGTGAGGGGTAGACATGCCTTATTGAAGCAAACATGTTCAGTGTTCCCAAGGAGCAAAAATTCCAGTGAAAACACACTAGATGGTGCCAGCAACAAGGAACCTATTTTCTTATTCCTGTGTCCTTTTCTATGCTCTCCTGGAACTCCTCCCAAACATAACATCAACCCCAGCACTTCAGGTACAGTGAGGCACACCGGAGAGATTCCATGGATGTGGCATTATTAAGATCCAGGTTCCAATCCTGTGTAAGAAATTTGCTAGGTCTATGATTCTCACCATCCACTTATCCACTCTGATCCTCAGTTTACTCCTCAATAAAATGGGAATAATAAAAGCACCTATCTCACAAGGCTGTTGTGAGAGGATCACATGAGATAATGTTTATAATGTAAACCTTTTTGTTTAGTTAGTCAGGTCTGACTCTTTGTGACCCCATTGGGGGTTTTCATGGCAAAGATACTGGAGTGGTTTGCCATTTCCTTTTCCAGCTCATTTTACTGATGGGGAAACTGAGACAAACAAGGTTAAGGTACTTGCCCAGGGTCACACAGATAGGAAGTATCTGAGATGCATTTGAACTCTGGTCCTCCTGACCCTAATGCCAGCTGTCTATCCACTGAGCTGCCCTTGTAAGCCTTAAATCCTAATTTGAGCTTCTATTAGCATTGGTCTGGAGGAAATAGGCTTATTACATCCCAGCCATTCTTAGCTCTAGCTAGCATATTTATTATTTCCCCAGAGGGTCAACTTTTTTATCATTTTTATCAGGAACTTTAGTAACATCCACAAATATGAATATTCTTATGGTAAATAACAGAAAAGGATTATATATGAAACCATGGATATTCTTTACAAACAGCTTATTCTTTAAGT
>CM053594.1:328027901-328043009 GCA_028646575.1 Pseudocheirus occidentalis
CTTACTAAGACACACACACAGGAACAATAAGACTACATCTATTAAATATTCTTTATAGAAATAAAGGTAGACTTAAATATATGGGAGAAATGTTTGTTGGATAGGTAGAACCAATATAATATAAATGGCAATATTCCCTAGATTAATTTGTTTTTTCAGTGTCATTCCAATGAAAGCACTAAAAAATTACTCTCTAAAAGACTGCAAAAATAATAAAATTCATGTGGAGAAGCAAAAGGTGGAGAAGCTCAAGGGAAATAATAAAAAATATGGGAAAGAAGGGGACATAACAGTATCTGATCTTAAATTGTACTGCAAAGTAGTTATCATCAAGACTATTTGGTATTGGTTAAAAAAAATTCAAGGGGGTGGAGTCAAGATGGTGGAATAAAGGCAGGGACTTGCTTGATCTCTCCCCCAGCTCCTCCAAATACTTTTAAAAATTACTTAACCAAATTCTAGAGGAGCAGAACACACAAAAAGACAGAATAAAGCAAATTTCTGGCCCAAGACAGCTTGGAAAGTCAGCAGGAAAGGTCTGTTGCACCAGGGTAAGAGAAGAGTACAGTCCAGCAGAGGCTGCACCAAAACAGCCCTGGCCCCAGGAAACGAGGAACAGGCCTTGGGAGTGACTGAATCAGCAGTGGCAGTGGCAGTGGCAGCCACAGTGGTTGCTTTTGGAGCTCCCAGTCCACAGATAATAAGAGGATCAAACATTTGGTTGGAAGGAAATTGTAGGGATCTTTTTACTAGCACTGAGGTAAGACTCTGTTGCTTTGCCTATGCTAAGATCCAGATCGCAGTTTCATTTGGTGGTACCAGGACTAGGAGGAGCACTAGAATAGCAGAACTTGTACCAGCAGTGGAACATGCACCCTCCTCACAGTACCAGGGATGAGAATGCTTGTAGTCACTCATAGACCAGAACACAGGCCAGGAGAGGAGTAAACACCTCTCCTTAGATCATACCACCTTCAAAGAACTAAAAACTTACAGGTCCCTAGAAGTATCTCTGAAAACAGCTGCACAAAACTCCTGAAGCTTGGCACAGTGCACCTTCCAACCTGAGAGCAGAGCCCTACTGTAGGAAAGACTTAAAAGTTCACTAATAGTCTGGGAAAATGGACAAACAATGGGTAAAAATACTCTGACTATTGAAAGTTATTATGGTGACAAGAAATATCAAAACACACACTCAGAAAAAGACATCAAAGTCAAAGCTCCTACATCCAAAACCTCCAATAAAAATATGATTTGGTCTCGGGCCATAGAAGGGCTCAAAAAGGATTTAAAAAATCAAGTATGAGAGGCAGAGGAAAAATTGGAAATGGAAATAAGAGTGATGCAAGAAAATCATGAAAAATGAATCAACAGCTTGGTAAAGAAGACACAAAAAATACTTAAGAAAATAGCATGTTAAAAACAGACTGGGCCAAATGGTAAAAGGAGTCCAAAAAATCAATAAGGAGAAAAATACTTTAAGAAGCAAATTAGTCAAGTGAAAAAGGAGAATCAAAAGCTCACTAAAGAAAATAATTCCTTAAAAATCAGAAGGCAGCAAATAGAAGCTAATGAGGAAACTTTATGAGGAATCAAGAAGCAATAAAACAAAACCAGAAAAATGAAAAAATAGAAGACAATGTGAAATATCTCATTGGAAAAACAACTGACCTGGAAAAATAGGTCCAGGAGAAATAATATGAAAATTATTGAACTACCTGAAAGACATGACCGAAAAAAAGAACCTAGACATTATCTTTCAAGAAATTATCAAGGAAAACTGCCCTAATATGCTAGAACCAGAGGGTAAAATAGAAACTGAAACTACCAGTCATCTCCTGAAAGGAATGCCAAAATGAAAACTCCCAGGAATATTGTAGCCAAATTCCACAGTTTCCAGATCAGGGAGAATATATTGCAAACAGCCAGAAAGAAATAATTCAAGTATAGTAGAACCACAGTCAGGATAACTCAAGATTTAGCAGCTCCTACGTTAAAGGACTGTATGGCTTGAAACATGATGTTCTAGAAGTCAAAGGGGCTAGAATTACTACTAGAATCACCAACCCAGCAAGTTTGAGTATAATCCTTCAGGAGGAAAAATAGATATTCAATGAGTTAGAGGACTTTCAAGCAGTCTTGATGAAAAGATTATTCTAAATAGAAAATTTGACTTTGAAATATAAGACTCAAAAGAAACATAAAGAGGTAAACCAGAAAGAGAAATCATAAAGGACTTAATGAGTTTAAACTATATTCCTACATGGGAAGATGATATTTGTAACTCATAAGACCTTTCTTACTATTAGGGTGGTTAGAAGAGGTATAGAGAGAGAGGCGGCACAAGTGTGAGTTGAATGTGAAGGGATAATATCTAAAAAATAAAATTAAAGGGAGAGAGAGAGAAATGTATTGGGAGAAAGAAAAAGGGAGAAGTAGAATGGGGTAAATTACCTCAAAAGAGGCAAGAAAAAAGTTTTTACAGTGGAGGGGAAGAGAGGGGAAGGTGAAAGGGAGTGAGTGAATCTTACTCTCATCAGAATTGACTTACACACTCATTTGGGTATAGAACTACACTACAGGAAAGTAGGAATGGAAGAGTGTGGGGAGCCGATCACGGGGAGCCCTGCCATCCAGCGGCAGGGCTGAGAAAGTATGGGAGTCCTGCTGTCCCCAGACAGACAGGGCTGAGAAAGAATCACTGACCCAGAGGCTGATAGTGGGTGCATAAAAGAAGAGACAGGACTCTCTGAATGGTGAAAGTAAAAATCCAATTTTATTACCCTGTGTCCAGGCTTTTATTGGACTTTTCTTAACTGTTTTCCCCTGCGGACACTGCATACTTCTTCGAGCCAGGCTCTGAGTGTAAATGCTATGCTTATCTCAAGAACCTAATCCTCACACCTGTATGTCTACACTTTCCTGGGGATGGGGAACCAATTCAGGCCCATCAGTAGGCCAAACACCTGAGAGGGCTTGTTCAGCCATCAGGGTCAGAGTACCACTGGCCTGTAGTCCTCAGCAGAAGGGGATAAGAGAAGTGGGGGGTGATAGAAGGGAGGGCAGATTGGGGGAGGAGGTAATCAGAAGCAAAACACTTTTGAGGAGGGACAGAGTAAGAGGGAGAAAGAGAATAAATTAAATGGGGGGGAATAGGATAGAGGGAAATACAGTTAGCAATAGTAACTGTGAAAAAATTTTTGAATCAAGTTTCTCTATAAAGGCCTCCTTTCTCAAACATATAGAGAACTGAGTCAAATTTATAAAAATAAGAGCCATTCCCCAATTAATAGATGATCAAAAGATATGATTAGTTTTCAGATGGAGTAATAAAAGTTATCCATAGCCTCATGAAAAAATACTCTAACTCACTATTGATTGAAGAAATGCAAATTAAAACAATTCTGAGGTACTACCTCATACCTATTTGATTGGCTAATAGGACAGAAAAATAAATGACAAATGCTGGAGAGGATATGGAGAAAATGATTTTAATGCACCGTTGGTAAGTTATGAACTGACTCAACCATTCTGTAGAACAATTTGGAACTCTGCCCAAAGGACTATAAAACCACATATACCCTTTGACCTAGCAATATCACTACTAGATCTGTATCCCAAAAGAGAAAAAAGAAACAAAAAGGAAAAGGATCTATATGTACAAAAAATATTTATAGCAGATCTTTTATGGGGGTAAAAATTGGAAGCTGAGGGGATGCCTGTCAATTGAGGAATAGCTAAACAAGTTATGGTATGTGATTATGATGGAATACTATTGTACTCTAAGAAATGATGAGCAGGAAGCTCTCAGAAAAACCTGAAAAGACTTGCATAGACTGATGCAAAGTGAAATGTACTGTGTACAAAGTAACAATGTTGTAAGATGATCAGCTGTGAATGAGTTAACTGTTCTCAGCACTGCAATGATCCAAGACAACTCTGAAAGATTTATGATGAAAAATGCTCTCCATCCCCAGAGAAAGAACTGATGGTATCTGAATGCAGATCGAAGCATACTTTTTTAAACTTCATTTTTCTTGAGTTTTTTTTAGTTTGTTTTTTTTTCATAACATGACTATTATGGATATGTTTTGCATGATTACAAATGTATAACCTATATTGAATTGCTTTCCTTCTCAAAGAAGTGGAGTGGGGAAGCAGAAAGGGAGAGAATTTGGAATTCAAATTTTTAAAAAGGAATGTTAAAAATAGTTTTTACATGTAACTGGGGAAAAATAAAATACTAAATTAAAAAAATTCATTGTTGAGTAGAATAGGTTATATATACAATATACAGAAAGCAAACAAACTTAGTAGACCTTAGCAGTTTAATAAGTCCAACTAACATAGTTACTGGAGCTGAGTTTCTTTCACTAGTGGTCAAAAAGTACTGGGAAAACTAGAAAGGAATCTTGCAGAAAATATACTTAGACCAATACCTCACACCATACACCAAGGTATATTCCAAATATGCACATGACTTGACCATAAAAGGTCATATCATAAACAAATTAGAGAAGTAAGAAAGAAATTACCTTTCCTATCTATAGATGAAGGAAGAGTTCACAACCAAATTAGGAATAGGTGGTAACAAAAGATAAAATTGTCAATTTTGATTAACAATATTAAAAAGGTTTTGACAAAAAATACCTATTGTAATTAAAATTAGAAGAAAAGCAGTTAAATGGGGGAATAGACATTTGTAAGAAATTTTTCTGATAAATATATCATTTCCAGTGTAAATTTCACAAAAACAAATCATTTCTTAATATATATGGTTAAAATATATGAACAGGTCATCTCAAAGAGAGTAATCCAAGATACCAACAGAAGTGTGGAAAATGTTCCAAATCACTAAAATGGAAGCAATTCTGAGATTCCACTTCATACCTATGAGATTGGCAAAAATGATCCCCAAAAGAATATTAATGTACTGTTTCCAGAGCTATGAATTAGTTCAATTATTCCGGAAAAAAATTTGGAAGTATAACACTCTCCCCAAAGAATGAATATAATAGAAAATTATTGTGTGATAAAAATATGACAAAATGTGAAGTTTTAGAGGAAACTGGGAAGACCTCTACGTACTGATACAGAGTGAGCAAAAAAAGAACTGTTTATATGATAGCAACATTAGAGAGAAAAACGACTTCAAAAGACTTTAGAACTCTGATCAACATAATGATTCATCATGAATCCAAAAGAATGAAAATGAATTTAAAATGTAGAAATCCACATTTTGAATATGGTTGATGTGGGTCATTGTTTTGCCAGATTATACAACAAAAATATTTGTCATTTATTTCAAATATTATAATATTTGAACAGTGCTATACATAGGATAACTCATTTGCTCCTCACAACAACCCCAAGAGAAGTGCTATTAGATTTTACGTTTTACAGATGAAGAAACTGAGGCTGAGAAAGTGACTTGCCTAGAGTCAAACAGCTAGAAAGTGTTTGAGATAGGATTCAAGGGTCTTCTTGAATTTAATTCCTATGTTTTATCTATTGCACCACCTAGATGTTATTATGTATTGATGCCTTTGTTTTAGAGGGTTTTGTTTAATTTGCTTGATGTGGGGAAGGAGGTAAGAAGGAGCAACAATTTAACTTTTCAAAAAATAGATGTTACTTAAAACTAATGAACTATTAAAATATTGCATTACTCTGGTTCTAATGGGAAAGTTGAGCTCCTCTAAGACTTTGCTGGTCACCTAGAAGTCCACCAATGACGTTTCTGGAAAGACCTGGAGAGAAGGGTAGAGAAAATGCTATTCTATAACTGACTAGGGGAGGTGGACCTCCTTTTAAGCAACAGCTGTGTTCCTCTAAAAAAATGTGTGTAAATCAAATTTGGTCAGATCCCACCCTTCACAGTGTAATTTCTGAGATGCTTGATCTTTAATTGATGATATGGTGAATGATATGGCATATTCGATATACGCATGTGTGATTGCAGCAAAGTGTCTGCTATTTTTTATTTATCTATGTCGAGCAAGCTATTACTGATGTCACAGAATTTTACGGGAGGAAGGAACTTCAGAACTTACCTGGTCTAATCCATACCTGAACCAGGATCCTCATTATGTTTTAGCCTACAAGACTCTTTTGTAATTTTGTATTTTTCGGAAGACTTTTAATGAAATAGGGAACCCATGACCTCCAAAGGTGTTCATTCTACTTTTGGATAACTCTAATCATTAGAAGGTTTTTCTTTATATCAAAGTTAATTTTTTTTTCTTTTTTGTAACTTTCACCCCCATTGCTTTTGATTCTTTCTTTTGGGACCAAACAGAACAAGTCTCATTTTTTCCCCCATAAGACAGTCCTTTAATACTAGAAAGCAACTATTTAGTCTTCTCTGCTTCAAGTTTTCACTTCTTCAGGCTAAACATTCTAACTAATGAAGAAGTGTGTGTGTGTGTGTGTGTGTGTGTGTGTGTGTGTGTGGTGTGTACTTAGAAGGGGGATGAGTTTCCCTTCCCCCAAGCTCAGCTGATAGGATGTAATCACAGATGATAAAATATGATTGTGCTAACAAGGTATTAACCTCCTGTTTTTCCTTTATGAAGTAAGAATATCTTTCTCTGATTAAGACAGAAGGTAGGAAACAATTGGACAAACAATGATTGGCCATGTCCTAAGGCAGCAGGCCAATCAGCTGGAGGGAGTTATCCCAGCTAGACTATAAAGAGAGGAAGGACAGTGAGGTCTAGTAATACAGGACCTCAGTGTCCTTACCTCTCCAATGAATGGATGGGACCAAATGACCTCTAAGGCTTCTGCCAGTTCTAAATTTATGGATCAGTGTGGAGTGAAGAAGAATAATAGGAATAATCAACATCCATGTAATGCTGTGTTCAGTGCCTTACAGATGCTGTCTCATTTGATCCTCCCAATGACCCTGCAAGGTGGTGCTATTATTACCCCCATTTTACAGATGAAAAAATAAACAAATAGAGGTTAAGTGGCTTGCTCAAGGTCACACAGCTAATGAGCATCTGAAGCCAGTTTTGAACTCAATTCTTCTTGACTCCAGACCCAGAGCTCTATTCATTTCCCTACCTAGCTGCACAGGTATGAATGAGAGGACTCAAGGTTGAGAAACTGCTTAGCAGGGTTTCTAAGAATGGATTGAATTTGTTTCTCAAAAAAAAAAAACCATGCATTTTAGCGTTGTTAGTTACCAAGTGTGACACTGTCTACAGATAAAATAGGCTTGATGATGTTAGAAATAACAGAAGAACCAAAGAAAGAGAGGAAGGAAGGAAGGAAGGAAGGAAGGAAGGAAGGAAGGAAGGAAGGAAGGAAGGAAGGAAGGTTTGTACATGGTGTCAGTTGGAGAAATGAGAGAGTGGCATTGTTTGTATTTCATGTCAGTTGGATAAAGAGCAATATAGTGGTTTATCCACAGGCATAGAATAAATTAGATATGTATTTTTATTTATTAGATATTTAATTAGAAATAAATACAATAAAAAGTAAAATAAATAAATATATTAAAAGGTAGTAGGATGGCTCCAAGGACTTTTGAAAAGAAAATGGGATGGGTCTCTTCCATCTCTGACAGTCTATCATTCCAGGAATCTAAACATCTCTCCTGTTCCTCTTCCTCCAGGAGGCACTAGCTGAAATTACATCTGCTCCCTAAGCAGAGAAAGATCTTTCAGTCCATGTTCTTCTTCAACAATCCTTTCTTTTGTGCACAAAACAGATGTGAAACGTCACCCTTCAGTCCCAACATAACAAATGCATCATCATCCAAAGGACCAGCCATGGAGTCTGCTGGCATCCACAGTGATGGGTAACCACAAGAAGAAACAGCAAACACTCCAAAATCCCAAGTGCTGAGTCACCCTACAACTCAACACCTTCCCTCCCCAACTGGGCTGTTGTTAATGAGATGTCCATCTTACTTCAGAGTCTCTATTTCACGAGAGTAGATAAATACTTTTTTTTTTTAATGGCTCTATTAACTAGAGAAGAGAGAGAAGAAGTCCTTTTAGGCCAACGCCTTTTAATGACTCTTACTCACTAAATGGGAGAAAGGGAATGACTTTACTTTTGAAATTGAGACTTGGCAAAAATTTATGGGAGGAAGAGCCAGGATAAAATTAGTCTCTCTGACTCACTCTCCCTTCCCCCCCCCACCCCAAATGCTGCTGGGAGCATTTTATATACATCTTTTATTGTTGTTGTTGTTTTCCTTCTTTTTGAATCTGAAGCAAGAAGAAATCTCCTGCAGGTGAAACAGGTGCTGTTTCAGGCAAAGAAACACCCAAATCTGCTGCTTTCTGAAGGAAAGCTATGGAAACCAATGTGCGTAGGGAAAAATGAAGCTGCTTTCCTATTTCTAAAGGAGGGATGAAACAAGAATCCTGGTACTCTTCCCTATGATGAGATAATAGTTTTCAGAAGAGGCTCCAAGTAAAAGTCCTATCACTGAAACCCTTCCTCCCATTGGTGGGAATAATAATTACTCACATTTGTATATTCTTTAAATTTTACAAAGAGTTTCCCTTATAAGAACCCTGCAAAGTAGGGCACTACAAGTACAACTGTGCTCATTTTATAGATGATGAAATAAATCTATGCTCAAAGTTGTAAAATGACTTGGCCAAAGTGAAACAGCTGGTATGTGTCAAAGTCAAGATTTCCACCCTGGTCTCTTCCCCTCAATCCTTGTCCCACACATTGTCTGATTCCTTGATTTGGCCAATAGAAGGAAAAATAAATGGGAAGAGTGAAAAGAAAGGGAAGGGAGTACCAATCACTATTGGTTAGAACATTAGATTGGAATCAAGAGACCTGAGTTTTTAATTTTGCTCTGCCAAGCATCATCTGTACTGTGAATATGCACAGAGATGCTTCTGTTCATCCTTGGTGGGGGAAAAATTGTCTTAGGAGGTGATTATACCAATGAAAATCAGTTTCCAAGGCACTAGAATCAGAGAATCTCAGAACTGAATGAGACCTTAGGAATTATCTAGCACAACTTTGGTTGGATACATAAATCTACCCTATGACATCCTTGTTGAGTTTCCTAGGTTCTGCTTTAAGGCTGTCGCTTCAGCCACCAGTTTCAGGAAGTTGGGAATTCCCCATGGCAATGAAAGCACAGGTCTGGTCCTTGTCCCTTTTCCTTTGAATACATTCCCCAAGGTAAACTTTAAGGAGCTGAAAACTTCCAAGGGTTCACCTTCCTTATTTCATCTTGATTTATATCTGGGTCCAATTTAGTTGAAAGTTAGAAGCAGACATTTTGTTTTCAGAGGGGAAATAAAAACTATGATGATGACTAGCATTCAGATAGGGTCTTAAGTCTGCCAAGCAGTTTGTAAATATCATCTCATTGAAATCTCACAAGAACCCTGGAAGGGAGGTTTATCCCCATATTACCCCCATTTCACAGATGAGGAAACTGAGGTAAACAGAGGTTAAGTGACTTGTCCTGTATCACAAAACTATTACAGGGATAATACCATTAAATTTCTCAGATTTGTGAACTGATCTAAGCATTTTGGAGAGCAATTCAGAATTATGCCCAAAGGGCTATAAAAATGTGCATACCCTTTGACTCTGAAATACAGCTTCTAGGACTGTATCCCAAAGAGATCATACAAATGGAGAAAATGTACAAAAATATTTAAAGCAGCTTTTTTGTGGTATCCAAGTACTGGAAATTGAGAGGATGCCCATCAATTAGGGAATGGCTGAATAAGTGGTGGCATATAAGAAATGATGAATAGATGGACTTCAGAAAAACCTGGAAAGACTTATATGAACTGAAGCTGAGTGAAGTGACCAGAACCAGGAGAGCATTATATATACAGCATCAGCCACATTGTGCAATGACTAACTGATAGATTTGGCTCTTCTCAGCAAAGCAACGTTTGAAGACAACTACAAAAGCCTCATGATGGAAAATGCTCTGAATTATTGAGTCTGAATGCAGATTGAAGCATAGTAGTTGCTCTCTCTCTTTTTTGTTTTATTTTGCTTTGTTTCTTCTTTCTTGTGGCTCATTCCACTGGTTATAATTCTTCTTTGCAACATGACTAATGTGAAAATATATTTAATGTGAATGTATGTGTAGAGCCTATATCAGATTGCATGTCGTCTTGGGGAGCAGAGAGGGGAAGGTAGAAAACATAAAACTCAAAAGCTTGTGGAACTGAATGTTGTAAACTAAAAATAAACAACTTAATTAAAAAATTCTTTCTACACATTCACATCATAGATCATGAAAATGTTTGTCAAAGCCGGAACTAAAATCCATGTTTTCTGATTTTCAAACTAATATTCTAACCACTAGAAATTGGCCTGCCCCTCCCTCTTTTCACTCCTCTGGCTTTGTTTCTCTTCCAGTGACTAAACAAAGGAATTAGGATGTGAAGGCAATGTGCCAGACACTGAGGGTAGGAGACCTAGGTTGAAATTTTGACCTTGACACATATTAGCTATTTCACCAGGGCCAAATCATTTTATCCTCTTGAATTATTAAGTATGTGTGGTCGGATTTGAACACAAGCCTTTCCAGTTTCAAATCCAGTGTTCTTGCAAATATACTGACCAGCTGCCTAAGAATGTAAACTGCCACCACCATAACATAATGAGGAACTCGAATAACTAATCAAATGAAATATCCTTGAGCCAGCACATATATACAGGCAGTAAAAAGTCAAGAATTTGTGCACACTCCAAGTATACTGTAAATAAGGATCTTAAACACACACACACACATACACACACACACACACAAACACACACACAAACACACACACACATCTTCTGCCTGTCATTGATCAATCCCTTTCTGTTCTCTTTTGGGGAAAGTTCTTGATAAAAGCACACATACTTCAAGATGACTAACAGCTGATTTCCAATACTGGCATTATGGCTGACCAGACAACTATCATTCATGGAAGGGCATTCTGAATAAACATCTTTACTTTGGAATTTCTTTTGTCTCCAAAATTTCCCAGTGCTTTATGTATTCTCTGATTTCTAGGACTCCAAGTAGGCTACAGCATATCAGTGATGTCTTGATGAGAAGAGGAAGAAATAATTCCTTCTTAGGTTACCCAATTCATTCATTCATTCAAAAAGCATTCATTTTTATGTGCCAAATACTGTAGTAGGCACTGAGAATATAAAGACACAAAAACTTTCCCTGTCCTCAGCTGTATGACATTCTATGGGTGGAAGAGATCATATTTGTTTGCTTGTTTTCCTTTTGGATCAGATTTGCTGTTTATTAGTTCAGGGAATTTTTGAGGTGAAATGTTTTTCTTCTAATGCAAATTGTATCTGTTTTGTAAATTATACTCTTACATAGTTTTATGTTAATGAAATCACAGATCTGGTCCCATTTCATATTATACAGAGCAGTGCAAGGAAAGGTTTGGAGTTACTACTCAATCAATAAGCATTATTGCATGCCTACTATGTGTTAGGCACTGTGCAATGTGCTAGGGACATGAAGACAAAAATGTAACATCCTCAAGTTTTTTGAGCAAGTTTCCTTCTACTGCTTTGCATTAACTGAAACTTGATTCAGTCCTGAGATCTATTGCCTAAAATAGGACTAGATCAAATAAACCTGCCAGAAACCTTGAACTTGTATTAATGGGAAAGGTTGATATGTCCCCATGGCCAAGGAATTCATCACTTGCTGGCCAACTTACTAGTACTCAGCTCCTCTGTACTTAACTACATTAATTGGACAAATACATTCATTTTTGTTCTGTTTGTATATATATATATATATATAATCTATTACAAACACCTCCTAAAATCATAGTCCAACCCTTCCTTTTTTAAGGAAGAAAAAGACACTTAGAGAGGTGAAAGAAGCCCAAGGTTACATAGATATTTAATATAGAACTTACATTAAAGGGGAAAATAAGTATCTTCAGGAACATAACTAAGAATTATTTTGCCAGGTACAAATTTAGTCGGGGGGGGGGAGAGGGGAAGGAAGCAAAGGCACAGAGAACAGTGAAACAATTTGTGTCATGAGGTGGGGAAACCTGGGGATGAGCGTCAGGAGAAAAATATGACAACAGAGCCCTGGATATACAAGTTTAGGTCAGTGGCATGGAGCAATGGGTGTAGGATGCCTATTTCAGGTAAGTAATATATTTCCTGCTCACCAGAAGCACTGCCCTCTCATGAAGTAAATATTCCTTTTCCCCCATGTTGGCACCTTGGCACAAAGCCCATGTTGCCCCCAGTTGGTTATTGCTTTGAGTGTTCTGAATAGTGGTCAAGTGCCTGTTCCATTATTCCATATTGCCTTAAGTTTGTATGAACTAATGTCACTTCTCAGTCACTGACTACAAAATAAGAGGCCATTATCCCTACCTGTTCCCCAGTAGAAACTTTCACTCCAACCCTGGAACCCACATCTTGGATTCTGATAGGCTTCTGAGGTTTTGCCATGTCTTATACAGAACCAGGCCTTTATCTTACTTCCTGGCTATCAGTACTACCAGTCCCATAAATACCCTTCCCTATTGTAACTCTCCTTTCTGGGCTTTCTTTCTGTGTGTCTTCTCTTCATAATGTCATCTTATATTAGACTATAAGCTCTTAGAGGGCAGTGACTGATTTGCTTGATTATACTTGTATCCCTACCTCTAAGTACAGTGTCTGTCACATAATAATAATAACAAATTCTAAAAATATACTTAATTTTAAAAATGTCTTCTCTCCCTCTCCCCCTTCCTCCCTCCCTCCCTCTCTCTCTCTCTCTCTCTCTCACTCTCTCTCTCTTTCTCACTCTCTCACTCTCTCTCTCTCACTCTCTCACTCTCTCTCTTTCTCTCTCTCATCATTATTTGCGTTTTTCAGTAAGTACTAATATGGAAGATAGTCAACTAGTATAATATTGAATGACTAACCAAATGAATTAGGTTGGAAAATCTTCTTGAATGCAGGAAATAAATCACGAGCAGAATATTTGATGAAGGAAGTTCATTATACAGCCTTGTATCCAAGTCTGATCACCCTTTTGGTTTTCTTTAGTGAAATTAATCAGGTAGAGTAACATAATTATTCTTGTTTATCAGTTTCTCTATTGATGTTAGGAGTCCTAACGTGTCAAATAATTTGTATTTTATGTCACAAAGTGATTCTTATCTTACCATCCCACAAAAGGTCAACAGACAGATGGCAGACACAACTAGCCTATAATATCCATCTCATGTTGATCTACGCACAAGAAGCCACATGAAGACATGGCATTGAGAAGACATGATTGGAAAAGGAGGCAAGCTGGTAATGAGAAATTAGTGTGGTCCAGGGAAAGGAGCACTGACACTAGAGTCAGAGGACTTGAGTTTCTCCAATATTTATGATCTGTGAGACTTTGGGCAAGTCACTTAACCTCCGTGAGTCTCAGGTTCCTCATATTTAAAATAAGAGGGTTGGACTAACTATGTAATAAGAGAAAAGAATTAACAAACAGCCAACCCACATGAAGATGAAATGTAAAATGACTTAGAACAGCAGTCTTCAAAGTGTGAAGGAACCATGGTGGGTCTCCAAGATCAGAGAGGACCTATAAAGAAAAATAACTATTTTGATAAAAATCCCTTTATTGTTATCCAGTCATGTCTGACTCTCCATGACTCCATAGGAGGTCTTCTTGCCAAAGATATGAGAGTAGTTTCCCATTTCCTTCTACATCTCATTTTTACAGATAAAGAAACTGAGGCAAACAGGGTTAAGTGACTTACCCAGGGTCATATAGCTAGTAAATGTCTGAAACCAGATTTGAACTGACTGCAGGCCTGGCACTCTATCCACTGTGTCATCAAGTTGCCCTATTATACATAGCATAAAAACATTAAGACATTCTATTATTGTAAATACTTATAGATATAATCAACATAAACAAAAGCTTTTGGGAGTCCTTAATAATTTCAAGATGGTAAAGAGGGCAAGAGATCAAAATGTTTGAGAAGACGGCCTCTAGCAGAGTGGTTGTCAAAATTTTGGATCTCAGAACCTATTTATACTCTTGAAAATTATTGAGAGGGGGCAGAACCAAGATGGTGGTGTAGGAGCAGGAACACTCTGTGAGCTCCCCCCATAACCACCTCAAATACCTATGAAATATGACTCTAATCAAATTTTAGAGCTACAGAGCCCACAAAATGACAGAGAGAAACAAATCTCCTGCTGAAGGCAGCCTGGCAGGCCTACAGGAAGGGTCCATTGAAGCATGCTGGGAGAAGAGCCCCTCAGGAGCCCAACCTAACCCTGTGGGAGCCCGTGGTTTTAGCCACAGAGCAGCCCTGACCAGCATCAGCTGGAGAGGACTTCAGGAGACAACAGCAGTTGTGGCAGTTTCCATAATCAACATAATCAACCCATAAATGCCAAAGACAAAGTAAAAGGCCAGTGAAGAACTCTGTTGGAACTGGGGAGGATGGAGTGCAATCCAGCCTACGCCCCCAGAGCAAGAAGTGGCAGAGGAGCCATGGCCATACAGCCACCTCCACATGGCTGCTTCAGAGCTCCTGGTCTGCAGATCATAAGGAGACCAGGCAGCCATTCACAGGGTAATTGCTCTTGCCTTAAACTACCAGGATCTGGATTGTGGTCTTGGGTGGTGGTCCTGAGGTATGTGACCAGTGAGCCAGAGCTTGTGGGGGCTGTAGAGAGGGCACAAAACTAATAGCTCTGGCAACTGCGAAAATCCCAGTGATTTAGGACAAAGCTCTCCTCTCTGGAAGCATAGTTCTACTGTGGCAAAGAGCTCTAAAGTCAAGTGATTGAGTGGCAAAATGAGCAAGCAAAGGAAGCAAAGCAAGCACAGCAATCAAACCTTAGATTCCCTTTTTGGGGACAAAAAGGATCAAAGCATGGAATGGAAGGAAGACAGTGAAGTCAGAACTCCTGCACCAAAAGCTTCCAAGAAAAATATGAATTGGTTATAGGCCAATGAGGAGCAAGAAAGTTTTGAAAATCAAGTAAGAGAAGTGGAGGAAAAATTGGGAAGAGAAAGGAGAATGATGCAAGAAAATCATGAAAAGAGAATCAACAACCTGACTGAAGAAAATAACACCTTAAAAAACAGATTAACTCAAATGGCAA
>CM053594.1:328043509-328079977 GCA_028646575.1 Pseudocheirus occidentalis
TTTTTTTTAAAAGAAAGAAAACAAAGGACAAGCAACCTCACAGGCCCAAATGTTTCAATTGGTACTGAAATTTATATCCGTCTACACTAAGATCCCTGATTTCCTATAACTTTCCAAATTCTTCTAGCTCCAGTATTCACCCCTTCTTCTTGATACTCCTATCACTTCCTTATAGAAAAGTTTTCATGAGTATAGTTAGGTAGTGTAATAGATACAGTGTTGGACTTAGAGTAAGGAAGACCTGAGTCTGAAAACAGCCTCAGAAACTCATTAACTGCAACTGTGTCACCTTGGGCAAGTCACTTAACTTCTATCAGAGTTGGTTTCCTCAACTGGAAAATGAAGATAATAACCTGACTACCAAGGTTATTGTGAAGATCAGATGAGCAAAAGCATGTTAAAGCTCTTGGTAAACCTTAAAGCACAGTATAAATGCTTGCTATTATGGAATGCATTCATTTACAAAGGGAGAAGGAATTCATAAATAATGCATGAAATCATAGTGGTATGAAATGATCTCCCCAGCGTTTCCCCCAGTGCCTACCATACCACCTGTTCCATTCTCCCATTGTGTTAACCAGGCTGTAATGAGGACCCTTGGACTGTGCCTCATAAGTTTTCCTCCTTGTGGGTACCAGTAATGTCTCTGTGCTCCAAAATGTTCTTCCTGCCTTTGGTTTTACCCACTTTTGTCTGTGCTTGGGAAAGACCATTCGTTATATTATCGATAATAACCTCTACACACCTGCAACTAATTAGCAAAGTATCCCTATGCCTTTCTGGCTCTGTCTCTCTGCCCACACGCGATGTATCAGTATGATCCTAATGAGCTGATCCTGGGGAGAGAAAAATGATGTGTGCGTGTAACTGGGGAACTACACTCCAGTCTGTCTATAGATTAGTACTTCAAAAAGACATCTCATTTCCACATAGAACTCTAATCTTGGAGAGTCATAAGGGATAGCAAAGTTATGTTTGTTTAGAAGTAAAAACTATGATGCTAATGAACTCAGTTTGTTCTGGACACTATGACATATTAACTTTAGTTAGATTTTTTTTTCAATTACCAAGTTTTCTTTCCTTCCCCCCTCACTGGAAAAAGAAAGAAAAAACTCCTGTAACAAATGAGTACGGTCAAACAAAACAAAATCCCCCATTGGTCATGTTCAAAAATGTATGTCTCATTCTGCAAGTTGGATTTCTTTATCCAGTTAACCCTACCAAAGGGCATGGCCTTTCAGGGAGGCTTGAGATCCCAGAGACAGCTCTTGCTACTTCATACAAATCCCTTGTCTCTGGTCTTAGAAGGAGGAAAGTTGGGGGGGGGGGGAAGGTGAGTAAAAGGTGGACTACACTGGAGTTGACATCCCCAGGCTCCAGAGCCAAACATTATATTTTTAGTGTGAGCATTAACACCATGGAAATAGCAAATCACTGTAAATCAGCCTCAGTTTGTTGGGTTTTTAAATTTTTCTCTAGACTTAAGAGTGATGGAGAAAATGTGAATAATGCAGATCAAACTTTAAAATGTGTCTTGGCTTTTCAATGTACTGATTGTTAAACATTTACCAGCAAACTTTGGAGGGAGTAGGGCTATGCAGCAGTTCTTTTGAAAAAGATCTGGGGATTTTAGTGGACACAAGTTCAATATGAGTTAAAAGCTTTTTATGACAGACAAAAATAAGTTTATGTGACCTCAGGTTCCTTGCAAGGCAGATTGTTGTTTGTCCTCTGTTCTCTAAGAGGGCAATGACATCACAAGGGTAACGTCTCGACTTGTAAGTGGATGGGCTTTAAGTGAGTCCTCACTTTCTCCTCCAGAGTCATCAGAGTCCAGTGGCAAGACAAGGGTCAAGATGACTGGCAATGGTCCCTGTGAGGCAGAATGTGCAGAACTATAGGAGTGATTATCCGGTCTAATAACATCTGGAGTATTGGGAACAGTCCTGGGTTCCATATTTTAGAAGAACATCAGTAAGCTGGAGAGCATCCAGAAGAGGGAAGCCAGGCTGGTCAAGAGCCTCAAGGCAACACCACATGTGGATCAGCTGAAGGAACTGGGAATCCTGAGCCTGGAAAAGAGAAGAATGTGATAGAGGGAAGACTTTCAGAGAAGGGCCATGATAGCTCTCCTCCAGTGTGGGAAGGGTTATTGAAATGATTCTACATGGGCCAAGAGGACATAACTAGGAGTAAATGAGGGGAAGTTGCAATGGGATAAATTTATATTTAGCAATTCCAGCTAAGAGCTATTCAAAGGATCAATGAAGGGACAACTAGGTGGTGCAATGAATAGAGGACAGGCCTTGAAGTCAGTAGGACCTGAGTTCAAATATGACCTCTGACACTTAACTAGCTGTGTGACCTTGGACAAGTCACTTAACCTCAATTGCCTTGCCTTCCCCCCTCCAAAAAAATTTTTTTTTAAAGATCAATGAGTTGTCTGAGAAAGTAGGGGACTCTCGCTTCTCTGAGGGCTTTATGGGAAAGTTGGAGAACCATCGTTCAAGTAAGGAATAGAAGGGATTATTACATAGGCACGAGTTGGACCAGATGGCTTTGGGGACACCATCCAACTCTGAAATGTTCAGCTTATGGAAGCAGTGTCATTGGTTTCTTTTTCCTGTTTCCAGAAGTATTGTCCTCTATAGGCTCATAGATTTGGAACTGAAAAGGACCTCAGAGGCCACTTAGCCAACTCCCCTATTTACACATGAGTCAGTAAGTTCTACAAATGGGATTTGAACCCAGATCCTTTGATACAAGACTTCCTGGAGCTCTACAAGACACTTTGTTCTGAAGTGGGAGCTTGCCTTGCCATCCACAGAATCAAAGAACCTCAGAGTTAAAAGGGACATCGGAGGTTATGAGGTCGAATACACATCTGAGCAGGAATCTCTTAATCCTGATGGGGGCTGTGAACACCTCTGTGACTCACTCTTTGCACCTGATAGCCATTGGTCCACTCCTAATTGCATAGATTTATCTTTGGTGGAGAGATATATTGCTTCTTTTTAAACTGTTCAGTTGCATGCAGAGCATTTGTTTTCACCACAGTCACCACATGATACCAAAATTAGGAACAGAGAGATCTAAACTATAGCCTTCTAGCTCCCTGCTGAAAATGCAGCATCAGTGGGCATATGCAATTTTTCCGAGAAGGAAACTTTTCTCATTTCATTCACACACAGTCACCTATACTCAACAACAAAGCTAATAAATAGATTCTTCCTACTTCTTCCAGAATAGTGACACAGAGGGGAAGCTACCCTCTCATTGTGGCTCACCACTCTCTCTTTTCTTGCTTTTTCTCTGAGAAAATATTAAAGACAACCTGCAAATATTTAAATGAGTTTGAGGCTGACCTGGCAAGGCCTTGTGAGAGGAAGGAAATGCCAAACAGAAATTTTATCTAAATCACTCACATTGTTTGTAGCATCCAAGTGATAAGGTAAAGATGGACACCGTTGAATTCTATTTGGTTCTCCAAAAGTCATGGTATTTAGAAAGAACGGGTGAAGGGGACTGGGCCTATAATTGCATTGTTAGGAAGAGCTTCCAAATAATGAAACTCTTTCAATACAGATTGGCGACATCTTTGCAACTTAGAGTTTTAGAACATTGCATTGAGCACTGAGAGACTTCCCAAGGTCACACAACAAGTCTGTGTGAAAGGTGGGACATGAAGTCAGTTCTTCCTGGCTCCGAGAACAGCTTTCTATCCATTGTACCACACTGCCTCTCATGGAGAAAAGTTTCTTTTAATTCTTCTTGGTATGCTTTAAGTTTTTCTTTAAAGGAGGAGGTCATGGCACTATGTGCTTTCATTTAGTTTGATCCAAATATTACTTTAGAAAAGATGTTGTCATTTTAGATGACAAAACCCCAGTGGCTTCATTGACTCAGACAATCCAACGTAGTTAATAAACTACTTTGTTAATTGGCTGAATAATGAAAGGATACAGAAAAAGTGTAACTGCCTTAAAAAACTTTAACTGCTCTCTTCAAACTTTCTATATCATAAGGGAAATTAGTTGTAAACACATGCTGATGACAAAACGGTCCCATTTCACCCGGGATGCTTCCTCCTACAGCTAGGCTTTGTTGCATTGTCGGGGAGAACCTCCATCCAGTACAGATGCTACTCACAACCTGGGCAAATTGCTTAATAAGTAAAATGAAATAAATTGTTTAATTGAAGCATACCAACAAAACAACAAACAGGAAAATACACATCACAAAACATTTCTTAATTCTTCATAAATCAATGGAAAACAGTCCTCCCCATGACTGCTTTGTCAATGGGGAAAAAAAAGAGAAGCAGCTAAGTGGTACAGTGAATACAGCACCAGCCCTGGAGTCAGGAGGACCTGAGCAACAATCTGGCGTCAGACACTTTATCACACTTGGGCAAGTCCCTTAACCCCAATTGTCTTGCCTTCCCCCTCCCCCCAAAAAAAGAAAAAGGAAAAAATAAGGAACGGGTCTGGGGTTGGAGGTGAGAAGCAGTAGAACTCAATGTTATGAAAACACTTGGAAGAAAGAAAAGCTGAATTGTTCTGCTGCAGCAGCAGCTCTTAAGGTGTCTGCTTGTCTCATAACCTACAGCTTTGGAGGAACTGAAGAGAGGGCTTCCTTGTTGTTGTTCAGTCATATCCAACTCTTCATAGCCCAATTTGGGGTTTTCTTGGCAAAGACACTGGAGTGTTTTGCCATTTCCTTCTCCAGTTCATTTGACAGATGAGGAAACTGAGGCTAACAATGTGAAGTGACTTACAGAGGGTAATATAGCTAGCTAGTAAATGTCGGAGACTAGATTTGCACTCAGGTCCTCCTGGCTCCAGGCCTGGCACTCCGTGCCACCTAGCTGTCCCTAGGCTTCCTTGAGTAGTTATCAAAACAGCTTCCTGGAGAGCTCCTAGTCTCCTGGCAATCATTTGGAGAAGCTCTGACATAGTTAAGGTAAGTCCCACCTCCTCAGCTTGCCTCCATCCCAGAAGCTACCTCAGTTGCCTCAGGCTTCTTCGGTCCTAAAAAAGCTTGACTCCATTTCTTTCCTCCCAATCTTTGGTTTTAGGTGTAAGCACAGCAAACCCTTGTCCACATTGCCCTTAAAGCAATACAAGATAGACAATGTGTTATAGACTGGAAGGTCTGGAGATGGTCAGGGAAAAGAGAGCTCATGAAGTGATGGAGGTGAGGGGATGGGGGGAGCCCTTCATGGATGATATAGGACTGAACTGGAACTAGGTGGGAGCATATCAAAAAGATAAATGCCACCCAACAAAATGAAGACTCCTTTAATATTCTTTGAGCTGGTAAAGGATACTTTTTTTAGATAGGGATTGGATTTGTGATTTCATTGGTATAGGGAACTTGCTCTAACAATGCAGGTCAGTGCTTTCTTGGAAATTTATAGACTTAGAGACTTGCCTAGATTTCTGAGCTCTAAATGACTTGCCCAGAGTCATACAGCTAGTATGTGTCAAATAAAAGAGACAAACCCAGGTCTTCCTAGCTCAGAGGCTAGTTCCCTACACATGATTATGGCACAATAATACTTTAGGCTTAGGGGGATGAATGAACTGAATAAAAAAATTACCCATCCCCACGAAGTGTTCAGAGATCACATTCATTGCCTAAATCAACCTCATGGCCTTTACATTTGAGGGAACTGAGGAAGACAGAGGTTTACTAAGTGTCTGAGGCTGGATTTGAAATCAAATATTCCTGACTTTCTATCTATGCACTACCCAAGCTTCCTTTCCATTTTTAATTGTGGGGGAAGAGAGCCGGATAGGAGTTGGGATTCATGCTCTGAAGATAGATGTGACTTAGAAAAGTTTCCTTGTGTCCCATTTCTTCAGGATTCTTCTCTTTGCTAGGGAAATGGTGCTGAGATGTTAATGGGAGATGTGTTAGTATGTCCTCTGTACTGGATAACATTTGCCTTTTAAGATCAATGTTTAGAAACAACTTGGTGGTGCAGTGAAAAGGGCACCAATCCTAGAGTCAGGATGACCTGAGTTCAAATCTGACCTCAGATGCCTAATACTTACTAACTGTGTGACTTTGGGCAATCACTTTAACCCCAATTGCCTTGCCTTCTCCCCTCCAAAAAAAATCAATGTTTAGTGCCTTAAACCAAATAATTGACTAAAATGGAAACTTTAAGCATGTGCCATTGACAGTGAGAGAGAATTTTTTTTGAGGGGGGGATACAGGAATGAGATGGAGAACTTCCAATAACACTGCATTAGCCCCCTCATACTCTGTCTATGGCTAAGTCTTGGCCTAGACTATTCTTCTTAATACTTTGGCTCTTTGTGATAATAATAACTCGTCACTTATACAGGGCTTTGGAGGAGTGTTTTACATAACCATATTTCCTTTTTGTTTGTCACAACATCCCTGTGATGCAGTTATTTTAAGAAAACTTAAATGGAAATGTAGAATTGCTTGCCTTTTCAATGAGTGGGAAGGGGAAATAGACAGGGAGAAAATGTGAAACTCAAAATTTTGAAAAATGTATGTTAAAATTGTAATTAGAAAAAACTTGAAAAAGAAATATATTATAGAAGACTCTATACTAATTAGATTATTGAATATTTTTCTGAATTTGGTTATCTCTGATGTCACCAGGCTAACATATTTCAAGGACTGTGCCCCACATATAGTATGAGACTGTCACTGTGTCAGAATAGACATATCTAGATTCTTCTCTCTCCACCCTTCTCCAAGGAAGAATTTAATTCTTGGCAGAAAGGGAAGGATGAAGTTGGAGAAAGAGGCTACAACTCTGTTCTTCTTGAAAAGAGGGGCCACCAGGCTAGAATTATATCTCTCTGACCTCTTAAATATTGTCAGTTTAAGCAATGTGATTTTCAGGTTCAAACTAACTTCATTAGTTAGTTTAATCATTGTTTAATTATTGAGGGAAAGAGAACCCCAAGCTTTTTATCCAAAACAACTCAATACCAGTTCTACTATAGCAATTAGCCAAGAAGTTTATTTATCTGACCTATTAGCAAAACAAAATATGAATGAAAGATTACATGGAAGAATAAACGTCAAACAATACAAAGTGATGGAGCTGTTCCATTGGAAGTGAGATAACTCAGTTCAATCAAAAAAAAATATCACCTAAGGGATGAGACTTCCCCAGTCTCTAGTGTTGCAAACTGGGGACAGAGATATAATGGAGACTGCATACTCTTCTCAAGTTGGTTTCTTTGCAGAGTCTTTTCCTACTTGAAGTAGGGTTGACCTCATCCATCTTCTCTCTTAAAGCCAGAAATACCCCCAAGCAACGACAGAGCCCAAAATTCAAAGACTGGATCTCTCCTGCTCTCTTAAATTTCCCTGTCCTTCTCTTAGGCTAAGGTCATTGATCTCTACCACTAAAGAGAGAGTCTCATACTGATAGACTGGGACTGGAGTTAAACTTGCACACACACACACACACACACACACACACCATCATCATCAAAATGCTAACAACAAACAGGGAGAAAACAACAACTTTATCCACACCTGTAATAGCAGTCAAGTTTAGCAGATACTTAGCACTTAGTAACTTAGGGCTAAGTATGGAAGGTGTGAGCCCTGTCCACTGTTGAGAAAGCATGAACTCCCCTGTTGACATGGAAGAAAGCCATTGGCTGAGACAGGAGGCCAGCGCTGTATATGAAGAAGAATTCTAGAGACAGAGAGACAGAATTGGAATTTTCCTGTGGAGGAAGCAGGATTGTTTCAGCATCTGGGAGCTGGGCTGCTGGAAGTGAGTTGGGGTTTTCTTGAGAGAGAAAGAGACAGACAGACAGACAGACAGACAGACAGAGAGTTTCTCTCCCAGCATCTGGAAACTGGCTGAGATCTGAGATGGAGTTTTCCTGAGACGAGAATCTGGTGAAGGCCATCCAGAAGGCCAATATTCCTTCTGGATCCCAGGGCCAGCTGAACTGCTGGAGTACTGAAGAAGCATGACCAGGATAAGACTTTGTTTGTTCATGGCTTGGATCCTTGAGTTCCAGGCAAGAGAAGTGGTGAAGGGTTTGAGATGTGCTGGACCCTGTGAACTTCAGTGTATGCGAAAAATTACCTTGAGGACTGGACAAGGACTTGGGAGCTGTCTGCTTCTGAATCCACACACATATACACAAGCATACATATTAATTCATACATACTATATATAAATGTACATATATTATTATTCATGTTTTTACAAAACTTAATTGTATTGATATCTTTTGTTTTTATATTATTTTGTTTCAGAATATATCCTTCTCTTCTATTCAATAAGCTATCCCTTGTAATAAACATAAAAAATAGAGGCAAAAAACCCAGTTCTATAATCAATTTATCAATAGTGCCTGACTGCATACATAAAATTTCATACCCAGAGTCTCCCACATCTGCAGAGGGGAAGGTGGCATATTTTGTAATTTGTCTCCAGAGTCAAATCTTTTCATTATATTTATATAGCATTAAGTTGTCATCATTGCCTTTCTCTTTACATTAGCATATATTGTTTTTCTGGATCTGCTTACCTCCCCCCTGTGTCAGTCCATCTAAATCTTCCTACAGTCTTTCTCTCCTTTACTTTACTTCTTTCCTTTGCCTGGGAAAACTCTACAGATTACGCAATGCCTTTGGGGGCCAAACAGTTGAGTCAAGTGAGAAAATGCCTGCCTTATGTAGAAACAACATCAGTGATATATTCAAGGCAATCATCATAGTATTTTTAAAAGCTGTCATCCTACAGAATTTCCACTTGAGTGTTTAAATGATAAATATTCATTAGTTTTTGAAAGCTTGAAAAGATAGAAAGCCACCAGAAAGGTGATCAATCTTGATATGATTTTATATATTATATATGTGTGTGTGTGTGTGTACGTATAAACAAAACAAATGACATAATTTCTTTCAAGTTATATAGACTTTATTCCTAACATGGACCCAGTGGTTTGAGAAATGTATGTAGCAAACACATCAGCAGCCACACCAAATTACATCTCAATCAATGTTAAAAGGCATTTGACATTTCCCTTTGATTTATGGATTAACCTTTACATCAAATTCTGTCTAACATTTATTGTTTTCATCAGGCTCGATATTACCGCTGTAACAACTTGCTTGGCTCATTGCAGAAACCTGATTAAATTAATAGCTTTCCCCTTTTGAGATCACAATTGCGCAACTAATGAAAAGTCTCTTTTACACAGTTGATGGACACTAACCCCTAACCAAATAAACCAGGCCCCAAACAGAAACCTGTAATGAGTTATATAAATGGACTCGGTTTATCTTCCTGTATATTTCCTTCTGAACCGTCTTAGTGATGGGAATTGAACTAGAAGAATCCCAAGTTCCACTGGGGCAAAAATACATATTCCTGAAATATTTTTTGCTGTGCAGAAAGCAGCAAATTTACAGATGCCATTGTTTTCAACAAACCTTCCCTTGGCACGAGGATGATTTCAAGAATGTAGGCAGGGCTCAGCCAAGTTTGTGTAGATGTTAGTACTGATCTCTGGGACTCAATTACATACTGAGCTAATCACCTGCATAATTTATCAGCTAAAAGTGAGGCAGGAAAAACAAAAAGCACCTCATATACACATGTGCCTAGTGTCAACTGATGTTAAAACACCCTGCTGATTAGGAAAGGAATCCCAGGCTCACGAAAGCATCTAAATTGAAGACGAATTTTTTTTTTCTGGTGGAAAAATCAGATCTTTTTAGTTTAAATAAGAAACCACTGAGATTTAGGCAAAGGACAATCTACCAGTGAGTGAAATAGAGCCATTTGCTTCTTTTTTTGAGGTGGGGGAGAAGAGGAGGAAGGAGAGGACAGAATTGTTGGGACGGATGTGAAGGATGGGGAGGAGTATGGTTGTAAGATATTGTTCAAGGCTGTCCTATTGCTAAATGAGTCACACTTACTTAAAGTCTTATCTGGAGACCAGTAAGTAGCAATCTTGGTACTTGGTGCCAGTCACAGAAAAGCGACATGAAATATATCATCAAATCAACAATATAAAATAAAATTTATTTGGGGCTGGAAAGAACCCCAGGTCACTTTCCTCTCCTGGAGCTATTTGTGACTCTTTGAGCTTGATCACAATGGCTCAGCTGTCTTCCTGCTCTGGCACATCTGTGGCCTCCTCCTCCCATTGGTGAATTCCCCTCAGAACCTCTATCCCAAGGAAGGGCCCAGGACTTCCATCCTTTATTCCTGTCCCAACCCTGCTTTTGACTTTCTGGACTTCACCAGTTGGCTTCAGCTGCCTTGACTCCCTCCCTGCAGCCTTCTCAGTCTGGAGCATCCTTCTTCCCACCCCACCCACCTCTACCTTCCTCCCCACCCCAACCCCTGCCTTCAGCCTCTCTCTTTTCCATACGGTCTCCCCCTATTAGAATATAAACTCATTGAGGGCAGTGACTGCCTTCTTTTTCGCTTGTATTTTTATCCCCAGCGTTTGGCACAATGAATGCCTGGCACATTTAACAAATACTGTTGATTTGACTTCTAGACCACTGTAGAAGAGGCCATTGGAAGGCCAGTGGCCAGAGCTAGTCCAGGGAAGATTTTTGTATGTTCTTTTCCTAATCTTCATGGGGTTGTTTGAGGGCAGGGACTATCTCTTACCATCCTTTATACCCCCAGCATTTAGCTTAGTGCCTGGCCCTTTTGTTGTTGTTTAGTAGCTTGTGGTCATGTCTGACTCTTTGTAACCCCATTTGGGGTTTTCTTGGCAAAGATACTGGAGTGGTTTGCCATTTCCCTCTCTAATTCATTTTACAGATGAGGAAACTGAGGCAAATAGGGTTAAGTGACGTGCCCAGGGTCACACAGCTAGTAAATGTCTGAGGTTCAATTTGAACTTAGGGCCTCCTGACTCCAGGCCCTATGCTTTATCCAACCTACCTGTCCCTTAGTAGGTACTTAATAAATGTTTATTGATTGAATGATTGTCAAAGAGACCAATACTTGAAACTTACTTCCCAAACCTGAGGGCCTCCATTTCTACTGATCTCCTTGTTAAGTCATGAAGAAGGCAAAACAACCATTACTCTTTCATTTCTGAATATTCCATCATCAATCACCCTCCCCAATATTCTTCCTTCCTCAAATCAGTGAGTTGTTCTTTTCAACAAAGCAGAAAAAAGGAACAGAAAAAAGTAGTTCAGCTAAAGCAACCCAGATGTTAACTGAATCTGACTGTTTATGTAATATTTCACACTCATAGTATTCCATCTCTGAAAAGAAGGAAAGGAGATATATTCTCTCATCTATTCTCCAGGGTTAAACTTATTTATTATAATTACACAGAATTATTTTGCTTTTCTTGATGTAACAATGCTATCTTGGCTTCCATTGACTGAAGGTCAGTATGTTATATTTTACTCCTAACCTAAGGTTCTCCAGTACCCTTAGGAAGGTGTCTACTCACTTTGCCAATGGCTCAAATTCCCACCAAGAGTGTTTCCCCAATTCAAGGAGGTACTTAACACTCACATTCCATTTAAACAATTGATAGTCACATTAGCTTTTACTAAGGAACAGTCATTTTAGTGGCATAGCAAGAATAAATATGCAGATATCAATATTCCTTCCAAATCACCTCAGTATCTGGGAAAGGGAAGGGAATTCACTTCACAGTGTAGCTTGGTTCCTATGAAGCACAGACCAGCAAAGATCCAAGGGCAAAGCCTCCCCCTGGACTAGAGTCCCAGGTACTCTGGCTTCTGAGGACTTCATTGCTGGGCTTGCAGCAATATCCAATCTGGAATCCTGCCTGTAGGATCACCATGGCTCAAGTACAAGGCCAGTGCAGATTCTGTTGCTTCACAGAACTTGTTTGTCCTTCATTCTCGAAGGAGATGTCATGACTTCCAAGTGAATTGGTTTTAAGTGAAGGAGGTCTGTGCAAAGTCACCAGCCTCACTTTCTCCTTCAGAATTGTCTGGGTCTAGTTACCTACAATGGAAAAGGACAAATGAAACAAAGCCTAAATTCATTTCTCAGGGCCACAAGGACTAAAAGAGAGGAGGGGCAGGTGATCTTTCTCCTCACTCAGCATAGTTCCTGGTGCTAAAAGTGAGTAGGACTTTCACTCCTTCTGAATGGGACCAAAAAAAGGAGAGTGACTGTCCCAGTCTGGTCTCAAAACCAAGCAGAGCAGCTGATGGGAAGAGGACAGTACAAAGATGATCAAGGGAACCCATGCTTGATTTTCTGAACAGGACCATGTCCCATGGAATCTGACACATGCTTTGTCTCCTTTCCAAGGCACACATACCTTGCTGTAGTGAAGAAAAGGGAGCACTTAATAGGCCCTCAGTGACAGGAAAGGAATCCTGTGATCATCCTTGCTGCTTATTCAGGCACCAGAATTGGTTTAACCAGTCCCTCAATCAATAGACACTTCTATTTTATTTTCATGCTTTGCATCTCAAAAAGTGCTTACTGCTTGGAAAATTTTTCTATATGCAATGCCTTTTCTTTTCTATCCTTGACCTCTAATAGGGCATTGCCCAAGCAGGGGAATTAAAGGGTTTGGGCATTGGACACTTTAGTCATTTTTAAAAATATAAATCCAAATTTCTTTTTTTGAATAGTTGAACCAATTCCCAGCATGATCAGTAGTGTAATAATGTATCTGTCTTTCCACAATCTTATTTCCATCTTCTGTCATTTTTGTCAGTTTGTTGAGTTTGAGGTAAAACCTTGGATTTGTTCCTTCTGTTAGTAGTGATTTGAAGAATTTGTTCATAGGATTAGGGGAGGTGCTTTTAGGCTGGTACCTTTGGGACGCTTAATCTCAGCAATCAAACCAGACAGAAAACCATTCATTCCATTTACAAATAAGACTGGCTCTGTAGTCATGTAGATATTTTCTCAATCACTTAATCAGTGAGCACTGATCATTGAGAGGGTCAGACTTTGTGTTCAAATAAAAGCCTAATTAGAATCAGCCTTAAGAGTAGGCAGAAGAGGTCTTATGATTTGAGGGGATCCCCGTGTCCATCATGGCATCTAAAATTGTATAATTAGGCCTGACGTGGGGGCACATGCCTGGGAGACTAAGGCTCACAGTAAGCTGGGCAGATGGGGTGTCAACACCAAATTCAGCATCAGCACGGTGGTGAACTCTGGGGGCGGGAGTCACTAGGTTGCCTAAAGAGCAGAAACCAACCCAGATTAGAAAGGAAGCAGGCTAAAGCCTGCTTTAGGATAGAACTCATGAGCAACCTCTATATTCTAGCTGGAACAAGATAGGGAGATCCCGTTTCTAAAAATAAAATCTAATGGAACAGATTCCTTTAGATTCAGGCATTATCTTCTATTCAAATGCAAACAACTGTGGTAAGAGTAACATGTTAATATCCCCCCCCCCTCCCATGCCCTCTCTCTCCCCCTCTAGCCCCATGGCCTTGGGCAAGTCACTTAACCCAATTGCCCTGCCTTTCCCCCTCCAAAATGCAAAAAAAAAAAAATTTCCAAGAAAACAAATTTGGAGGGAAAGAGAAAAGTGATTACATATAGAATGGAGAAAGGAGACCCCCAAGAAAAATCCCACCTACTTGGCAACTTTGCTGAGGAACCATGAAGAAGATTCTCTCTATAGCTATGCCTTCCGTTCTTCAGATCACCGGGAGAAAAGCTATTAAGCATCTTAAAGGTTGTGGCACTATACAAAAGGATATGCAGAGATTATGTGTTTAGATTAGCATTCTAAAATCTCTTTATGAATCCAAGTAAGGCATTTTATCCAATAAAGAATAATTTGCAGTGCCTGTAATCCTAGTGCTCACAGATATGGGGTGACTGAATGGGTCCACAATTATGATTCCTCAGGATAGCAGAGGAAGAAAAGGTCCCTCATTAGAATGTGAGTTCCTTGAGAGTGGAGACTATTTCTGGCCTTTGTTCTCCCAGCACAATGCCTGACTCATAGTCAGCACTTAATAAATGCTTGTTGATTTAACTTGACTCATGATTCCTTCAAGAGTCAAGCAGGCCTGGGTTTGTGTGTCCTTTGTGACCTTGTGGACATGCCAATATTGTCCATGGAGTTTTTCTGGCAAAGAAAGCAGAGTGATGTGCCATTTCCTTTTCTAGTGGATTAAGGCAAACAGAGATCATGTGACTTGTCCAGGTCACACAGCTAGTAAATGTTTGAGGCCAGATTTGAATTCAGGTCTTCTTAACTCCAGGCCCAGCTCTCTATCCACTGAGCAATGTAACTCCTGCCAAGATAAGTGTATACCTAAGTATAGCGAAGAGCAAAATTACACAGGTGTAGAGATTTAGGGGAGTGCCTACCTACAAGTTCTTCCTTTTGCTGTTTTGACAACCAGGGGAAAAGCAACACTCTGGGTAACTGAAGTTCAAGATTTCATAAGCAGTCCTTTTTTTTTCTTTCTATATTGAAAAGTTTGTATTGGTGGATGACTGTTAAGTTATGGACTTTTCTTTGCTTTCTTTCCCTCCTCTGTTTCTGACTTTCTGGCTTTGATAGTGGGTCTAAAATCCATCAGCACCTAGGACCTTCTCATCCCGGAAATTCCATCCATCCTCATGACCTCCTCACAAGGGAAGATTCCTTCAATATGCTGGACCATTTTTAGCATTGGTGAGTTCCTCTTGGCCTCTATTTTGTGGGGCCCAGGTTGACCTTTCGTCTCTTCCAACTTTGCCTCTGACTTTCCAGTCTTTGACACCATGCCCCCTTGCAGGTACCTTGTCCTTTCTCTCCATTTCCACACCTTATCATCCAAAGCACTGATACGATTGTTTTTTAGTGGAAATGACATTAAAAAGATGCATTACATCTACTTTGCCACTGCACGCTAAAAACCAGAGGACCTTTCCATCTCACTACAGCTGAAACCTTCTCCATGTGTTGTTTCTCCTATTAGAATGTGATCTCCTTAAGAGCAAGGATTTATTTTTCTCCTTGTATCCCCAGCACTTAGTAAAAAATTTAAAAATAGCAAGTATTTAGTAAATATCACATTCATTTATTAAATTTCAGCTATAAGTTAATGAAAATAAATATGCAATTTTTTTCCCAACCAAGTTTATGAATCGTCCAAAATTAGGCTTCAGATTAAGAAACATCTTGAGTCTTGTAAGGGTAGGGGTGCTGACCAGAGGTCACAAATCTCTTCTTTTTAGAGAAAAAGCTGGGACTCGGTGCCACCTGTTTTCTGGGTAGCTAGGTGGCACAATAGATAGAGTGCTGGGCCTGAAATCAGGAAGACTCATCTTCCCAAGTTCAAATCTGGCCCCAGACACTTTTTAGATATGTGACTCTGGGCAAGTCACTTGACCCTGTTTGCCTCAGTTTATTCATATGTAAAATGAACTGAAGAAGGAAATGGCAAACCACTCCAGTACTGCTTCCAAGAAAAACCCAAATGGGGTCACAAAGGCTCGGAAATAACTAAAATGACTGGACAGCAACAATTCTGACTTTATAAAGGGTAAATGTTCTCACTATAGCTTTCCATGCTGGAGAAACTCTGGAAACCCCAGTGAAGGTGTACTTTATTTGTAATTCTCTGAAAATCTCCTTGATAGCCTCGTCAGTCATCCATGTCTCCTTCTTCCTTTTCCCTTCTGGAATATCAAACATAATCAATCAGCTTTTCCATTCTCAGGGTGGAGCATGTCAATCTAATCATTTATTATCCCATTCTCTATCCATGTAACTTTCTGACCTAAGAGGGCCTCCTTAGCACCACTTCCTTTTGTGTGTTACCTCCCCTATTAGAGTATAAGTTCTGTGAGGGTAAAGACTATTTTTATTTTCCATATTTGTATCTCCAGAACTTAGAATAGTGCTTGACATATAGTAAAAGTTTAATAAATTCTTTCCATTTACATTTTCATTCATTATTTCCTTTTTATCTTATTGTAACATCAATATTTCTAATTGAATATCTTATAGTTATATAAATATTTCATAGGTTTAAAATCCTTTCATGAAAAACAAATGTGTTACAGAGCTAGAAAAAATTGTAATTTTCCTGGAAGAAATTCATGTGGAAGAACAAAAGGTCAAGAATATCAAGGGAATCAATGAAAAAAATGTGAAGGAAGGTGGTCTGGCTGTACCAGATCTCTAACTGTATTATAAAGTAATAACTGTTGAAACAATGTCATACTGGCTGAGATATAGAGTGGTAGATTAGTGGAATAGATTAATTACATGTTTTACATTACGATAAATGACCATAGTAATCTAGTATATGATAAGCTTTTGGAAAAAAATGTATTTGACAAAAACTACTGGGAAAACTGGAAAACAATGTGGCAGAAACTAGGTATAGACCAACATCACATACCATAAATCAAGATAAGGCCAAAATGAGTACATGATTCACATATAAAGGGTGATACCATAAGCAAATTGGGAGAGCAAAGAATAGTTTATTTGTCAGATATATGGATAAGGGAAGAATTTAGGATCAAAGAAAATATAGAAAATATTACAAAATGTAAAATAGATATTTTTGATTATATAAAATTTTAAAAGTTTTTTCCATAAACAAAATTAATGCAAACAGAATTAAAAGGAAATAAGAAAACTGAAGGAAATTTTTGCATTTAGTATCTCTGATAAAGATCTCCTTTCTCAAATATGTAGAGACCTTATTCAGATATAAAAATATAAGTCATTTCCCAATTAATAAATGGTCAAAGGAAATGAAAAGACAGTTTTCAGACAAAGAAATCAAAACTGTTATGAACCAGGTGAAGTCCTCCCCTTAAAATGCTCAAGCTGGATTGAAAGCAGAAAAGTTTTATTAGGAGGAAAATCAGACACTAATTCTGAGGCCCCCAGTATAAGGTACAGAAGAGCCGATGGCTCAGGAGAGGCAGGGGAAATTTATGGTTGAAAACCACAAAGGGGAGTTTCAGGGAGAGGTTGGGGAAAAGAATGGTCAGTCTTTCCCAGGAGGGTGGACATAGAGGAAGTATGTTTTGAAGGAATAGCTGACCACAAAGTTGGTTCAGGCCATTTTCATGGGGACATAGCTCAGCAAGGTCAGCCAGCAAACGCCAGCAAAGACTTTTGGGAGTAAGCAATACTTCGGTTCACTGCAGGCTCCTGACTGTCTCCTTTCAGCAAATAGGCTTACTCTGTGTCCAGTGCATCTGTCTGGTATGTAACTCATAGAAAACAGACATGTTAATCTTGGGGTACTGCTACACCATAGTCATAAAAATGTTCTAAATCAGTACTGATTAGAGAAATAAATACAAATTAAAACAACTCTAAAGTACCATCTCATACATCTTAGATTGACTAATATGACAAAAAAGGAAAATGATAAATGTTGGAGGGAATATGGGAAAACTGGGACACTAACACATTGTTGGTGGAGTTGTGAATTGATCCAACCATTCTGGAGAGCAATTTGGAGCTATGCCCAAAGGGCTATACAACTGTGTATACCCTTTGATGCAGCAATATCCCTGCTAGGTCTGTATCCCAAAGATATCCCCTATAGAGGAAAAGGACCTATTTGTATGAAAATATTTAAAACAGTTCTTTTTGTGGTGACTGAGAATTTGAAATCAAAGGATCCCCATCAATTACAGAATGGTTCAGCAAGTTGTGGTGTGTGATTGTAATGGACTATTATTATGCCATAAAAAATAACAAGCAGGATGATTTACATAAACTGAGGCATAGTGAAGTGAGCAGAACCAGAAGAATGTTGTACATAGTAACAGCAATTTTGTATGAGGAAGAACTGTGAATAACTTGGCTATTCTTAGCAATCAAATGATGTAAGAAGATCCCAAAGGAAGAAAACTGTCAGCCTCCTGAGGGGGAAAAACAAACAAACAAACAAACGATAGTCTGACTACAGGCTGAAAAATGTTTTTTTTTTTCACTTTCTTTCCTTTTTTTATTTGAATTTTTTTTGTAGGGGAGAAGGCAAGTCAATTGGGGGTAAGTGACTTGCCCAAGGTCACACAGCTAGTAAATGTGTTAAGTGTCTGAGGTCAAATTTGAACTCAGGTCCTCCTGACTCCAGGACCAGTGCTCTATTCACTGTGCTATGTAGCTGCCCCTTTGAATTTTCTTAATGACAAATATGGAAATGTTTAACATAATTACACATGTATAAACTATATCTGATTGCTTACTATCTCAGGGAGAGGGGAAGGAGAGAGAGAATTTAAAACTCAAAACTTTAAAAAATGTTAAAAATCATTTTGACACATAATTGGGGGAAAATAAAATATATTATATACAAATGCATGTATTTAAAAGCATATGCCACAGTCTAGACAGTGAGCTAACTCATTTGTTTCATCATTATCATCATCATCATCATCATGACAAGTACTCAGCATTTACAAGACTGATAAAGAAGAAACTCATTCTGAATTTAAATAACTATATAGGGTCCAAGAATTATTAGCATAGGATTTGGATTTGTGTGTAGGGCAAGATCCCAAAGAAAAAATAAACAGATTCTAGACTAACAACAATAACAAAAAGGTGTGATTTTACATTTCAAATTGAAAAACATTTTATATACATGCATACATACATACATACATATATGTATATAAATATACACATATACATATATAAACTACAATGTTAAACTATGGGCAACTAGGTAGCAGAGTAGATAGAGTGCCAGGCCTGAAATCAGGAAGAGTCATCTTCCTGAGTTCAAATCTGACCTCAGACACTTACTATCTATGTGACCCTGATGTAACGGTAATGGGAATTTGAAGATCTTCCCTGACCCTTAATAGGCTGAATATAATCACATGGAGCCTGTTGTGGGAAGGGTTTGCTGAATAGGTAGAGCAGGAAGCTAGGAGTCAGAGGAGTTAACGTGATGAGAGAAAGAGGACTCAGGCAAGGAGACAGCTAGGCTTGTGAGTGTTGGTTTGTGGGTAGACTAAAGATATAAAATTGCTCTCTGTGGCCATAAGGTATTTTAGCTTCTTTGTTTCTATGATGGATTTGGCTTTCCAGTGTTGGGATTTGGCTTTCTAGTGTCTGAATAAATGTTTTGCTTCTGTCTTCTATAGAGAGAGTCTGTTATATTTTGCCATTCAGCATTATGCCAGCATATTCATAGTCACTGTCAGTGCTGTGAGTATTGTGTTGGTGCTACACCTGGAAAAGTCACTTAACTCTGCCTCAGTTTCCTTATCTGTAAAATGAGCCAGAGAAGGAAATGGCAAGCTACTCTAGTATCTTTACCAAGAAAACTTCAAATGGGGACGCAAACAGGCATGACTGAAACAACTCAACAAATACAATAAATTAGTAGTTACAATGTTAAACCATCTCTAATTCAAGAAAATACTGATTGTAGATGTACACTGGATGATAATAATTTGTTGGATTCACAGCTAGATGAATGACTGGACCCTTTCCAAAAAAAATACTTATCAGTATTAGGTCAATGTTGATTTAGATGGAGGTAACTAGAGGAGTCCCAAGGACCTGTTCTTGGCCCTGTACTTTTCAGTATCCTCATCAATGATTTGCTTAGAGGAAAACATCAATATCAATTATAGCTGAGAGGAGAAGGTAATATTAGGTGATATGTATGGTCAACTCTAACAAAGTCTCAGTAGGTCTCAGTGATGACTGAATCTAAGATTTCATCTAAGGACACTTAATAAGTGTAAATATTCCATTAATGTCTTCAAAGAATACATTTTACAAGTACAGAATGGGGAGACATTAGAAAACAATCCCAAAAATTAGGGAGTTTTAAATGAGATACAAACTCATAATGAGTCAACAGTATAATATGTCAGCCTCCTCCCCCTAAAATATAATGATTTCCTGAAATTCATCAATGTTTATCGTACAGAACCATGGTGATAAGAGCACTGTTGTTCTCCACTGTGACCATGCCATATCTGGAACAATACTACATAATACAGATATTACACAGTATATTATATTATGTACTACAGTACAGTATTACTACAGTATCAGTGTTCACTTCTGAGTGCTGTCTATTGGGAAGGATATTGACAAAATGAAGCAAGTTCAGAGGAGTGTGATCTAGTATGGTGGAAAGAATTTCCTATCCTTCTGCCTCATGAAAGTTAGATTAATTATTTTTCTTTTAAAAATACTGAAATCATCCTCAAAACTCAACTGGTTCCGAGGACTAGACTTGGGCAAATGATGTAAAAACTAATCACAAGGTGGAGCAGGTACTTGACTGCTGGACCACAATAGGCAACATCGATCCCCGGGTGCTTCATTCACTTAAATCAACTCATAGTGTCCCCAATGCCATTCTCATTGATTATCTTTCTGCTTCGACTAAATATATGTCTTTTTCTCAACTATTGAGTTATCTATGCAAGTCTCATTCCATTCAATATTAGACCTAACTATCAGGGGACTAACTTGAGTTAAACTCAGCCCTAAACGTTAAGTTACTTATTGATTGAAGATCAATACTGTAAGAGAACCTGTTGAAGAAATTGGTATGTTTAGCCTGGGGCCTTGAAAGGCAGAACAAAGTATGGTGGGTCTTTTTTGCAAAGGGGCAGATTTGGGTTTGATGTAAGAATAAAACTTCCTGTTAGGGTTACTCCTAAAGTAGAGTTGGCTGTGTTGATAAGTTGTGTGTTCCCAATTGCTTCTCCATGACACTCATGTTCTGAAACAGTTAATGGAACTTCCTCAAGTATATCCTTTAGTCAGAGAACTGGTGTCCAAAATACTTCAGAAGTTCCTGGAACCAAGTGATCTTTGTTGTTCTGTTGGCTGAAGCTCAGAAACTAAACATAACGTTTCAGCCTTTTGGAGGCCTCCAAACATACAACTGGCTGGGAGCCCCTGCTCTTTTGATGGGTGAGGGAGTCCAAAGGGCAAAAGCATGGCTAAGTGTTTGTACACATGAGATAAATGACCACTGAGCTCACCGATAGATTCACAAATTATTTCTTACTAATGGAAGTTTTTACAACACTGGTGGCCCTTGCTTCACTTCTTCATGGTGGAAAGGTTAAAGCTCAATTTCTATGGCATCAGTTAGATGGATCTGGAAGCAGGATTGGCCTGAAAATTAATACTCATGATGATGATAACTAATGTTAATATAGTACATTAAGGTTCTCAAAACCCTTTATATATATTCTCAAAACAATCTTGGGAAGCAGACGTTATTAGTATTAATTTCATTTTTATAGATGAGGAAACTTACACATAAAGGTCACACTCAAGGACCGGGAAGGCCACATGTGGCCTTGAGGCCAAAGTTTTCCCACTCCTGGATAGGGTCATATGGATAGAAAGTGTCTGAGACAAGACGCAATCTCAGATCTTCCTGACTACCAGCCATCAGGGCACTGAGCCACCTAGATACCTATATATTTAGATAGAATAGGTACATATATTGTGTGTGTGGATTGGTAGAGTAGGTACCCATACTGGGCTCAAATATGCCTACTGCATATTTCCCTCACTGATGCCCTCCTCCTCCAGGGAGGATTTTTTTAAATCCACAAATTAAGCAATACTTCTGGGGATCCAGTCCTGTGATTTCATTAGTGTGGAAAATTACCGGAAAGAAAACTCCCTGGTGGGATAGGCAGATGGCAACAATTTGCTCCAACCATCATGAAGGTGGTTAAAACAGGTGCTATGACACGCTTAGAGCTTAGTCAGACATCAAAAACACCCAAGTCATCAACTGTATCCTGGGCCATCGACTACTGGAGATTTTGATAATTATTCTGATTAACTAGGTGTATATTAGCAGGTAGGAGGCAGTTCAACTATTGCCCCAAGTACCTACTGTGTAACGTGGGCAAATTCACTCAACTCCTTTTATCCTCAGTTTCCTGATTTGTAAAATCAGGCTAATAATTGCATCTGCTTCACAGTGTTATTATGAAAAATCAAATGAGATAATGTGTGAAAAGTGCTTTGAAAACTTTAAAGTAGCATAAAATGTTAGCTATTATGTATCATTACATCATACATTAGCTATTGTTATATATTACTATGTTATATGTTAGTTGATATAATATTAGCTATTATGATATATTGTAACTAATATATTATAATGTTATATAATAAATATATTATAATGTATAATCATATATTAGGGCAGCAAGGTAGCATAGTGGAGAGAGTGCTGGGTCTGTAGTCTGGAAGACTTGAGTCCAAATCTAACCTCAGACACTTCCTAGCTATGTGACTCTGTACAAGTCCCTTAACCATGTTTGCCTCAGTTTCCTCATCTATAGAATGAGTCAAAGAAAGAAATGGCAAACCACTCCAGTATCTTTGCCAAGAAAGCCCCAATTGGGGTCATGAAGAATGAGACACAATTGAAACAACTCAATAATAACATGAGATACGTTGCTATTGCTATATTACCACATTAGCTCCTATTATATTACTATATTAGCCATTATTATGTTGCCATGTTATATTACATCATATTACATTACACTACATTATGTCATGCCATCTCATCTCATGTTAGATATTACTATATTTTCTGATTATATTTTTACTATATTCTATCACACATTACTACAGTAACTATTATATATTACTGTATTAAAATATATGACTATACTTGGGGCTGTTACTGTTATCATTATGATATTACTGTGTGTTCAGCCCCAGATTAAGAGAGAGAATTAGGAAGTATGTTGTCTCAGATCATCTCTAAATGCTCTAATCTCCATCTTTGACCACCCTCACCCTTGTCTTCATGGTAGGTCTCTGTGTTAGGCTAAGTAGAGCTGACTAGTTCTCTCATTCTGTGTTGATGGTGAGGAAACTCAGGTCTCAGACAATGGTAGGAAAGGCTTGGACCCTCTGCAAAGACATGAAGGGGACTTTATAGGAACTGGTACAACAATCCAATACAGGCAAAGAAGATAGCAAGTGAATAGGCTAATGACCACTATGGGGATGGGATTTGGAAAGAATGAGAAAAAGAGTTCATACTTATGGACCTTTCACCATCCCTCCTGTATCTGTACTAGCCCCTGTACCTATCTCCTTTTCCTGTCCTTGACTGGTGGACAAGGCATCTTGTTGTTATAGCAGCAAGGAGTCCTGTGAAATGGGAGGGTATGGGGGTTTATGGAAATAGGGGTACCTGGTGCTCATAGGATCCTCCCACTTTTCTCAGTCTCAAAGTCACTCCAGGGTCAAGTATTAGGGTTCACATTTTATTCCATATATTCTCATTTCATTACAGACTACCCCATTACCTTACCTCACTAAGGGAGTCTTCTGTTGGTGTTAAGAAAGCTCTTTCTTTGAAAATTCTATATATACGTTTGAAAACTGAGAGACTTTAGGCCTTTCCTCAGGGTATTCATTGTGCTGCATATGCTAGCCACCCACCATGCACTATTCCCTGCAGTTCTGGGGGGTCCTCTGATCTTGGTCTCCTAGACTAATCAAGCCTTAGAAGACAAGATGTAGAATTGATGGAGAATTAAAGTTAAGGGCCTATGAAGAGCCTACTTTGGAGGCAGGACAAACCCATGTTCTCCCATCATTCTCACCCAGGTACCCAACCCAGTCCCAGTAGGGACATTTAAAGATGGGGAGCTTCTGGCCTTTCTTATCTCTACTCCCCCTCTCATCCTCAGCTTCTATAAGAAATATTTCCAGCAACACCACTATTAGCAACACCACCACTTGGTCTATTTACAAAGATGATTAATGAAAGAGGAAAAGAACCTCTTATGTTTTAAAAGGCTTATAGCAGCTCTCTTTGTGGTGGCAAAGAAACTGGTAGAGATTCCCATCAATTGGGGAATGGCAGAAAAAGCAGTGGTACATGATTGGAATGCTGCTGTGATGGGATGCTATAAAAAATTATGGACTCAATGATTTTAGGAAAACATGGAGGGGCGGCTAGGTGGCACAATGAGTAGAGCACCGGCCCTGGAATCAGGAGGACCTGAGTTCAAATCTGGCCTCAGACACTTAACACAAAAACTAGCTGTGTGACCTTGGGCAAGTCACTTAACTCTAATTGTCCTGCCTTCCCCCCTCAAAAAAAAAGCAAGAAAGAAAAACAGGGAAATCCTTGAATGAAATAATGAACAGCAGAACCAAGAAAATATTGTATGCAGTAATAGTAATATTGTTTTAACAACTTTGAGCAAATAAGTTATTTTGACCTTTGTAAATGACAAGTATAAATGACAAGTATAAAGGATGTATGAGGAAAAATGTTGTATGCATCCAAAAAACTGATAAATAGAAGAATTATAGAATAATTTTACATATATATGTATGTATGTATGTGTGTGTATATGTCAAATGGTAGCCATTTCTAGGGTGGGAGGGGAGGGAAGAAAGAAAAAGAAATTTTCATAATAATTTTCTTGTATATTTGAAAGAAATGGCAAATTGTGCATAGAAAATTTGCAGTTTCATGTGCTATCATCTTTTTTATCGTACTATGTTATGGAAACACTTTTTTTATTCCAATTTTAAAAATAAGCATTCGAAGCATTAGTGTTCTGCTGGCCTAAAGGAAAATATATTTGGCTCAGACTCTGATGTGGAAAGGTGGAGGTCAGAGTATCAGCAATATTAACTCTCTCCCATCACATGAACCTCAGTGGGCCCTCTCATGCCTCTAACCAATTTAGCACACTCTAAATTTGGTTATATCTTTATCCAAAACTTGCTTTCCCTGCCCTGGAGCTGTGTGTGTGTGCATGCATGTGTATATGTATAAGTATTTGTACACACATGTTGCCTGAATATATAGGTATCCTGTGTATACTGTGCATATATGTTCATCTGTATATATATACTTACATGTATGAGTTTATATGAACATATGCATGTATGTACATCTTTTTACGTGTGTATGGATGGCCCGAATAGTTTGCTTTAGTTTTCCTGATGTCTGATACTGCCAAGAATAACAAATTAGTTCTATAACCACTTATTAAATGTCTACTGATACAGAGCACTGTGCTACACATTGGAGGAAGTATACGGTTTAGGTAGGAAATCTTTCATTCTCTTAGCAGTCCACATAGGCTCTTTGGGATTTCATAAGGATGTATGCCACAGTCATGTGCAATAATACAAAATGGTGCATGGTAAGAAGCAGCAGGTCTCAGGGACGTAGAACTGGCCTCAGATGGACCTGGGTTCAAGGCCTGCAAGCACAAAAGGGGAGGGAAGGGTTTGAAGCAAAAGAGAAGGCACCACTCAGAAAAAGCACTTCATACATGTTGCCCCTATTCAAAAAGATGAGAACAGATGCCAGTGGGGATCAGTGTACTATAGATGATCAACCTCCGCAGCCCTGAGTTACATGGTAGTATTTAATTGTAGGCTTAGTGCGATGGAACATACTCTACGACAGAAGGTCTGGAGCCACTCAGGACTCAAACTTATATAGAGTTTTTAAAGAATGGATTGACTTGGCACCAGCAGACACCAACATCAGTGAATCAAGGAAATGGGGCAATCTGATCCACTGAAACAAGGATATTCTCTGAATTGCCTAATACTGAGTGAGACATGAGGTACAGGGAACCAGGAAAAATAAGTAACTGTGCCACAACATAAAAGCAGCTGAGGAGTAAAGGATGAGGCCCTGGTTGCTTAATGGGTTAAGCCTTAGTATACAGACTTCTTTAAAGTACACACTTAGGTGGCTTGGTGGATAAAGTGTTGGACCTGGAGTCAGAAAGACCTGAGTTAAAATCTGACCTGAGACACTCGCTAGCTGTGTGACTGAGCAAATCACTTAACTCTGTTAGCCTTAATCCACTAAAGAAGGAAATAGCAAACCATTCCAGTATCTTTGCCAAGAAAACCTCATACAGGGGCACAAAGAGCTGGACACAACCGAACAGCAACAACATACATACCTTCTAGGGACAGGGACAGAACCAAGCAAACCAGCATTCCCTAGCTTACAAGTCCCACCTCTGACACAGATTAGCTGTGCAAACCTGGGCAAGTCACTCAGAGCCCCAGGCAGCTATCTAAATATATAATCTGCAAAACTGTTGTGATCTGTGTGTAGAGGGAGTTTACTTGCAAGGAGTTACCCTAATGCCAGTACAATCACAGGTCCATACCTCAGACCCCAAATGCTGTGCAAGAAAAGTCTGAGGACAAAAAGGTTATTGCTAACTTGGGGCGGGGGTGGAGGATGTGGAGAGGGATCAAAGAGAGCTTCCTGGAGGAAAAAGTATATGAGTTGTTCTTCTTTTGTTTGTTTTGCTTTTTGGAGGGGGATTTGCAGGGCAATTGGGGTTAAGTGACTTGCCCAAGGTCGCATGGCTAGTAAGTGTTAAGTGTCTGAGGCTGGATTTGAACTCAGGTCCTCCTGAGTCCAGGGCCGGTGCTCTGTTCACTGCACCACCCAGCCAACTCCTACATGAGTTGCTGTTAAAAGAAATTCATCTTCAGGATTTGGGACAAATGATGTAATTCTAGGTCTAGGTTCTAAAACTCCAGGCAGGGGGTGGGAAAGAAAAGGTCACATATAGAGAATGAATGGTGAGCAGTCCAGTTTGGTTGAACCCAAAGAATACAGTGAGAAATTAGCATGAGATAAGTTGTTATGATGCTCCCTTGGCTTTTGAAAAAGCTAAAGCAGTAGCAATAACGTTTTTGATTCCCTGACTTTCACAGAGTCCCCCCAAATCATCACCAACCACCTGCATCAAGGGTTTTACTTCTGTCTGATTTGAATGCACTTAAATAAACTTGGACAAGTTACAGTTTCATAGCTTGATTGCACTATTAGCTATTCTCAGTCAAGGTTCTCAATGGCTAAGATTCGGATATTCCCACCTAAAGTCTGTGTGCTTGTTTAGATTTTCCAAATGCATTGATTTCCCTGGCATCTCTGCTGCGAGACCCTTACTGTACAAGTTTCTTGTATCTCCTTGCATATTTCCATTAGAATTGGGCTGAAATGAACACAAGTATACATTGCAATATTTGGTGCACCTACACCTGGAAGAGATCAGGAGATGCAAACAGATGTTAAAAACAATGGAAAAAAGTAATTCCAACTTTTCTGAAACACCAAACAAATGTCTCGTCCTATTTCCATTCCATCTCCATACCTGAAACAGTTATTTCTTCCCTAGGAATGCCTGGGATGAATATCTGCATACTGATATTTCGGTATTTTTTACTCTCTGTCCCATTAATCTCTCTGTGTCTCTAGCTCTGTCTCTGTCTTTCTGTATCTCTGGGGTTTCTGTATTTTTCCACCTCACCATCTCTATGTCTCTGCCTCTCTCCATCTTTTCTTTCATTTTCGTCTTTCTAGACCTTTCTTTCTGACTCTCTCCTTGTGTGTGCATATGTGTGTGTGTATGTGTGTGTGTGCGTGCATTTATAATCTTCCAAATAAAGGAACTGAATTCACTCCAAAGAAAACTGTGTGGATGTGAAATTTATGCTTCTCTGTAACTGAGACCATGTGCTTTTTTCCTCTCAGTTGACAGAAGGGACTTGGGGCTGAATCTGATTAGAAGTTTGGTTCTATTTGAGCTGGTTTCTTCAAGACTTTCTTTAAAAGAAAAAAAAACTGAGAAGTTCAAAGGTATAGAAGAGAAGGTCTGTTGGCTAGCTCTGCCCACTTTCCATTTAGTCTCTGCCCTTTGGGCATCTTTGCTCATTCACCAGTGCCATAAAGCATGCTAAGAGCCACTCAGGGAGCCGAGGGCTGCCCTTCTCTGAGTGGAGATTGACTATATCCTTTCACCAGAGTGGAATATCAGATATAATGCTTCACAGAAGCTCTGAGTGGGGCTGGTAAAGGCGAGTCTGTTCTTCTGAACTGTGCTCAACAGACCAGTGAATCAAGGCAATTGTCATTCAATCATTGTCAGGCATATCCGACTCTTCTTGGCAAAGATATTGGTGTGGTGTGCATTTCCTTCCCCAGATAATTTTACAGATGGGGAAACTGAGGCAAACAGGGTTAAGGATCACACAGCTAGTGTCTAAGGCTGGATCTTAACGAGGGTCTTTTTGACTCTAGTCTGGGTGCTCTCTCCACTGAACCACCTAGCTGCTCATCTGGTAATTACAGTGATTGTTGACTGAAGAGTAAATGAGTCAACCCTCACTTTGATCATTAAAAACCAAGGATTCATCCCCCAGACCATGCTTTGTCTCAACCAGTAATTCTTTTTTTTTTTGGTTTGTTTTTTTTTTTAGAGGGGGATGGCAAGAAAATTGGGAGTTAAGTGACTTGCCCAAGGTCACAAGGCTAGCAAGTGTTAAGTGTGAGGCTGGATTTGATCTCATGTCCTCCGAACTCCAGGGCTGGTACTCTATTCATTGTACCACCTAGCTACCTCTCATCTAGTAATTCTAATGTAAGAATCTGGACATATCCTCTACCCCTATCCAACCCCACCCCAACCAGAAGCGACTAACCCAGACCTCCAGAAACCTCCAAGTGAAGGATTGAATCCCCTCAGCTTTGGGCCTTGCCTAGGATGAAGCAGTCTTTAAAAAAAAAAAAAGGTGAGTGAATCTTCACATCAGTTCTCCACATCTAGCTGACTACTTCATCCTCTCTAGCTACCTTCAGGAACACCAGGATTTAATCCATGTGATCCTTTTACTCTGTTTTGCCGATATGGATGCGTCTCTCCCTTGTCCCTGCTACAGTCACTATTTCCACCTCTTGCTCAGGGTAGAACCAAAATCAATATTAAATATTGATCAACATTAGCATTGTGACTGGAAAGGATGTGCCAAGTCCAATGCCCTGGTATTCAGCTCAGTATCTCTGAGATTGCCCAGATCAAATTTCCGTCCCTTACCTACCATTCCCCAAAACAAGTTGTGCACACCTAGCAGACTAAAATTTCCTTCAAGGCAAGGTCTGTCTTTTTTTCTCTTTGTATCCTCATTGCTTTGCACAATGTCTGGCATGTATGTAGATGCTTAATTAACGCTTGTTAATCGACTGATTGATCCTTTCCTTTTTTTTGACAGAGGCAGAAGTCATGCATTAGGATAAAAACATGCTTTTTTGTACTCTGCACCCTTCATTTCTCTTCCTAAGACTTCCTTTGAGATGATGACAACAGAGACAGAGATAAAAGCAGCAGCTACATAAGCAGGGAGACAATTAGGGATGGCACAGTAACTGGGGGGCATTTTTAAGAGAAGAGCACATGTCGTACCTTAGCTATGAGAATTCCTATGGCAGGTGCACCATGGGGCAATTTCTTCCTCCACTCTTATCTTTAATCTGTGAACCTGAGATGGGGGAAGTAAAGGACTCCATTTTTATGAATCATGGAAGTGCATGAATAATGGGCTTTCCTGTCTGAAGAAATGACTTTGGGAAAAGTGCAGGTATAATGAGAATTTCTCTGAATTTAATTTCTGATTATTAAAAACTATATAATCATGATGTGCTTAAGTGTTTGAATCTATAAATGCAATAGAGAGTTATCTGAGAAGGTGGAAGAATATTATGGAGTGGGGGCTCTGTGTCAGTTATGGGTTACATTTCATTTTTTCATTTACTTTTGCAATATTCCATTTTATTTTCTAGATTAAATGGAGCTCTGGTCAATAAGGGTTTTACACAGAAACTACCTAAGCACAAATTGTCATGTTGGAGAGCAAGGAATAGCCTCAGCTTTTGCAGGCTTGAGCACCCTCTGTAGTCACAACCCTTGCAAGAACCTACTAAAAAAAATGGCTAATCCTTTAATCATGTGTCAAAGTAACTGAAAAGGCTAAGGCTAAAAACTCAAGGAAAGAACCACCTGATGGCTAATTCAAATGTGGTTCTCAACTAACTAAACTTTGTTGAATAATTAACAATGATAAACCGTCTCCCTCTATGTTTACGGAAGGTAGCACTGAATAACAACAACAAAACATGTCAGATACAATTTTATTATTTTTGTAAGAGGTAGGATTAAGGAAGTTCAGACTCTATAAAATGGCAAATAGAAAAATTCTCTCAACTTCCTCTTTCCTTCCCATGAGTTTATCCAAACACTGATTTACAGTGTTGGTTAGAAACATAAGTCTTCCATGATCCTTTGTTGCAAATTGCTAATAGAGTGCAAGATTAAGCACACCACAAGACAACCAATAACAGGGACACCCTTCTCACAACTGCCTCCAGCTGTTGCTTCTAGTATTTCAGATCTCAATTTCCTTGTACAGTATTTCAATATCTGACTCATGACCAAGCAGCAGTAAACTTGATAAACAATTTAAGAACACAGAAGTGTACTTTTCTGGAAAAGAGCAGACAGACAGAGGCTTCCTCACTTTTTCTCTTCCTCTCTCCCTCCCTCTTCCTCTCCCTCCCTTCCTCCTTTTCTTCCTTCCTCCCTTCCTTCCTACCTCCCTTCCTTCCTTCTTCCTTCCTTTCTTCTTTCCTTCCTATCTTCCTTCCTCCTCCACATCTTCCTTTCTTCTTCCTTCCTTCCTTCCTTCCTTCCTTCCTTCTTTTCAATGATCTCAGTCATTCAACAAATGTTTCATGAAAACCTAAGATATGCTAGGGCCTCTGCTAGAACATAGAGTTAAATAATTGCTGACATTTCTATATGATATAAACATTTGCAAAGCCTCTCCTCTCTAAATCTCACAAACACTTTAATAAGTTAAGCACTGAAGGTTTTATCCTTCTTTGACAAAAACAGTCACACGACTAGTAAATACTAGGGAAAGAATTTGAGCCCAAGTTCTCCTGACACCAGTTCAAGGGTACTTTCCACCACATCATGCTGAGCTTCAATGGCAAGACAGTCCTCAAGGAGGTTGTAGTCTAGAGAAGACATTGAGAGAGATGTAAGGCAAATTATAATCCAAGACAATGCTATATGTGATAAATTTCACAAGAAAATGTATAATCAAAATGCTTTGGGGATTCAAATGAGGGAGAAATCTTTGACAAGATTAATCAGAAAAGGCTCCTGGAGCCGGGGGATCTGAACTAAAGGAGGTATCTAGTGTAACTGAAAAGATCTTGTAGTAAGAATCAGAATATCTGGGTTCAAAATCCAGTTTTCTAGCTTGTGGAACATATCCAACCTCCAAAAGGTTTTCTAACCTTTTTTTTCCCCTCCTCTCGATTGGGGTTGGGGGAGGCAGGGAGGAAGAAGCAATTGGTGTTGGGTGATTTGCCCAAGGTCTCACTGCTAGTAAATGTCTAAGGACATATTTGAACTCAGATCCTCCTGACTCCAGGGCTGGTGTTCTATCCACTGCACTATCTAGCTACCCCATTCTGGTTTTCTAATCTTAAAAAGAGGTAATTGTATACATTTGTATCACCAGTCTTGCCAAGGCTAATGTGAAGAAAATACTTTGTAAATAAATAGTAAATAAATAGTAAAATACTATATAAATCTTTGTTGTTGGAGGAGGAATGAAGAAGATAGAAAAGGGATGCACATAAGGAACAAGGAATAGTTCAGTTTGGCTCCTAAATCGACTTTTAATCTTGGTTAGGCCCAAACTAGAAGCAATGTATAGAAGTAGTAGAGGAAGACTGTGGGTGCAATTAGGAAAAAAAGCTTTCCAATATTATTAGAGTCACCGAGTAGAAACGAAGGCAGTTTATTTCCTATTATTCAGTTGTTCAAGTGGAAACTAGATGAAAGTTTGTTAAAGATATTGTAAATGGAATTTCTTCTGAAGTACAAATTGGACCAAGTGGACTCCAAGGTTCCTCCCAACCATGAGTATGCTTGGAACCAGCTTGTACTGATGTAGAAGAACTAAGTGGTTAATTTTCAGCCTGAGTGTGGACAACTTGAGAACTCGCAAACCTTAACAACCACACAGTTTGATTTATTAGAAATGTGACCAAACTATAAGAAGACCGATGCCTTTTCTTTCCAGATAAGAGGAAAAGAAATTATGCCCCCAAAGCTGTGAAATCATGCATACCTTTTGACTTAACAGTACCAGTACTATGTCTGTATCCCCAAAAAGATAAAAAACAAAAAAAGACATATCAATTCAAAAACATTTATAGCATCTCATTTCTGGGGACAAAGAGTTAGAAATTGAGGGGATATCCATCATTTAGGGAATGACTGATTAAGTTATTATACATGGTGATGATGATGGAATACTATCTTGTTCTACAAGAAATGATGAGCTCTCAGAAAAACCTGGAAAGATTTGCATGGGCTAATGTAAAGTGAAATGTACTGCGTACAAAATAACAGCAATATTATAAGATGATCAGCTGTGAATGACTTAGCTATTCTCAGCAAAACAATGATCCAAGACAACTCTCATGGTTTATAATGAAAAATGACATCCATCCCCAGAGAAAGAACTGATGGTGTCTGAATACAGATTGAAATATATTTTTTTTACTTTGTCTTTCTTGAGGGTTTTTGTCTATGTTTTCTTTCACAGCATGAGCATTATGAATATGTTTTGTATGACTACACATGTATAACCTATATTGAACTGCTTGCTTTCTCAGCGAGGGGAGGGGAAGAAGGGAAAAGAGAAAATTTGAAACTCTTTAAAAATAAATGTTAAAAAATGTTTTTACATGTAACTAGGAGAAAAACTTTTTTTAAAAAGAGGAAAAGAAACAAATTTCAAGGAGTGGAGGAAGTTGAAAGAGTTCACAGCATATAACCTCAGATCTTCTTAGAAGAGCATAATTTAAATGTATCTCTGTGTGAGAGAGAGACAGGTAATTATGAACCCTCTGGTCCTACTGCTTTCCAGTTCTGCTGCACAGCTAAAGCTTCAGTCACCTCCCTTGTTCCAACTATTCTGTTGTTTATTATATTAACTATTCAGAAAACTTTCTGTTCATTGTTAAATCCAGCTTGAATTTTCATTGAGCTGGACTTCTGGTGGTCACATAGATGATTAGAAATTTTCTACCTCCTCCTTTCATGTAGATTTTCTTGAGTCTCTGAATCCTTTACTTCTGTAGTCTCCATAATAATGGTTTTGATTGATGTTGACTTCCTTATTTCCTTGTTAATGCTGCTTGGACTCTTTATATTAACTCAGCCTTTAGATTTTTGCTTTCATTTTCTAATTAAGAGAATCTGGGATTTCTGATACTTTTTTTGTTTTCTGGACTTATTACTCTCTCTTTTTTCCTACATTAATTGGGCAATATTTCAATCAAGCTTTTTGCCACACACAACAGCTAGATAGTGATGTAATCTTCAAATGCCTTTCTGAAAATCTTAAACATCTTTTTTGTATTGTTTCCACCATAATGGTGGTTGGCACCTATTCTTAGAAGTTGACTTTTCTAGCTCTACATTTGTTCCTATGGTTCTAATTGTGACAATGGTTTTTGCATATGCTCTTGTTTACACGTCCTTTCAAATACTGTCAGATGATATATTCATTCATGGTAGTTAATTGTAGATACCAGTTGTTTTATTTTTAATTTCTCTGTTTTAATATAATTGGTCTCCTAGTTGAACACATGTCATCAAATACAAATGGAATTTTCATATTCCAGTCTAAGTATGTCCCTCTCCTTTTCAAAATTATTTGAGAAATCGGTATTGTTTTTGTCATTCATTATATTATTGGGCATAATTTTTGGAGTCTACAGTGTTCTTGGATTCTTCAACTTTTCCCTCTTCAAATTTTAGTAGTTCCCTGATTTTTCCCTTTCACTTAATCTGTTCTAGGCTGAAAGGATGAAGATATTCCTCATGATTATCCTGCACCACTTGAAAAAAATATTGTTATGTGATTTGGAGCTGAGAGTATCCTCATTGACAAAGAGCAACATAAATCCCCTACCAACTTTGTTATGATATAGTTGCTGGTATTGCAGTTCACTCATTTCAATCATATCTGACTCTGTGACCCCATGTGAGGTTTTCTTAGCAAAGATACTAGAGGAGTTTGCCATTTCTTTCTCCAGCTCAGTTTGTACATGAGGAAATGGAGGCAAACAGGTTTAAGGGACTTGCCAAGAATCACAGAGCTAGATAGTTGTTTGTCTTTCATTCTTGAAGAGGACCATGACATCAGGAAGGTGATGTCATGCCTTGCAAGTAAATTGGATTTAAGTGAGGAATACTGTACAAAGTCACCAGCCTCACTTTCTCTTCCGGAGCTATCTGGGTCCAGTGGCAAGATATAGATCAGGAAGGCTGGAGATGGCCTCAGATGCAATAGGAGACCTTGATCTTTTTAAGCTAAAATTTTTCTGAGGTCTCAGTTTGTCTGAGACCACACCCATTTAGTGAATAAGGCTAGGTAAGAAATGAGCCAAGTAATAGTCCCTTTCACCTAATTAAAAAAATAAATCTGGGAGGAAAAGACCCTCGGGGTTTCTGGCCAAAACAGATACAATTAATCTATGTTCACTCTGAACCTTTTGGGTCCAAACAATGACAGTTAAGTGGGGCTTGGGCTGGGACCTATTGTTGACCAGTCAATGAAAGGAAAGCCTGAGTGAACTGGCTTTAAGGCATAGTCTTTAAAAAAGAAATCTAGCAGGGGCAGCTAGGTGGTGAGGTGAATAGAGCACCCACCCTGGAGTCAGGAGGATGTGAGTTCAAATCCGGCCTCAGACACTTGACACAAAAACTAGCCATGTGACTTTGGGCAAGCAACTTAACCCCAATTGCCCTCCAAAAAATAAACCCCAAGACATCTTGCTAGATTTCTGTCATCAAAATATACGTCCCTTTGGGCAGAGCACCACAGGGAAGGTATGTAGAGTACAGAAATACTCTACAGGGACAAGGGGAAAGGAAGGAACATACACCAATCTGCAGAGGGATTTGGAATCAGGTCTTTTTTGATCCAGACCTAGCTCTCTATCCACTGCACCTTTTGAAGTGGGACACTGGAACTAGCATCAAGATCTGAGTTCAAATTCTGCCTTGGACACTTACTAACTGTATGACCTTGAGTATGCCACTTAACCACTGTATGCCTCAGTTACCTCATCTATAAAAATAGAAATAATGACACCTACCTACCAGGGTTGTGAGGATCAAATGAAATACTTTTGTAAAGTGCCTTTCAAACCTTAAAATACTATACAGATGCTATTATTATCATTAGTTAATTATTATTGTTATTATTCTAGTTAATTCTTATCATTAATATGATTAGTTAATTAGTTATTGCTATCATTAGGAGCAGTTCTATCACACCCACTAGGGTGCTAGCCCAATTAGCAATGTTGCCAGCAGCCAGATTCATGCCAGATCTTCATAACAACAACAATAGTCTCAGATTACGCAGAGTCCCCACGGTACATCACCTTGGTGGGCATTTCTCCACTTTGCTGTCTGCTGCTCCTCTCTCCCCTGCCCCCAGAGTGGATAATGAGGTAGACTCTGACAGGCAGCATTATTATTGTTGTTTTTGTTATTATAATTGTAAGTGATTATGTACAAGGAAGGAAGTGAAATAATGTTGAGTCCACTGGGAACATAAATGTCAAACTTGTGAGGATTCTTGCCTCACCTAATTCCTAAGATTGTTATAAAGATTACATGGGTCATTGTACATGAAAGTAATTTGAAAACTGTAACATGCTATATGGGCTACATACAGAAATATTTATTTCAGCTCTCTTTGTGGTGGCAAAAATCTGGAAATTAAGGGGATGCCCATCAATTGGGGAACGGCTAAACAAGTTGTGGTATATGAATGTAATGGAATACTATTGTGCTATAAGAAATGGGGAGGAGACAGTCTTGATATTCACCTTATACAAACTGATGCTAAGTGAGAAGAGCAGAACCAGGAAAAATTTGTACACAGTCACAGACAAATCATATGTGTGACAACTAACCCTGATAAACTGGACTCTTCTCAGCAATGCACAGTTATAAGACAAATCTACAAGTCTCAGGGTAGAAGGAGATATCTACATTCAGAGAAAGAACAGAGTTTAAATGGAGACTGAAGCAATCTACATGCTCTCATTCTTTTTCATGTTTGGTTTTCTTTCTTTTTCCCCATTGTTCACTCCACTGGTTACAACCCTTCTATAGAACCAGACTAATGTCCAATGTGAAAGTATTTGCAGATCCTATACTTGATAGTATACTGCCATGGTGGGGGGGGGGGGAGGGAGAAGATGGAGGGGAGAAAATTTGAAACTCAAGGGACTGTGGAACTGAATCTTGTAAACTCAAAGTAAATAAATAAATCAATTTTTAAAAAACATGCTATATGGGCAATGAGGTGGTACAGTGGATAGAGTGCTGGACCCAGAGTCTGGAGGACCTGAGCTCAAATCCTGCCTCAGACACTATCTTTGTGACCTTAGGCAAGTCACTTCACCCTGTCTGCCTCAGTTTCTTCATCTGTAAAATGAGCTGGAGAAGGAAATGGCAAACCACTTCAATATCTTTGCCAAGAAAACCCCACATGGGGTCACAAAGAGTCGGAGGCAATGCAACGACATACCCTACAAATTACAAGGTATTAGTATTATTATCTA
>CM053594.1:328080477-328101698 GCA_028646575.1 Pseudocheirus occidentalis
ATTTTTATTATATTTAGCTCTAACCAGTCATAAGCAATTGATGTTTTTCCAATTAGTGAGATCTGCTTTTATTTGTGTGAAAAGTGTTTTGTAGTTGTGTTCATAAAGGTACTGGGTTTGTTTTGGCAGGTAGATTCCCAAATATTTTATAATGTCTACAGTAACTTTAAATGGGGTTTCTCTTACTATCTCTTTCTGTTGGACTTCATAGGAAATATATAGGAATGCTGAGGATTTATGTGGGTTTATTTTATATCCTGCAATTTTGCTAAATTTATTTATTGTCTCAAGACGTTTTTTACTTGATTCTCTAAGATTCTCCAAGTATATCATCATGTCATCTGCAAAAAGTGATAGCTTAGTTTCTTCTTGGCCTAATTTGATTCCTTTGAGTTCTTTTTCTTTTTTAATTGCTGCATCTAACATTTCTAGTACCAGATTGAATAAGAGGGGTGATAGTGGACATCCTTGTTTCACCCCTGATCTTATTGGAAATGCTTCTAGTTTATCCCCATTGCATATAATACTTGCTGATGGTTTTAAGTAGATGCTACCTATTATTCTAAGGAAAACTCCATTTATCCCTGTACTTTCTAGTGTTTTTAATAGGAATGGATGTTGTATTTTGTCAAAGGCTTTTTCTGCATCTATTGAAATAATCATACGATTTCTGCTAGTTTTATTATTGATATGATCAATGATACTGATGGTTTTCCTAATATTGAACCATCCTTGCATTCCTGGAATAAATCCAACCTGATCAAAATGTATTATAGGAACAATCAGTAACTTCATTCAAGAGAATGACAATAATGAGACATCATATCAAAACTTGTGGGATGCAGCAAAGGTTGTACTTAGGGGAAGTTTTATAACCCTGAATTGCATCCATGAAAAAATTAGAGAAAATGGAGGTCAATGAATCGGGCATACAATTGAAAAAGCTAGAAAAAGAACAAACTGAAAATCATCAATTAAATACTAAATTAGAAATAATGAAAACCAATGGAGAGATTAATAAAATTGAAAGTAAGAAAACTATTGAACTTAGAAACAAAACTAAGAGTTGGTTTTATGAAAAAAATCAAAACAATCGATAGACCTTTAGTTAATATGATAAAAAAAAGAAAGAAAGAAAACAAATTTCAAGTCTCAAAAATGAAAAGGGTGAATGTACCTCTAATGAAGAGGAAATAAAAACAATAATTAGGAATTATTTTTGCCCAATTGTGTGTACATAAATTTGACAATCTTAGGGAAATGGATGAACATTTACAAAAATATTAGTTGCCCAGACTAACTGAAAAGGAAATAAATTACTTAATTTTGGCTTTTGATCTGTAAAAGCACACACGAGCAGCTTTCCAGAGAATGGCTGCTGTGAACAGCTTTTCTGATTACATAGTATAGTGAACACTCTATTTATTCAATAACAAATCAGAGCAAAACATTCACAGTAAATTAAGGTATAGCATTCACAATGTTACAACTTATCACAGAAAATCAAAATATACCATTCACAACAACTTATCACAGAAGTGGCCACATGGTTTTCACCACTGTGGTCACATGATTTTGAACAAAGTACAGTCATTTAGCCAATCAACCACTTAGTATCTCAATCATTCGATCAACTCAATCATTCAATCATCTTTAAAGAGGCTTGCCTACTTAAGGGACACAAAATACAAAAATCAAAGTACTTCACCCTGGGCAGTACATTCATTTAGTCAATCACAGAGTCCTTAATTCAATCACGAAGTAAATTACACAATTCAGCAGACAGAGCTTCCAGTTGTCTGACCATTAGATCCATACCTAGTTAGTTACTGGAGAGGGAAGCACCAACATCTGGGCTTTCAAAGCCAGGGGAGCTCAATGGCTGTCCAAAGTCTCATCTGGCCAAATCACACAACTCTTCCCAAAGTTAGTCTCAAAGCAAAACCTCACATCAGGGTCAGTCATTACCCAGTATTCACAGAGTGGTCTCTTCATCTGGACTCAGCATAGGCTCTCAGATTCCCTGGATCCCCTTCCATGGTCCCAGATCCTACCTGGATTCACCAAACTGTCACCTGGGTTCAAAGGCAGACAGCTCCCAGTTCCTTGACCAGCTCTCCATGCAGTTCCTGTTCCACGCTGAAGCTCACAGCATCCAGTCCACCTTAAATCCTTCACAGTCTCTGTTCCTGGGAAGTCAAGGCTCAACAAAGCCACAAACAGGTTCATGTACAGTACCAACATCACAGTCATGCTTCCTCAGTCTTTGGCAGCTCTAGCTGGCCCTTGGAAATCTTCAGCAACTCTTAGGAGAAACTGGTAGCTCCGAGTAGAAGCTCCATCTGATTCCCAAAATCAAGATCACCTCACCCAGGTTCCCAAAATCAAAATCCCTCTCCAGCCCCGGGCCTTTCCTCTTCAGCCTCCCCAGCAGTAACTGATTTTGCCTCCATGAAGCTTATCCCAAGAAGTTCTGACTTTCCCAGCTAGGGTTTTTCTTATATACAGTATTGCTCCTCCCTATTCAGCCCCTTCCTGTTACATCAGCAACAGGAGTTCTTACCTTCTGTTTCTTTAACAGAGACTTAATTTGAACTACGTGCTAAGTACCTCTCAGCTTAGCAATACAAAAGGAACTTCAAATTTCATTACTATTACATGATCTCTCATCATCAGTGAGGACTCATCTAGAGATTGTGCTCTCTCTGGATCAGTTGGAAGTTGTAGGAGACCCCTGGGTTGACTCAGCCTGGACCTGAAGTACCAATCCTCATGATATTTCCAGGTAAAAGAGAAAGATAAAGCATGACATGGTGGATGGAGAACTGGACTTGGAGTCAGGAAGAACTGACTTTGAATCCTGCCTCAGGAACTGATCAACTGAATGACACTGGGCAAGTCACTTAATCTCTCTCCTCCTTAGTCTCCTTTTCTGCAACTTATACCCATTGTTCTGAATTCTAGGGTCCAGAAGAACCAATCTAATCAATTTTCTTTATGATGACCCTTTAAATACTTGGTGCCTGACCTCTAGCATGAGCATACCTGAGAGAAGACAAAGGTGTTTGGAAGTGTAGTAAAGTATGCACCATGTGACAAAGCGTCTTTATTTAGTCTAGCCCTCTGGCACATGCTGTCTACCTCTGAGGACTGGATGAGAACCTGGCAGCTGTCTGCTTCTGAATCCAGGTGACTGTTTCGTGAATTCAGGAGGGAGCTGGGACCACAGAAGGGGATCCAGGGAATCAGAGAGACCACTCAGAGTTAAGATGAAGAAAAGGCCTCCCCCTTTGATGAAACTGAGGTTTGCTGGACACTGAGAGGTAGAGGGTTTATGTGGTTTTCTAATGACTGTACTAGTGATTAATGGTATTTAGTAATTGGGAATCTAGATTAGTGACTGATTAAGTTAATGGTTGCCCCATTTGTTAATTGATTGATTGATTAAGTGAGGAGAGTTTCCCCCTTAGGGAAACCAGATGATTATTCTTTTGTTCCTTGTACTAAATATTGTGGCCACTGTAGTGAAAATTATGTGGCCATTCTAATGTTAAGCTGTTATGGACACTATATTGTGACTTTCTGTGATAAGATGTAATGTTGTGAATATTATATTGTGACATATTGTGATTGTTTGCCTTGATCTGTAATGGAATAAACAGAGTGTTCACTATTACTGTGTAATCGGAACCTTAAAAGCCATTCACAGTAGCATTCTTTTGGGAATCTACTGGTGCATGGTATTACACATTACAACCAATCTGTTAGCTTTAGCTGCTGATGGAAACAAGAAAATGCATCCCATTGATTCTGGCCCAATGGAGAGAAAACCTTGTATTCACTTAAGGATTGTATGAGAAAGTTAAAGGAGGAGATAATGAAGACAACGATCATGGTCAGAGATGCAAATGCACATCATGATTGTCCTTTAGCAGTTCCCCATAGAAGTATCATCGTGAAGACAATTCTTCCTACGTTTAAGTGCCTAATTCTGACTCTACTAACTGGTGAAATAGGGAGTTCTCTTTGGAAGAGCTGGATAAGATTTCACAGCTTGGGGGAATGGGTAAATGATAAATTTCATCAAGAGAGAAGAGTAAATAATCAGCAGATTCAAAGTCAGAATAGTTTGACAAGAAAAAAATTGTTCACTGCTCTATTGAGAGCAAGGGTAGATTTTAGAAGAACTGATATTATTCCAACTAATGAACTATATAAAATGTACTTAGAAAAGGGACAGATCCTCCTGAACTTGTATCCAAGTTCATCACACTCTCAGGGAAAATAGGATATTGGCCAACCCCCAGCTACATTTAAAGAAATACACAGATGAGATTAAAGACCCGATATTAATCTATGTATTGAAAAAATGAATCAAATACTGTAATCAGAGCACTGATAGATACCAAAGCAGAGACCTCCCTTATTTATGGAAACCCTGATAAATTCAAACGTGGAGCTCTCATTACCATCACAGAACTGGGAGGGGCTGAAATATCAGTCAGACAATTTGAACTAATGATGAAAAACAGACAGTTGCCTAAGAAAGAATATTATTGTGGTAATTGTACTCATTCTTGAGTACATCATTGGAATAGATATATTGAGAGGTATGACTTTAAATTTACCTGAAAGAAGATATCAATTTGCAGTAAGGAAGATAGGAATTAATACAGTTTTAGTGAGAAAACATAAAAATGAACCTGATCACCTTATCTGAACCTTGTGAAGTAATTACTTTAAAGTAGTATCATGTGTCAGGTGGGCAAGATGAAATTGTCAATATTATAAAGGAATATGTTGATGCAGGAGTGTTAGTCCCTACTCACTGCAATAATCTTGTTTGGTCAGTACAAAAGTCAGATGGGATGTGGAGAATGACAGTGGATTGTAGACAATTGAATAAAGTGACTCTTCCCTTGTATGCTGCTGTTCCAGCTACCATCACCTTAATATAAAGGATCCAGAAATATGATGGGACTTGGTATGCAGTTATTGATTTGGCCAATGCTTTCTTTACCATCCCAGTAGATTCTAAACAATGAGATCAGTTTGCTTTCACTTGGCAGGGCAGACAATATACTTTTACCTGCTTCCTACAATGATATTTGCACAGCCCCACTATTTGTCATAGGATTGTGGCTGAACATTTGGATGAATTAGAGCTACCCAGCATACAGCTTACTCACTACATAGATGATACTATGATACAGTGAAAAAATTAAAAGAAGTGGAGAAGAGTTTGACACTTTTAATTGAGTATATGAAAAGCAAAGGGTGGAAAATTAACTCTGCAAGTTTCAAGGGCTACTTCAACACATACAATTTGGAGGTATACAATGGAATAAAGTGCTATAAGAGATTCTTCTGCAAGCCCAACAAAAGATTCAGGATTTTCCTATCCCTACCAATAAGAAAGAGGCCCAAAAGTTTATAGTATTATTTGGATACTGGTGACATCACATACTGCATCTGGGACAGATTTTGAAACCATTATATAAAGTTACTAGGAAGAAATATGAATTTGACTGGGGACTTGAGCAGAGTAAAGCTTTTGAAGAAGCCAAGGCTGCTATACAATTGGCCCTAGATTTATGGTCTATGCAAAATGGCCTGGTGGAATTACAAGTGACTGTACAGGATGATTATGCAAACTGGAGTGTATGGCAAAGCCAACAAAGTCAAAATGTACCCTTGGGATTTTGGTTTAGGAAATTCCTTTCATCTGAAGTTCAATATAATACCTTTCGAAAAGCAGTTGCCCAGGCTGCATATTGGGCTTTGGTAGAGACTGAACATTTGACACTGGGTCATGAAGGCCTGAAATCCTGATTATGACCTGGGTAATGAGTGCCCCAGCTTCTCACAGAATTAGACATGCCCAAGAGGCCAGCATAATTAAATGACAATGGCATATTCAAAATAGATCTAAAACAGGCAAAAGAGGAGTTTCAGCCCTGCATGAATTTATAACAAACTTAGATACTGGGGGAAATGATACATCCCCTGAACCAAAGCAAACTTTTATATATATATAAATGTGTGTGTGTGTATATACACATACACACACTTACATGCATATACACATATAGACATATACATATACATATCTATGTATGTATCTATGTATGTACACGTACACTAGACCAACTGTGGAAAGTGCTGGGATAGGTGGAAGTAGTCAATATTCTACTTATGGGTCCATAAAATAGACTTATGAGATCTAGAGTTTTAAAGGTGTTTTTCTGAGTTGCATTCTTATAAGGACAAGCCACTGCTTTACATAATTTGAATAATTATGACCAGTGGGAGGAAGTACACTTCTATGGCAGTACATCAAACAATCAAAACAGAGCAAGGAGGGAAGTGTCATCTATTTACTGCTTTATGGGCTAATGGGTTAGCTACATGGATGCCCATGTGAAAAAATCAAAACTGGGAAATTCATGGTAAACAAGTCTGGGGCAAAGAATTATGAGAAGATATATGAGCCATGTCTTTGGTTGCTAATTTGTCAGTTTTTCATGTAGATGCTCACATGGCCCTCACTACACCAGAACGTGAGTACAATACACATGCTGATCAACCAGCAAAGATTGCTACTCACCATATTGTCCCCACTCGGACAACAACTGATGAACCAGTATTAGCAAAATGGATCCACTAAGTGGTCAAATTTAGGGGTGCAGGTCCCATACTGTAGCCACAAGATCAAGGTATTCATATCTCTCATTCATTGTTAAAACAGATAGCAGAGGAATGTCATATATATCAACGGGAAAAAGGAATGAAGTGTTCCTTGGGTAAAAACAAGAGAGATAGCAAGGGGGAAAAGTCCCAGGGCATGGCAAGCAGATTATACGGGTCCAATAGCACAAAATAAAGGATGCAAATTTATATGTACTTATGTTGATACCTAGTCAGGTGTACTAGTGGCTTGTCCTTATAAGAATGCAACCCAGAAAAACATCTGTAAAACCCTAGATCTCATAAGTTTATATTATGGAATCCCCAATGCAGATTCACAGGGTCACATTTCAAAGGTAATGAAATGAAGAGATATTGTATATTAAACAATATAGAATGGATATTTCATATTCTATATTATCCACAAGCATCTGAGTTCATTGAAATGGATTATTCAAAGAATAGTTAAGGAAGTTTAAGTTCTAATAATTTGTATCAACATTAGGAAGATAATTTTTTCGCTGCTCTATATAATTTGAATAATAGACCATGGGGAGGAAGTACACCTCTATCCAGAAGGATGGCCCCATATCTGCAAATTAGAAAACAGCAGACACATAAGATCCCAAATATTGAGTATTAACCTGGGAGACAAGATGTCCCAGCACCATATCCAGGAATATCTGGTTTGGCAGGATATGATTTACATTGTTTAGAGGACTTTTGGTTAGATAGAAAAGAAATAAGAAATATTTCTACTGGAATATGTATGAGACTCCCTAAAAATAATTTTGGTCAGATATTACCTAAATCAGGTTTAGCAGCTCAAGGAATACAAGTATTGACTAGAGTGATATATTCTAATTATCAAAGAGAAGAAATTATTGTGACATTCCAAAATTTGGATGAAGAACCGATAGAGTTTTGTAAAAATGATAGAATATTTCAAGTGATTATTATTTCTTATGAAACAATATCCCTTGTGAAAACTGACCCTCCTTGGAACTGAATGGTTGGGTTCTACTGATAGAATAAAATTGGAAGCTAAAGTCTGGAAACCAGACAATGCTCTAAAGGCTGCAGAGATTATAGCACATGGTAAAGATAATACTGCAATTCTTGTTTATTCAGGCGATGATTACCAAATTGTACCCTTAATCCATATATTCTACCATGAATGAGGCTATGATAGTGGGTTTATAGACTCCAGAAACATGATTGTCTCTGTGTTTCTTTTTGGCTTTTTGTCTGTTAAACTTGTTTGTGACATTTGTTTCCTGCAGTCTTAGTACCCTCCACCTGCAGAAGCCTGATCACTTAAGCTGGATGTCATTCCCTGTCTACAACTCTCATGTGTCACCCCTGGATCTGGCATTGACCAAGCTCTATATGCCAGCTAAAGAATTGACTTCTTGAATGGGACCTTTTGCAGCAGGGACAGCTCTACATCCAATTTCAGCAGAAAGTAGCTATGGAGAAGAGACTTTCACCCCTTATCCCAAGATTTTGAGTCCCATTTGTTTGAGGGGGGAATGATGGGGTGTTTGTGCTTAAACCTCCACCCTAAGATATTGTTTTATGTGCTTACTTTCTATTATCCCTGTTATATTGTTGCAAAGTTCTATTGATACCAGTTACCCCACCAGTTACCCCTACATTCTCATTAACTTATGTAATAAAATGTATTGTTAATATATTTTTGCTATGCAAGGGACATGAAAGATCTTGGGGCTGAATGTAATGGTAATGGGAATTTGAAGATCTTCCCTGTCCCTTAATAAGCCTAAGGGAATTTGAAGATTTTCCTGATTTGAAAATCTTCCCTGGCTCCTAATAGGCTGAATGTAATCACATGGAGACTGCGGTGGCAAGAATTTGCTGAAGGGTGGAGCAAAACCCACAGGAAACTGAGAGTCAGAGAAGTCAGAGCTAGAGGGAAGATCTGACACACCCACGATACAGCTAGACTTGTGAGTAAATGTTTGTTTGTGGGAAGGCTAAAGAATGGTATGGCTTCGTGCTGCACTATGGTGTATTAATTTATTTGCTACTATGATGGATTTGACTTTCTGATGTTGGGATTTGGTCTTCTGGTGTGTGACTAAATGTTTTGCCTCCATCTTATTTATGGAGAGTCTGTTATATTTTGCAGTTGAAAACTATGCCGGCTTATTTACAATCACCATCAGCACTGCGAATAGTGTGTTGTGTTGGCACTATAATGCCCCACTTCAATTCATCCTCTACATATCTATCCAAGGGATTTTCCTAAATTGAAAGCGTGTCACCCCTACACACACAAACACACATTCATTCTCTCTCTCTCCCTCTCTCTCTCTCCCTCTCTCTCTCCTCCAGATTCGAATAGAAACTTATTCATTTGGCATATAAGACTCTTTATAACATGGCCCATGGTAAGAACCTTTCTAGTTCTTCCTCACACATAATACTCTATCTCTCATCTATGCACAAGGAATTGTGTTGTGTTGCTTTGGATACAACATAAAAATGAAAAACTAACACCAGGAGATGAGGCATCTAAGCATCAAAAATCCCTCACTGATGATGGTGAGTGCTCTGAACCAGAGAAAGATTGTTTACAAATGTTTGTTTAATTGAGTTGAGTCAAAGAAAGATCAAAACTATATTCTATATAGTTTGGTATTTTAAAAAAAACCTTTCTTGTGTCCTCTTTGCCTCCATGATGAAAGATCCTCAGTTTGACGTGTGAAGCTTTTCTCAGCCTTGCTCCAACCTACCTTTCCAGATACTCCTATGGGGAAATCTTTCCAGATCCCTGCTTCTCCCCAATTTGGGGGGCTCTCTCCTTTCTTCAACCATCTGATACTTGCTTATCTGTATAACTATTGCATTTCTCCCAGTAGAACGTAAGCTCCTGGAAAACAGGGATTGTTTTTCATTTTATATTTTTTATTCCCAGCCCCTGGCACAGTACTTTGTACTTAATAATTGCTTGTTGAACATAGATGTGCATAAAGCATGCAAAAACTCAATGAATAGCTATGTTGCTGAAGAAATGAATTTTTAAATTGGCTCTTCATGCATTTTAAACATTGCAATGCCTGGATGGTGCAATCCTCAGTTATGAGTAATATTCATTTCACAAGAATATCTCATTCTTAGATTCTCAAAATACACCAAATCTCGTAATGTGACCGTGACCTCTAATGATGCAGACTACCATCCACCTGTGCCTGTCCATCCTTGAGGCTGAGGCATCTCTTCTCTTAATTTTCTCAGGGAAGAGAAGGATGGAAAGGGGGAGGGGAGGATTGGAGGGGAGGAGTGAATGCCCTAACTAGCTAGAGGCTTTCCTTACTCTTTCATGAAACTGCGAAGATGCCAATAGTCCACTGAAATCTGAATAAATGAAAGTTTGCTGCGTTATTTAATTTTATCCTCACCCCAAAGTCAGAACATGGCATGCATTATGCATCCTAAGCAATGTCTGAAACTTGTACCCCATTGATATATAATATGTAGAACACTGTAATACAAAATGCTTGTCACTATTGTTATTATTTATTATCCACAAGAAGATTTGATCCTTCACCTTTACACATGCAATTTGACTCATATCTTTGCTCCATATGACAAATAGGATATTCTGTGAAGAAGAATTTTTTGTTCCAAAAATCATAGCAGATTTAATAACTTAAAGCAACATTACAACTTTTGTGACACTCTGCATATGTATCTATAAAAAGCAACAATAAGGAGTGCTGTGTGCTGTGTCCTGATACATGGTATTCTCTAAGTATTTCTCTTCTTGCCTATCCCTAGATTCAGCTCTGCCTTATAAGATTCTTAGGGAGTGTGGAGGGCAGGCATTTTTGTTCCATTTTAAAGTTAATGAAACTAAGGTATGAAGTGGTTGTGATTTTCCCAACATCATACAGTTAGAATAGTGGGATTGGGATTAGAACATAGGCTCCTTCAAGATCAGAGTTCCACCCCTTCCCACCGCCTGCCTCACCCCCACACTCCTCCATCACTTGTAGGCTTATTTCTTATTTCTCTGCCAGCTTGACTACAGACAACCAAATCCAAAAAATAGTTTTCCCCTGGACCAGAACTCCAAAAAGCCACTGTCTTAGAGAGAGAAATCTTAGGGTTGAACTTCAGAGACATACAACTGGGTCCAATATTTAACAAGTGTAGACTTTGTTTTAAAAATTGTGCGTGCAGTTGAAAAGTTCAGGATGGAAAATTAGCCCTCTTAGTGGACTGTGGAAATCAAATTGGGCTGTGAAATCAATCCCACCCTGACAAAGAAAGGAAATGGTAATGAGTGTCCAGAGACCAAGCAAGGGAGCTCCTAGAGTCTCTGGAGCCTCTCCAATGTGAGTTCTTTATTATTCCCCATACTGGATTCTCTGCAAGTCTCCCTGCAAGGTCGATTTGAGACAAGTTCGAGGAAGAAGTTGAATAAAGTTTAAACATAGCCACTTGGTTTCCTTTCCCTTTTGAAAAATGACATGGTTCTGTGACCTACCTTTGTTTATTATAAATCTAATACTGTAAGTTTCAGTTCAGCGAGCTCGCATTTTATTTGGAACTTAGGTCTAAAGTCGCCTAAAGCTGGTCAAAATGTAATTGCAACAAAAGCATATGAAGACTGTTAATTTGTAATCTGTAATATCATTGCCTGACAAGCTTTTCATTTGGTTCCATGGAAGCAATGGCTTTAGAACAGTAAAATGCATGGCTGAGCCATAATTTATGAGAAATGCATTTGGTATTTGTAGTGGAGGGAAAACATGTAATTTCGCAAATGTTTGTGTATTGTTAATTTTGTTGAATAGCAAAATCAAATTAAAGGTAATAGACTGTATATCCACTTTCCTTTTCAGAGACTCCTCTTGAAAATACTTGGGTCAAACATAGTAATTACTGAGCTGAATTGCAATTCAGACTGATCACTTTTAATGTTTGGGAAATGGAGGCGGGAATGGAAATATGTATATTTTACTGAAATTGAGCTGACAATTGAGACCAATTTAATAATCATAGAGTCAGTACCCCAGATATGAAGCACCTTCTTATGCCATAATTTGGTTATGGTCCATCCTACAAATGGAATCATGCCCCCAGTTTTATAATGTTTCACAATATCCTGCGGAAAGACTTACATAGGTTCATAAAGCTCTAAGATCTTAGAACTAGAGAAAGGACTCAGGGATTGATCATCTTTTCCTAACCCTTCATTTTACATATGAGAAAATAGGCTTGAAGAGATGAAGCAAATACATCTGTTAAAATTACAAATATGCTCTTTGGCTGGGGAAGGGAAGGATGTTACCATATTAAACTATTATTATAAGGTATAGTCCAGGTGACAAACTGAGTCTGCTGTCCTAGGACTAGCCTAGTTAAGTACAGAGAGGATCATTACCAATATGCTGGCAACTAGATGATGAATTATTTGCCCATGGCCACCATGAAACAAATAAAAAAAATTTTAAATAGCCCTTAGTCTTTTATGGTCTGATAGAAATGGTTGCCACATGGCAGAACAGGGGCAGAGGGTGCTAAGAGTTACACAGGTATTAGGTTGTCTATAGACATTAACCTAACTGTTGATACTCTAAATATGAGATACTCATAAAATGGCCAAAGAGTTTAGGAAGGAGGCTATACCGATATCAGTATTCTCAAGATAAATGAAACCAGAAAAAAAATGAGGAAGTTGCAGCTAAATGAAAGGATGGTTCACAGGTTTTTCTTGGTGAGGCAAACAAGGAGTTGGTAGAGTTAGTTTTATGATACATCCAAATTCAAGAGGAAACAGTTTAACAGAACACTTAGGCATCCCACCTTACAATATTTGCAATAACAGTAAGTAAAGATACCCCCACAAAGATAATTTCAGTTAAGGTGATGGCATTTGTTGCAGAGAATGGAAAGCTAGAGAAATACTACAAATAATTACACAAGATCCTCCAAATCAATCAATCAATCAATCAATACAATGATTTTCAGATACCCTGACCCAAACAAACAAATAAGCAAGAAAAAAATCACACATCTTTAAAAATATCAGCATTTGTTCAGGAACACTAATAAGACTGTAAATCATAGACCATCATTATATTTGAATCAAATTCATAGCCAAACCTAAGGGTGATAGAGAGACTTATAATGGGTCTCAGTAGGCTTCAGAAGGAGTTGACAAACTATGACCCATCACCCCTTATTGTACAGTCAATGAGCTAAGGATGATTTTTACTCATTCTTAACTAATATGCAGAAAGAAAAAAAAAAGAGTTATTGGACTGGATTTGACCTGTGGACCATAGTTTGCTGATCCCTGGGTTATTTTCCATGATGACTTGCACACAAAAAGTGATATATTTACGGAACACCATGCAAAAGTGATGTAGAACACTACTTCTTAAACTGTGGATTGTGACCTTATATGGGGTCCTTGTAAAATTTGGCAACAGTAAAAGGTTTCTGAATGCACAATTACCAAAAATTAATTAAAAATCAAATGTGTAATGAATCTGAAGTGTTTCTAGAAGTGCTTGCCTGTGTTGAATGGGGACAACTTCACTGCAAACTTGATTCTAAACACAAAGCATGGACACTTTCCACTGGACACGCTCTCAGGCCATGCAACCCCAATGTTGTTGTCAAAAAGGAGTCATGAGTGGAAAAAAAATCTTTAATTATAGACAATATAATCCATGAAATATATGGTCAGTAAAAGAGGTGGGCTACTCATGTAGTAAGAGTAAGCAATAACAGATGGTCCAACTGAATATTGCATTGGTACCTGTAGAATGTTAACAGACCTAAAAGAAAGTCTCCAGCAATCCTCTATGGAGGATATATGGAAAAATCTGAGCAAGAGTCACACTGAACAATGAGTGGATTGGTTGAAACCTATAGCATGGAAAGGAGTGCCCATACCAATGAGATAATGGCTCCATTGAAGCAAGTCACATTATCATGAATTAACTTATCAGATTATCTAATAAAGATCAGAGTTGTTGTTTTACAGGTAACTTTTGGTGGAAAGATTTTAAGAACAGACTCAGAAAACTAAATTCTATCAGGATAGATAACCCTATGGGTAAGCAATCATTCTTGAAGAGGTAAGGCAGGATTTACTAATTACAAGACAGTAAAAATTAAATTCAACAAAGGGGTGTAGAAGAAAGAATTAAAATGGATTTGAAGCCTATATAAAGAACTGGTGGATCAAAGAACAAATTATAGAAACTATAGAAATTTCATCAAGAAAATGACAATGATGAGACTATTCATATATATATGCACACACACACACATATATTATAGGATACCTCTGCTAAAGCAAAATGAAATTTCTTGGGGGAAATTTTATATTGCTAAATGTTTTCACCAATAAAAGAAAGAGCAAGTCAATGAATTGGGCATGCAGTTAAAAAAATCTAGAAGTTAAACAAAAAAATCATTAGCTAAAAACTAAGTAAAAATTCAGAAATTTTTAAAAAAGAAATTAATGCAATTGAAAGTAAAAAAGAAGCACTGATATTACATATAAAACTAGGAGTTGCTCGTTGAAAAATGAATGAAATAGATAACAATGGCTTCTTTGATTTTTAAAAGAGACTGTTTACATCAAAAATGAAAATGAAGAACTCACAACAATTGAAGAGGAAATAAAAGAAGTCTTCTGGTTCTATTTTGCCTAATTACATGCTAACAAAATTGATTACAGGAAATGTATACTTGCAAAAATATAAAACATTGAGATTAACAAAAGAAAAATAGATTACTTAAATAGCCCAATAGCAGAAAAAGAAATTGAACTAGCATAAATGAACTGCCAGGGGAGGGGAGGGGGGGAAGTGTTGGGCAGAACCAACTGTATTTGCAAATAAATTCTATCATACATACAAAACATAATTAATTCCAATAGTTCAACAACTATTTGCAATAATAATAGGAGATCCTTTTAATCTCTCTGATACACATATTTGATACCTTAATCAGAAGAGACAAAGCAATACCCAACAACATCCCTAATGATCACAGATTCGAAAATTTTAAATAAATATGAGCAAATTTGCTACAACAACATATTAGAAAGATTATATGCTATGACCAGATTAGATTATACTAGCAGTATAGAGTTAGTTCAACTCTGTGGAAGACTATAAATATAAACATACTAAAATAATAAATCACATTAATTAATTAATAATTAAACCATATTAATAATATATAAACCACATGGTTACATCAATAGATGCTGAAAAGGCTTTTGACAAAATCCAACACCCATTTCTATTTTTAAAATTAGAATAAAAATAAAATGGATTTTTTAATATAATAAATAATATTATTTATATAAATAAAACCAAGAGCAAACATGAAACATATTGGAGAAAAATCAAAGACCTTTTACAACAAGATGCAAATAACACAAGGATGCTCATTCTCACCACTATTATTTAACACAATCCTAGAAATGCTAGCTATAGCAATAAGACAAGAAAGAAAAATCAAGGGAAAATCATCAGCAAAGGCAAAGTAAAATGATCACTTTTGCAGATAATATGGTTTATTTAGAAAATTCTAAAGAGTCAATGAAATAATTCATTGAAACAATAAATTCAGCGTACCTGTGGGATATAAAATGGTTGTTGTTCTTCATTCTTGAAGAGGACAAAAATGACTTCGCTATGTTACAGTTATGTTTCAGCATGTCCAACTGTGGCTGATCAGATCAGTTCAAACTCCAAATGCTCTACCACAAGCCAGCAACAAATAGTCCATGTGAACATTTAGGGTGAATTTTCTAAATCTGAATATCTCCTATTTCTTTTGAGCTACTTCAATTCTGCTTTGCTCATTTTGCTCACCTTCTCTGATGAGGGCATGCCATACTGAGTCATCCTGTGCCAGTGTATCCCATGTCACACAATCAATTCCAAAGTTCTTGAGACAGACCTTGAGAGTCTCTTTGTATCACTTTTTCTGACCACCACGTGAGTTCTTCATAAAATAGTCTTTTTGGTAAGTGTACATTTAGTATTCAAACAATGTGACCAGCCTGTCAGAGTTGTGCTCTCTAGTAGGGTTTGAATGATCGGCAGTTTAGTTCAAGTAAGGAACTCAGTGTCTGGTTCCTTATCCTGCCTGGTGATCTTCAGAATCTTCCTAAGACAATTTAAATGGAAGTGATTCACTTTCCTGGCATAGAGCTGGTATACTGTCCAGGTTTCATAGGTATGGAACGATAAAGTCAACACAGTGCCTCTGTAGACCTTCAGTTTGGTAGTCAGTCTAATATCTCTTCTCTCCCACAATTTCCTTGGGAGCTTCCCAAACACTCAACTAGCTCTGGCAACATGTGCATCAACCTCATTATCAACGTATACATCCCTGGAAAGTATACTACAAAGGTAAGTGAACTTATCCACAGCATTTAAAACTTCTTCATTTGCTGCAACCAATGATTCCATGTATGAATGATGTGGTAGTGAATGAAGGAGCACCTGTGTTTTCTTGGTGTTAATTGTTAGGCCAAAATTAGCACAAGCAGCAGAGAATCAATCCATACTTTGTCACATCTCAGCTTCAGAGGCTGCATTGAATACAAAATCATCTGGAAACAGAAAATCATGCACCAATACTCCTTCCACTTTGGTCCTGGCTTGTAGCCTTTTCAAGTTCAAGAATTTACCATCAGTGTGGTCATGTTCATCTTCATTGAAGGCATTTTATAACACGGCTGAAAACATCATGCTAAAAGGCATGGGAGTGAGTACATAGCCCTGTTTCACTCCATTGGTGATTAGAAAAGTACAAGAGCCTCATCTGTTATCCAGAATCTGGGCAAACACGCCACCATGAAATTGACATACAATACTGATGAACTTCTCTGGGCAACCAAATGTTGACATAATTTTCCATAAACCCTCATGACTGACAGAATCAAAGGCCTTGTTTAGATCTACAAGCATTGTCTACATATCTCTGTTCTGCTCCTGGCATTTTTCCTAGATCTGCTCAGCACCAAACATCATGCTGACCATTCCCCAGCCCTTTCTGAAGCCACACTGGCTCTCAGGTAGATGATCATCTTCCAAGTAAAGGATTAGCCAATTAAAGAGAACTCTGGGAAGAATCTTACCAGCAATGACTAAGAGGGGGATCCCTCTGTGATTGTCACAGGACAATCTATTTCCTTCACCTTTGTAGAGATGGATGATGGAGGCATCCTTGAATTTGTGGGGGATAACCTCCTCCTGACATGTAACCTGGAAAATTTCACTCAGCTTTTGTATGAGCAATGTACTCCCCCCCCATCTCGTAAATCTCTGTTATAGAATCAGCACCAGGAGCTTTGCCACAGGAGAGGAGCCTAATGGCATTCAAAACCTCTTCTTCAATTGGATCTTCAACTAGGGAGAGATTGACTTCAACCTGAGGTAAACAGCCAATGGCTTTAGCTGATTGATGGTCTGTTGAAAACACCACGAAAATGTTCAGCCCATCTCTCTAGGATCACTATTCAATGTGGCTCAATCAGTATTGAGTAGCTGAGATATACTTTGGCCCACAAATAACCTTCAGAGCATTATAAAAGTACTTTGTTTTGTTACTATCAGCATAAAACTAAACTTCATCTGTCTTCTCACTGAGCCAAGAATCCTGCATCTCTTTAAACTTTGATTGTACTTTACTTTGTAGGGAACTAAATTCTGTCTTCATAGAAATGGATGAATTATCCTGCTGGTAAACCTATGGAGTTCTCGTTTTTATTTTAACAGCTTCAGAATTTCCCTATCCTTTTCATCAAACCAGTCTTGATGTTTACAAATGTTCTGACCCAGATGCAGTGCTATACACCAAATCTCTGAAAGCTGTCCAATCTTCTTCCACTTCACTATTGTCAACTGTGTTTAGACTCAACTCTCCTTCCAAGTTAGCAACAAACTGTTCCTGCTCAGAGAAGCACTCTGATCTGTTGATATTAATTCTTTCGGTAGTCATTTTGCTTTAGGGCTGCCAATTTTGTTGATATAAAATAAATCACCATGTAAACCACCAGTATTTTTAAAATATTATCTAGAAAATCTAATAGGAAGCATTAGAAAGAGAAATTCTGTTCAAATTACTTGAGGTTTTATCTACCGAGTTTTACCTCAAAACTATTTGAATCCAACCCATAATACTCTTTGCAGAACAAAGACAGACCTAAATAACTGGAAAAATAATAACCAGTCATGGATAAGTTGAGCAAGAAAACCCCAAATGGGGTCACAAAGACTCAGACATGATTGAAATGATTCAACAGCATGAACAACAAAATTAGTAAAATGAGATCTGAATATTGGAGTCAGAAGGTTTGGGTTCAAATGCCAGTTTTGGTACTTAAAGACCAACTTGACATGGAGCAAGTCACTGAATCTCTGGGGCACTCAGCTGCTAGAGCTGTCTTCCCATCCCTGTTGCCTTGCATTTGTTTATTTTGTGTACATGAGGTTATGAATGCCCATATACATACAGTACACATAATATGTGAACACATACATATATTCATAAATGTGTATATATGCATAGATATATGTGCAAACATATCCATGTATTGTCTAAAATGATAGGATATTAGCTACTTGAGAACAAGTATTATTTTATTTTTATCTTTGTAAATCTAGTACCTGGCAGAGAGCCTCATACATAACTTGTACTTAAAAAATAATTGTTGGTTAATTCAGTTTTATCATCCGTTATACAAATAAACAAAAAAGGTAGCTAGGAGGTTCAGACCTTAATTCAAATTCTGCCTCAGATACCAACTATGAGCCCCTAGGCAAGTCTCTTGAACTTCTGTTTGCTTCAGTCTCTTCAGCTACAAATTGGGATAATAAGAACCTCCCAGCAACCAAGTGGCACAATGAATAGAGCACCCGCCCTGGAGTCAGGAGGACCTGAGTTCAAATTCCACCTCAGACACTTAACACACACAAAAAAAACTAGCCGTGTGACCTTGGGCAAGTCACTTAACCCCAACCGCCCTCCAAAAAAAAAAAGCAAAAAAAAAAAGATTTTGTACAAATAAAATCAATACAGTTTAAAAATAAGAAAAAAGGTTGCTGGAGGAAAAAAAATCATTGCAGCAAGTTTCTCTGATAATGATCTCATATCCATGATATATAAGGAACTGATTCAAATTTATAAAAATAAGAGATAAATGGCCAAAGAATATGGACAAGTAATTTTCAAAGGAAAAAATCTAAGTTAAGAACTACCAAATGAATATTATTGTTACCTAAAAAATGATGAAATGGAAGTCTTCAGAGGAAACAAGGAAGATCACTATGAACTGATGCCCAGTAAATTGTACAGAACCAGAAAAACAATTTATATGACAATACCATTATAAAGAAAAATGCCTATGCAGCACTTTAGAACTCGTGATCAATGAAATGCTGAGATATGAGTCCACAGGATGAACACACTACTCATCTCCTACCAGAGAAGTGAGACATTTAAAAGACAAAATGAGACATGCATATATTTCAGATATTGCCAAGGTAGAAATGTGTTTTGCTGGATTATGCATTTTTCTTGTGCAGATTTTCTTTTTCTTTTTTTTTCTTTTTTAAATTTTATTGGCTTGTTTGTTTACTTTTAGGTTAAAAGATTCAGTTCCAGAGTCACTTGAGTTTCAGATTTTTCTCCCCTTCCTCCCCACCCCTCACCCCCGCCATAGTGGCATACAATCATGTATAGGATCTGCAAACTCCTTCACATTGTACAATAGTCTGGTTGTATAGGTGTTATAGCCAATGAGAAAAGAGAAACAAAAGCCAAACATCGAAAAGAATGATAGCATGCATTGCTTCAGTCTCCTTTTAAACTCTGATCAGATTTTCTTTTTCTGTAATATTTAATTTGATGAAGCAGTGAAAAAGATAACAAATGCTTATAAAAATTTTTAAGTTATGATTTCTAACCTCCAAGGAGTTACCATTAGGGGTATGAATTGTTACTTGTTATGGTTTTAAATTCATAATAAGGAAGCTTTCAGTTGTTTTCAATATTAAGATCCCCCAAGAGGCATAGAGAGGAAAGCACAGGGGCACCTACTGGACCAAGGGATTGACCAGTATATAACCATCAATCCTTTCAGGAATACAGGATGAGCTAGGACATCATGACATGGAATAACCACCAGGTCATCTAAGAGAATGAGATGCCATGGGCCACTGGACATGAAAGGCTAGGACTTGACGGAGAAACTAGGGAGAGACAAACCCAGAGCAAAGGGGCTTCTTTCAATACAGATGGCATCCAGATTGAGGAAACATGATGGGACCCAGGGATCTGAATATGATGACTAGGGTCAAAAAAAGAAACTTAGGGCAATGGATAAGGCTGAGGAATCATCAAGACAATGTTGACTTTAAATCTGTATATCATAAGGATACCAGGATCTTCCCAGTCAATATTCTCAGCATTAGTGTCATCTTCAACTCTTAGTTCCACTCACCCTCCATAGCCAGTCCTTTGCCAAATAGTACAATTTCTGTTTTAGAACATCTCCAGGGGCGGCTAGGTGGCGCAGTGAATAGAGCACCGGCCCTGGAGTCAGGAGGACCTGAGTTCAAATCCGGCCTCAGACACTTACCACAAAAAAAACTAGCCATGTGACCTTGGGCAACTGCCCAAGTCACTTAACCCCAACTGCCCTCCAAAAAGCAAAAAATAAATAAATAAATAAATAAATAAATAGAACATCTCCAGTATTCATCTACTTCTTTCCATTCATACATGCACAACCTAGTCAGGCCTCCATCACCTTTGCCTGGACTGTTGCTAAAGCCTTCTAATAGATCTCTGTGCTCCAATTCACTTCCCACTCCAATCTGCCCAAAGTCACTTTGGCTCTTTGTAGGCTGGAACCCCTCCCACCTCTCTAGTCTAGACTTCCTATACTTGGCTCCATGTGTGCTCCACACACTCTACCACTCAGCTTCTCTGGCTTACTTGTTTTTCCTTAAACACCGTACTCTTCCATTTGCCTTCTCTATGCCTTTTGCACAGGCTGTCCCCCGAGGACTGAAGTGCACTACTGGTTCACCTCCACCTTCCCTTAAGACAACTCAAATCCCACCTTCCGCAATAGGCCTGGACTTTCCATTTGCTAATGCCTTCCCCTTTCAGATTACCTTCACCTACTCTGTATTGATCTTGTATGAACCTAGTTATTTACCTATTGCCTCTCCCATTAAAATGTATAGTCCTTGAGGGCAGGGACTTTTTTGTTCCTTTGCTTTTACCTTCTTGGTATTCTCTGTGCTTAGCACTGTGTCTGGAACAGAATAAAAGCATTTTAAATATTTGTTGACTAACAGTTAATGAATTTAGGGTATTTGTCGCCCAGGAATAAAAAGTCACATAGGTGTGAAGAGATATCTATGGGAGGAAAAAGGAAGGAAGGAAGGAAGGAAGGAAGGAAGGAAGGAAGGAAGGAAGGAAGGAAGGAAGGAAGGAAGGAAGGAAGGAAG
>CM053594.1:328102198-328128652 GCA_028646575.1 Pseudocheirus occidentalis
GTCACCAGTGCCGAAGGTAGCTCGGTTCTGGCGTTCTCTTGCTCCACTCCTTCCTGCTACATCAGCAAGTTCAAGGGGCATGCAAAGATCTTCAAATCTAAGTATCATTACAGAAGGAAAGAGAGAGAGAGCAAGGGAGGGAAAAAAGGAAAGAATAAAAGGAAGGAAGGAGAGGGTGAGCACTATGGCATGGTAGGAAGAGGATTGGATTTTGAGACATAGACCCTGGGCTCACACCCTGTCTCTGCCACTGACTTACTTGTGTTGTCTAACAAGTCACTCAATCTCTCTAGGCCTCAATTTCAACATCTGCAAAATGGAGTAGTTAGATTAGTGGCTTGCAAGGTTATTTTCAATTCTCAATCTACAATGTTATGAAGGAGGAAGGAAAGAAGAAAACAAGAGAGGAAGGAAGACCAGCCGGCAATATAAGAATGGTTAAAATTCAATTTAATTTAATCGTTACTTATTGAATATTTACTGTGTGTCCAGCCCAGTGCTAGGCACAGTAAGATACAGAGAAGCATACTTAGTCCTTACCCTCAAGAAGTGAAAAGACAAGACCAATCCCCCACAAATAGTTAGACAACAAAATAAAACACTGATTAAGCCAGCACCGGAATGAGCATGTTAGGACGCTGGATGCTATAAGAAGAGTTAACAGAAAGGAGATGCCTGGACGAATATCTGTGACTAAAGAATGCAGCCACCATCATGCCAACCAGCCAGTTAAAGGAGCCCGCTGCTTGGTCACCAGTGATATTGCCCTGCTTTTGTTTTTCTTTCGATCTTCAGAATAATGTTTTGAATTTCACACTTAAAGGGTTGAAAATGTTAAGGGGATGCAGCTGACATTGCCAGAGCTTTTGGAAAGCTTCCCACTGTCCAATGTGATTTTTCTGGTCCTTGCTTAGAGTAAGAGCTTAGTTCAGTGTGGTCTGGGGCTGCGTAGACAGAAATAGCGGGAGGATTGCCCAATTATCCAGCAAACGTTGAATGTTCTGCAGTCTAAACCTGTATAATTCTCCTTCTGTTTGGTGGTTTAGGTAATAAGGGTCATAAGTCATAGTCATTAGGTCATAAGGTCATAAGGTCATAGGATCATAAGTCTGGAGCTGGAAGGGATTTAGCAGAAGCCATTTAGCAAACCATCTTTTTTTAAAAGAAGAATTGCCCCTGGTTTGAGGCAGCTAGGTGGAACAGTACATAGAGTGCTAAGCTTGGAGTCAGGAAAGGCCTGAGTTCAAATCCACTTCAGACACTAGTGTAACCCTGGGCAAATCATTTAGCCTAGCTCAACCTTGATTTCCTCATTTGTAAAATGGGGGGTATCATAGCCCCTGTCTCTCAGGATTGTTGTAAGTAGAAAATTAGATAATATTTATACAGTACATTAATGCCTATTGTTATTGTTGCTATTAAAGAGGCTTTGTTGTGGTTGTTTTTGCATCATGTATGATTCTTTGTAACCTCATTTGGGGTTTTCTTGGCAAAAATACTGGAGTGGTTTGTCATTTCCTTCTCCAGTTCATTTTACAGAAGAGGAAACTAAGGTAAACAGGCTTAAGTGACTTGCCCAAAGTCACATAGCTAGTAAGGCACTGAAACTCAGGAAAAGAAGTCTTCCTGATTCCCAGCCTGGCACTATATTCACTTTGCTACCTAACTGCCCCAATAAGACCTAGGGAGTCTTAAGTAGCTTGCCCAAGGTCAAAGGATTTAGTGCTGTGAAGGTTGGTCAAATGGCAGTTGGGTATGACAGATAGAATGCTAGATTTACAGTCAGGAAGGTCCAAGTTCAAATCCACCCTATAAAACTTACTAGCTATGTGACCGTGAACAAGCAATTTTATTTCTCTGTACTTCAGTTTCGTCATATACAAAAAGAGACAATAATACCTCCCAAAGAAGATGTGACGTCAAAATGATACTGTATGTAGGAGAGGTGTTTGAAACTGGCCCCTGGGGGTCCATCCAAAGTACTCAGAACCAGACTGCTTCTAGCCACGGGGTAGCTAAACTGCTGATCTGAAGCAAGCTTAAGTGCAGCAACAGCAGCAGCCACAGTTATGGCTGTTTACTTCCAGTGAGAGCACAGAATGGCAGCTGAAGAAGGACATGACAACAGGAGGCTGAGGTTTGGAGCACTGTGGCCTGTGAGGTCACTGCCTGAGTACTTGTTGCAAAAGTCTATGAGGTCACTGCCTGTGTCTTGTTGGCAGCACCCTGGTATTGTTGATGGAGCCCAGGTGCTGCAACCAGGAGTGCACTGGAGCCAGCTCCTAAAGGCTCTAGAGATCTGACTGTTAAATATTATGTGAGGATTTACACTTTGGAAGCCAACAAATGCTATAAATCTAGTCTTGTTTAATTGTGTTGTTGATTGGGAGTGGGGGAAGGGGATCTATGGCTCAAGGATCAAATCCAGCCATCTATTTTTGTTGTGTCTGATTTGTCCTTGATTCTAGAAGAAGATATGACCGCAGGTTGATGCTGACGTGACTTGCAACTGACTCAGATTGGAGGGAGGGAGGGCTGTGCAGGCTACCAGGCTCACTTTCTCCTCCAGAGTCAGCTGGGTACAGTGGCCAGATGTACATCAGGATGACTGGAGATGGCCCAGGATTCAGTGAGAGACCTTGGCCCTTTTAAGTTAAGGTCTTTTCAGGTTTTCATTCATCTCCCTGATGTCACGATCCTCTTTGAGAACAAGGGACAAACCACAACCTATGAGTAGTCCAAGATGCCTGAGTGGGGACCCAGATGACCAGTTCTAGTTGGACAACTCAGCCACTCCTCTCTCCTCCCCTCCCCTTCCTTTCCCTCTCCTCTCCCTTTACCTGAGAGTGATCTGCCCAAAGGAAGGTCAATTTAGATGGCTGAAAACTACCTAGTTAACTTGGGGTTTATTGTCTAGAGTTCTTTTTCGAAGACTGTGTCTTAAACCCAATTCACTCTGGAGCTCATAGATTGGACTACAATAGATCCCTGCTCAAGCACCACTTAATGAGTATTTTTTGGACCCTCCTGGCTCATAATGTCAATAGTAACTGTTTTTCTTTTGGCCAGTAAGTCTGAGGGTCTTCCCCTCCCAGTTCAATTTTTTTTTAATTAAAGGGGTCATCCTTTGACCCACTTAATGGGCATCACTTCACGCAAAGTGAGAATATGAAATGACCTTAGTTTAAAATGGTCAAGGTCTCTCACTGCATCCTGGGCCATCTCCATTTGCCCTGATGGCTCTGGAGGAGAAAGTGAGGCTGGTGACTTTGCACAGTCCTCTCTCACTTAAATCAAAGTCAATTATTTTTGTACAATGTGAAGAAAATGATGATTTATATAATTTATAGATTTATATATAATATTTACATATTATTAATATATAATATATTAGTATATAATAACATATTATTATATATAATAGCATATATTAATATATGATAATATGTATTATTATTTATTATATATTTATACGAAACAACTATATCTAAATGCCTGGTCTAGACTTAAGAAAGTAGTAGAGAAAATATCAGTTGTGAAGATTAAACTTAGAAGTATATCAACGGGTATCTTTTTTTTCCCCTGTAGTGCTGGTTGTTAAACCTTTGCCAGCACACTGATGACTAAAGCTGCCTCTGCTTTTAATCACTGGAATGAGAAGGTGGTTGCTGGTTTTCTTCTTAGGAGAATAAATACTAGACGGTGAAGTATGTTCTCTTATTTCTACCTCTTCTCTACCCAAAGGGCAAAACCTTATGCCAAAGCTTTTTCTGTATTTAAAATTACTTTTCTAATTTCTGTTTACTTAGAATTACTTTGCCAGTTAGCTAAATATAATCATTAGCTGTTGTTTTTTGTGTTATCCTATAGGTTAGTTTATGAGCTGCTTGAAAGCAGGAGCTACATATAGATTTTCTTTCTGTCCTCAATATGGGTGCATTTGTCATTCAGTTGTTCAGTCATGTTCTACTCTTTATGACCTCAAGGACCACAGCACACAAACCCTTCTATCCTCCACTATCTCTCAAAGTATTTCCAAGTGTATGTTCAATGTTTCCATGACACTATCTATCCAACTCACCCTCTGCCAGCCCCTTTTCCTTTTACCTTCAATCTTTCCAACATCCTGGTCTTTACCAATGCATCCTGTCTTCTCATTATGTGGCCAAAGTATTTAAGCTTCAGCATTTGACTTTCCAATGAACAGCTTGAATTAATTTCTTCAAATATTGGCTGATTTGATCTCCTTGCTGTCCAAGGGGCTCTCAAAAGTCTTAGTAACTACCTAATAAATGCTTGTTACCTTGACTTACAGAAAAGGGAAACAATGTTTGGGTATTGGTATGCAGAGATACAGAAAGAACTGGCTAGAGGCTGAGTCAAATTGAAAGAAAGAATCCTATTGTTTAGCTTTATTAACAATTTTTAAAATAAGCTTCCCAAAAGGAAGAAGTAAATTAAATCCAGGGTTTTCCTTCCTTTGCCTGGGGTTTAATATGAATCAAAGCACCATATTTTTTTTTTTTTCTGTCTAGGACAAGGATGAGTGAATTGCTGAGATCCATGGTCTCATGGACTTTTCCTTCCTTGCCACCAGTCATGCACAGAAAAAGATCTCAGTAGGACAGTGACTAGGGAATAGGAATTGTTCAATGAGAGGTAAAATAGTGTAAATTGTGCAGGATCCAGACACCAATGGCCACATTCCAAAAGTAGGGGACAGAGGAGGGAGTGAGCTGTGGTTCAGTGGATAGAGAGTCAGGCTTCAAGTCAGGAAGACCTCAGTTCCAATCCAGTCTCAGTCACTTACTAGCTTTGTGACTCACTTAACCTCTGTCTGCCTCAATTTCCCCAACTGTAAAATCAGGACGATAACAGTACCTAGCCCCCAGGTTTGTTAGGAGAATCAAATGAGAGTATGATTGTAAAGTGATTGACTTTAGCCCAGTGACTGACACATAATAAATGCTATTAAAAAATGTTTTTCAGGGCTGTTAGGTGGTACAGTGAATAGAGCACCAGCCCTGGAGTCAGGAGGACCTGAGTTTATATGCAGCCTCAGACACTTGACATACTTTACTAACCTTGTGACTTTGGGCAAGTCACTTAACCCCAATTGCCCTCCAAAAAGCAAAAAACAAAAACAAAAATGCTTTTCCCCTTCCCTTCCTGCCCAAAGTTTATATCCCAAAAGGCACATCTAACTACATAGGAAAAACGCTTTGCAAATTTTGAGACAAAGTATCAGTGTCAGTGATTGCCCTCTTTTTAGAAAGGAAGGAAACAAGTATTTAAGTACCTATTATGTGCCAGGCACTGTGCTGAGCGCTTTACAAATATTATCTCTTTTGATTCTCACAACAACCCTGGGATGTCCTTTTTTTTTTTTGGAAGGGTTAAGACAGGGAAATTGGGGTTAAGTGAATTGCCCAAGGTGACACAGGCAGTTAAGCGTGTCAAGTGTCTGAGGCCAAATTTCAATTCAGGTCCTCCTGACTCCAGGGCCAGTGCTCTATTAACTGTGCCACCTAGTTGCTGGGAGGTTTTTATTATCCCAATTTGTAGCTGAAGAAACTGAAGCAAACAGAAGTGTATGTGTCCACATATGTATATGTGCATAAATATGTGTGTGTTGTATGTGTATAAGCCTCATACACATACAATATACATACACAAAATAAACAAATAGAAGGCAGCAGGGATGGGAAGATGGCTCTAGGTCAAGTTGGTCTTTAAGTACCAAAACTGGCATTTAAACCCAAACCTGACTCCGAAATTCAAACCTCGTTTTACTAAGTTTGTTGTTGATGCTATTGAGTCATTTCAATCATTTCTGAGTCTTCATGACCCCATTTGGGGTTTTCTTGGCAAAGATACCAGAGTGCTTTACCATTTCCTTCTCCAGCTCATTTTGCAGTTGAGGAAACTGAGGCAAATAGAGTTAAATGACTCACCCAGGATTACACAACAAGTAAGTGGCAGAGGTCAAATTTGAACTCAGGTCTTCCTGAATCTATGCCAGTTACTCTAGTCACTGCACCACCTAGTAACCCTATACTTACTTCTTTTTGTACCATGTTGTTACCCTATACAAAAACAGAGGAAGGGGAGGCTAGGTGGCACAGGGAATAGGGCACCAGCCCTGGAGTTAGGAGGATCTGAGATCAAATTAGACCTCAGACATTTAACACAAAAAAAACTAGCCATGTGACCTTGGGCAAGTCATTTAACCTGAATTGCCCTACTCTCCCTCTCCAAAAAAAAAGCAAAAAAAAAACAACCAGAGGAAGTAGTCACCTACAAGGTTCATTTTGAGGGTTGTAAATAAAAAGACTTCCACTTCAAATATCTCCCTAACTAGTCTGCCAAGATGCCTACAATACCTAATTTTGAACTCACTCTGATGGGTTAAAGTATTATCTTCCTTTTAATTGTCCTTCTGTGTGTTACTAGGAGGGCTAATTCATTATTACATATTGCAAATTAGTTTATAAGATAAGCTAGTCAGAAAGCATGGATGTCTAGCTGGAAATAGGTGAAAGGGGTTTAGTCCCTGAAGAACAATTTTGCCTTTGAGTTCCAGTTAAATTGCACCTCTATCATTCACTTTCTATGTGACCATGGGTTAGTCCCTTAGAGTCTCTGAGACTCAGTATTCTTATCCGTAAAATGATACTAATTCAAACTCACTATCCCACAAGGTTGTTGTGAGAAAAGTATTCCAGAATACATGAAGCACAACAGAAATGTGAATAACCATCTTGATAAGGATATTTCTTGACTTAGATACTTACTAGTTGTGTGATTCTGAGCAAGTCATGGTGCCTCAGTTTCCCCATCTGTAAAATGAAGAGCGTGGACTAAATGACTCCTACAGTCCCTTTCAGGTTTAAATCTATGGTCTCTTGATCTCTCTGAGTATGAGGAAGCAACCATGACTGAGAATGTAAGCTGAATTTTGTTTCTAGTGATAGATGGGAACCAAATGAGTTTCAAGAGAAGTCTATAAAGTCCTCAATCCTATTAAATTCCCCATAAGACCCTGGAAGTACTTATTTCAGTTTCATACTTTTGGTAAGAAACAGGGTTTGTTTTGATTCTTAATTTAGAATGTTTATCCTTAAAGATTCCAGGGTGCTCAGATTCAAGATAAACTCTCTGTGTTTGGGTCTATGCACTTTACATTTTGGACTCTTAGGAGGCAAGCATGCTCTGCGTGGGGAGAGAGTGAGAACTTTAAAGCCATAAATTGAAGGCTCTTCGGACCTAAGGAATTTGGGGTTGGAAACAAGCCAGCTGGCTTGTCTGCTAGTGGTTCATCCTTCCTTTTCCAATTCAAAGGCTTGTAGGACCGGGAGAGATCCCAGAGAGCATTTTAATCCTTTCCCTTCAGCTTACAGTATACAAAAAAGCCAGGCCCAAAGAAATCACTTATTAAAGATTAAGAGGAGAACAAGGACTTTAGATCACAAAAGCACATACTTAGCACTGGGATGAAATATTGAAGGGCAGTGACTCCAGCTCTCTGATTTTATAACTGAGGTAACTGAGGTCAAGGATGATGATGTGACTTGCCCAAGGGCACAGAGATAGCAAGAGGCAGAGCCAAACTCAGGGCCTCTGACCTGAAATTCAGTGTCATTCTTCCCCTGGACCATGTGGCCTCTTCTGCCTTCAAGTACAGGGTTCTTTTCTCTATAATATGCTGGTAGTCTGCAATTTAGCATCATTTTCCCTCAAGACTCACAGCATGGCAAGTTGGGCAAGTGTAATTTGGAAGTATTCATGGCTGCCCTCATGATTTGGCCCCTTTCTTATACCACAGGCTTTTCCTCAGATATTTTTCCTGCCTGACCCAGTCTCTTCTGCAAATAATACGGGGCATTTTGAGGGATTCTTAATAAAATAAATAGGCAGCTAGATGGCACAATGGATAGAGTGCCAAGGCTGGAGTTAGGAAATTTGAATCCAGAGTTCAAATCCAACCTTAGACACTTACTGACTGTGTAATCCTGGTATAACTTAGACATTAAATATGTACTGGAATTGATCCAGAATTAAATATGAGACTAATTTTACTTCCCTTTAGAATTTTACAGAGCAATTTTAATGATCCCACAAACTTCACCTTGAAACAGAAGTCCAAATTGCCAGTTCTATAGTGTGGTCATAAAACACTGTGATCTTCATAAAACTGGAACTGACTATTGCCAGCATTAGTAATATCTTTACAAATAAAAGCACCTAACTGCACAATGGATAGAGTGTTAGACTTGGAATCCAAAAAAAAAATCTGAGTTCAAATCCTGCCTCAGACATGTATTAGCTGTGAAACCCTAGACAAGTTACTTAATCTCTCTCATACTCAGTTTTCCTCATCTGTAAAATGGGGATAACAATAGGACCTTCCTCACCGAATCATCATGAGGATCAAATGAGATAACATGTAGGCTGGTCAAGTCCAGAAGCATTAATTAAGTGCCTACAATAGTATTGGGGATACAAGGAAAGGCAAAACAACAGCCACCAAGAAGCTCATTTGATTCTGGCAACAACCCTGGGAGGTTCTTATTATCCCAAGAAGCTCATGGTCTGTTGGATGAAACAATATGGAAACTACCATGTTCACATTAAACATAAACTGGATGAATTGGAGATGGTCAGAAAAAGCACTTTAAGACTGAAAAGGACTCAGAAGGACTTCCTGCAGAAGGTGAGATTTGAGCTAAATGTGGAGAAAGCCAGGGAAGTCAGGAGGTATAGATGAGGAAGGAAACAATTCTAGCCATGGGAGACAGCCAATGAAAATGCCTGGCTTCAGGACATGGAGGATGGTCTTCTGTGAGGAATAGAGAGGCCACTGTTATTGGATCACAAAATCATAGAATACATGGAGGTAGGTATGTTTTAAGGTAGAAAAGTAGGAAGGGGTCAGGTTATGAAGGATTTCTTAAAATTTATTTTATTTTATTTTATTCTGAACTTAAGAAATAAAACAAGAATTTCCATAACATAGTAAAATAGAAAAAAATGATTATACATGAAACTGCAACTCTATTATGTATAGCTTGCTATTCATTTTAAATATATTGTAAAGTTATCATGTAACTTTCTCTCTTTTCCTTTATTTTCTTCCATCCCCCTACCCCATTCTAGATTTTAAAAACCAAACAGAGGATTTTATTGGATCCTGGAGGTAATAGGGAGTCACTGGAGTTTATTGAATGGGGGAGAAACTTCCTTCACTTAAGGAAGATCAATTTGACAGCTGAGTAGAAGGACTGGAGTTAGGTTAGGAGAAGCTTGAAACAGGAATAAATTATGGCAAAAGTCCAGAAGCAAGATGACAAAAGCCTGCACCAGGGTTGTGACAGCCAGGAGAAAGAAGGGAGCATATGCGAGAGATGCTATGAGAGTAGCGTCTAGAAGCAATAAACTTGATAATGGATTTACTATGGGAGGTGAGGGAGACTGTGGAGTTGTGAGCCTGGCTGACCGGGAGGATGACAGTCCCCTTGATTGTAGTAGGGAAAGGAGTAGTTAGGGAAAGGGAAAGGCTTGAGGGGAAAGAGAATAAGCTCAGTTTTGGACACGTTAGATTTAGGATGTCTATAGTATAACCATTTTGAGATATCCAGTAGCAGATGGATATGTAAGATTGGAGGTTAGGACCAGATTTAGGGCTCAATAAATAGATCTGAAAATCACCTGCATATAGGTGTGAGAAACATGATTGTGGGGATCACAGGACTTCCCAGGCAGGGAGAACCATGTGATAGACCCATTCTCACTGAAAGAACTCAAAAACAGAGTAGGCAGAGGAAGGCATTTATTGCACTTCAGAAGTGGATGAGGGGAAGATGATGGAGTAAAAGCAGGAACTTGCTTCAGCTTCTGCTCCAACCACCTCCAATACTGGTAACAAAAAAATTACTCTAAACAAAGTGACAGAGAGAGATAAATCTCCCACTGTAGGCAGCCTGGTAGGGCAACACGAAAGGTCAATCACTGCACTAGCCGTCCTGGCCCAGACCCAGGGCAGACCCAACCAGCAGCACAGAGGAGCTGGAGAGTGAATCACCAGCAGCTGTGGTGGTTTCCAGAATTCTCAACCATAAACGCCAAAGAGAAAGTAAAATATCGGTGGGGAACTCTATTGGAACTGAGTGATAGAAAAGCATAGTTTGGCCCCTGCCCCTGGGGTGAGAGGTGGGCAGAAGTGTGGAGGCTGCAGCTGCTGCCACATGGATGCCTCAGGAGCTCCTGTCCTGCAGATCATAGTGGGACCAAGTGACCATTCAGAGGATAATTCCTCTTGCTTTGACCTGCTTGGATCTGGGTTGCAGTCTTGGGTGGTGGTCCTGGGGTGTATGGCCAGTGTGACAGAGATCGTGGTGGCTGTAGAGAGTGCCCCCTCCTTATAGCTCTGGCAACTGTGAGAACCCAAAAAATTTGGGACACAGCTCTTTCCACTCTGGAAGCAGAGTTCTACCATGGTAAAGAGCTCAAAAGTCAAGTAATTGGCTGGAAAGATGAGCAAGCAGAGGAAACACAATCAGACCATAGAATCCTTTTTTGGGGACATGGAACCAGAAGAAGTCAATGAAGTCAAAACCCCTGGATCAAAAGTTTCCAAGAAAAATATGAATTAGTTACAGGTCATGGAGGAGCTCAAGAAGGATTTTGAAAATCAAGTAAGAGAATAGGAGGAAAAATTGTGAAGAGAAATTATAATGATGCAAGAAAATCATGAAAAGTGAATCAAGAGCCTGCTAAAGGAGACACCTAAAAATGCTGAAGAAAATAACACCTTAAAAAATAGACTAACTCAAAGGGCAAAAGAGGCACAAAAGAAACCAATGAGGAGAAGAATGCCTTTAAAAATAGCATTGGCCAGATGGAAAAGGAACTTCAAAATCACACTGAAGAGAATAATTCCTTCAAAATTATATTGGAGCAAATAGAAGCTAATGACTCTATGAGAAATCAAGACACTATTAAACAGATCCAAACAAATGAAAAAATAGAAGGCAATGTGAAATATCTCATTGGGAAAACCACTGACCTGGAAAATAGATCCAGGGGAGATAGTTTTAAAATTATTGGACTATCTAAAAGCCATGATCAAAAAATGAGTCTAGAAATCATCCTTCAAGAAATTCTAAGGGAGGCAAGGTGACACAGTGAATAGAGCGCCAGCCCTGGAGTCAAGACGACCTGAGTTCAAACACGGCCTCAGACACAACACAAAACTAGCCCTATGACCTTAGGCAAGTCACTTAACCCCAATTGCCCTTCCCTCCTCTCTCACAAAAGCAAAAAAAAAAAAGAAATTCCCAAGGAAGATTCCCCTGATAATCTAGAACCAGAGGGCAAAATAGAAATGGAAAGAATTCACCCATCACCTCTTGAAAACGATGCCAAAAAGAAAACTCTTAGGAATATTATAGACAAATTCCAGAGTTCCCAAGTCAAGGAGAAAATATTACAAGCAGTCAGGAGGAAACACTTTGAGTATTGTGGAAACACAATCAAGATTACACAAGATCTAACAGTTTCCACATTAAGAGATCAAAGGGCTTGGAATATGATATTCCAGAGGTCAAAGGAGCTAGGACTAAAACCAAGAATAACCTACCCAGCAAAATTGAGTATAATGCTCAGGTCATTGAATAAAATTAATGGTCATTCAATGAAATAGAGGACTTTTAAGCATTCTTGATTTTTGAGCTGAACAGAAAATTTGACTTTCAAATACAAGAAATCATGGGAAGATAAACAGGGAAAAGAAATCATAAGGAACTTATTAAAGTTGAACTATTTACATTCCTACGTGATAAAATTATAATTGTAACTCATGAGGCTTTTTCTTAGTATGAGAATAGTTGAAGGGAATATATATGTATATACATACATATGCATGTACAGGAGGGCATATGTGTATATAAATATATATATATATGAGTGTGTGTATATGTGTGTACATGCATACATAGGCAGAGGGTGCAAGATGAATTGATATGAAGGGATAATATCTAAAAAATAAAAATTAAGAGGTGAGAGAAGAATATATTAGGAGGAGAAAGGGAGAGATAGAATAGGGTAAATAATCTCATATAAAAGAGGTGTGAGAAAATTGTTACAATGGAGGGGAAGGGCAGGAAGGTGTAAGGGTCAACCTTACTCACATTGGATTTGGCTTAAGGAGGGAATAACATACACACTAAATTGGATATCTTACCCTACAGGAAAGTGGGGGGGAAAGGGAATAAGAGGGAGGATGATAGAAGGGAGGGCAGATTGGTGGGAGGGCAGTTAGAAGCACACTTTTGAAAAGGGACAGGGTCAAAGTAGAAAATAAAATAAGTGGGGGGGATAGGATGGAGACAAATATTGTTAGTCTCTCACAATATAACTACTATGGAAACGTTTTGTGTTATTACATATGTACAGCCTATATTGAATTGCTTGTCTTCCCAGTGGAGGTAGGTGAGGAGCGAAGAAGGGAAAGGATCTGGAAATCAAAATTTTAAAAACAAATGTTGAAAAAAATTGTTGGTTTTTTTTTTAACATGCAACTGGGAAATAATATATATAGGCACTGGAGTATAGAAATCCATCTTGACCTACTAGAAAGTTGGAGGAGGGATGGGAGAAGATGCAAGAGAAAACAGATTGGGGGAAGGGATATTCAGTAGGCTCACTATATTGGGATGGGGGTAGTGGAAAGATGGGGAGAAAATTTGTAACTCAAAATCTTGTGGAAATGAATGATGAAAACTACAAATAAATAAATAAATAAACAACCAAATAAATAGATAGATAGATAGATAGATAGACAGATAGATAAGCAAACAAACAAATAAATAAATAATAAAAGAGGTGGTTGAGGGTCTCACTAGGAACACTGTCACAACATACAAAAGCAATAGCAAGCTTAAATATCCTTAGAGTACTCCCCTCAGAGTTCAGGATTGATCCAGACTCCTCAAGATTACAACTCTTCCCTTACATTACCACTACATGCCCTCATCACATGTCTCCCCTCCCAGATCATGCATCTCATTAATATTAATGAAGTTTGTTGAGCAGGTACAGTCTTGAGGACTCTGGTGACCAGGGCTTGGCCTCTCAGGTTTGAACTGGCCGTCCTATCCCAACCTTTCTGATTCCCTCTGGCGCTTCCGCCGCAGCTGGGGAGTGTTAATTATCTCCCAATAACATCTGTGGGAGCAAAACAAGATACCATAATATCTCCTCTTACATAGGTAATGATTGAATCCATAGGAGCTGATGAGACCTCCAGTCAGCATCCTATAGAGAGAGAACAGAAAAGGGCCCAGGGCAGAGCCTTGGTGGGGACACCTGCAGTTTCCAGACATGACCTGGATGAAGATGTAGCACAGACAACTGAGGGACAGACAAGTGGGAGAATCTGGGGAGAGCAATGTCATGAAAATCGAAAGCTAAGAGAATATCAAGGAGAAAAAAGTGATCAACAGTGTCAAAGCCTACAGAGATTTTAAAAAAAATAGGATTGAGAAAAGCCACTAAATTTGTCAATTAAGAATTCGTAGATAACTGTAGAGAGAGCTGTTTTAGCTGAGTCATGATCTCAGAAGACAAATAAATGGAAGCTATAATTGTTAGTACTACAAATACCTCTAGGAAGAGTAATTTTATGTATCAAATACATTCATATAATGTTATCGGAATTCTAGGACAGGAAGGTGGAGTCAAAACAGACACCTTGGGGGTGAGAGGTAGGCAGATAAAGAATATGAAACAAATGAACAGAACACAAACAGACAATATGGGATGTTGCCAAAAGACAAATTTTTATTCCTTCAATTTCACTAGAACCAGCTCTCTATTTGGTTCTGGGGAGGCATCACAATGTGTTAGCATTACCTAGGACAGGGGCAGGGATTTATGCATTTTATCAGTACCTCTTGGCTCCAATGCATTCTCAGCTTTCATCTGTCAGATAGTCAATTAACATTTATTTAGCACCTACCACATGCTAGACATCAGGCTAAGTTCTGAGAATACAAAGAAAGCAAAAGACAATTGCTGCTCTCAAAGAACTGACAATTTAATGGGGAGGGGGACACATGAAAAGGAAAGCAGGAAAATAGGGAGGAGGAGAATAGGGGAAGAAGGCACATGATGTGGGGGTGTGATAGTGAAATCCAGAGGTGTCTAATAAGTGGAAATGAGGAGATGGTTGAACTGGAAGTTCTGGGACGGTTCATGTGACGTTGAGGGGGAATGGGCGCAATATTCATCATGAGTCATGATAATATACTTGGATAGTTTTTGATGGCCAAATATAACAGACTTTCCATATAAAAGACAGAAGCAAAACACTTATCCAGATACCAGAAAACTGAATCCCAAAACCAGCAAGCGAATTCCATCATAGTAGCAAAGAAATTAATAAGCCACAACAGCACAGAGAGCCACAGCATCCTTTAGCCTTTTCACTAACCCATGCAAGATCAGTATTTACTCACAAACCTGTCTCCCTTGGAAGCATCCTCTCCTCCCAACCGTCTAACTTGCTCTGACTCTCAGATTCCTGTGGGCTCTGCTTCACCCTTCAGCAAACTCCTCCCACTATAGGCTCCATGTGATTACATTCAGCCTTTTATGGGGTAGGGAAAGACTTCAAATTCTCTTAGGCTTATTAAGGGGCAAAGAAAATCTTCAAATGTCCATTACCATTACACAAATAAGGCATAAGTTCCGGGAATAATGTGATCTTGCAAGACAAAAAGGTTTCCAGGCATGATGGAGAAGTCATTAGCTGTTTAACCAAACTGAATTGGTTCTAAGGTCTTAGAGGCTGTCACCGGGGTGCAGGTTTGGACTGGAAAATTATCTTTAGGTTTCTGCTGACTATTTACAAAAGCCTTTGGAGAATATTTGATAAAATAGACATAAGTCAAAGACCAACATTCTGAATCAAATGACCTAATAAAGTATTATTTGGAAACTTTAAAGGGCAATAGAGAAATTAGCTATTATGGTTATCATTTTTCTACTTGGGGGAAGTTCTAACAGGTCTAGATCAATGTGTAAGCCTCTAGAATCTACCTGAACAGTGAGTACAGCTGGCTGTGACCTTACCATCTCCAATGGACCCCACCAACTTAGCTGTGGAATGAAGTAATCTTTTTTTTTTGCCGGGGGGGGTGCTGGAGGAAGACAGGAGATTTGGGGTTAAGTGACTTGCCCAAGGTCACATGGCTAGTAAGTGTTAAGTATCTGTTGTTAGATTTGAACTCAGGTCCTCCTGACTCCAAGGTCAGCTCTCTATTCACTGTGACACCTAGCCACCCCTGAATGAACTAATCTTAAAAGATGCTTTAGAGCCAAAGTAAATCTCTCCCATCCTGATCTAATCATTAGACATCTCTCAAATATAGTAGCCTTGTAATATTCCCTGGGAATAGATTCTAGAGGTCCATCCAATAGGAAAATTCTCCAATATCAAAAATAAAGAAGGGAAGGAAGGAGGTGGGAGAAAACAAGACTAGGGAAACTATAGTCAATAGGTTAGGAGGTTGATATAGATTGACACATATTAATCTTTAGCATAATAATATATTGTTAATAAAGATAACATGAAAACCTCCAGCTATATATATATATATACTTCTACCTCCTGCTTTAAGAAGCCAATTCAAATCATCACTACCATTCATTACTCCTTAGCACAGTGCTTGGAACATAGTAAGTGCTTAATAAATGTTTGCTGATTTGACCTTGTTGACTTCTGAAAAGGGTGTTTTTAAAGACTCTTCTATCCATTTTGCATTTCTCTAAATATACTCATCAAAAACAATGGAGCTAAACAGGCGATTTCTCCCTTCCCCCCCCTCCAAAATTAGGACCTTTGACCACCCTGATGGGCATTAAGTTTATGAAAATTATCTGTGTCTGAGATACAGACACAGATAACTATCATAAACCCTGACTACCACTGACCTATAGGTGTTATCTCCATGTATTAGAGAATAAGCTACTTGAAGGTAGAGACTATCTCACGTTTGTATTTGTCATGCTGTCACAAGCAGCTACTGTGTGCCAAACACTGTGCTAAGTTCTGTGTTAGAGAGTCACCTAAGGGTCAAGATTAGTTATGACTACAAACAGAGATAGCTAAAAGGCATAGTAGATAGAATGTTAGATTTGGAGATTAACTCGCTTACCTATGGCCGCAGAGCTTAGTATGTGTCTGTGGCATAAAAGGGAAGAGAAGATAAAGAGATTAGCTTACTTACAGTGCTTACTATGTGCCATACTAAGAACTTTTACAAATATCATCACTTTTGACACTTGCAACAACCCTGGGATAATGATTCCTCCTCTTCTCTCTCTTCCCCCTTATCCCCCATTCCTTCTTTTAGTATTATTATTATGCCCTTCTTAGAGTTGAGGAAACTGAAGCAAACAGAGGTTAAGTAACTTGTCCAAGATCAAATAGCTAAGTGTCTGAAGCTAGATTTGAACTTAGATCTTCCTGACTCCAAGTCCAGGGCTCTATCTACTGCACCACCAGCTAGCTCTGGTAAAGAGATTAAGGGATTTGCCCATGGGTCACATAAGTACCATACATCATAAATAGGACTTGAGCCTAAACTTTCCTGACTCCAAGACCCTCACTTTACATAACACTACCTCTCCAGGATAAATTAAGCCTAGAAAATTAGGATGATGCCAGGTTATGGAAAGTCTTGAAAGGCAGGCTAAAAAGTTTGACCTGAATTCAATATCAATCAGTAATCATTTGTCAAGCAGGTGCCAGGTAGTGTCCTAAACCCTGAGGATGCCCAGAGAAAAATGGAAGGCAGTCTCTGCCATTGAAGACTGCATGTTCTACTGAATGTAAAGAAATGATAAGAGGCCATGAAGATGAATGTGGAAGAGTAGGAAAAGATCCATCCTTGGCACCAGGAAGACCTGAGTTCAAGTACAGCCTCTTTCACATACTTACAATGAAACTGTGAATAGACCTTTAACTTCTCAGTGCTGCCTGCAGCTAAGAAAATTAAGTTACAGAATATTCTACTGCTTTAGTAGATAGATTTTCTTGAGCAGGATCTCCTGTTGGCAATAAAATCATAGGTCTAGGCCTATGAACAAATGGACAAATGAATGAGTGAGTGAATGAATGAATGAGCCATTGAATATTTTTGAGCAGAGAAATGGTATAATGTGTTTTCTGCGAAAAAAAGGTTATTCTAGAAGTTAATATGAAGCATGAATAAGCAGATGAAATCCCCTGGATACCCCCTGCAGGATCAGACAAAGGAGGGAAGAGTCTAAGATGACCGGCTTTAGCATTAACTGAGACGGCTGCCAATTTTTAGTTTGGGCCAGAGCTGAACAGAGAGGCTTGAGGATGGAGCTCCAGGGTCTGGGAACTCTGTCTGGGAATTTTGGCTAAATAACATAGATTATTAAGCTTTGGAGCCACCCAGTCTGTGCTGGGTAGATTCATTTTATATGAACTTCTGATTAGTTTTATCATTGTATATTATATATGGATTTATTCCTGGAAAATTTTTAGAACACATTATTAAGGGGATGATTAATGGGCACTTAAGGAAGTCATGATCACTAAAAGCCAGCATGACTTCATCAAGAATAAGTCATGTCAAACTAACCTCAGTTTCTCCTCACATAGAGTAACTAGACTAATAGGTCAAGGGAATGTCATAGATATAACATATTTAGAGCTCAGCAAAGCATTTGGTGAAATCTCAATTGTTTTGCTTGTGGATTAGTTGGAGAAATGGAACAGTTAGTTTCACAATAGATGGAATGCTGACCCTAAAGCCAGAAAAACTGTCTCTGAGTCTTATGACACTTACTGTCTGTGTTATCTTGGGCAAATCACTTAACTTCTTTGTACCTCAGTTTCCCCACCTGTAAAATGAAGGTGATAATAATAGTAATTATCTTGTGTGGAGATCAAATGAGATAATCATTGTAAAGTGCTTAGCTTAGTGCCCAGCACATAGTAAAATAATGTTAACTTTTAGCCACTTGATAATAATGCAATTAAATCTATTTGAGACTGGTTTAATGGAAGACCAGAAGAAGAACCACTAATGGTACAGCATCAGATTGGAGGGAGGTCTCCAATGGAGCAATTCAGGGATAGGTCTTTGGTCCTATGTTAATTAATATTTTTATCAGTGATTTGGTTGATAGAATAGGCAGCGTTCTTGCAAAATTTGTAGAGGAAAAGAGGAATAACAAACACATTAAATGACAGCATTTGGAAGTAAAAAGTTCTAGACAGACAAGAATAATGGGAATCAAGTAAAGGCTAAATTGGAAAAGGATGGATGCAAAGTTCTACCCTTGAGGTCCAAAAATCAATTTCACCAAAAGGGAATGGGGAGGTATGATTAGACAAGAGCTCCTAAGAGGGATGTAAATTTTAGTATACTGAAACCATAGTATTGGTATGAGTAACAGTGTGACATGGCAGCCCAAAGAGCTAATGGCATCCCAGGTTTCATTTCAAATGGCAATGTCAAAATGAATTGTCTTTATCCTTTTTTAGGTTTGTAGACCCTTTTGGCATTCTAGGGACCCCCATCTCAGAATAGTATTTATTTCATAAAATAAAATATATAGGCTTACAAAGGAAACCAAAGGCTAATGACAATAAAGATATGTATGTATATATTATGTGTATGTGTGCACATGCACACACGTATCCCATCCAAGCTCATGGTCCCCCTGACATCCATCTGTGGAACTGGGAAGTCGATGGATCTCAAGTTAAGAACCTTTGATCTAGATCAAGGGAACAACTATGAAAGACTGTCCTGCTTGGACTACACCCAGATACTATTCTGTTCTGGACATCACATTTTAGGAATGATATAGACAGGCTGGAGTGTGTCCATAAGGGAATGACTAGAATGATCAAAGGATGACAGATAATTTCATATGAAGATTGGTTGGAGGAACTGGAGATGTTCAACTACAAAATAAAAGACTTAGAAGAAGAAATATGATAATTGCCTTCTACTAGTTGAAACACTGATAGGCAGAAGAAGGATTAGATCTGTTTCTCTCTGGAGTGCAAAACAAGGAGCAACGGTTGGAGGTGGAAATTAGTCTTGATATGAAGAAAAATCTTCCTAACAGAGCTATCTGAAAATAGCATTGATTCTCCTTCATAAAAGGCCTTCAGGGATTGGATGACTATTTGTTGGGAATTTTATAGAATACATTCTTTGTTTTGTATGAGATTGGATTAATTGGTCTCTTAGGTCCCTTCCAATTCTTAGCTAGAATCTGAGATTTATTTCTCCCTCATGAATAAACTTTTTAAAAATACTTATGTGTTGGCAGAGAGGAAGAAGGAAAAAGAGGAAAAGAGTCCCAGAGCTAGATAAAATGGTAGTTGGAAGGTGAAAGGAAAACAAATGATAAAAAATCAAGATATGAACAGATTACAGACATCAGCAATTGCTTAGACACTCATTAAGACAATCTGTTCAAAGGATGAATTAAGTATCCATATGTTTATAGACCAAGTGAGAACTACAGTTTCTTAACGTACAGTGCTACAGATCTTGTTTTTAACTATTGTCCCCAGGTATTGAGGGTCCACAGTCCTAGAAAGATTATATATGCCTTCTCCTTTCCCTATTCACGGAGACCCTTCTGGCTAAGCCTGTCACTAATCTGTTTAATATACCTACCCAAAAAAAGAGTGAGAAAGATTGATAATAGATTTAATTCTCTCTGGGGAAACTTTTGTTCCCCCCAAAAGAGTTTGCCAGCATAGAATCTCAGAGTTCTTAAGGTCTCAAAAGTCACTTAGTCCAGCCCCCATCAAATGATCTACAGCATCCCATACAAGTGGTCATCCAGCCTGTTATTCTAAATCCATATGAGTCCCCAATTAATGGACTATCTGGAGAGTATGTTTGAATAGGAAAATATGTCTTTTCTCCTTACCTACTTCAGGTACCTGGTTCACTTCCAAGCATTTAATTCAGAAAGTAAAATAAATGGAATTCATGGCATTTAGTAACATGCAGACTCCAAACTCTCACCTGCCGTTCCTCACCTTTGCAAGCGACTCTGAACCTCCTTGGGGCTCAGAGCCATCACTGAGGGAGAGATTGTGGGTGCATACAGCTAATATTTGACATCAGGAAGGAGCATTAAGGGATGCAGAGAATCTTCTTCATGTATATGCAGTTCATTTTCTAAGCTAGACTATAAGATCTTAGAGGGAAAGAACCTTAGAAATGTTGTCCAGTGGATTCCCCACAGCACCTAGCAAAAGCTAACAGAACAGGTAACTGGGAAAGAATCTTTTTTGTGCCCTCACTCCTAAATCCATAGCACATAGTACAGGGCCCTGCACATATCAGGTGCTTAGGCCACGTCTTTGAAGAATGATGAGTTGTCCCTCATGTACAGAGATGACACTGACTGACTTGTTCAGAGAGGACCTGGCTTTGAACACAGTGTCTCTAATAGTAGGGATAAGCAAGTATTGAACCTTCCATACTTTATTACCAGGTTCCAATAAGACCTATTTACAAAGCAGCTGACCGGGGTTAAGGATGTAATGTAGGCATAAAGCTAGAGGCGTCCATAAAATAATGTCTTGCTAAGTGGATATGTCTGATCATGTGTCCTATCTTCCAAAGTTATGTTGAAATGATTAAGATTTCCAATTAGCTTACATTATACTGCTTTCCCCCTTCCATCAACACGGACAATGACAATTGAGCATACACTGGGTGCTTTTGCAAAGAACACATAGTTAAGTTCACCAGTAAATAGGATCTCTTTTCTTGATTCACTTTACCCATATGGCTATAAGAATACATAACTTACAGAATCACTGTGGCCTAAGAAAAGGAGTAACATTATTCCTTGCTATAACCCAGTCCTGGATGCTTTGTCATAAGGTAATTTACGTAAATTTATCCCTGGCTAGCATATGGCAATACCTCACAACTTTGTTAATGGAAACCTGGTGATCCATAACACTTGTGGTAGACATCTGCTCGGGGGTAATATAGTATTAATGTTAATATCAATGATCGATCAGCAGATTTGCAAGAAAGGCATAAAGTATTTAATTATAATTGCATTGGGAATGGCTATGTAATGGTAGCGACATTTGAATAGGTCACATCCAGCCCTCACCCCTGTTATGTTGTTCTATATTAAATGCCATTCATTTTAAGTGCTAGAAACCTTTCTAAAGTGGTGAGAATATAATATACTGGGCAAATTGAAAAATGTCCCTTCACTTTTAGAAACATGATTGATATCCTTTGCAAAACAAATGTTAGCACCTATCTGTACACAAATTCCCATAACTGCATGTTCTGACAACCCCAAACACACCTTCCTTACTAGGCAGCTTGAATGACTGGCTGGTTTACAAATTTGTTAGCTATAGTGAGTTCATAATCCTATTGGAAATTCATTATTTTGCTGACTTCTCTCCTTTCAAAGCAGCTAAAACCTACTATATCCAAATGTTTACATAGCCGGGTTTACATATCCCAAGAGTTCTACCCTAAACTAGTTTTCACTGGTGAGAGAAAGAAGCCAATTAACTATGAGCACAAAGGATATAAAGTAAATTATATTTGCTCCATTGGCAACAGAAAAATATATTTCCAAACACTCCGCATATACTTGTTTCCAGTACAGACTACACTGCATTGTCACCATCCTGCTTATATATAGCATAATTAAAAATAATGTTTTTGGCAAGACAGCAACTCAGATATAAATATAGCTATATGTACATTGGAGAGCAGACATTAAAAAAAACTCACAAGACACATACACATTCACCCATCATCATTCTGACAACATTGAAAATGTCACATGGTCATTGACAAATATTTTCAGGAACTTGGAAGGCAGGTAGTGGGGAGATTTTTTTGGTGGTATTCTTCTTATTGCTGGTCTTCTTCTAAATATATGTCCACAGTTCTTGCTGCTTTTCTAAGAAAGAAATCTCCAGCAGGGTGTGGAGAAGCACTTATTTTTGCTAAGGTAGAAGCCAGCAAGATGTTGGGACTTAGGGTGGGGTGTGGAAGGGCAGTACAGTAGAAACATCAGTAACGATTTTGAACATAAAAAAGAGAAGAGCATGCATTTTCACAATATTTAGAAATGTCACTGATGATCTTTCCTCATCTGAAAATATGTAGGAGCATATTAAGTGTCTATATACAGTACAAATAACTTAGTGAATCGTTAGATCTCCCATCTTAAAATCCAAGCCATCTCTAAGACTGTCTTGTAGTTGGTTTAGCTTTATCCTTGTCAAGCTGCATACATTCATTTACCTTGAGTTCCTTTTCCTAAAGTCTAGATTTGCTTTAGAAACTGTGTCTCAAGAAGTTTAGGCCCTCGGAACGTGTTTATTTGAAATACTAACCGAGAGTTGTTACTTTGTAAATCACGTCTAGGGTAATCCATGATAACCTTGAAATTAAGTTATGGATAGCAAACAATTCTGTAAAGATGTGTTTGATAAAAAAAATGCTGAATGAATAAATAGTTTCATGTGTATGATTGTATTTTTCTAAATGCTCATCTCCCACAGTAATGATATAATTTACATTTCAAATGGTGCATACCATCCTAATATTGATATCTATAATTGTGCCAGCGTCTGATTATCCACTTCACCAAAATGGCAAAGACATTTATTCACTACCATTTTGGTGACTGATAGTAGGTGGGATCAATGAATTTACCACTTTGAGCAAGGGGATAGAAATAGCTCCATTCCAGTGTTTTGTCAATGCCTAAAATTACAAGCCCACTCCTTTCACCTTGTATAGAACAAGTTTGAGAAATTTCTAAAACATCACAATAATGCAAGAAGATATTCTCTTTGCAGATGGGTTAGGGCATGTCTATTTAGGTCTGTTCACATCATCCACCAGCACTGACAAAAGTAAATAATATTAAGATATAACTTTCACAGGGTAAATTGAAATCACACATTACTCTTTGGAGTTTACATAATGCTCATCCAATTATGTAAAGTGCTTTCAAGAGACTTTCTTAGGGAATGGAGTTATGAGCAACAACGCTAAAAATTAGAATAACGGAATCAAATATTGTCCCAATTTTTGTTGGTTTTTTTTTAAAGGAAAACAGTGACTGTAGGCCAACCTATCTAGCAGAGCCATGTTTTTGTAACCTTGGTACCTAAGACTGTGCCTGGCACATTTTTGTTGAATTGAACGGATCCATTGTATAGGTTCCTCCACCAGTAAGCATCTTTTAAGGAACAAAGTTTCACATTTGCATTGTTCATGAGATCAACATTTTCTCCCCTCCCCCGACAAATGGATTAAACATTAAGAACAAATCGACAAAATCAAGCTCTTGGTTTTGATGGAATAGCTCAGCTTTTGCATGAAAGGCTGGCTTGATTGTACCCTTCCAGAAGACGACATGGGAAAGAGGCACAGGAATCTTACTAACGGACATCTGGGGGTTATAGAGTAGTCCCAGAATATACTCCATTGTAGGACTCTCTCACATTGTCCAAAACTGGAGGTTAATTTGTTGAGGCTCCAGTAGATGATATTTATTATCTTGAGTACTGAAGGGTGATCTTAGGGCAGGCAAAGGATCGGGTGAAGAGAGGATGTAATCGATGCTAAATTTAATTTCTGAGTCAGATTTTCCAAGAGTGGCATTGCTTAGGTTCTGTTGACTGGAGAGGCCATTTGGAAAGAATGGTGAAGGATCTAGGTGAGGGGCTCTGAATTCGTGTTTCTTAGTTGTGCCTTCCTTCAGGTGGGTACTCTCTGAACATGAACCCACAGTGGGCAGCTCAGGGGTGGAAGGTTCCACAGTCCCACCTGACTTCTGCTCTTTCGGTTCCTTTTTCATATTTCTCCTTCTTCGCCTCCTCCGATAATTCCCATTTTCAAAAAGATCCAGCATGGACTCACATCCTGAAGCAAAAGTCCAATAGTTTCCCTTCCCCTTCTCATTCCCTTCCATCCTGGGGACCTGGATTTGTGAGAAATGCAGTTAGTTCAGTATGGTTCACAGATGCTGGCACTTTGCATCTGTGTTCATTTAAAGTCACGATTGGTATAAACATACAAGTCATTGAAATCATGCCTCTCCCCCCACCCCCTAAATTGTGCAATTCCTAGGTAAAGCAACAACAACGACAACAACAACAACAACAACAAAAACAACTCTGGTTAACTTGGTATACATTAATGGAAATCAGACAAGAAGACCCTTAACTTTTCAACAGCTGGGAGGGAGAGAGCTCTTAATTATCTAGAGCACAATCATGGGATTTCTCAAGAGTATCCCCCTCCCCTTGGGTTTCAGCAAGAATATTTAAGACAGATGTTTCCTAGATAGAAAGTCATCTCAGGGCTGCTGCTGCTGCTGCTGCTGCTGCCGAATAACGGGCCTATGTGAAGAGACTGATTAATCTTCTTACCTTTATAAAACAACTGTTAAGGGATAGGTTATGCCTAATGGAGTTTTGCCAGGCTCTTTGGTTTGATCTGTAGTAAGGGAATTTCTTCATTATAAAGTCATAAATGCCAGACAGCGTCACTTTATTGGCAGGGCTTTGCTGGATGGCCATTGCAATCAAGGCAATGTAGCTGGAAAAGAAACTCAGGGTTAAGCCATTGCCTGAGATAAAGCACTAACGAGCCAGAGGGGCGCCTCTCTGCTCTCCAGACGCGCTGCGTTACTATGGGTTTGGTAGAGGACCAGTCCTGCAAAAAAGTCTCCTCCACTCTTCCCACTGAGACCCCCTCACTTGGAGAAGAAGCGTGTTCCAAGGGAAGCTGCGGGATGCATCTTCCACTGAGTGACCCTGTAGCTATTCAGAGTTCCCTAGTCTCCACCAAGTGCCAACGTTTGCCTTCAGGGACTCTGGCGCATCCAACCTACTCTCCTGCGCCCTTGCCTTAGCGACCCCCCTACCGCCTACTACCGGGAGCACCGGTTCTTTTCTCCACTCCTGGCCAGCCGAGTTCTCCCCGCCCCAGGATCCCACTAGCATCTTTGCCGACTCAGACCAGGGCAGGACTTGGGGGGAGTCCCTTTCCTCGCTGTCTCCCCCACCCTCCATCATTAGTACCACCTTCCCCAGAGCGGAAGACTTCAATGGAAACTTCTCGGCTACCTGTAAGCTGGACGGCTGAGTTTCTTCTCCTCATCGGAGCTACAGGCAGGGTAATCATCACCGTCGTAGTTGAAACAGTTGTAAGGATACTGCGTGTTATCGAACATCTTTCTCACAGCCGGGCTCAGCTCAGCTCAGGAAGGGTGCAAGAGCTGGTGTAGGGTTATCCCTTAGTGCCTCGTCCCTCTCCTCCCCCTTCCTCCTTGCCTCCCTCCCTCCTCCTCCTCCTTCTCCTCCTCCTCCTCCTCCTTCTTCTCCTCCGCCTTCACTCTCTCCCTCTCCCACTCACATACTCTCCCAGACCAGGGATGGAGGTTGTTTTTCTAATTCTTGAATCTCAGAGTCTGTAGGGATATTTCTTTCTCTCCCTCCTCCCCCTTCCCTAACACACGCTCACACACAGACTCACACACACTTTGTGTGAGTGTATGTGTCTGCGTGTGCATCCAATCTGGTTATAGGGGAAACAGCTAATAACTTATTAAATTGGTTACTTCTCTCCTGAACCTTTGAACGCCCTGGCTTGTACAGTCAATAGCCATACTCAGGAGCCCTGGGTGGTCTGATGTAGAGGTAGAGGGGGGCCAAGCTCTCTTCCTTTTATTTTCTTTTTTTTTAAATCATCTTCATACACATCTGTGACAAAAGGAAATAACACTGAGGTAAATAAATCATTCTTTAAGCCTGACTTTTGTAAATTCAAGTTTTAGGATCCATTCCCTCCAAACACATTCCCCATCCCCTTCTCCTCAGCTCCTCTTCATCCTCTCCCTTCCCCCTGCTTGGCTAAGGAAACACTCACACATACCACTTACAGTCGGCAGACATTCCATCCAATAATGCCCATCTCCCGAGATATAATCTGTAATACAGCATAATAGACATAAATTGTGTTTCCGTGACTAAAGGAAAAGCTATATGTTCAAAGAAGACAGAACAGAGAATCCGGGAGCCTACTGTCAAGCAAGAAAGCTGAGGGAAAATAGCTCCCGGCTGGAGAACTGCTTGTGTGGGCTTTGATCTGGGGGATGAATTAGAGTAATAGCCCTGTGTGTTGGCATCCAATACTGTAACAATTTAATAGTTTTTCTATGCTTCGGAGTGTTTTCCAACAAGTGATGTAAACCAAAGTCATAACAAAGGTTCAGGGACTTGAAAAAGGTGTATGCCACAAGATAATCAAATTATGCCAGGCCTGCTATTTCCCAGGGAAGCTGTAGAGTTGTGCGGTTTGGGGGGGGGGGGGG
>CM053594.1:328128752-328138868 GCA_028646575.1 Pseudocheirus occidentalis
GAAAAGAACTTGAAAGATCCCATACAGCTAACCCTTGCATTGCCAAATTAAGAAACCCGGCCGGAGAGGTAGAGTGACTTGAGCGAGGTCAGACATTCTCACAAACTTCAGGTCTTCTGTCCCTCAGGTCAGCATCCAGGAGTTAACACCATACTTCCTCTGTCCTTTTTACTGATGAACAGCAGGTATGAGGGCAATGGAGAATGAGGTAGGAGGTAGGAGCCTATGAGAGCAAAGGGTACAAAACTGGGTGTAGAGGAGCCCCTTCCCTGCATGCCAGGAAGGAGTAGTAAAAGGGATAAATCTCCTGCTCTCTTATTTGACCTTTGACTTGAAAATGTCCCTGTTGGTACAGACTGACAATTCAGATGCTGTCATGGTAGTTCTGAACTATCCTGAGGAGCCTCACCTTCATCAACTCTGCAGCATTCTTTTGGGCAAATCTCTACATCTTTCTAAGCATGTTGTGCAGTCCATAAAAAAGCAGTTATAGTCCTGAACAATGGAGGGAGGGAGGAGAAGAGAGAAGCTATATGGGGAAAAATATGTAAAAGTATCATATATTGGACAAAGCATGGGAAAAATGCAAAGAACATTGGATTTTGAGTCATGAAACCTGGGTTCAGGTAGAGGTTATGCTACTCACTATCTGTATCACTTACCCACTCTGGACCTCAGCCTCCTCATCTGTAAAATAATGAAGTCGGATTAGATGCCCTCTAAATTAAGCTCCCAAGGGTGGCTAGGTGGCACAGTGCCCTGTGCCACCTGCCCTGGGGTCAAAAGGACCTGAGTTCAAATCAGACCTCAGACACGTAACACAAAACTAGCTGTGTGACCTTGGTCAAGTCACTTAACCCCAATTGCCCTACCTACCCCCCTCCAAAAAGCAAAAAAATAAAAATAAATTAAGCTCCCTTCCAATTTTAAAGTATCATCTAAATAGGTATTTGAAAGAGGGCCCAAATAATTTACAAAAGACAACCACAAAAGTCCTGTACAAATAGTACAATTTGTTTGTACAAGTACTCTTACTATGAATAAACCCCTAAAATAATGCAAACCTTCAGAGAACAAGTCACTTGCTGCCTGAGGCTTCAAAATATAAGGACCTCCAAAAACAATCCCATTGAATTTCAAATATGGAAGCAGCACTTTTTTCCACATCCAAACAAGCTGCTCCTCAAACAGTAACTCCCAGATAACAATGAGTCCATATTTACTTAGAAGAAATTTTCAAGACCAACATGCAAAGTCAATTTTAATCCTATTTTCCAAGTCAAATACCATGGCATCTCTCACTTGTAACACTGACCTCAACTTGGCAGAAGAAAAATAGTTGTGGCATATGTTTCTTGTATCAACAATGCATTCCATTGAAGGGAAACACTTTTAGTTCTTGGATTCCTGATTGTGGTAGCCAAATGTGCAAGAGATGCAATTAAGCATGTGGTGCCTGACTGACCATCTACTGTGGGTTCTCTCGTGAGCATGCTGTCTCCAGATCCATCTTTCCTGAGTATAACTTTCTTCACGCAGCTGACCATGATGCTTCCATGCTCAAGAATCTTCAATGACTCCCTGTTGCTTCTGGGATCAGATATAGTACATATTCCTTAGGCAACTAAATAAAATAAATGCCTCTAAGTTTTTAATTATTTATTTATTTATGCATGCATGCATGCATGCATTTATTTATTTCCCTTTTTTGGAGGGGGGAAGGCAAAGCAATTGGGGTTAAATGACTTGCCCAAGGTTACACAGCTAATGTTAAGTGTCTGAGATTTGAACTCAGGTCCTCCTGACTCCAGGGCCAGTGCTCTATTCACTGGAATATCCATTCCTATCCGCCACCTATCCGCCCCTCTAAATTTTTTTTTAGTTAAAAAAAGAGACAAAACCTCACTGCTGGCCCTTCTTTGGAAGCTTCCTGTTCTGCTTTTATTGCCACAAATGAGATTATTTTGTGCTTTTCACAAGTCCTATACAAATGATTTGGTGGGTGGTGGCAGCCACATAATAAATGAATATGGTGGGTAGAGACTTTTGATTTTGCATTTATGTTATAAATCTGTACTTGATCCTTCAGAGATCAGAAAGAATGGCTTTTAGAAATGAAGGATTTCAAGGTCTTTGGGGCTATCACTTGGGACCAGAATTTCTATGTGATATAAAGATGGTAACGATGACAGTCGTTTAAAAGGGAAAAAAAAACTTGAGGCATTGTTACTTCAAATTTTCAATCAAATTTTTTTAAAAAAACAGCAGCATAGACTTGGTTATTGGCAAAAACAGATAAAAAAAATAAAGCTCAGTAAGCTTGGTCTATTTTGCTTGTTCAGTCTAACAGTCACATATGACTTGTTAACCCATTTGGAGCTTTCTTGGCAAAGATACTGGAATGATATTTTTTTACAGATGAGGAAACTGAGGCAAACAGGGTGAAGTGACTCGCCCAAGGTCTCACAACTAGCAAGCGTCTGAAGTCAAAGTTAAACTCAGGAAGATGAATTATCCTGACTCTGGGGCTCAGTGCTCTATCCACTGAGCCACCTACCTGCCCTAAATTGTCTTATAAAAAAAATAATGATAATGTCTTAATAGTACATAGAATGGGCCTTAAGGCCCTGTTCATTTCCTTTCATTCTCTTTGGAACGTTTGCCTACAAAAGTCCTTTAACTAGAGTAGGCTTGAAGGACGTTAGGGTGATAATCCATGGTAGTCTAATGTTGGTTTGTTGTTGGTTTTTTTTGTCGGGTTTTTTTTTAACCTCACAACTGGGGCATCAATACCTTTTTCCTAGGCTAACTTGGTCCAGTTTTAACATTGATTATTAGAATGACACCAAGGTTATGTTACTAAAATGTGATTTATTAACTCTTAAAACTAATTTGTTTTTAGTCTGGGTTCAGCTTAATTCACCTAAATATCAATTCTTCCACCTCATCTCTCTTGATCTACTAGCTTCTTATCTTGTTGCCTGCAAACATATCCAGATTTCCTAGGTCTTTAAAAAAACCCCCAAACAAACCTGAATTGGATCTTACTATCCATACTACCATCTTCTATCTCTCTTCCCTATCAGGTAAATTCTGTGTCCTTTGTCTCCCCTTCTGCACCTCTCACAATGCACCTCTTTACATTCTGACTCCTCTCACAACCACATAACAGAAGTCATTTTGTCTGTGGTCACCAATGATCTTTTTTTTTTTTCTCAATCCAGTGACTTTTTTTTAAGAGGGATAAGGCAAGCCAATTGGGGTTAAGTGACTTGCCCAAGGTCCCACAGCTAGTAAGTGTCAAGTGTCTGAGTTTGGATTTGAACTCAGGTCTAACTGACTCCAAGACCCATGCTCTATTCACTGTGCCACCTAACGGCCCCAGTTCAGTGACTTTTGCTCAGTTTTCATTTTCTTAATTTCTCTGTAAGTTTTTTTGACACTTCTTCTCCATACTGACTCCTTTCTAAGCGCTTAGGACACTGCTCTATTGTAGTTCTCTTTACTGTCTGAACAATCCTTCTCAGGTTCTGCCCTCTATTCATGGGTGTACCCTTAAGCTCCTCTCTCTTCCCTCTCAATTCTCTCTTGGTGATATCAACTCTACACCCTCCCAAATGGCTAAGGCCAGCCCTTGAGATCCAGGTCAACAACTCCAGCTGCCTGTCAGACATGTCTAAGTAAATGCCCCACAGCCTTCTCAAACTCAACTCAACATATCCCAAACTGAACGGATTATGTCTCTCCCAGAATCCTGTCCTCCTCCTAACTTTCCTGCTTCTGCTGAGGACATCATCATTCTCTCAGCCACACACATTCATAACTTGTGAGTCATGTTCAACTATTGACTCTTACTTAACCCCCATCAATATCCAAACCACTGACAATTGTTGCCCATCCTATCTCCAAAACATTTCTTGCCTCTTTCCCCTTCTTAATGATGGGGTACAGGCTCTGGGAACCCCCTTGAACTATCCTTGAATCTTCCCCCTTGATCTGGCATTTGCTTGAGGCCAAAAGCCTTTCATTATGGCTAAACCCAAATCTCTGTTACCCTTAACCTAGCCTAGCCCTCCATTGTCTGTTACCTCCAGATTGTCTCCAGCTACTTCCTACCCTTGATCCTATCAAAATTCCATTCTCTTGGTTCCTGGCTCTAACCACCCCAGCCTACCCGCCACTCTCATCAAGATCTGCCCTAGACCCCTCCTCCAGTCACCCAAGACTACTAGGCCACACTTAACTCCCTCCCAGTCTTTAAGATCCATCTGGGCCTCCATGAAGGTCCTCAGACTACTTAACTACCTCTAGCTCTGTCCCACAGTCTTTCTGGATATAAGATTCATCTGGGCCTCCCTGAAGGTGCTCAGATTCATTTGGGCCCTCTTGCCAATACATGTGTCACAAATGCTCAGATTCCTTAAGAGCCTACCCAATATAGTGGAACTTGAATAAACTTTGCTTTATTTTGGTTGAAAGAAGGCTTGGGTTGAATTCATTCAGGCAGGACTCATGTGTAGCTATTTTGAGGTACCAGCACCACTAAAGCTCAACATTTTCAATAACAAAACTATCTCTCTGATAAGTTAGACCCTCATCACTCTTGCTTAGACTATTTCAATAGCCTCTCTTTTTTCCATCCTCACTCTGTTCTAAATCATCTCTCAACCAGCTGTCAAGTTGATAATCCTATAGCACAGGTCTGATCATGTCAGAGATGATCAAGAAACTTCTGTGGCTCCCAAATGCCTCCAGAACAAAATACAAAATTCAGTGTCTGGAATGTGAAGTCCTTCACAACTGTCTGTCTTAGCAGATTACACTGTGCGCCCCTTCACACATTCTATGTTCCAAGCAAACTGGCACATTTGTGGCTCCCCTTGCACAACATTCCAGCTTTTGTTTCTGTGGTTTTTCAGTAGCTGTCCTCCCATGCCTCAAATGATCACTCTTCTCATTTCTACTTTTCGAAAACTCTAGTTTCCTTCAAATAGCAGTTGAAGTATCATCTTCTATATGGAGGAATTTCTTGAATGATACATTTTTAGTTCTATACTTTCACCTACAAAATTACTAATTTAGTACATATTTGGAATTTGCTTTTTGTGTGTATGTTGTTCCCCAGGTGGAATGTAAGCTCCTTGAGGACAAGAACTATTTCAAGTTTATCTTACTATCTTCAATGACCTATGACAATACCCAGAATTGTTGCTTAATAAATATTTGTGCATGGAAATGGATTTAATTGAAATGACCATGAATTATGAATGGGAGACAAGCACTCTAACACAAGAAGAGAGAGAAATATGTGTAATTTGATAAAATACAATTATATGTTACACTGTTTTTATCTTTCTTTGCTTTTATTTGAAGCATTTTATAGGTAGGACTCACAGGCAGAAAATGGTGTGGTGAATTGAGAGAGCCATCCTCCTGGAATCAAGAAGACCTGAGTTCAAATCTAATTAGTCTCTGACACATACTGGTCCTGTGACCTTGAGCAAATCACTTACCTCCTCAGTATTCTAATCAGTTCTTCAAGATTAGAAGTTGAAGAAAAGGTGCTGATTTCCTTTGGAAAAAGGAATTTCTTCACTTCAGAGTTTCCTATAAAGTTAATTCTGTATGTGGCATTGGGGGTGTATTTTGATGGGACTTTAAGGGAGGCAGAATAGACAATCTCTAGTCTTTTTTCCTCATGGGAGATTTTAATTCCAGCCAGGAGGGGTTGCAGAAAGTTGGGACCAGAAGCTTGATCCCTCTGTTCTCCTCAGACAGAGAGAGTATTGGCCTAAAATTATATCTGTCTGACATGATGGAGACTTCACACCTTACCCATGTCTTCCTAGAATCTTTTCCTTTAGCAACCTAAAGTGGGATTGACCTCATCCATTTTCTTTCTAAATGATGGAAGCCAAAAGTACTCAAACCAACTGCAGACATCAAAGAAGACTGTTTGAGTCACAAAACAACTGTAAAGATTCAAGATTTCCCAACTTCACCAACCCCATCCCATCTCTCATGCAGCCCAGGGCCTTCATCTCTATTAGTGGAGAGAGTTCCAAACCAAGGGGCTTTAGGACTAGGACTATATCAATATCAGGAAAATCTCAAGTCCTTATCCCTTTCTCTACTTTATGGCTTAAGAAGCCCTTCCACACCCATGATCTCATTTGATCCTCATGGCAACTTTATAATGTTGGTCATAACAGTAATTATGATTTCCACAGAGCTTTAAGCTTTGCAAAGTCCTTTCCTTACAGCAGCCCTGTGAATTAGTTTATGCAAATTCTATTAGCCCCATGTTATAGGTGAGAAAAATGAGGCCCAGAGACATTAAGTGATTTTGCCAAAGGTCCACAGCTAATCATGAATGTAGCCCAGATTGAACTTTAGCTCTTCTGATTCATCATCCAGGCCTCTCTACTCCTACTCAAAGAATCTCAGTGTGTGTGTGTGTGTGTGTGTGTGTGTGTGTGTGCACGCACGCGTGCGCATGCACACATGTGTGCTCATGCATCTGTCTCTGTCTCTTTTTTTCTCTCTACCTTTCTCCCCTTCTCTGTTTCTCTATCTCTGTCTCTGTCTGTCTGTCTGTCTGTCTCTTCTGCCTCTCTCTCTCTCTCTCTCTGCATTTGATCATTGCAAATGCTGTTCTGTTGTTAATTGTCATCATGACTAGGTTGCCAAATGCTGTTATGAGTATGCTGTTACTAAGTACCTAATGGTAAAATATCCTATTAGCAAAGTATCCTATGATTAAATGCCATTACAAGGAAAGGTCTCATATAACAAAGGGTTTCCACCTCCCACTGGTTGATCCTTAGTAAAGGTGCCTTGTACAGCCCAGCTTAGGGCAGCTAGGTGGCACAGCGGATAGAGTGCTAGCCCTGAAGTCAGGAAGACTTATCTTCCCAAGTTCAAACGCAGTCTCAGATACTTACTAGCTGAGTGACCCTGGGTAAGTCACTTCACCCTATTTATCTCAGCTTCCTCATCTGTAAAATGAGCTGGAAAATACAATAACAAACAGCCCCACTATCTTTGCCAAGAAAACCCCAAATGGAGTTATTTAGAGTTAGATATGACTGAAAAATTAACCAATAAGAGCAACAACATTTTCATTATTTATAGTGATCTCAAGGACTCCTGGGGAGAAATGGACATTGTTTAAGGTATCAAGTGGAACCCAGGGGGCAAGGTGAGGAAAAAGAACACCATGGTATTAGCCCAAGACATAGAAGGGGAGACTGAAGGCTTCCTCACCGTTGGTACAAAGATCAAAAGAGCTGATTAGGGTTTGGAGCCTGTGCCAACACAATACTATTGTAGCACATGTTGAGTGGTGAATATATTTGTGTCATAACACACTCAAGCTATTCCAAATCCCCAGGGTTGTGACTACAGAAGGGGCAAGGATTAAACCAGGGCTGGGAAACCTGTGACCTCAAGGCTACATGTGACCATCTAGGTCCTCAAATGTGGCCCTTTGACTGAAACCAACTACAGAATGTTCTGTGAAATTTGAATTAAGTCAAAAGGCTGCACTTGGGGACCTACAGGGTCACATGTGGTCTTGAGGCCACAGGTTTCCCACCCCTGGATTAAGCCAACCTTCCTTTTGTGGGTCCTCTCTCTCCCTCTTTTCCCTCTTTCCCCATTATCTACTACCCTTTGATTCCCCTTCATCATCATTTGCTCTCAAGAAGAAACAGAATATAATAAAGTCCTTCTATTCCTCTTTCTAAGGAGTTTTCAATTAAAACCTCTTCCACCTGTAGACCAAAAGACCTCTTTCCTGGTAAAGATAAGGAAGGAACTTTGAGGGAACAGTCTTTTTTTGTAGACCTAGAAACTATTGCTCTAGGCAATTGCCTACTCTGCCTCTAGAAAAGAAATGCAAGGAATCCTCTCACTCAAGTGGAAGGCCATCTGTAGCTGAGTCAATCAATCCATCAATCACCAATCAACAAGCATTTATTAAAGTGTCTACTAGGGGCAGAGTGTTGTGGTAGGTGCTAGGAATACAAACATAAAAATGAAATATTTCCTACCTTCGTGGAGCTTTCATTCTATCAGAGGAGACAAAGTGTTTCCATTATAGTCATATAAGTGTATACAAAATAAATAGAAGGTGGTCTTAAGAGAGAGGGACTGACAACTGAAGGGGATCAGGAAAGGTCTCGTGTAGGAGCTGAAGTATACTGGAGACAGTTTGAACCAACTCATAAGAGCTGACTGTTAAATTTTCAGTGTAAACATTTCTATCTTGGAAAATAGCAAATGCTACAAATCAGGGCTTGTTTGGTTTTTTAATTATTTTTGTTTATTTGTCTACTTTAGACTTAATCTTAGACTTAGCCTTGGAGAAATAGCGCATTACTTGCCTTCTCAGTGGGTGGGGGAAGAGCGGGAGGGAGAGAGAAAATTCAGAAGTCAAATTTTTTTTTAAATGAATGTTAAGAATAAATAAATAATAAATATATTTTTTTAAAGTGACAGAAAATGTTAATAATGCAAATTAAAGTAAAAGTGGTGTGTCATATATACACATACATATTTTTCTGGAGAGCAGGTTGTTAAACATTCACCAGCATTTACTTTCTACATATACCCTTGTGTAGAAGGTCACATGTGGGCTGAGATTTTAAGGAAATTAGAAATTCTAAGAGGTAGAGATGAAGAAAGGACAGATTCCAGACATAAGGAGACAGACTGCAAAGGCACAGAGATGGGAGATGGAAAATTATATATGAGGAAAAGCAGGGTGGTCAATTTGGTTGGACCATAATGTATATGAAGGAGAATAAGGCATAATAAGCCAAGTTTTGAAGGGCATAGCCACCATTGAATAGATAACCAGAGAATCTTGTCATGCCTTAACAATGTTAGGATCAGGACAAATGGACAGTAAATAAATGGTCACTGGCTTCTGTTGCCAGGGAGGATTAGAAGCTATTCTAAAGTGTGGCCAAAAATGGATCTGTCCTTTTTTCATTATTTCGTTTTCCTTAAGTGAAGTCTCCTCTCGTTTGCTATGAGTTACCATTGATTCAGCCTGGGTTGTTGGGGTGTTTTAATTGCTTTTTTCTTTCCCCAAAAACTCCAAGACATCAAGGGCAGCATGTCTTTTGTGACTGTGAAGGTTAAATGGTTGCATGTGTACTCTCTTTCTTCTACTTTATGGACCAAATTCAAGGGTAATAATGGAAAACTCATTTCCCTGTGGATGAAGAAAATTACCTACAGTGAAAGCCGATATATAATCAGGCATAGGAAGGCAGGGATGATGAAGAGTAAAAATCATTTTCACAAACAAAGTAAAAAAAAGCCCAAAACTGAAATAGAAAGACAAGGTCCCTTCAATCATCAACATGAGACAGAATGTGCTCATATATGGTATAGTCATAAATGCAGGATATTAAGGACTAAAGTGAATTTGAAGGTGATTTATTGTAATCCCCTCATAAAACAGAAGCAAGAAACTGAGGTCTAACTGGTTGATGGCAGAGCTAGAACCCAAGTCTTTTTTAGTCTAAGACGGTTTCCTACGTTGTTCTACTAGACCTGAGAGCTGCAGTCTTAGGGAGAGGGCTGGGATTTCAGGGAGGGATGGGGGCATGAAAGTAGGGAAAACATCTGGGTCTAGTCATTCTGATGTATTGCTTCTCTGTAGCTGGGGGTGAAAGAGGACCTAAAGGCAATCAAGGCTTACTCTGAAAACTAAGGGCTAGGAAATTTTACTGTGAAGAGTAATAATAAGAACAAGTTTAGCAGCCTTGGTTCCTCTTTGAGTTAAATGTAGTGTCTTTTGAGGCATAGACTCTCTAAATAAAAGATTCTCATTGATAACTAGATTTTGAAATTGCGTCTCGGGGGCGGCTAGGTGGCACAGTGAATAGAGCACCGGCCCTGGAGTCAGGAGGACCTGAGTTCAAATCTGGCCTCAGTCACTTAACACACACAAAAAAAACTAGCTGTGTGACCTTGGGCAAGTCACTTAACCCCCAACTGCCCTCCAAAAAAAAAAAAAAGAAAGAAATTGTGTCTGGTAAATCTATAAGCCAGTTGTCATTGTCCTAAATCCTTCTCTACTCTAGCAGTTTTCTTTAGGTG
>CM053594.1:328139368-328154407 GCA_028646575.1 Pseudocheirus occidentalis
TTTTTTTTCACAATAATAGAAAAAAAAATAGAATGGGTCCAATGGATAGTGTTGTACCTGAAATCAGGAAGATGGGGTTTAAATACAGTCTTTTATACTTACTTATTAACTGTGTGAGCTAGGATGAATAAGTAAACTTCTATGTATCTCCAGCAACTAACTCTCTGGGATGTGCGTAGTAGAGTTGCAGATAAGTAAAAGGAGTTCACATGCAAAGAAACTACATTACTTTGCTCGTAATGACCTTTGGGTGTAGGTACCATAAAGTAGTATTGTTTCCATTTTATAACTAAAGAAATTGAGCAAAATTTCAGTGATTTTACTCTTGGTCACAGACCATGAGTAAGGGGGCAGAGCAGAGATTTAAATCCAGGTCTTCTCATTCTGAGGCTGGTGCTCAGGAATGAAGGAGAATGGTGATAATTCTGTGGAGGGTTCTCAAAGCCTCTCAAACGGCCGTTAGCATCAAGAACCATATGAATAACCACCAAGAGAAATGTGCTGAATTGAATAATTCATAGAATCATTAATCTGCAGGGACTAAAGAAATTTCAGAAATCTATTCTGAATCCAGGCATCTTGGACACAAAGAATGAAAGTGAAGCGTCCAAGGTCACACAGTCACCTAGAAGTGAAAAAGCTAAGACTAGAACACAGATCTCTGAATTCCCTCCTATATATCTTATATCACGTTTCCTCAAAAATGGAGTGAAAAGCATAGAACGCACTTAGATACTCTAGCAGGAAGATGACGAAAAGATGATTTTAACTTTGTGCGCTGAAGTTCAAAGGTCTTATAGAGTTGTGATGTAATTCTTGGAAGGAAAAGTCTCTTACAATTCTCTCTTTCTCCTCTAGATGGTGGAAGGTGATTAGTGATGAAAAAAAGTTGGCTGAGCAGTCTTAGGGCTAGAGTTTATTCACAGGTTCTTGTACCTTTGTCCTGATCTTCATTATTGTCATCATTTATTAAGTGCCTACTGCATACAGGGCTCTGGACTAGGATGCTGGGGTAAGGATGAAGCAAAGAACAAATAAATGAAAGGGCATTATGAAGCACTTACTCCATTGCCAAGCACTGTTCTTAACACTGGAGACCTCCCAGGTTTCCTCCCAACTAAAACCTCACTGTCTAAAGGTCTGGGAAGTTTGGATTCAGTCAAAGGGCCACACTTGAGGACCTAAAGGGTCACATGTGGCCTCGAGGCCACAGGTTCCCACTCCTGTTCTAAAGGAAGCCTTCCCTCTGTCAATTTTCCCCCTATTTATCTTGTATATAGTCTATTTTGTGTGTATATGTGTGTGTAATATTTGTTTTCATGTTGTCTCCCCCATAAAATTGTAAGCTCCTTGAGGGCAGGGACTGTCTTTTGTCCCTTTTTTGTCTCCCCGGTGCTTAGCATAGTGCCGAGCACATGGCAGGCACTTAATAAGTGTTTATTGAGTGATTGGGGATACAAATAGAAGCATCAAGACAGGATATAATACTAAGGAGTTCACACTCTAATTGAAAGAGACTAGCCTTTGGTAGAATGTAAAGATATAAATGGATTTCTCTCTGTTTTAGACAAGACCCCCACTGGCTTTCTACTTTGCCTGAAATTTCACTATTGAATAGTCATTCATTTGGGTGAAACTCGTTAAAAAAAATATTGCTGTGTTTCGTTTATTCATTACAAAAACAGATTAATCCCACTCCTTGAGAGGTCTCTAGAAAAATGAAACAAAAAGTAACAATACAGTGACTTCATCTGAAAGTATATGCAACATTAGATGTCTATAACAGTCCCTGCCTCTCTATTTTAAAAGTATTAATTCGTATAAATCTATTTTCTCTGCCTCCTACCTTTATTCTATTGAAAGACACAGACAGAAAGAGAGGGAGAGGGAGAGAGGGGGAAGGGGGAGAGAGAGAAAGAGAGAGAGAGACAGAGACAGAGAGAGAGAGAGAGAGGGAGACAGAGAGGGAGACAGAGAGACAGAGAGAGAGGAGAGAGAGACAGAGACAGAGAGAGAAACAACTTCCTTATTATCAGTACATGTAGTCCAGAAAGACAAATTCCCTCATTGGTGGTATAATACATACACACATAATGAATACATGTTCATAGTGAACATAATGCACTCACGTGTGCATATTTATCCATGTGCATAATATATGCAATGCATATTTTGTACCTATGTACATGCATCTATAGATCAAATGTATCTGTTTATACATATTTATATCTATCTGTGTCCATGTCAGATATTTTCTGTTTCCTCATTTAAAAATGAGGAAATAGAGGATATCCAGGCAAAATAATATTCAATCACATTAATAAACCATAGCTTATTCAGTCATTTCCCAATTGATAGATATCCCTTTAGTTTCTAGTTACTTTGTCAGTATTTTTTTAATGAGCTGGAGAAGGAAGTGACAAGCCACTCCAATATCTTTACCAAGAAAATCCCAAAGGCGAGGTCACAAAGTGTTGGGCACAACTGAAAACGACTAGACCACACAGAGGACCTTTTCATGCCTTTTTATTGCTTTTGGATAGCCTGCTAGGCCTCTGGTTTATCTGAGTCAAAGGTCATGCACTTTTTAGTAACGTTTTGTTCATGATCTCAAATTGCTTTCCAGAATGGTTTTTAACTGTTCAGAGGTCTAATGGCAATGTATCAATGTACCTCTTTTCCTATAGCCCCTCCAACATTTATTATTTTTCTTTCTTTTCTTTTTTTTCTGTCATCTCTACCAATTGACTGGGTATGAGGAAGAATTTTAGAATTTTAAAATTCGCATCTCTCTAATTAATCATGAATTGGACCTCTTTTTCAAATAGCTGAGTTTTTTTTCCCCCTTGAAAACTGCCTGCCTGTTCCTTTTTTTTTTTTTTTTTTTTTTGCTTTTTGGAGGGCAGTTAGGGTTAAGTGACTTGCCCAAAGTCACACAGCTAGTTTTTTTGTGTTAAGTGTCTGAGGCCGGATTTGAACTCAGGTACTCCTGACTCCAGGGCTGGTGCTCTATTCACTGCACCACCTAGCCGCCCCTGTTTTTTTTTTTAAAATGAGAATACCTTTGGGTTAAGACATTACTGTGAGAAGAGATGGGTTACGAGTCATTTACACCTTTATGTGAACTAATTTACTTTGATACTTTACTCAAAATTTCTAACAGAAATCAACTATCCTCTGCTTGGCTGACCTCCAAGTACCACAGTTCCAGGTAAAGAAACTGGAACAAGCTCAGTCAATGCAATTAAAATCAGCAGTACTAGAATGCATCTGGTAGCCATCGCTTCATCTCACCTGCGTTGCACACCAGTACACTGAGAAGTGGCAGAGAGGCAGGCTTGGTCAGGATGGTGCTCATGGGACCTGTCCCAGACTGACAGTAAAATCTGGAGCACGTACCACCATGCTGACAGAAAAGGAGGAGAGCTAAGTCCTAGACACCGTGGTTCTGTGCCCCCCAATTTTTCCTCATCTTTCTCACCTAATTCAGACAGCTAGGTGACACAGTTGATAAAATGCTATGCCTGGAGTCGAGGAGATATAAGTTCAAATTCTGCCTTAGGCATTTACTGACTGTCTGTGTAAGTCCTTTAATCCATGTTTGCCTTAGTTTCCTTGACTGTAAAATGGGAATAATAATTCCCAGTGTTATTGTGAGGATCAAATGAAATGATATGTATAAAGGAACTTTATGAAACTTAATAAAAATGCTGTTTGTTACTAGGAAGGGAAGAGAAAAGATAACTTTGAATGTGAGGGTCCGTCCAGTACTCCAGCATTTTGTTGTTGTGGTTGCTTTATTTTGTTTTTAGACTGGAACTGTGGGACAGGATTTCAGGAAGATGGTGTAATAGATCAGAAAACTTTAGGCTCTCCAGATTCCTCAGCAGGAAAAGATAGAAGATCACCTCAAATTGAACTTGGAGGTGCAGAAATGAACAAAAGTCTGGATAAAGCAGTTGTCCTCCTAAGACCACTTGAGAAGACTCCAGGGAAAACTGACCTCTCCAGTCAGAGGTTTGGCTTGAGTGAAGACCAAACACCTCCAAGAGACTCTTTAGAAGCAATAGACAACAAGCCCTGAATTTCAAATAAACTTAGGAGGAAAAGTGTGAAAGTAGGATATTCAGCAGTACCAGACCTTGAAGTGTAAAATTGATCATTTAAATGATTTTAAATTAAAATTTTCTTGTATATCCCCCATCCCCCTCTTCCCTCCCACCTTTAGGGCTTCCAGGCAGGCTCGGAGGAGGGTGAGTCATTCCTGGAGTCCCGGCTCTGGGCCCTCCCCCACCACCACCACCATGGACGAGCTGAGTAGCAGTGCTGGGGGGAGAGACAGCTTTGCTGGCCTGTGAAATGGGTGTGCTGTATGGCAGGCTCCTGCTCTCTATGTGTAAACAGCTCAGTGTAGACATGGCATGGACAGGAATACACTGGGGATCATCCCAGGGGTCATGATGGAGAAAGGAGGTAAGTGAACACCAGATGCTGAGAACAGGTCCATGGACTTCTAGAATTACAGGCATCTCTTATTATGAGATTATGAATCTAAAACTGAACAGAGTGCCAGATACCCACCCCCATTTCTTTTACAGATGAGAGGACTGAGGCTCAGAAAGGATAAGTGACTAATTTATCCAAGGTTACACAGGCCTTTGAACCAAAGGCCGTTGACTCAAAACCCCAGCACTTTTTCCATTTGAGGCGCCCTGTTTCTTTCCTTTTCTCCACATACCCTGCAGAGTTCCAAGATCCCACCCTGCCATGCCTCCCACCCCAAACCTGGTCTATTTACCAGCACACCTCCGTACTGTCCTCTGAGTCTTACTTGAGCTCAGAAGGAGGGCAATAAAAGACAGAAAATGAAATCATAAGCAGATTGGAGGCCTGGTAACTGTAGGCTAACAAAAACAACACTACAAAAGACAACATAGCAACAACCGCCACCTCGCATTTATATACATTCTAAAGTTTGTAGAATGCTTTACATTTATTTATCTCATTCAAGTCTCATAATACCTCTTTCACAGATAACACACAGAAGGGACTGGAGTTCTCAGTCTCCAGCCTCTAATAGGTTCACTCTTGATCTGGTCAGACAGGCAGACAGCTTTGGAGGGGTTAATAATCAGCTTTATTCTAGTGTAGTCTTCTCCAAAAGTTGGTGAGCGAACCAGCTTCTGTAGCATTCCCTGATCACCCTTCTCACAGGGGCCAGTGAGAAGGGTGGGGCAACCGCTCCTACAGCTCGATGAGGTCAGTCAAGACAGGCACAGTTTGTATGCTCCTCTAAATGCCCTCAAACTTCAATGGGGGGTTGTGAAGGCACACACAGATTCCCCTATGGGTTCCCTGTGATTCCTCCTGTGTTCACTGACCAGTGCCACCCTGCTTTGTAGGGCAACAGACCAAGAAGGCATCTTGCCAACATTAAGCTCCCAGGTTAACTTTAGCAATATCATCATTCTGCACAAGGGTAGTACCTATTACATTATGTCATCCCGTATCTCATGACACAGCCTCAGTAGGACGGTCTCTTGCTGCAATGCTGGGCAATACTATCTAGTATCTGAGGGGCTGTTCTGGGAGTTATTATCAAACACATGGAAGCCAGATATTCCCGTGATCATGGAAAACTAACTCTAAGAAGGATAACAAAATCCTCCTTCATACAATACCCCTGACACCAATCAAGATTCCTTCAGGTTTCAGTGAATCCCTGATGTTTCTCGCATTGGACTCATTGTGAAGTTCACAAGGATTTTAAAATAGTACTGGCATTGATAAAACCCTTTAACATTGCATGGTGGGTAGAACACCAAACTTGGAGTGAAGAAGACCTATGTTCAAATCCTGCCTCAGGCACTTACTAATTATGTGACCCAGAGCCAGTCACCTAACCTTTTTGAATTTCAACTTCCTTTCTTGTAAAATGTGTATAATAAAAGGACATCTCTCACATTGATCCTCTTGGAGAACAAAAGACAAATAACACCACCACCACCTAACCCACATAACGGGTGGCTACGTGGCTTAGTGGACAGAGAATCCAGCCTGAAGTAATGAAGACTCATCTTCCTGAGTTCAAATGTGGCCTCAGATACTTCCTAGCTGAGTGACCCTGGGCAAGTCATTTAATCCCAATTGCTCTCAAAAAAAAAAAGCCAAAAATAAAGCCCAAATGTGGTCATGAAGAGTTGTACATGACTGAACAACAGCAATCTCACATAATTATTGGAAGGACCAAATGAGAGAATTTATTTCTGCAAAACTGCTCTATAAATGTCAGTATTGTTACTGTGTGATCTCACTTAAACTTCACAACAATTGCTAAAGTGAATATTGAAAATATCTTATTGCCTGTCTTACAGATGAAGAAAATCAGACTTAGAGCCAGTGAGTGACTTGTCCCTCACCGCATCACAGGCAGTATTTGAACATAGATAATCTTGAAATGGGGTCCATAATGTTATCCATTAAACCATGTTGGGACAAAACAATGAGTATGGTTACTTGTTTGTTGTTACGGTTGTTGCTCAATCATTTTTCAGTCATGTCTGACTCTTCATGAACCCTTTTAAGGTTTTCTTGGCAAAGTTACTGGAGTGGTTTTCCAGTTCCTTCTCTAGCTCATTTTACCAGTGAGGAAACTGAGGCAAACACGGTTAAGCGACTTGCCCAGGACCACACTACTAGTAAGTGTCTGAAGGTGAGTTTTCCTGATTCTAGGTCTGGTATTCTATCTACTGAGCAACCTAGCTCAATGCTAAACTATTTCCCCCATCCTTTCAATTTTTCTAATCTTGACTCCCTATTTTCTATCCTCTTGCTAATGTTAGGCAGATGATGAAAAAATCTTATCCTTTGCCAAAGGACTAATTTCATATGTATATGAAATTATATATATATATATATATATATATATATATATATATATATATCACATATATATGAAAGGACTAATTTCACATATATGTATGTATACACATATATACATATACACACATATATACATACATAGGTATATGTGTTTATATATATGTATGTACATATGTATATATACCTCCTTTTTAAATGTTTTCAAGAATGTAAGACCTGAAGGGGACCTTCAAGATCATCTAGTCTAACTCCTTAGTTTTACAGATGAAGAAACTAAGGCCCGACAAGGTTTCTAGGTACTCAAGACATTCAGGATCTCATCAGAAAAGTCCCATTTTTGCATCCCTAGGGATAATAGTGCCAATACTGAACCTGGAGTACTAAATACCCTTTCAAAGGTCCCCAGGCCAGCTGTCTGTTTCCCTGCTGCACCTGTTTCTCTCTGTCAGTCCCTGCCCCCAAGGTAGAACAAGGAGAGCACTGTGGATTAACTACTGAAGCATGCTTTCATTTTGCATAGGCAGTATGCTTTGGACTATGCAGGAGTACAGGAGCTGTATAACTGAAGGATTATTATGTATTGTTATGAGTGGGGAGATTATCTATAGAGATAAGGAATTTTTCAGAAGCCAAGAAATGCAGGTGAACCGGCCTAAAGCTGAAGCATTATATGCAACACAATTCATTCAGTGCATTCATTCACCTATTCATCCTAGTCAATCATTCTTCATCTTCTAAAAATGCATCCATCTTGTTTGTTGAGTCAACCTCTAAACAAGAAGTAATGAATTTCATTAAATAGTCTTCGAATGTCAAATGGGCTTATTTATATTTTTGTGTTTCTGTTTAGTGATATTTGAAAGTCTAGTAGCTTTCTGTATTCTGAAGTTCTGGAAAGTTTCCTCATGTGCTTTCCTATAGGGAATGTCCACTGATTACTGCATGCAGACTAGGGTGTGCCTTCAGGGTCTCTGAAATGGAAAAGTGACAGGGGATGGGAAGATAGTGAGAAGAGTAGTTTCTCCATAGGCCTCAAGTATAAGCCAGGGACACAGCTTTTGTCCCTGCCAAGGAAAAGTGGAAGCTGGCTAAGGCAAGGATGTTGAGTGAGTACTTTGAGTACTAGAAATCTACGGTGTTAGTTTATAAGGATTTTACCTTTCTGGAGTTGTCTCTTCTTTGGTCTATGGATTCAGCTGAAATTGTTCTACATCTGACATTTTCTTTCTTTCTTTCTTTCTTTCTTTCTTTCTTTCTTTCTTTCTTTCTTTCTTTCTTTCTTTCTGTCTTTCTTTCTGTCTTTCTTTCTTTCTCATCCTTCCTTCCTTTTTCTCTTTCTTTCTGTGTCTTTCTTTCTTTCTTTCTTTCTTTCTTTCTTTCTTTCTTTCTCTTCCTTCCTTTCTATTTTTCTTTCTGTGTCTTTTCTTTCTTTCCTTCCTTCCTTCCCTTTTTCTTTTTCCTTTCCTTATTCCTTCCTTTCTTTTTTCTTTCTTTCCCTTCCTTCCTTCCTTCCTCCTTCTCTCTCTCTCTTTCTCTCTCTCTCTCTCTCTCTCTCTCTCTCTCTCTCTCTCTCTCTCTCTCTCTCTCTCTCTCTTTCTTTCTCCCCATATAAAGCTTGGGTGATTGTGGAAGGCTTCTCAGAACAGGTGGTATTTAGGCTAGACCCTTAAAATGGGTAGAATTTTGATATATGGAGATGGGGTCAATAGAAAGGCATATTCTAAGTGATGAGAATAGTTTGAGCAAAAACCTAAAAGTAGGAGGTAGGAAAAGGTAAATAAATCTTCATAGAGATGGGAGAAGCCCAATTTGACCAAAGTGAAGGGTGGGTATCCAGGAGTAACTAGAATTGACTGGACCAAAGAGAATTTTGAATGTGAAGCTGAGGACACTGTATTTTAAGGAGAACTCACAGAAAGCAAGCACTCCTATGGAGATCAGAAGAAGCTATACAAGGACACTCTCAAGGTCTCTCTGAAGAACTTTGGAATCCTTTGTGAGACATGAGAAACACTGGTACAGGACTGCCCAGCATGGCATACTCCCCATCAAAGAAGGTGTTGTGCTATGTGAGCAAAACAGAATTGCAATAGCTCAAAACAAACATGGCATAAGCAAATTTAGAGACATCTCCTCCACTCTAAATATTTCTATGGATTGTTTGTGCCTGACATGTGGTAGAGCCTTCCTGATCAGCCACAGTCAGACACACTGCACCTTCACTCCAAAATAGTGGGGTCATTTTGGTCTTCTACAAAGGACAAGAACCAACCAACCAAGGTGATAGAGAGTCAGAGGAAGTTTCAAAGTAGGGGAGTAACAAACATAACAATGCTTTAGGAAAATTACTCAAGCCATAACGTGAAAGCTAAATTAGAGGCTGGGAAAGCTGGAGGCAAGGAGACTAGTTAAGTCTTGTGAATTAAAATTTTAAGTGGGGGGGGGGAATAGGGAGGAGAGAGGGATTACAGTTCCTAGAATACTGGAATGACTCACCTCCCAATGAGCTATCTTAGGGAGTATTTGCCAGATGAAACAGCCACCACATTATCTGAAGGATAAAGAAAACATGAGCTCAGGCAGAAAAAAAATAGATGATAGATGCCATAAAGAAATATCTGGGTCACTTGGTACCTTGATTTGACTGTTCTTCTTGTGTGTGGACTTGGGCTGTTAAGTTTCTAAATGTTTATGCATTAGCATGCTTTCCCTGGTGACTGGAACTGATGGAGAGAAAACTAGCTTACACAATTTTTATGGAGGTTGACCATGGATGGCAAGCCACAAACTGGAAGGACAAGATGACCTTTAACAGTCTAATGAAAGAAATGCCACACAATGACAGCCACTACCTCCAATTCAAGATCCCACCTCCGTGGGAGACCACAAGAGACATTCTGTGGAAAGGCATAATTATCCCTCATAGTATCATAGAGTCAACTCAAAAGTTTGCCATGTCCCCTAAGCCCTCTAATTTAACAATAAAGATTTCATTGTGTGTGGGTATACACAGTATGTTGTTATACACTCACATATGAACATATATAGACAAATACGTAATAATAGCAAATAGCTAACATTTCTATAGCATTTATCATGTGCCAGGATCATACAAACTTTACAATAATTATGTCCTTCAATCTTCAAAATAACCTTGAGGTAGGTGTTATAATTATCCCCATTTTACAAGTAAAAATACTGAGGCAAACAGAAGTTAAGTGACTTGGCCAGAGTCACACAAAACTTAGTATCTGAGGCTGGATTTGAATTCACGTCTTCCTGATTCCAGGTCTAGAGCTCTATCCAATACTGCACCTTATGTATGTATGTATGTATGTACACACACACACACACACACACACACACACACATCCTTGTCCTCTAGAGAAGGAGAGTGGCATAATAAATAAGATAAAGAGCTGGCCCCAGAGTCAGAAAACCTAGGTTCAAATACAGTCTATTGACCTTGAATTACTCATAGCCTCTCAATGTTCTAGGCTCCCTCTCACCTCAAGAATCAAATAGAAGATCCTCTGTTTGGCATCCAAAGCCCTTCACCACCTGGCCCTGTCCTACCTTCCCATTCTTCTTATATCTTACTCCCTTCTATATATGGTGTGGTCCAGGGACACTGGCCTCTGGTTTTCCTCTCAAAGACTCTCCACCTCCCAACTCCAGGTATTTCCTCTGATTGTCCCTCATGCCTGTAGCACTCTCCCTCCTCATTTCTGCCTCCTGGTTTTCCTGGCAGTCTTCAAGTACCAGCTAAAAGCCCATCTCTACCAGAAGACTTTCCTTAATTCTAGTCTCTTTCCTTTGCTGATTATCTCCAGTTTATCCTGTATTTGCCTGGCTTGCATGTCATTTTCATGTTGTCTCCCCCGTTAGATGGTGAGCTCCTTGAGAGCAAGACCTGAACTGTCTTTTGCCTTTCTTTGTATCCCCAGCACTTAACACTATACACCATACACTGTAGGTGCTTAATAAATTCTTATTGACTGTTGACAGGCAACTCTCTAAGATTGTAAACTACAGTATAGTTATTGATGTGCATTGGAAGAGGGAATTTCCTCATCAGGAACTCCGTACACCAGTGGATTCACAAAAGAAATGAAAAAGAAAGAAAGGAAGGGAAGGAAAGGGAAGGGAAGGGAAGGGAAGGGAAGGGAAGGGAAGGGGAAGGGAGGGGAGGGCAGGGGTGAGGAGGGAAGGGAAGGAAGGAAGGAAGGAAGGAAGGAAGGAAGGAAGGAAGGAAGGGAAGGAAGGAGGGAGGGAGAGAGGAAGAATCTTTTTTCTCTACTAAGGTACTCTGAGTTCTCAAGGCTAAATGAGTAGAATTCAGGCTCAGGTAGATTCTACCAAGCTGGATAGATTCTGAATCCACTATATGATATGTCCCAAAATTCTAAGAGCCATTTAAGCTTACAACTGCACTAAGATTTTGGGGGTATACTGTAGGCCTAAGGTTTGGAGACCAGACTAAGTCCAGAGAGGTTCATTTTCAGATTGTTAGAGATCAGTGAATGAATTGTTCTGACCACAACAATTCCAGGAATAATCCACTAACATCAGGAAAAGGCTATGATCTCCATCAGGGGAGAGAGGGCATAGCCATGCAATGAAAACTTGGATCCTTGAAATGGAGAAATGGTATAGGGTGTAGATGAAGTCTACAAGTAATGTCATGAAAGCAATCATCAGCTTAAAAAGGGGGACTTTCATTTGCAGATTGGTGATTTGGAACTCAGAATTAATTTTCCTATAAAAATAGCATTTTCAGTGTGAATTTGTTCCAAGGCTAACCCATTTAAAACTTGATTAAACCCATGATGTAGTTAAAATACTACGCAGTACTGAGGAAAGCAGTGAAAAGGAACACCCGTCTTAATTTTTAATTTTTGATGTCATCTTTTTGATGTCGCTTTCATTTCAGAACATATCCCCTGAGCAAATCACAAGCTCTATATACTGAGGGGATTCCACTCTCAGGTCCCTTCCACTTTGCAAAATAATTAAGTTAGCATTTATATAGTGGTATCTATATAATTACTAGCTCTCTTTCTTTGGAGGGAAGGAACATATATCTCAGATGAAGTACTTTACCCTTCTTCTCCCATGTATTTCATTGCAATTTAATTGCTCAAATGTGGCAGCAAGCTCCGCCCATACTCTGCCCCTTAGGCACCATTCATTGCTCTTTGACTGTCCCACAGTTTTAACTCTTAAAAGACTTTGCTGTTCCATGATATGCCAGCCCTATAGTATCACCTGAAAAATAAGGATGTTAAAGGGATGAGCCTTTGCTTAAGGGGAGAAGTGTAGGTTCATTAAAAGAACCGCAATGTTTCTCAAAGGCAATTCAACTCCCTTTCCCCTTGTACAGATGTTCAGGTTTGTCTAGATAAGGAATAATAACAGAAGCAACTAATTTTTAGATAGCTATTTAATGTTTACAAAGTGTTTGGAAGTGCTGGTTTGGGCATTCCTACAGCACCCCAATGATCACCATGGAATTGAGCTGATGCCATTTTGGGGTCTTGGTCCAATTCATTTGCTTACATAGGTATTTCGTACAGGGGAATGATCAAGGTGAATATTGTACCAAAACAAGGATGCCCTAATTGATCTTTATTAATTGAAAGCTGGTATGTTGTATCTTATCCAGCACTGTACCCAAGGCAAGAAGACTCTTCTATTTACAAGTGGCTTTGGACACTACTCGCTCTGTGACCTTGAACAAGTCGTTGAGCCGCTTTAGGCTTAATTCTCCTCATCTGGAAAAAATCTCTAAGGTCCTTTCCAGCTTCAAATCTATGATCTTGTGATGTATGAAGTTCCTAGTCAGTCTCAAAGCCTTACTTTATCAATCTGCAAGCTTTGGAGCATTTGACCAGACTGTCACTAACACATTCCCCAATCCCCTAAGCCCTCCATGCCTTGGACTCCATGGGAGTACCCCCAGGCAACATACACTGTTCTCATCCTTGGTCAATGATTGTAAGAGCTCAGGGAAATAAATGTTCTTCTTTGTCAGGGAAAGGTTTAGGACTTCCCCTAAACTTCTCAGCCTAATTATTTTGTCTAGACAAAATAAAGTAGAGGGCTGAGTCAATGCCCTGTGAATTAGGTTAACAAAGTTAGTCTAGATTCACTGGCTACTCAACCCTTTCCTGAAGGTTTAGTGACCAACAGTACAGATAATGAATGGCCAAGCTCCTATCACAGAGGAGCTACCATAGGCTTCTTGAGAGATTTAGCTGTATTCATTCCCCTCCTATCCTAAAGAATACACTGTTACTTTTATAAAATAAGAATGAGTCTGACCAAGAAATATCAGCACTAAAGGCACTGCAAAGCTGATTTTAAAACCACTTCCTTTAAATATTGGTGGAAACTCTGGCACTTATTTCTGGCCAACTCTACCTTTTTACCCTATACTAGTTACTAAGACTAATGTTAATTCCCTAGCATAGATTAGTTTTTTTAATAATAAAAATAATTATTATTATAAATTAACAACTTTTATTTATTATAGTACTTGAAAGCTTACAAGGCACTTTACATGCACTGCCTCATTTGACCTTCAAATGAAGATAGACGCTATAATGATCCCCACTTTAAAGATGAGAAAACTGAGGCAGAGATGAAGTGACTTGCCCAGGACCACATGGCTAATAAATGTCTGAAACCAAATTTGAACTCAGATCTTTCAGTCAAAAAAACAAAACAAAGCAAACCAAAGAAGGTAGGCAGATTTTCTCTGAAGTCCTTGTGGGCACGCATGGTCATTATAATCACACAGCATTCAGTTCAGCTTCAGATGGCTTTCTTAGGGGACAATAATTGGATTAAGTTTGGGGGGTTGGGAATGGACCATAGAGAGGTAAATTTTGGTAAGTAGGAAGTCTAGATAAGTAAACGCACCGAGCACAAGAGCCTAACAAAGACAAACTCGGCTGAAGCACTAAAGTTATGAGAATTTGAGAAGCCAAAAATCGCTTAAGAAAAGGAGGTAAGAGAATGCTTAAGACAGATTTTATCTGCCTTTTATTTTTGCCTTGGGCTAACTATGATGACCATCATAGTGATTATCATACAAAGAAATGTGATTATGGTTTAATATTAGAAAAATACAAACATGGTAGACTGTGTTGAAAAGAAAAACAAAAACTAATGATTATATCATTAGATGCAGGAAAAGCTTTTGACAAAATACAGCACTAATTTGTATTTAAAACTCTAAAAACACAAATTAAAAACCTTTCCAGTAAGATCCGGGTAAAGCAAAAAAGGCTATTATCCCCATCATTATTTGATATTGTGCTTGAAATGCTAGAAAATGAGAAAAGAAATATAAATTGAGGAAATACACATAGGCAAAGAAGAAACACAATGATCACTTTTTGAAGAAGACATGATGGTCTTCATAGAAAACCCTAGGGAGTAGACTAAAAAATTAATTGAAACAATAATTTCAGCAAAATAGCAGTGCATAAATTAAATCCACTGGAACCATCAGCTTTTCTACATATTAGTAAGAAAACCCAACAGGGGCGGCTAGGTGGCGCAGTGAATAGAGCACCAGCCCTGGAGTCAGGAGTACCTGAGTTCAAATCCGGCCTCAGACACTTAACACAAAAAACTAGCCGTGTGACCTTGGGCAAGTCACGTCTTAACCCCAACTGCCCTCCAAAATAAAGCAAAAAAAAAAAAAAGAAAAAGAAAACCCAACAGGAAGAGATAGAAAAAGAGAGTCCATTCAAAATAAGCAACAAGTATATAAAATATTTAGGGATCTCCTGCCAATTCACACATGGGAACTATATGAATATAACAACAAAACAACTTATTACATAAATACAGACCTAAACGAAGGGATAGTAATTGCTTATGATAGGCCTTGACGATATTTTTAAATGACAGTTTTGTCTGAATTAATTTAATTATTGAATAGCCTATCAATCAACTATTAATGAACTGATTGAGAGAACTAGAAAAAAATAAAATTCATCTGAGAAGCAAAAGATCAAGTTTCTTAAGGGAAATAACGGAAAAATATGAGAAGAGAGGGGAGCTCACTAAGTCATATATCATGCTACGCTACAAAGTAACAATCATGGCAACTATTTGGTAGTACCTAAAAAAAAAGAAGAGTCA
>CM053594.1:328154907-328179443 GCA_028646575.1 Pseudocheirus occidentalis
GCTCCTCCTGGCTGCCCTGGGGCCAGGCTGTATTTTCGGGCTGGGCTGGTTTTGGCTCCCAGCCTCCTGTGATGAGCCCTTTGTGCTGAGCTGCCTTCAGCAGGAGATGTGTTTTCTGTATTTTTGTGAGTTTGGGAGCCCTAAAATTTGTTTAGAGTCATATATTATGGGTATTTGAGGTGGCTGTGTGGGAGCTGGAAAACCTTGCTGCTTCTATGCTGCCATCTTGGCTCCACCTCCTCCAATTGCTTTTAACAGGATTTTTTTTAATGCTATTAATCTGCACCACAGAAATGCAGATTAGAACAACTCTATGGTTTTACTTCAATCCGCTAAATTAGGAAAGTAGACAAAAACAGAAAATGACAATTGTTATGGCTTCAGGAATATGGGCACAATGGTTGGTGGAATTGTGGATTCATGCAGGGTCACATGTGGCTTTCTAGGTCCTTGGGTGCAGCCTTTTGCCTGACTCCAAGTTTTACAGAACAAACCTTTTTAGTAAGGCCACATGTGGCCTCAAGGCCACAGGTTCCCCACTCGTGATAGTCATTCTAAAAAACAATTTGGAGCTATGCTTAAAAAGTCAATAAACTTTGACCCAACAATGCCATTAAGAGTACTATACCCCAAAGAGATCAAAGAATAAGAAGCATCTTTATGTACAAAATTATTTATAAAAGCCTCTTCCTCCTTTCTTTCCTCCTTCCCTCACTCCTTTCCTTCCTTTCTCTTTTTATTAAAGCAATAATGATAGGTGAAAAGAATTCAGTAGTACTTAACTTTTCTGGACTCTGCCCACCTTGTCTCCAACTTAAACCAGATTGAAACCAGGTTGACAGATTATTAAATCATGATGACTCTCCTGGTCTTAGACAACCCACCAAGTATGAGATTCCACATGGCTAGGACATTTTAGATCCCTCAGATGATCAGGAAGCTAAAACCTATCAGGTCCTAGGACAGCTTTGTCTTCTTTTAGTAAAACCTTTTCATGTTGTAGGTGGGAAGAAAGAAGTGGTATCAGAGACCTGATTACTGGTTGCTAGTTTTTCACACTTGGAAAAACTTGTTTGAATTGATGTAGAATGAAGTGAATAGGACCAGGAGTACAATTTATAGTATAATGACAAAAATGTAAAAATAATCAATTTTGCAAGCCATAAGAATACTTATCAATGCAACGATCAGCCATGATTACAGAGGACTGATAATAACTAATAATAACCCCCAACTCCTGACAGAAACATGATGGATACTCCACAGAATGAAAAACACACTTCTGGACATTTGTTTTATTTGAGTATAGATATTTGTAACAAAGGTTTTGTTATTTTCTTTTTTCTTTTTGGAGGAGAGGAGAAAGAAAAGTATGATAATTGAAAAAATAAAATTTAATTTTCAGAAAAAGCAATTATAAAAAAAAAGCAATTACAGGAAAAGATAGATTCACAGAAACCTGGGGAGACTTGTATAAACTGATGCAAAGCAAAGTGAGCAGAACCAGGAAAACATTTCATGCAGAAATAAGAACTTTTAAAGAAACATAACATGAAAATAGTTAAGAACCCTGATCAATGCAATGACCAACTGAGACTCCAAAAGACCAATGATGAAGCATACAGCCCGCCTCCTGACAGATTTGACTGAATGTGCAGCAACTGAGACATACAGTTTTTGGACCTGGCAAATGTACATATTAGTTTTGCTTGACTATGCTTGTTTTTTTCCCTTTTTATATTGGGTGGGGAAGGTAGGGAGAAAAGACAGCCAATGATTGTGTTCGGGAGGGAGAAGATAAGAAATCAGAGGATCACGGAAGCATCTTTAAAAGTTCAGAGAAGGGAACAGAAGTTGGTTCAGAAGGAAATGGATAAGCAGGACAGATATGAAAGTGAAATGTTGAATTTATCACATTTAAAAAAAATCAAGCTGAAGATAATAGAAGTTTATGGTTTCATGAGTAATCTCGTCTCTCCCTCTCTCTCCCCCCCTCTCTCCTTCCTTCTTTCTCTCCCTCTCTCTTTTACTCCATCTCCTCCTTCTGTCTCTCTTTGTCTGTTTCTCTTTGTCTCTGTCTCTGTCTCATCCTCTCTCTCTGTCTTTCTATATCTGTTTCTGTCTCAGTGTCTCTTTTTGTCTGTCTTTCTGTTTCTCTCACTCTCTCTTTCTCTCTCTAATTCAGAATAGAGATAAAAAGTTCTTGACCCAGTGAAACATATTTTTACAAAAATTCCAGAGGATTAGTATATTTGCCAAAAGACAACCACAAGAAGGGGGCGGGGGTGTCTTCAAATAGCTGAAGGATTTTTGAATAGAAGTCTGGAATATTAGAACTGGAAGGAACTTCAGAGGTCATCTGGTCATACCACCTTATCTTACATGTTACAATGAGGGAAAAACCAAGAATTCCGGTCCTGAGGCAAATTGAAGTTGTTTTGTTTTCATTTTGGAGGGATTGGGGATGAGGAAGAGATCTTTTTTTTTTCTTTTTGGAAGGCAGGGCAATTGGGTTTAAGTGACTTGCCCAAGGTCACACAGCTAGTAAGTGTTAAGTGTCTGAGGTCAGATTTAAACTCAGGTCCTCCTGACCCCAGGGCCGGTGCTCTATTCACTGTGCCACCTAGCCGCCCCAAGAGATCTTTTAAACACCCCACATTGGCACATATTAACATTACTTGATCCAAGGTGTACTAACCTGTTTCAGATCCCCAGACTAGGTCACTAATAGTCTGTTCACATTGAATACAGCAACATTCACGACTGGGGAAAGTCAAGGGGAAAGGCCCTCTGTTGGATTGAGGGTGGCTTCCTTACCCCATCTTACCAAGTGGGAGAATGGGGAGAAGTTGACTCTTCTACTTCTTTATGACTCACAGATCTTTGTCGATGCTGAGTTGCCTGACCTGAGGAAAAGAGCATCCCCTGTCCATCATGCTGATACCCAGGAGGGAGAAAGTTTGAACCCCAGATACTGGTGGTTGTTGTTCAATTGTGTCCAACTCTTAATGACCAGTAGGGTGGAAAGAGGCTAATAAGAAAGGAAGTTTAATTCTCGTTAACTTTTGACATCCCAGGCCATGGAGTTTTCTTGGCAAAGATACCGGAGTGGTTTGCTATTTCCTTCTCCCAGTGATTTTAGGCAAACAGAGGTTAAGTGATTTCCTTAGGGTCACATAGCTAGTAAGTGTCTGAGGAGAGATTTGAACTCAGGTCTTCCTGACTCCAAGCTCGGTGCTCTAACCACTAAACTACCTAGCTGTCCCATCGTATCATGGGACAAATTTCCTTTGACCCTATGCCAGGCAACAGAAGTCTAAAGAAATGAAGTCATTTGATTAAAGCCAAGAATTTAGTAGCAGGAAGAGGATAAAAATACAGGTCTTTTGACTCCAATGAGATAGCATTCTTTTAATACATTACGCTATCTATGCAAAAAGCAGCATTTCTACCTCCAAACAGCATAATCATAATAACAATGACAAAAATAGTAACATCAACAATAATAACATTGTATTATCATAATTAATGTAATCAAAACAATAATATTGCCATAATGTATAGAGCCCTTTATGGAGTAGAAAATACTTTCCTTACAACGGCAGCCCTAAGAGGGAGGCAGCGTAAGTACCGTTTGTCAGCGTAAGTACCGTTTGTCTTCAATTTACGGATGAGAGTCTGTCTCAGAGAGATTGCGGGGTTCGCTCCGGGTGCGCCAGTGACAAGAGCTGATACTCACTGCCCAGTGACACGAATGTTATCTTTGGAGTCAGAGCACCTCGGCTCGAATACTCTCTCAGCAGCCACATGTCCTTGGGGAAATCACTTCATCTCTTGGGCCTTAATTTCTTCATTTGTAAAATGTGGTTAGACTCGATGACCTTCAAGATTTCTTCCTAACTCAGTATGTTTAATCCTATGACTACAGCCCATGTCTTTGGACCCTAAACCCCATGTTCTTTAACGCTCCTTTTTATATATGAAGCCTTTTCTGATCTGCAGCTCCCCACTTCCCCACTTAACCTAAACTCTCCTCCCACCCGTTACCCTGTATTTATCTCATCTTTTATTTGATAGAGTATCCCACTTTTGTCTTTGGATCCCCAGTACCTGGTACACTGTAAATTGTTGACTGATTTACATACTTGATGTATCTATAATAAGGAAAGCAGAGTTTTCAACCTCACTCTCTGCTGCAGAGCCACGGATGTCCAGTGGCAAAGCAAAAGTCAAGAGAGCTGACGATGGCCTGGGATGTCGTGGGTGACCTTGGCTTTGCACAGCTCTGCCTCACGTTAGCCCAGTTCTTGCACAAGACAAGATATCACCCTCACAATGTCCTTGGTCTTCTCTGCGAGCAGAGGAGGAACAACAATGAAGAAAGCAGTGTTCATCTCAGCTATTTCTGCTCTTTGTTGGTTTGCTTTTTGTCTGACTCTGACTCCTTATTTAATTCAAGATGGTCAAAAGTTAAAAAGAATTAAACTTCCTTTCTTATTAGTCTCTTTCTACCCTACTGCCATTTCCTTGAGAACTAGGACTGGTTTTTGCTCTTTTTGCTTGTTTGTTCCCACCACTCCTTATAAAAAAAAAAATCCTTTGCTTATCACAGCGCCTGGTGCGCACGTCATTGCTTATTTGTTCGGTCGTGACTGACTCTTTATGACCCTGTTGGCCATATTGTCAATGAGGCTTTTCTTGGCAAAGATACTGGAGCAGCTTGTCATTTCTTTCTCCAGTGGATCGAAGCAAACAAAAGTTAAGTGACTTACCCAGGGTCACACAACTACTAAGTGTCTTGAACTCAGGTCTTCCTGACTCCAGGACCAACACTCTATCCACTGAATTACCAACCTGCTTCCTAGGCAAACAGAGGTTAAATGACTTGCCCAGGGTCACACAGCTAGTAAATGTCATGAGACCACATTTGAACTCAGATGTTCCTGATTCCTGACCCTATGTACTTGGTTAATAATGCTAGTTAACAAACTGACTTACCTCTAGCCCTATGCAGATGCAAAAGGGTCTAATTTTGCTTTCTATGGTATTAACAGGCTTCTAACTTGGAGTGTATTTATACTGAAAGGCTCAAGGCAGACAGGTAAATTTAGAACCAACACAGAGTAGCTGCAGGGTCGCATATTTTTGGCTCAATATAAAACAAAACAAAAAACTGCTTTCCTAGTAATTAGGATCATAGACTTGAGCCAGAAAGATCCTAAGAGGCTACTCAGGCTCAACCCCATCATTTTATAGATGGGAAACTGGGGCCCTGAGAGGGTAAGTGGCTTCTCTAATATCACATGGGTAGTAAGTGCCAGAGCCAGGGCTAGATCCCAGATGTTTTCCGTTGTACCAAGCATCCTAACAACAACATGGGTTATCTGCCTTAAGAGAGGGACCAGTTCCAAGACCAGGGATGTGATACCATATTTTCTCCCTTCATCAGTTTTTCTGGATGTTTTTGTTCAGCTCTGGGCACCTTTTAGAAAGGACAAGCTGGGAAATGTCCAGAAAAGGGAAATCAGGACAGCCCATGCCGTATGAAGACTAATTGAAAAAAACAGGAGTGTTTAGTTTAGAAAAGACTTAGAAGGGGCATGATATCTATCTTGAAGGATGTCTTGTGAAAAAGGAAATAAAATTGTTTTGCTTGGCCCCAGAAGACAGAGCTAGACATAATGGATACATGTCACAAAGAGGCACATTTAGGCTTGGTGTCAAGAAAAGCTTCCCAAGATTGCAGTTATCCAGAAATGCAATGGGCTGCTTTCAGTGACATCCTAGTAAAGATTTAACTGACTCGGTGGAACAGGATGCACTTTTAAAAAGTTTTTTCTGCATTATTAACATTTTTCCTTTACTTTTTAGAGTCTAGAATCGGGTGGAGAGCCTGTGGCTTCAAGGCCACATGTGGCCCTCTAGTCCTCAAGTGTGGTCTTTGAATCCAAACTTCACAAAACAAATCCCCCTTAATAAAAGGATTTGTTCTATAAAACTTGGACTCAGTCAAAAGGCCACATCTTGAAGGCCACATGTGCCCTCAAGGCAGGTTCCCCACCCTTGATCTAGACTCTAGATAATCAATAAAACAAAAAGAATCAAGCCTTGATTTGTAGCATTTGCCCATTTTTGAGATGTAAATTTTGTTCTTTTTGTTCAGTAGTTCCAGTCCAGTCCAATTCTTCATGACCCTACTTGGGATTTTCTTGGTTTGCATTTTCTTTTCCAGCTCATTTTACAGATGAGGAAACTGAGGCCAACAGGGTTAAGTAACTTGCCCAGGGCCATACAGTTATTAAGTGTCTGAAACTAGATTGGAACTCACAAAGATGAGGGATGCCCAGCTCAACACTCTATCTACTGTGCCTCCTAGTTGGCCACTCACACTGAAATTTTAACAATCCAGGTGGCTCTTACATACCCCTGGCTCAAAATAGGGGGCTCTCTTTCACTGGAGGATTTCAAACAAAGGCTGAATGACCTTTTCTGTTCAGTGGGGTCTTCTGTGGATCCTTTTTGGGGTATGGGTTCGAATAGATGGTCAACAAAGTACCTACCTGTGATTTTGATTCTTTGATCATGCGAGGTAATAAGTTCTTAGCACTATACGTACTCAGACAGAAGCTGGATGGCCATCTGTTGTTGTTGGGTTAGGGGTTTTTTTGTCCTTTGTTCTTGAAGAAGACCATGACATCATAGAGGTGATGCCATGATATACAAGTAAAGGGAGGGCTGTTCAAAGTCACCAAACTTACTTTCTCCTCTGGAGCCATCTGGGTCCAGTGGCCAGATACACATTAGGGTAACAGATGATGGTCCCTAGTCATCTGTCAGTGATGTCATAAAAGAGATTCCTTCATGCAGTGGGAGGTTGGGCTAGACCAACAGTATCAAACTCAAATAGAAAGGGGGTACTATATATAAGGATCCCTACGGACTTCATATTTACTTAGAAAACTATATATCAACGTTATTTGTTATATTGGTTTTTTTTAAACTTATTTTGTTAAATATTTCCCAATTACATTTTCATCTGGATCAGAAGTACTAGAGATTGCTATGGGTGGTTTGTTTGACACTTCTGGACTAGATAACTTCTGAGGGTCCTAGAAACCTTGAAACTCTGAATTCCTGAATATGTAGATGGTTATGCATTCTTTGTTGTCTATACTCACTCTTTAAAACAATTGTATTCCAGGACTTAGGAAAAAACCTGGTATAAAATAAAAGCATTTAATAAAGGCCTTCTCCATCATCCATTCATCTATTCATTCGAGTTCGTCTATGACATAATTTAGAGTTGGAGGTGAATGGAACATGGTTTTAGAACACTTCCTTCTTTGGTAGAATCTTTTTTTAAGAGGTCATTCTTTGTTTCATTTTATTAAACCATACTCACTGAATGGGTGTTGCCTCACTCAAACTCAAACCTGTTAAAGACCTTAGCTAGAAAGGGCCAAGGTGCCCCATTATATTCCCAGCCATCTCCAGTTGTCCTGATCCATATCTGACCACTGGGCTCAGATGGCTCCAGAGGAGAAAGTGAGACTGGTGACTTTGCGCAACTCACATAAATCCAATTTACTTGAATGTCATGGCATCACCTCCCTGATGTCATGGTCCTCTTCGAGAATTGAGGACAAACAGCAGCAGGAGGTCATTCAGAGTCCAATTTGATATAAAGTCTTTAGGATGTTATTTAGGTAGATGAGTTGGTGCATGATTTTATTTACAGTCTTATTTATAACCCTTTGAAAATATGGGAAATCCTTGACAAATAAACTTAGTGCCCCACCACATGAAGCTGCTCGCTGACAAATTCCTTAAGTGGCTGGTAACATTCAGAGATTTCCAGGAAGTAGAAAAAATGAGCTGATCTGAATTTTCTTTATGTGTAGCATTTATTATAAGGTAGTTTGCCAGGGCTCACTGCAAGGAGATAGCAGCCCCATTCCATCTACCTTCTAGTTATAGCAGATTAGATTTCCCAGGTTCCCTCCCATCTCACTTTCCTCTTGATACTACAAAATGAAATCCATTATTCACTGTAATTTTTCCCAGGCAGATTTTAAGAGGGTTTCTTGTATGTGTGTGTGTATGTATGTGTGTGTGTGTCCATTTTCAAATTCCTCCCTACACTCTTTTCAGAGTCCCCTCTGGCAAAATCTTGTCCTACTTATGGATAAAGCAAAGTACTTAGCCTTCTATGGGAAAAGCAGACTCTTACCAAGAAGAATATAATTGAAATTCTCTTTAATTTTGTTCATGGCAAACAAACCTTTGCTTCCTCTGTCTTCCATTTCTTCCTCTGTCTTCCATTTCTTCCTCTCTCCTCTTCCTGAATCTCCAATACAGGATCCTTTCACCCAGCATCTTCAGTGATTAGTGAGGGAGTCGGAAATAAAAAAAAAAAGAAAAAAATTTAAAACTTTGGAAAGCTAAATGGTACTATCAACTGAACACTGAAGTCAGGATTTGGTTGTTCACTCATTCCAGTCATGTTTGACTCTTTGTGTCTCCACTTTGGAGTTTTCTTGGCAAAGGCATTGCAGTGGTTTGCCATTTCCTTCTCCAGCTCATTTTACAGATGAGGAAACTGAGGCAAACAGGGTTAAGTGGACCATACAGCTAACAAATGTGTGAGACAGTATTACAACTTATGAAGATACGTTTTCTTGACTCTAGGCCCAGAGCTCTATCCACTGCCCCCTTGTAGTCAGGAACCCTAAGTCGAAATCCTGGTTACTTCCTCGTTAGGTTTCCTTGGTCAAGTCATTTAACATCTCTTAGCTTCTAGCTTCCCATTTGTAAAATGAAGACAAAAATAATACTTACCTCATGAGGTTATTGTGAGGAACAGATAACATACCGAACAACACTTGGCAAACCTTAAAGCTCTCTATAAATATCATCTTCTCTTATTACAAGTCCTCCTTTCACCCAGTTGAACAACCTGAAACCCAGAGATATGGAATGACTTCCTCAATATCACACAGGTGGCACAGGATAGAAGTGGCACAGGATGGAAACAACTTTTAAACTCCAAATCTCACTGTTCCTCAAACAGAAGCCTCCTTCTCCCACCCCTGTGCCACTGTATAGGCTGTCCTCCATTCCCATAATGCATTTTCTCCCTATCTATGCTGATCTATGGGTATGTTGTAGTCAGCTCCAACTGAGTTGCAAGATCCACTCATTAAAATTTCAGTGTGACCATTTACACCTCAGAAATGGGCAAATGCTATAAATCACGGATTTATTTATTGTTTTGCTGATTGTCTAGACTTTTAAGAAAGTGATGGAGAAAATGTTAATGGTGCAGAATAAACTTAAGAGAGTGTTTGTACAGGCTTTTTTTACCCCCTAGAGAAGTAGACGTTAAACATTTGCCAGCACACCCCTGCCTATGCCTCTTGGAATCATTTCCTTCAAGGCTCAACTTAAATCACCACCTTCTCCATGAGGTCAGTTTTGATTACTCCAGCTGTAAGTGCTTTCCCACAAAATATTACCTTGCATTTATTAGCATATACTTAAAATGTGTTTATGTTGTTTTCTCCAAGGCATTAAATTAAGTGCCTACCAATGTGACAGGTAATGGTGATGGGTGCTGGGGTTGCAAAATCAAGAGTCCCTTCCCTTGAGTTTATAGTCTAACTAAGGAGTCCAATATAGACATCTATGAGCATATACAAGAAACAGAGAGAATGAATGCAAGAGAGTTTCAAGAAAGAGAACAATAAGACTTATGGGAGATCAAGCAGTTTCATGTAGAAAATGGTGTTTGAGTTGAGTCATGAAGGAATCTAGTGATTCCAAGAGCTGGAGGTAAGAAGTGAGAGCATTATGGACTTGAGGTTCAGTTAAAGCAAAGGCAAGAGAAAGGAGATGGAGCATATTGTGGGAGGAATAGTGAGTAAGCCAGAAGAGCTGAATCACAGAGTGTGGGAAAGACTCTAGCAGTGGTTCTCAACCTTCCTAATACTGCATCGTATGTGGATATGTCTGCATGTGGGCAGAACCACCTGGAGATGGATAGAGGAGTGGTGTCTCAGTTCTTAAGACCATCGGAAATAGGTGTTTTCCGATGGTCTTAGGCAACCCCTGTGAAAGGGCTGTTTGACCTCCAAAGGGGTCGCAGCCCACAGAAGACCCAAAAGGTGGGAAGGAACCAGGATGTTGTAGGTCTTAAATGCCAAATGGATGAGTTTATGCTTGATCCCACAGGGAATAGGTAGCAATTGGAATTTATTGAATAAAGGGAGGACAGGATTAGAGTGATGTTTTAGGAAAATCACTTTGGTGGCTGTGAAAAGGATGAACTAATAGTAGGGAGAGTTATGATTAAGAGAGACCAATTAGGAGGTTATTACAACAGTATAGGAACAGTTAATAAAAACCTGAACTAGGGTGATGGTTGTAATAGTGGAGAGAAGGGGATGAAATTGAGAGATATTTACATCGATTTTTTTCAATCTGTGAAAGGTATAATTTCTTTAGGGGGGGGTAGAGAGGGGAAGGCAGGGTAATTGAGGTTAAGCCACACAGCTAGTAAGTGTGTCAAGTGTCTGAGGCTGGATTTAAACTCCGAACCTCCTGACTCCAGGGCTGGTGCTCTTTTCACTAGGCCACTAGCTGCCTTGAAAGGTGTAATTTCTACTAGCATCCTTGCCTTGTGAGCTAGGCTAGTTTTTTCCTGAAAAGTTGTCTCTGAGATTTGGCTGGAATAGAGGACCTGGGATCAAGCAATTGATACAATCTCCTGCCAATGTGAGGTATAAAAGGAGGTAGCACCCTTCAGACTTGATGGATGTAAACAACGACACATGGCAATTGTTTGGATACATGGGGTGAGTATGAGTAAGCAGGAGAAGAAACCTTGATGACTAGAACAATGGTGATTCACTCAATAATAATAGGTAAGTTCAGACGTGGTGTGGGTTTGGGAGGAAACATAATGAGTTCTGTTTTGGACATGTTGAGTTTGGGATGCTTATCCGATGTAAAGTTGAAAATATCCCAATAAGTGATATGGTACTAGAACTGAGAAGGTCTGGATATATAGAACTGAGCATTATCTACCTAAAGATAATAATTTAACCCATGGGATCTAATGGGGTCACCAAATCAGAGAGTATAGAGAAGAAAGAGAAGAGGGCCCAGAACAAAGGCAGTAACATGAATAGGAGACGGTCAGTTAAGTGGGAGGAGAACCAGGAAAGACAAGCATGGCATAGTCACTCCAAAAATAGAGAGTACAAGATGAAGTGCCATATGTAAGGACTAGAAAGAAGGCTATTTAGGCAAAACAATAGAAAATGCAAAGGGGAGTAATGTATAATAAAGATGGAAAGGTAAGTTGCTGCTAGACTGTGAAGGGCTTTAAATGCATGTCATGTATACACTGTAAAGAATAGTTTGAGACTCCAAGATCAGGTTCAGAGAGCACCAGTAATTTATACCCTTGAGTCAATGGGCCTTGAAAACTTAGACTCCTCACTCTGAGACATTAGCAATATAGATTACTCTCATTTGCTAGTGAAGTTGTTGTTGTTTGTCCTTAGTTCTGAAAAAGGACCATGACATCTGGAAGGTGAGGCCATAACTTGCAAGTGAATTGGATTAAAGTGAGGGAGGACTGTGCAAGGTCACCAGCCTCAGTCTCTGCTCAGGAGTCATCTGGGTCCAGTGATAAGATATAGATCATGAGAACTAGAGGTGGCCCTGATGCAGGGGGAGACCTTGGCCTTTTTAAGCTAAGATCTTTCTCCAGTCTCAGTTTGTCTGAGGCAATGCCCATCCAGTAATTAAGGCTAGGTAAGAAATAAAGCGAAGAATGGCCTCTTTTACCTAGCTGTATCAGTAATTCAATATTCACAACACCCACAGTGGTTATGAATATGCTGGTATAGTTGTGGATCACAAAATGTAGCAGACTCTCCACATGGATGGCAGAACCAAAGTATTTATTCAGACACCAGAAGACTGAGTCCCGGAACCAGAAAGCCAAAGTCATTATAGCGGTCACGAAGTTGATACATATGGTTAATGCAGTGAACACCCATATTCCCAAGCCTTCACAAATAGAACAGGCTCCCTCAAGCAGGGATCCCTCTCTCACTCATGATAGCTCCTCAGCATGGTTCTTGGAAGTTCTTGGTAGTTCTTGGAAGGAGGATCTCAGCAAAAAGGTGCAGTCTCCAGGTGGTGACTGAGAGAAAAATCTGACTGTCCTGGCGGTTCTTTTCCTTATATACAGTATAGCTCCTCCCTGTTCTGCCCCTTCCTGTTAAGATGTTAACTACTCCCAAAGGTGTTAACTTGAAGTAAGCTGCTAAGTACCTGTTTACTAACTGCCCATAAAAAAGGGCATGGAAGATCTTAAGATTCCATTAACATTACACTAGCCAAAAAAAAAAAAAAGCCAGCCTGGGAGGGGAAGACCCTCAAGGTTTTTGGGCAAAACAAAAACAATTGTTATTCATACTCACTTCAGAGTCATCAGAATCCAAACAATGACCAAGTGAGGCTCAGGCTGTTGGCCAATCAATGAGAACCAGAGTAATTTGGATTTAAGATATGGTCCACAAAAAATAAATCCAGTTGATAAACCCCAAGATATCTTGCTAGATTTCAGTCATCAAAATTAAGGAAGAAAGGAAGGAAGAAAGAAGCTGTGTTGCCCAACTGGAACTGGTTAATTGGGTCCCCAGTGGAGCAGCTACTACTACTCACAGGTTGTTATTTGTCCTTAGACTCCTCAGTCTCAGACATTAGTTATATAGATAGCTCTCATTTGCTCGTGAGGCAAAAAGTCAATAAAGGCACAAAAACTATTTGCTTTTTCATTGACTTCTCTTATTTTAAAAACCTTTAAGACTTCCGAAAGTCCCTGAGATTGGTGGAGCCTCTTTCTATTCTCACTGTTGTTCAGTTGTGTCTGACTCTTTTGTGAGCTCATTTTCTTGGCAAATTATTATTCCATTTCCTCTAGCTCATTTTGCATAGGAGGTAACTGAGGCAAAGAGAGTTAAGTGACTTGCCCAGGGTCACAAAGCTAGTAAATGTCTAAGGCTAGATTTGAACTCATGAAGATGAGTCTTCCTGATTCCAAGCCCAGTGCTTTATCCACTGCACCACCTAGCTACCCTCTATTCTCACAAACTTGTGAATTAAGGAAAACATGATAGGAAGAGTAAATACAAGTGGGTAGGCAGCATGGTACAGTGTGACAAACCCTGGTCACCTGAGTTCCAAAAGACCTCTGATGCTTCGCATCTGTATGACTTTGGGCAAATCATTTGCTCTCCTCACCCCTCAGATTCCTTATCTATGGAATGAGGGGGTTTAAGCTGACGACCTCTAGACTCCCTTGCATATCTCGATCTACAACCCTAAGAACAACCCCAGAAGTCCATGCACCCAGGAACATCTAAAACAAATGAACGCTACGAAGCCAACGTTCCTTTTTTAAAAAAGAGTTGAGATGTAGGTTTCAATAAACAGAAACTAGGCCTCCTTTTGAAGGCATGAGAATAAGATTCTTTCATCTCCTTTCACACAAAATAAATGCTAAAATTATTGCAATGACTTAGAACAGAAAAATGAGTGCTTCTACTATCCTTAATAGGAATTATAGGCATTAGAGAAGTTTGAATAAAGAATCAGAAAGACCAGTTAATGTATTAAGCAATATTGTTATTCAGTCACATCCAACTCTTTGTGACTCCATTTGGAGTTTTCTTGGCAAAGATACTGGGGTGGTTTGCCCTTTCCTTCTCCAGCTCATTTTACAGCTGAAGAAATGGAGGCAAACAGGATTCAGAGACTTGCCCAGGGTCACAAAGCTATTAAAGTGACTGAGGCCAGACTTGAAATCAGGTCTTACTCACTCCAGACTCAGTGCTCTAACCACTGCACCACCTAGCAGCCCTGTATTAAGCAATTAGGTTTTCATTATCTTGTGTGTTAATATACTCAGTGGGAGGCTCAAATGGAATAATAGAAAGAACCCTGTATTTGGAGTCAGTGGACCTGATTCTGTTACCTGTGTGATTTTAGACAATACTTCCTCTCTCAGAGGTGTAGTTTTCTTTGCTAAAAACTGATGAGATATTCTCTAAAGTCCTTGGTCCTCCTCTAAGTCCTGTGAGCCTATGAATGGACAGAGTGCAGATGAATGGTCTTTAAATAAGAAGCATGTGTTGTTTTCTGAGGGTCAGTCAATTACCATCCATTAAGTGCCTACTATGCATTAAACTTTATGCTAAGCCTAGGGTTACAAAGAATGACAAAAGATAGTCTGTTCTTACGAAATCCACCGTTCAGTGGTGGAGACAACATGCTAACAATTATGTACAGAAAAGATATTTACAGGTTAAAATAGGGGTCATCAATGGAAGGAAGGCACTGTATTAGAAAAAGAAAGTTTAGTTGGGACTTAAAGGAAGCTTGGGAAGCCAGGAGATAGATGATGAGGGAGAGAATTCCAAGCATTAGAAATTGGCAAATGAAAATAATTGGAGTATAGAGAGTGTCTTGTACGAGAAAATTACTTCTAATTACTGGTGCTTACAGGTAGCTAGGGGGTGCTGTGGATTGAGTGCCAGGCATGGACTCAAGAAGACCTGAGATGAAGTTCAGCCTCAGATACTTCCTAGCTATATGACCCTGGGCAAGTGGTTTCACGCTGTTTGCTTCAGTTTCCTCATCTGTAAAATGATCTAGAGAAGGAAATGGCAAATCACTACAGTATCTTTGCCAAGAAAACACCAAATGGAGTAAAAAAAATGACTGAACAGACTTGTCACTATCAATATAACTTTAGAAAAATCACATAACCTGTTTTTTCATCTATAAAATGAAGGGATTGGACTTTGGGTCACTTTCAACTCTCATTCCATGTTCTTATGTTAACCTATTTATAAGATCCAACACGACTAGTCCATACTGGCAGTGCTGTTCTCCAACTAGGAAATGTGTTTGTCCACGAGGAATACTTGAGCACGGGAGTCTGGGGACTAGGAGACCTGGGAGAGTTTGAATTGTTCATTCTCCTAAAGGTTCCTTGTGGGTGTAGTGTGACCTTTGAATTATTTTTTTTCAGATAAAGTTGTAAAGTGTACCCAAATCCTTGGCAGCTCATTCATTGTGTGGAAAATATGAAATTGATGGGTAATCTCTAGCAAATCCCCAGCTGCAGGATAAGGAAACCGGAAAATCACACTACATTTATCTCCTAGGCTGTGGAATTGAAGGACTGTATCAAGTGGGCTGAGCTAGGAAATAAGTTTTACCTGGAGTCTGTCCCAATTCCTCTACTGAACTAGCTGTCTGACTTTGGCCTCCTTGTGCATAATATGGGGGCAAAAATATCTGTCTTCATTGTCTCACAGCAACATTGTGAGCTTAAAGTAAAGACCACTGTATACCTGGGATGGTTGAAATAGGCCTGGCAGGTGCAGGAGGAATACGCAGAGGTTTGCCATTGCAGAAAGCCTCAGGGCCCTGTCATGCAAATAACTCAGGAGGACATAGAACCCCCAGCATAATCCCAGGAGAGGCCCCATCTAATCTGTCTGTGGTACACAGGCTGTGGAGAAATAAATGAGATTGCCACGGACTTCATGTGCCTGTCTGAATCTCTCCTCACATTTTTTTTCCCCAAAACAAAAGCATTGTTTTGGAATTGCTGCTTCCCTCACCCAGAGATGGACCCAGCAATGGAAGTCTATCATTGATGGGTTTATTCATTCATATGTGCACTTGAACCCTGCTGGCGTTTACATTCAGTTCCCAAGGAAACCCTGAAGGCATAAGCACAACAGCTTCCACATGTGTCCTCGAATCCCACTGCTCCCCAGCAGAGGATAAATGAGAGCATGTTTAAAAACCACTTGAAGATACAGCTGGCAGAGTCCCAGGGTTACAGCAGGTAGAGGGTTCTTAATGACAGCCGCTTGGATAAGGAAGATGGGAAATCCAGGCCAAATGGCCCCACTGGTGACTTCTCAGAAAGCATCTTGAGAGTGTTCTACTTCTCCTTTTTCTCAGCCCATTTCCTGACCCATCACAATTTGTTCCTTCCAAAAGCAGGCACAACCATGGCATCTGATGGTGAAATGAAGAATTTAAGAACCAGTTGATAAAACCAGGCAAAACTCTGAAGTGACTGTAAGGTTTGACTTTGGCACTCACACACTTACACATGCACTCCCTCCCCTCTTCCCACCTCTACCTCACCTGATGGGTCTCTATTTGGGGGAAGGGGCCCAGCATGTTAGCCTTTACAGGTCAACTAAGGGAACCAGCCAATTTGCCTAACTTTCCCCCATCCCCCACTGGACTAATAATAGTTGTTTTCCTGAATAGCCCTAAACGGATTCAGTTTATAGCATTTCTTTTGGTCTTTTTTTTGGAGCAATATATAAACATAAACTAAGGCTTCATGGAGAACAGAAGCAAATCTCTCCAAAATCCTGGTATGCCCACTTTATCTAGGGATACTCTGCAATATTACCAAATAATAACTTTGGAAAGTGATTCATACTGAATGAAGGGACCTTGCGCTAGAACCTTTGTTTCTCCCCTGACTTCTCTCCTTTGGGACTTTTCTGACAGCCTTCTTCACCAAGCCACAGGAAGCTCATTATTAGGAAAATCTCATGCCCCTGCAAGATCCCATCAGCCTTGGTTGGGACTCCGCCTCACCACCACTGCCTGATTGGAGGGTCAAATCATGAACCCTAGAACGCCCAGCTAAAGAGGCAGCTCAGCTGAGACCATATGCTCACTTCTCATCTGGCTGTGGGGATGTTTCTGACTGTTCTACCATGGGTACCTTCCCTGGCATCTGAACCCACACCTGCCATCCCCTTAGTTTTGTGTGTGTGTTGGCTTTCTGTGTTAGATTGTAAGCAACTTGAGCACAGAGACTGTCTTTTCCATATCTATATCCTCAATATTTAGCACAGAGCCTACCATGAAGTAAATGCTTAATAAAGTTTATTGACTGACTGACTGAATTACTGGTATACTCCTCACACCCTCACACACACACACACACGCACACGCACACGCACACACAGATTGGGCCAATATTCATGAAGTTTTGTCACAGAAAGCATGATGTGATATTCTGTTATTCAATAAGGCACCATGGGAGATAAAAAGATGAGGCTCCTAATCTTGAAGACCTTATACTCTAATAAGGAACTTTCAAAAAGCACAGTGATTGCAGGTTTCAGTTCACATCTCTTCAGTCACATACGACTCTTTGTCACCCCATTTGGGGTTTTCTTGGCAAAGATCCTCGAATGATTTGCCATTTCCTTCTCCAGCTCATTTTACAGATGAGGAAACTGAGGCAAACAGTAAGTGACGTGCCCAGAGTCACACAACTAGTTAGCATCTGAGGCAGGCTTTGTATAGAAGTCTTTCTGACTCCAGGCCTGGGGCGCTATTCACTGTACCACCCCCTGCCTCACAAGTGATTGATAGGGACAATTCAGATAACAATATAATACAGTATAAAACCAAAAAATTGTGAAATTAAGGGAGAAAATCAATAGCTAGCTCCAGTTTAGAACCTTTTCTACCCCTAATACTCCACTAAGCATTATCAACATGAGAGTAAGGTCTTTGCAAACATTAAAGTATAATATAAATGCTAGCTATTACTATTAGTATTACAGACTAAATTTGTGGCTTTCTCAGCGTACAGAACTCCTAGGAGGGAAACTTCTTTTTACAAATGCAGGTCAGCACCTGTTCTGTGACTTATAATTAGAGAACTGCTCAGGGATACTAGGAGGTTTAGTGACTTGCCCAGGGTCATATAGCCAGTATGTTTTGTCAAAGGCTCAACTTGAACCTAGGTCTTCTGACCCTGGGGGTAGTCTTGATGAAATATGCCATGCTGCTTCATTTTGAGGAAGAAGAAAAAAGGAGAAAGGAGGAAGATGATCAGGAAGAGACAAAAGAAAGAAGAACTTGCTTCTAATTTGGAAATCTAAAATTGAACTTTTAAATATTTTAAAAGGTTGTTATTGAAATGCTTATAGCAGTGATTGAGAGGGGATGGAAATCTAGTAGGGATTCATCCATAACAGAATATGGCAGGGGGAAACATTTTTCAACCCCGTTCTAGCATTTCTCTGACTTGTAATTTTAAACATAAAGTATTCTGAAAATTAAACTGAAATTCATCTTGCTGCTTCTCCTCCTCCTCCTCCTTTCCTTCATCCTTCTCTCTGTCTCTCTGCGTAACTTTCCCTCCCTCCCTCTCCTACACTCCCTGCTGTCTCTGTATGGCTTTTTCACTCTGTCTCCCTGTTTCTGTTTCCTTCTGTCTTTCTCCTCTCTCTGTCTTTGTCTCCTCCCCTCCTCTTCCCCTTCTCTGTCTCTCTCTCTGTGTCTATGTCTCTGTTTCTCTGCGTCTCCCTCCCTCTCTCTCTTTTTCCTTTCTCTATGTCTCTCCCCTTCTGTCTCTCTGTCTCTGTTTCTCTCTGGCTCTATTTGTCTCTCTGTCTCTCTCTTTCTCCCTTCTCCAAACCTCCCCAACAAACACCCTTCTTACCACATACCATATTCATGCCTCATAGTCACCTTTGTTCAAGAAATTTTCTGCTAGAGATATCACGGCTGCTAAATCTCCAGCACTTCAGCTTTGAAATTAGAGTTGTAAGGTCTTTAATCTGTTCACAGTTTGAAAAGATGACAGCTGAGAAGAAATAGAATTGAAGTCTATAAAATCTGGAAGGGGGTGGAAACAATGCCCACAGACGTGCAGCACATTTGGGGAAAGGAGCAGGAAGGGGAGCATTTCATTTTAAGGACAGCTCAAAGGAAATCTTCTCCCTCAGTATGTGCTGCTATTTAGATCATGAGGATAAACATTTAGACTTGCTACCTGAGAGGCAACATGGGCAATATAGTTTCAAGATAAATTAATGAGATTTTCATGATCTTATTTCACTTTACTTTTTTTTTTAGAACCACAAGAGGCTGTTAATGGAAACTGATGACGTATAGCGCACATCTCTAGTCTCTGAGATTGACCTCAAGGAAGACTACTCTGCCCCCCTCCTCAATTCCTTTGTTGGGGCTATTAGCTAGTCAGTCAACCAGTCAAAAAACATTTATTAAGCATTTATTATAATTCACAAAGGTGAATTATAGGTGCTACAGTAGATAGAGAGCCAAGTCTGGAGGAAGATCTGATTTCAAATCTGGCCTCAGACACTTACTAGCTGTGTGACCCTGGACAAGTCACTTAACCCTGTTCTTGCCTCAGTTTCCTCGTCTACAAAATGAACTAGAGAAGGAAAACACAAACTACTCCAGTATTTCTGCTGAGAAAACCCAAAAAGGAGCCATGAAGAGCTGGACATGACTGAAATGACTAAACAATAATATATTGTTTAGCAACCTGTACTAAAGCACTTAAATTACACACATACATACACAAAAGGCAAGGCATGGTCCCTCCTCTCCAGGAGCTACATTCTAAAACATGCAAGTAACTGCATAAACGACAAACGCGGTACAAATGAAAGACATCAATTAGAGACAGAATCTGGCTGTGAGAGCCTCACACTTCAGACTTATTTTATTGGGGAATATTTTACTAATGAGGACCCAGAATACTCATGGGGTCCATGAAAATGTAGCTGGATGGCAAGGGAGGGACTTCCAGACGGGGCTCAGACGGCCTCAAATAATAGTGCCTGGTGCTACAAAACTGTATCCTGCTCTGGTGCTCGTTGTCTAGCTAAATCTCCACAGTCTGGAAGCTTCTGAACTTGCAAACAATGCAGTTCCAGAAAAGCCTGCTCCTCTTGGGTGTGTGCGGTCTTCCTCCCCACCTTCAGGCCTTCTAACAGAGTGGTCATTGAACACCATTTGTCAAGAACATTGTAGAAGGGATTCATGAAGAGCTGGAGAACTGGAATAGATGACTGCCTAGTCTTCTTCCAGCTCTGTGATTTTATGATGCTGGCAGAGACTCTCAATTTATTCCTTCAGGTCCCCAGGGCCTTTGTAGGAAAGGCAAAAGACAGAGAGATTAGTCTCCAGTTTTTCTTCCTAGATCTTTATTCTTTTCTCTTTTTGCTTAAATCCATCCTCAAGTCAATTTGGGGTCTAGGCATGGTGGGATCTAACTCATCTCAGCACACAGAGTCTGGATGCCTCCTCATCCTCACTCACCTTCTACCCACCAAGCCAATGATGCTTGGGTTGACTGGACTATGGTTTTTGTTCTCTTTATTACTTCTGATATTCTTATGCTCATCCTGGAGGTCAGTGGTGGCTGACCACAAAATGGATTGAAGGCTCGTAGGTTTAGGGTTGGAAAGAACTTCAAAGAATATATAGACTACCTCAATTTAGAAATGAAGACACTGATGATCAAGAAGATGAAGTGATTTGTCCCAGGTCACATAGGTAGCAAAGCTGGGGTTTAAACCCAGTTCCTCTGACTCCAAATCCAGCCATCTTTCCACTGTATCACGTAATAAATCACATTTACTAGCAATTTTAAGGTTTGAAAAGCGTATTGTGCATGTTATCTCATTTGGTCCTTATTCTGCAAGGTAGATAGTATTATTATCCCTATATACAGATGAGAAAACTGAGGTGGGTTAAATGACTTGTCCTGGGACACAAAGCTAGCTAGTAAGTGGTGGAAGCAGAACTCAAACACAACTCTAATTGATTTTAAATTCATTGTTCTATCTAGTATTCCAAGGCTTTAAGGATTCATGCATTCAAAAATATTTATTGCTAGTCTATTATGAACAAAGCTCTATGCTTGGAATTTGTTACTGAGACATATTTGACTCTTCATGACCCTGTTGGAGGTTTTCATTAGAAAGATTTGCCATTTGCAGTGATTTGCCATTTCTTTCTCCAGCTCATTTCACAGATGAGGAACTGAGACAAACAGGGTTAAGTGATGTGCCCAGGGTGACACAGCAAGTGTCTAAGGCCAGATTTGAACACATGAAGGTGAGTCTTTCTGACTTCAGTCCTGGCACTCTATTTGCTTTGCCACCTAACTACCCTATCCTGGAGACAGAAAGATAAAAATTCCAGGCTCTGCATTCAAAGTGTTTATTATACTGTACTGGAGAAAGGGAGGGACAATTCACATACAGTAACGTACAATGCAAGGTAGGAATAAAGAAAAAAGAGCTCTTAAAAAAAATTTAAGTTAGGGATATCTATTGAATGGATGAATGAATGAAAAAGTATTTATTAAACACTTCTGATGTGCCCAGCTGTTCTAAGTACAAGAGATATAAACAGAAATTCAAGATTTTAAGGAGAAGACAAAACATGTAAGAGAATTCAGCTTTAGAGAGATAGAAAGGCCCAGCAACTCTTAGGATGCTCGGGGTGTCTGGCCTAGAGACCTGGTTTACCACCACGTAGGGCTACCGGATGGAGAAGAGATTTTGAATTCCTTCTCACAGGGGTGGTACTTAGGGGATTTGCCAGGAGAATCAAAGAAAAAAGTGGACATTGGTGGGAAGGCTGGGAATGAACTGGGAGCTTGAGAGAGTCCTTCTTGGTTCCGGCTCCAGTTTGGACCTTTTAGGACCTCCTACTGGGGTCACTGTTAACTGAGGCTATCAAGGATGGCTTCCTGGAGGAGAGGTTTGAGCAAATGCCTGCACTGGTATCTTGCTCCATTACTCCATCTCATTGTGGGTGATGGGTTATATGGGATCAGCTGAATTCCAGGCAGAGCTTTCATTGTGGTGGGGTATTTAGGGCTTTGCCTGGGGCTCCCCAGTCTAGATGGTGATGATAGCATTTGCATTGCTCTTGCTACATAGAAGCAAGAACAATTAGTTAAAAATAGGAAGGTAACTGATGGTATGCTTCCTTTTTACCATGGCCACATTCCCATTTATGGGAATTCCCAAATTTATTGCCTGCCCTACTTCCTAAAAATGGTGGCCTCCCCATTGCCTCATGGTCTCCCAGGGTTGTGATCTTACCACTTTCCACTCTCCTATAGGGGAATGTGTCCTGTACCTTCCCTCAAAAATAAACAAAAACTCTGAATTTCATAAGGTACTAAAATTGCTCTGATGCTAGGAAGTCAGTTTTGTGTCCAAGATGGGTCTAACCACCAATAAGGAGTAGTACAAATGTGTCCACAATCAAGTGATGACTCTATGTTGGTTTTGGTGGGAAGGGGTTGGGGAGGAGTTCTGGACTTGATTTTATTAATGGGAAACTCACAGATGAAAACTTCCTCCCCTTATACTGCTCAGTAACTGGACTGTAACTTACAATTTTAGAGAGATTCCTGGGACACCATGATATTGATTGATATGGTCAGGACCACACAGCCAACAAGCATTTACAACCTACTGTGAATACAATCAGTATGGTTAGGACTTCAACCCAGATCGACCTGACTCTAAGACTAATCTCCTATCCATTGTATGGAACTATCTCTTGGGCCCTAGCAAAAGGTCCAAGAAAAGTTGAAAAGTGGGATCACTATTCTTCCTCTTAAGTGAGAAAGACTGGTTGCCCCATATCATGTTTCTTAGCACCTAGGATCATGAGATGTTGGAATTCTACCTCTTTACATAGAGGTGGAAACTGAGGCTTAGAAAAGGGAAGTGACTTTAGAAAAGTGACTTTAGAAAAGGGAAGTACCAGAGCTCGAAGACAATCACAGTCCAAGATTTTAAAATTTCAAAGGGATTCTAGGTCATTTAATCCAATCCATACTTGAACAGGAATCCTGTCTACAATACTCTCACCAAATGGTGGTCTAATCGGTCTCTCCCTAGAGTTCGCTAGCAATGGAGAAGTCATGCCTTCTTGAAGCGAAAATCCAGATCTTTTTGTATTCAAGTTTGGTGTCCTTCCAACTAGGGCCCAACTAAACTGTGGTAAGGTCCTTGTAGAAGGAGGCAGCAGATTAGGTGTTAGTTTTTTTCATCACTTACAATGACTATGATGATGATCATGATGATATTGATGAAAATGATAGTGCTATTGGTATGGGACTCTCTCTTCACTGGTAGATATTAATGTCTTGTAGGAGGGGACTAGGTAGAGCAGGAGAGGAGGCTTCTCTTCAGTCTTTTCTGGTTTCCACTTATGAAATGGAAAATGGATGATACCATAGCCCTTATCGGACTGCTTGCCATCTTGGGAAGGAAAGAGGAGAGGGAGGGAGAAAAAAATCTGGAACTCAAAATCTTATAAAAGTGAATGTTGAAAACTATCCTTACATGTAACCAGAAAAAAATAAAAGAAAGAAAGAAAAAAGTAAATGGATGATACTAACCTCACTTCAGGTTGCTGAAACAAGAAAAGATTCTTGGAAGAATCCAACATGGCAGAAGCTTCTAGTCTCAATCATGTCCCCATTCACAGGTTGCTACTCCAGAGACTTCAAGGAATTTCCCCTTTGGGTGAGATCTGGGACTCATCTCTTGGCTGAATTGAGTTACCTTACTCCAAATGAGACAGTTCCTTCACTCTGTATTATCGGGCATACATTCTCTTATAGATGCTTTCTCTTATTTCTGTTTTGCTGTCAACTTGGCTAAATGGATTTCTTTTCTATTTACTATGTGTGTTCATTGTGGAAGTGGTATTTGGTAGGAAGAGAATTAAGCTTTAGATATAAAGCTTGGGTCCTCTTTTCAACCAATTAATGAAGAGAGATCAGAAATTTAGCTTGAACCTAAAAATCCTATCTGCTAGACTAATAATATTTAAGGGAGCAGACAGATATAATTCTAGCCCAGTTTCCCTCTCTCTGAGGAGAACAGAGCTGTAGTCTCTGGCCCCAACCTGCTGTTTCCCACCCTGGAAGGAATTAAAGTCTGCCTTGGAGAAGGGTGGGGAAAGAAGCTAGAGAGGTCTATTCTGCTTCCTCCAGGCATACTTAGAGACAGTCTTTATAAGAACAACAACAATCTTACATTTATGCCATTTATTTTTAGTTCATGAACTACTAAAGTTGCCCATTACTTAAAATCCGTAGAATACTTCAAAACACAGCTCAGAGGCCGCTAAGTGGTACAATGGATAGAGTACTGAATCTAGAATCAGGAAGACCTGTGTTCGAATCCAGAATCTGACACTTAATAGCTGTGTGATCCTAAGTAAGTCACTGAGTCTCTATAAGAGCACCTACTTCTCATGATTGTCATGAGGACAAAAAATTACTTTTCAAACCTTAAAGCACTATATGAATTGTTCAGTCATGTCTGACACTTCTTGACCCTATTGGGGATTTTCTTGGGAATGATACTGGAGTGGTTTGCTATTTCCTTTTCCAGCTTAATTTTTTTTTTTATGTCTCACCATTTCCTTTATTTGTACAAAATAGTGAATAATCATACCCTGGCTGGGAAAAAAGGGTGGCTTTAGCTTTAAACAAGTCCTTGTGTCCTGAAGCATCTATTTTGAAGGCTTGGGACTAGCAGCTTTAGCCCCAGCATCTTTGGGTTTGGACTCGGCAGGCTTAGCAGCCTTAGAATCAGACTTGG
>CM053594.1:328179943-328199087 GCA_028646575.1 Pseudocheirus occidentalis
AAAAAAAAAAAGATATAGCTTAAGTACCATCTTCTGCTTTTCCTGATCTCCCTCAACTGTAAACATACATATATAGATTTACCTACAAAGTGCTAAGCCAGCAATCAGGAAGACCAAAACCCAAATGCAGCCTCAGACACCCAGTAACTGTGTGACCCTGGGCAATTTTAACCTCTGCCTCAGTTTCTTTAGCTATAAAATGATGACAAAAATATCTACCTTGATGATTGTTGTAAGGATCAAATGAAATATTTTTAAAGCCTTTGGCACAATGCCTAACACATAGTAGGTATGATATAAATGTTTATTCGCTTCTCTCTCTCTTCCATCTGCCCCCCCCATTAGAATGTAAGTTTCTCAAGAGTAGAGGTTATTTCATTATTTTTATTGGCTTCTCCAGCACCTAACATATGGTGCTCAGAGTGTCTTTCTTAAGTCTGGCACCAATACAGTGAACCCTTTGGGACAGGGGAAGTATCATCAGGCTGCCTAAGGAGGGGCAAACTGGCCCAGGTCAGCAATGGAACAGAAAGCGGATCAATGCGTCTGTAGCAATCAGTAATGGGACTGAGTATGTGAACTTCCAAACTGGGCAAGAATGGGAAGCCCAGTCTCACTTAGTTTTGGTAATTGTATATCAAATATAATTCATTTCCTTTGCAATCCTATTTTATTTATTTAAAATACTATTCTGAGAATGGGGCCATACGCTTCAGTGGGCTGTCAATGAGTCCGTGAAACAAAGAATGTTAAGAACTCTTGGTCTAGGGTCACCTCAGTCTATGAGGAGGAGGCCTTTAGTGGCACGGTCTTCCTTGAATGTTGTAGGTGCTACATTAACGTCTGTTGAGTGAATTAAAAATGAACAGTGAACCTTCAGTTTGTCCCTGATTCTTCCATGGCACATATTCTCAAAAGAATGTAAGCTCCCTGAAAATAAGGACAGGTTTTGCCTTTGTAATCCAAATGTTTAACACTATACCTGGTATACTTAGTAACTGCCAAATAAATGCTATAAAAAAATCCGTTGAATATAGCCCTGTTTAGGGCCATAAAACGAACTGAGAAGAAAATGGCAAACCCCTTCAGTAGCATTTCCAAGAAAACCCCTAATGGGGTCACAAAGAGCCAGACACAACTGAAAACAACTCTAACAAAAACACTCTCTGCAGAAAGGTTCGATTTTGTGCGGTAAATGCTTTCTTTCACATGATTAAAAGGATATTTGTCCTTCATACCTGAGCTTCTTTTTGCCATTGGAAGGGGGAGGCAGATGGTATTGGAGGTCCAGTCCTAGGAAAGAGCAGAGCGCTCAAAGCCAAAATGAGCTTGTGCTGCTCTCACTATGCTAAGAAGAATACCGGTCATGTGCCTGTCCAGGATGGGGGTGCCCTTGTCAGACTGGAATAATGAGCTGGTGGTGCCCTGCGTCTAGCTGATGGCACATGGCGGCATCTTTCATTCTCTCATATTTGTTTCCAAACTGGACATTTTTCCCATTCCCATTCTCTGAATTTTTCATGGAATCGTAACCATTTAGAACTGTTGCTTAGACATGTCTGACTCTTCATGACCTCATTTGGAGGTTCTCTTGACAAAGATGCTGAGTGTTTGCCATTTCATTCTCCTGTCCTTTAGAGCTGAGGACCATCTGGTTGAGGGGTAGGCAAGCTACCCTGAAGGCTAAGCTAGGGCCCTACAAAAACAGGAGGGGAGCACAGGCCTTGAAGTCAGGAGAACCTGAATTCAAATTCGGCCTCAAACACTTGACACTTAGCTAGCTGTATGAACCTGGGCAAGCCACTTGACCCCAATTGCCTTACCTCCCCAGTTCAAAAAAAAAAAAAACCAAAAACCAGGCAGGGATGCAGGGTTTGCCTCCAGACCTGGTTTGCCAACCCTACATCTAGCTGGTCCATGCCTTTTTACACAGGAGTAAACCGAGGGCCTAACTTATGTGGCTTTCCCAATGACAGAATTGGGACTAGAGCCTTGACCTCTCAACTTCCAGTCTAATGATCTTTCTCTTACTCTACTGCTTCTCATTCCTTCCTAATGCAGGTGTGCTAGGGGACAGTAGTCCTCTCACATTCAAGATTTTTTTTTTTTTTTGCCATCTGGATAGTGTAGTAGATAGGTCTGGAGTCAGGAAGACTTGAGTTTAAATCCAGCCTCAGATACTTGTTAGCTGTGTGACCCTGGCAAGTCATTTAACCTCTGCCTGCCTCAGTTTCCCTAACTGCAAAATGGGGATAATAATAGCACCTATATTCTGGGTTTGCTGTGAGGATGAAATGAGCCAGTGTATGTATTTAGTACTCTGCTTTCCTTCCTTCTTTTCTTCCATTCCTCCTCCTTTCATTTCTTCTTTCCCTCCCTTTGTCTCCTCCTTTTCTTCCTCTCTTCCTTTCTTCCTTCTCCTAAGTTGTCTAGTCCATTCCATCAGACAACCAACCTTTCCTAATGGACTACTAGAGGATCTGGGCTGTAGGTAGGATATAAACTATATCTGTGCTTTTTTATTGGCATAGGGAACTCCCAGGTGAGGAAAAATTCTTTACCAATGCAGATCAGCACCTTCAAGTCTTAGAGAATTGTGGAGAACACTGAAAGGTTAAATAACTTGCCCAGGGTCACCCAGTGAGGATGTGCCAGGGGAAGGACTTGACTATAGAACTTCCTGGTTTGGCAAAGCCACTTCCCAGGCTGTTGGTAAGAAATGGAAATGAAGCTATGGAATCCTCTTTATTTTGTGGGGAGGTAACAGTGGATAATGGAAAAAGAACATCCCCCAGATTATTGTGAACCAACTTAACATAATGTCTGGTAGAGGGGAGTAATGCTCTCTATTGCGAACACTGAGATGATCTGTTGAAACAATTTTCCAACTATATCTGAACATTCAAATGGGTCTGTCTTGCTGCCAGAAGATGCAGTAGACATAGCAGGTACATAAAGGGGTGTCTGGGGTCTTTACTAATGTGGGAAATGGTTCTAGACTGAAAAATATTTCATGGGAATGAGCACTGACAAGCTAGCTGGGTACAAACAGGTCAGCTGGTAGAGGCTATAAGGGGACTGGGCAAGTTGATCATGGTCTCAGAGCCCAGTGTAGTGAATTTTGAGAAGTGTTTTAATTTTTTTTTTTTAGGCAATCAGGGTGTCAACCTGAAATTTTAGTGAAAACAGTCAGTACAACAAAATTAAGTCTTTAATCAAGGCAAAGGACTTGCCACTCATGCTGGAGTACTCAAGGAGGGTTTAAATAAAGTACCATGGCAGAGGGAATGACTTAGTTGCTGGTGGGAGGGGTTAGGTATTTCACAGGTTCACCAGATAATTTGTTTTGTATAACATGACAATGTGGGGGAGATAAAGGAAAGAAGGAAGGAAGGAACAAAGGAGAAAGAGAGAGGAAGGAAGGAAGGAAAAAAGGGAGGGGGAAGAGAAGGAAGGAAGGAAAAGAAAGGAGGGAAGGAGAAATAAAGGCTATTACTTGGCCTCAAACTGTGAAATAAGCAAAAGTTACTTTGAAGATAACTGAAGATAATCAGTCTTCCTCCTACCTCTTATTTTTACCTACTGATTTCCCAGCTGTCTTGTCTCTGAATAGTATTCCCGCTCTTTACCAGCCACCATCAAGATTTAGGCTCAGCTAGGAATCTTTTTATAGCACATGGCGATCTTCGCTTAATCTAAATCTAGATTGGTTTTGCTGTTATCACTAAAGACAAGATGAGTTTGGACCAGCCATGTAAGCTAGGCCCTGTCCCAATGTATTATATATTTTCCTCTTCATGTACTCCACAATCTAGCCAAATTGGCTATTTCCTCACACTTGACCCTCCTGTCCTCATGCCATTATATGGTCTGTCCCTCATACCAGAATGCTCTCCCTCCTACCTACCTTCTCTTGGAGTCCCTTGTTTCCTTCCATGTTTTTTTCTCTTTGCATACCTGGCACTAAGCATGATGCCAGCACATACCACATACTTAGCACACGTGTTGGCTGACTGACAGCCAGAACCAAAATCCACCTCCTCCATGCAGTCTTTCCTGATTCTCCCAGCAGCTTGCTTTTTTTTCTGAAATTACCTTTTATTTATTTTTGTGTATTTATATGTGTACTTGTCTCCTTTCAATAGAATATAAACTCCCTGAAGGCAAGGACTTTTTCATTTTTATCTCAGTATCCCCAGCACCTAATATAGTGACTGGCACCTAGTAGGTAGTTGATGCATGCTCCTTGATTGACTGGAGCCTGGAGCACCCCATCTCTGAGAGAAGGGCCCCAGCTTTCTCCTCAGGAAGGTTGGATTGCGGAGCATTGGTCTTATATAGTAAGGAAATTCCACTCTGCTTATACCTCACCAGAAGATCCCAGGGAAACAAGGGACCATGTAGTGTGGAGGGAATATGAGCCCAGAAGCTTAGTGTCAAGAGAGGTCTATTCTCCTAGTGCCTAGAACTCTCCTCACCAGGGTTCAATTAAATTTGACATATTTATTAAACATCTTCTCTAATTATCTATCACTGAGGTTACAAAGAGGAAAAATAACAGAGTCTCTGTCCTCAAGGAGGTTGACAGTTCAAAGGAGGGTATACATAGATGTACTAGGTAGTAGGTGATGAAGACAAAAAAGAGTCAGGCAAAATGCTCTAGGAAAATAGGAGGGAGAAGAACTTTCAGCTGAGGATAGAAGGGGTAAGATGGCACCTAAGTTAGGCCTCAGAAAGAGAGAAGGAGTTCAGTGGACCAAGATATGGAGGGAGTGGATTCGAGGCACTGGGGATAACTTAAATAAACAAACTGCATGGGAACAGGAGAGATCACCGAACAGAGAGTCACCAAATTTGTCTGCAATGTGCTCTATCCACACCACTCCTACTATCCTGCAGGACACACCACGTCCATTCAAAGGCATGATATCTGGTCCATTTATTCAGTTCAAAAAGTCAGGCCCCTAAATCAACAGGGAGATAATCAGACACAGTGACTGAATATTTACCTAGAGAGAAGATTCATTGGTTCTCTGGGAAAGAGAAACCAAACCCCACTGGAACAGCTTTAGTTACCAGGACCTTCTGGTTTGGGGATGTCCTCTCCCTGGGTCCAATAGAAAACAGAGGAGAAAATAAGCATTTATTAAGCCTACTATGTGCCAGGCCAAAGCTAAGCACTTTACAAGCATTCTCTCATTTGATCCTCAAAATAACCCTGGGAAATAGGGCTATTATTATCCCCATTTTAATTTTAAGGAACTGAGATAGACAAAGTAGGTGATGTGCCCAGGGTCAGACAGCCAGTAAATGTCTGAGACACAATCAGATGCAGATCTCCCTGATTCCAGTCCTGGTTACATCGGTCAGTTTCATAGTTTAAAAATGTCAGAACTGAGCAGATCTTAGAATTCATCCAGAAATGATAAAACCTACCTAAATCCACACAGCTAGTTAGCATCTGAGTTCTAATATCCCCATCTGTGTGGCTGAATGGGGAGGGGCAGATCAAGGGATAGGCAAGAGGCAAAGGCTTGATACAGCTGTTAGAAAAGAGTACAACTTTGGGAAGACAGATTGAGGTGTGTGCTCTATCTCCTGATCTGGTATCAACCTCCCTCCGCTTATATTTCCAGTCTTGTACCTAGCTTCCCAATTACCTCCACTCCCTGGAGAACCCAGGCTCCTGATTCAACCCCAGCCTTTAGCTAGAGGTTATTTGGTTCCAGACTCAGAACTTACCTATCTCCAGGAGAGAAATGTTCTCCTCCACCACAACCACCCTATCCTCCAGTCCTAATCACAGGGTCCAGCTGGCCCCCCTGTACGGGATATGAACATAGTGTCTGACATCCCAAAATAGATGATCGGTGGCCAACAGTGGCATAGCATCCAGACACACTACAAAGTCTCCAGTACCTCAAAGTTAAAGTGACAGCTGAACCAGACCCTAGAATCAAGTGAATTCCTGGTTTAGACAGCAGGTGGTCTCAGCTGACAAAGCCTCAGGCTTTTCACCAGTGGCAAGAAGGCCTTTTGGAGATAATTCAAGTTGTTCATGGACTTCAAACTCAGAGATTCCTAAATGACTAGGTCAAGGTCAGTAGCCTACATGGTGTCTCACTAAACAGAGCAGGCTCCCCACTGAGCCACTCCCAGCTTCACTCAAAGTATTTGACTATTTGGGAGCCAGGGGAGAAGGGACTGCTTCTGGACTTCAAGCAGACTTTGACTCCCCTATTTAGAGCAATGGGGCAGTGGATGGAGGGCCTGGGCCTAGAGTCTGAAAGATGCATCTTCCTGAGTTCAAACCTGCCCTTAAACACTTCCTAGCTGTGTGACCCTGGGCATCACTCAATCCTGTTTGCCTCAGTTTCCTCATTTGTAAAATGGGCTGGAGAAGCAAATGGCAAACCATTCCAGGATCTCTGCCAAGTCACAAACAGGGTCATGAAAAGTTTGACACAACTTAGAAGCAACTAAACAATGACATCTAGAGTAAAGATTATCGATCGCCAGCTCTAGGAAGGGCTGGAATTCTGGAATATTATGCCAATTACTTCCAAACCCCAAGTCAGGATTTGGCAGAAAATTGCTCTGGTAGATCCAGTTTTGGAGGGCTTAACTTTGCCCATCTACAGTGAATGTGTCCATGTTTATTTGACAATGTTTGTACATTGAATATGAGCAAATATCCAAGCCCATACAGCACAATGAGAACAGGTCAGTTTCTGGGGGTGCCTTGTCTAGTTTATCCATACTGAGCACCCAGTGGGTTACACCAGGCAAAAACCAACCTGTGGGCCAGTCTGCTCATCCCCTACAGAAGACCTTTCAGAATCATAAGATCATGTATAGAGAGCTGGAAGGGACCTGATATTTTAGAGATGAAGAAACCGTGACCCAGTGAGGTTTTAATTCACTTGTCCCAGGTCACAGAGGAAGTCAGAATCAGAGATAGAATTTGGACCCAGGTCCTATGACAACTGAGTCAGTATTCTTTTCACTATTCTATTGCTGTTCAGTTGCATTAGTTGCGTCTGACTCTTCATGACCCCATTTGGCATTCTCTTGACAAAGATACTTATGTAGTTTGCCATTTCCTTCTTCAGCTCATTTTACAGAACAGGAAACTGAGGTAAAGATTGTAAAAATGACGTTCCCATTTCACACAGATAGCGACTGAGGCAGGATTTGAACTCAGGAAGATGAGTTTTTCTAATCCCAAAACCCAGGGCTCTATCCACTGTGTCACCTAGCTGCCTCTTTTTCACTACAGCATCTCTGTTTCTCTTTGCTGTGGAGGAGAAAGTGAGGCTGGTGACTCCGCACAGTCCTGGCCCCTTAAATCCAGTTCACTAACAAGTCACAGCATCATGACAATTCACCCAGCATTTTCAAAAGAAAATAAAGTAGAATCATTCTAATGTTTGTATAGCCCTCTTGGATTTGCAAAGTGCTTTAGCATATGTATAAACTGGCTCTCACCGCAGGAAGACAAGGAGGGGCTCTGTCATCATTTGACATGTAGGAGCTTATCCCAGAAACATGTATGAAGTAACTATGCGCTAAGTGCTGGGGATATAAAAAGAAGCAAAAAACCAAACAGTTCCTACTCTCATGGAGTTGCAATGGAAAAGTCTAACAAGAAAGACAACATGCGAATCATTACAGACAATTAAAGAAAGGAAAAACTGGAGATAATGTCAGAGGGAAGGCACTAAAATTAAGGACTGAGAAAGACTTCTTACAGAAAGTGAGACTTTAACTGAAACTTGAAGGAGGCCAGGGAAGCTAGAAGTAGACATTAGGAAAGAAAGAATCCTAGGCATGAGGGACAGCTATTGAAAGTGCCTGGAGGAGAATGATGGAGTCTTGTACCAGTGTTGCCAGATCTCAGAGTACGTAGAAAGGAGTGAGATGTAATAAGACTGGAAAGGTAAAAAAGCCAAACAGGATTTTATGTTTGATGCTTGAAGTAACAGGGAGCCATTGGAGAATACTGAATGGAGTTGGGAGATACTGTTAGGGCTGCTCTTCAGGTACATCATTTTGACAATTGAATCAAGGATGGGTTGGAGTAGGGCTAGACTTGAGGCACAAAGAACAACCAGGAAGCTATTGCAATAGTCTAGGCATGAGGTGGTGAGGAAGGCATGTGCCAAGGTGGTTGCAGTGTCAGAGAAAAGGAGGCACATATAGGAGATGCCACGAAGCTGGAAACTACAGGACTTGACCACTTATTGGATAATGGGGTGGGGGGAATGGAGGGAAGAGAGAATGAGGAGTTAAGGGCTCATAACCAGGTTGTAAGCCTTGGTAACTAGAAGCATGGTGGGATCCTCACCAGGAATGGGAAAGTTAGGAAGAGGGGAAGTTTGGGTGAAGAAGATAATGAGTTCAATTTTGGAAATGGTGAACTTCAGTTTAAGATATCTACTGGACATCCAATTCAAGATATTGAGTTAGTAGTTGGTAATGGGAGATTGGCAATCAGGAGAGAGTTTAGGGTTTAGCAGGCAGGTCCAAGAATCATCTTCACAGAGATAATAATTGAAACTATGGGGGTTGATGAGATCACCAAGAAAAATAGTAGAAAAGGGGAGAAAAGGTCTAGGACAGAACCTTAGGAGAACCTCCACAGCATGGCCAGGAAGAAGATTCAGTAAAAGTAATGGAGAAGGAGTGGTTAGCCAGGCAGAAGGAAAACCAGGAAAGAACAGTGTCACAAAAACCTAGAAAAAAAGAGAATCTCAAGGAGGAGGGGTTGATTGATAGTGATAATGATTGCAGAGAAGTTTAGAAGGGTGAGAAAATCATTAAGTTTGCAATTAGGAGATCACTGGTAACTCTGGAGAGGATGGTTTAGGTTTAATGAGGAAATTGAAAGACAGATTGTAGAGAGTTAAGAGGAAAGTGAGAGGAAAGGAAGTGGAGGCACCTATTGTAGATGACCTTTTAAAGGAGGTTAGTCACAAAGGGTGGTGAGAGACAGAATAGCAGGGATAGATCAAGCAAGGATCTTTGGAGAATGAGGATGATCTTAGGCAGTGGGGAAGCATCCAGTAGACAAGGAGTAATGGAAGGTTAGGGAGAGAGTGGTGATGACAGAGGGTTAACCTGCTAGAGGAAATGAGATGGAATGGGTGCACCTATGCACACAAAGGAGTTTTAGTTGACTAGTTAAAAGGCCATCTCTTGATTGAGATAGCCCACCCATCTGAATTCCCTCTAGTCTTGAATTGACCAATTTATGAACTTTTGAAAGACGTATAAGGATGTTATAGAAACTAAATTGACAAAAGCCTATTTGTCCACCTTGAGAGTACCTCTCATTGATCCACTGAAGCACCTCAAAGCATTGCCATGGAAATCATAGATGGACAATGCATTTACTAACCTGAAAATTATTCTCTATTTTAATAGACTTCAAACAACATAGATCCTTCTAGAGAGCAAAATACCTAATAGTGCTATGAGAGTGGGAGAGGAGAAAGAGGGCTAGACTGAACTGCCCTCCATGATGTCCTGGCCCGTGCATATTTCCCCCACACAAAAAGGGAGAAAGATGAAAAGAACTATACAATCTGGGAGAAACTATTTCTCATGGTTAAAGCTGCATTTGAGGTGTACACCATCCTGAGGGACTAAGGTTCCCCCACTGTTGTTAACATTCCCCATAAGAGCTTCACTGCATAATCATTGCAGATTATATGCCAACTTTTTTTTTGGCAAGAGAGTTGGGAGTGACCATTATATGAAACTTTTTAAAAATTGTGCCAGTGTTACTTAAAAATCATTTATTACTAAACTGTCTTTGATGCAAGATTAGATTGCACAGAGTACTCATGAATATATGTTAAAATTTAATACTGACAGTGCCCTACACTGGAAATTCTAGACTTTTTGCATGTTATATGGGAGAGATAAATGCACATACATAGGTCACTGGTGAATACATTGCTGCTCTGTGAACAGAATTATACCGTGTGACAATTATACAGTGAAAGGTTATAAACCAATTTTTGAACTGAAAAAACAAACCAAAAAAACCAGAGTGCAACAATTATGTGCTGAAATACGGTACTTTTCAAAACTTCCAGCCCCTCAATCAGTGCCATATCCCCTGGGCATTACTTTTCAGTATTCAGCTTTACCATCATCTATTCTCAGACATCACAACCTTCATTTCTTAGTTGTTCGATCCCATGGTCTCATTGGTATAGCTGAGTTAAGAAAGAAGCCAGGGCAGATCCAGCCCTTGAACACACACATCAGCACAGAAGAGTGGCAAGGACCATTCATAACTACCACGAAATGCCAAGGAAGCAGGGTGAATCCAGGTAAAATTATACCTGCTGATCTGACCCTGACCTCTCTGTCTCAAAGCTGTCTCTGGTCCTGAACCCAGCTCCCTCCTTGTCTCAGCCTCTTGGATTTCAATGATCCAGAGAAAACTAGTCTCCCAACCAGACCTATCATTTGGCTTATATTTGTTTAGATCACAATTTGTGCCCTTGCTCTTTCCCCAGGAAGGGATTTCTCCTCCTGGCCAGTCCCAGAGATTGCCCAGTTTTGCATGACTGGCATACAGCAATTTCCTATGAGGAAAAACAATTAGAACTTAAGTTTCCTGATTTTTTTTTCTACTATAGACATAGTAGCATGGCATAGACAATATCAAAACCTTATGCGGTTAAGGGTACAATACTATGACACAAGAGCAAGCAGTTACAAAATGAAAAAAATCAGTTCAAGTCAGGTATTTGATACCACATGGACAAGATTAACAAGCTTTCAGATATTAGTGTCATTTTTTTTAATTGTATCATTGATCCAATGCAGAACCTACTTGGGGAGGGAACAAGAACACACACACACACACACACACGCACGCACGCAGGCACACACGCCCATCTAATGGGGAGTGACTAAACCAATTGTGGCTAATGAATGTAAGGGAATATTATAATGATACAAGAAATAACAAATATGGAAAATTCAGAAAAGCATGACAGGACTTATGAACTGATGTAAAGTAAAGTAAGCAGAACCACAAAAACAATATACCCAATGATTAATATAAAAATATAAGTGGAAGGTTTAAAAAACCAAGGTAATAAAAGTGGAAATTGAATGTTACATAATTATAATGACTAAGCCTGACACTAGAAAAAAAAGTAGAGAAAATATACCTCCTCTTAATTACAGAGTTGGGGGACTACAAGTGTGGAATATTACCTTACCCTCACAATGGGTACTGTATTAGATGTGCTGAACTACTTTTCTTTTTTTTTTTTTAATCTTTGTTATAAGGGATGGTTCTCTCAATATAAGAAGAAAGAGGAAGGAATTTGTAAAGAAATGCAATATAAATGATGGTGATTTATTTTTATTTTTAAAATAAAAGGCATCAATAAAAATAGGAAAGTAATGCTAAAAAAGAAATACATTGCTGCAAGAATATTTGCATTTTTTAAATACTCTATATGTTTTGTAAGGGTTTGCAACCTGAGCATAATGACAGGAAAGAAATAGGCCAGCCCAGCATGCAATTCATGTAATGTTTCTCTGTAGCCAATGCAAATGAGCATGTATTTGGGGTGGAGTGGAAGATTCTGGGAGAGAGAGCAAGCAGGATTATTTCACTATTGTGGCAAAGCTCCAAAAGTGCTATTACTGATTAGGGCAATAATCATGGAGAAGAAAAGGATGACTGTGATAGATTGTAGCCTCTTTTTAGCAACACTAGAGGTCTGATCAGCTCCAATACGCCCTTTTTAAACACTGCCTACATACATTTTTTAGCCAGCAGACCGTAAAATTAATATCAGAATGGAAATCTGCATATAACTGAAGTTCTGTTAAGCTCGGATAGATCACTAATGCGTATAGTAAGCAGAGTGAGTTTGCCCCTTAATAGGATAAGTAATATGACTTTGAAAATGCTTAATTACTCATTAACATCAGAGAACAGAATGGCTACGATTGAGCTGTTCCAATCTTTTATGGGAAGTTGAACTACATGGTAGTTTGGGTTTTTTCTCCCTCCTCCTTTGTTAGTTTCTCCAAGGAAATTCAGAGACTAAAGCAAATACATATACACACATGTGTGTGTTACATATACATGTGTATATGTATAAATATACATATATACACACATATTTGTGCATCTATGAACACACACATCAGATGTTCAGTCAGTAGGGAGAAGGAATGAATAGAAGAAACTATTTCTAAATCAGGTTGATATACTAGTTTTATCTACTCCCTTGTTTTTTGTCCCTTGATCCCTCAAACTGTTATCAATATCAATCAAATTCAAAATATGTTTACTGGAGTATCCAAGGGAGCATCATATTACGGTAGGCCCTGCAAGAAAGTTTGTTCGAAAGGAAGTCAGTATCATCCTCAGAGGGATATGATGAAAATGCTGGGAAAATTGAAATCTTAGTACTACTGTGAATTCAGATTGTTGTTCTGCCTTCCCTTTGCTATGTGAGTTGGGGCGACTTGTCTGACCTCCCTGAAATGAGGTTTCTGCATCTAAATGGAAGAGTACCAACCTGTCTTCCCAGTTCATCACCAAGTAAAACAAATACTAGATATTCTAAAGTGCTCAGAGAATAGAAAGTTTTTTATTGTCTAAGACACCATAGAAGTTTTATCTAAAAGGAACCTAAGTGATTATGAGGTTCAAATGACTTATATTTAGAGGAAAAATATGAGGTCCAGAGAAGGAAGTATGTTCCCAAAGTCATGCAGTTTGTAAACAGCAAGAGAAAGACATTCAGGATTACAGATTTATAACCTTAAGGAACTTTAGAAGCTATACCGTTTGACACTTGTATTTTATGTGTGAGAATCTAAGGCCCAGAAAAGTTAAATGATGCCCCTAATATCATATAGGTAGTAAGTAGAAGAGCCAGAATTTGAAGCCAGGTCTCTTGACTCCAAGTTCAGGGAGAAGTTGGATGCACTTGTCTTTTTCTCAGTCACAGTCAGTGGTTAACTTGCAGGTACTATTTAACAAATGTCTGCTATTACACTGACTTGGCTGTCACAATTTGAAGAGGTTGCCTCTCTTTCATTAAAATTCACTTCTCCAGTGTCTCTGCTTTCCACAAAGGCAATGATAAATGGGACCATGCCAATGAGTTACTCCCTCCAAGTAGTTACTAGTAGTAGCTTTTTGTCCTACCCTCTACCCCTCCCCTCAACTTTATATAAATCTCAATCTCTCTGTCTCTGCCTCTGTCTCTCTCTGTCTCTCTGTCTCTGTCTCCGTCTTCTGGGTGTCTTTCTCTCACCTAAGAACAGTTTTTTTTTCAAAGATATCTCTAGGGTTAGCTGAACATGCTGAGGTGGACATGTTTTGGACCCTGGCCTTGGAGGAGCTGGGAAATCGCCCCAGAATGTGCAACCAGGACACCAAGGTACAGCAGAATACCATTCTCATCAAAAGGGAAGCTGCTGCCATCTGCTATAACTCAATCCAAATTGTTTAATTTCTCAGTTCCAATGATATTGGGTTGCTAGCTACCAAAGAACACACTATCTCAAAAACTCATTTCTTCTCTTCCCATTCCAATACACCTTTACTCTGCCCTTCCAATGGCCCTTTCCAGTTATGGCCACCATTTTATTCAGGCCCTTTGGAACGCCTAATCCTTATATCATCCTGTTACCTTTTGGCAGAGACCTGGCTCCTCCATAGTAACACCACGTCTCTGGCCATCCTTTACAGACTGATTGCAACTTCTTTCATATTTCCAGACACAGTTGTCCTGAGGGAGAACTGGAACACTTCTTGCTCCCTATTGCCTCTTCCAGACTCTCCCTCTGCTACCATCCATCGGCAGTTTTTCTTCCTTTGAAGTTAACTCCATCCAAATTTATCACCCAATACAGATCCTGCTGTTGATTATTTTCTTTTCACCCACAGGTCATTCCTTGTCCTTTTTCAAGGACTTCTATTCTTAAATCCCCAGATGCCTTGTCTTATTGCTGTTTATGCCTTGACAAACACTAACCCTGGATTACTTTCACCATCTGGTTCCTCCAGTTCTACCCATGTGCTGCTGAACAGAGCTGAAAGAAGTCATACACCCATATGGATTAGACCTGCCACAAATGGAGAGTCCATTGAGCTTCACTGTAAGCTAATCCTCTCGCTCTTCCTGAATAGATGCTCTCAGCTGAGGATCTCAGGCTATACTTTATTGAGAAAACTGAGGTCAAGAGCTCCTCACTCCCCTTCCTCTTCACTCACAATTCCTTGACATCATCTCCCATTCTCTCTTCCTAGTTTTCTGTCTCTGATAAAGATGTGGACCTTCACCTCACCCAAACCTAACTCTCTACATGTACCCTTGATTCTAGCCTCTTGTGACAATTCATATCATCCTCTCAATGTTTCCAGTATTCAATACCTATTTACAGGTCACTTCCCTGATGACTAAAAAGGCAGCCATAATGTAAAAACAAACCACCAAGAAGCAAATACTAGATTCGACTAGCTAGATGGATAGAGGACCAGGCTTGAGGTCAGGAACATTTGTTTTCAAATCCTGCTTCAGGTCAACCTGTGAGACCCTGGGCAAGTTTACTCAACTACTGTTTCCTTCAATTCCCTGTAAAGTGGGGATAGTAAGAGCATCTACCTCACAAGGTGTTGTGAGAATCAAATGAGATAACATTTGTTAAGTGCTTGGCACAGTGGCTGGCAAATTGTAGCTATCTAACCAATGCTTTTTCTCTTCCTTTCCCGTCTTCTCCTCCCTATCATAGACAAACTCATAGGGGAAAAAAGCTAGCTACACCCACTGATGCTACTTTCTCTCCTTACTTACTTATAAATCCTAAAATGTTCTCCAAAGCTAATGATCATCTTATAACTGCCAAATCTTATAAAATCAATACTCATTGTTCTTGACTTCTCTGCTGCATTTGACATTGTCAATGATTCTCTCCTGGATACTCTATTCTCTTGAGTTTTCATGATGCTACTCTTTCTTGGTTCTCCAACCTGTCTTGATTTCTTCTCTCTCTCCTTTTCTGGATTATCAGCTGTTCCTGATTGTGGTTGTCCCTCAGTACCCTGTCCTGGACACTTCTTTCTGTTCATTCTCTCTACTTTTTTTTGAGGTGGTAATGCAAGGCAATTGGGGTCAAATAACTTGCCCAAGATCACACAGATAATAAGTGTTAAGTGACTGAGACTGGATTGGAAGTCAGGTGCTCCTGACTCCAGAGTGGGTGTTGTATTTACTGTGCCACCTAACTGTCCCTATACATTTTTCTTAATCAGGAACCTCATCAGCAACATGGGTTTAATCATCATGTCTATGCAGATGGCTCCCCAATCTACAGATCTAATAGTAGTTTTTCTTCTGAACTTTGGTTTAATATAACCAGCTACCTAGTGAACACTTCAAATTGGATCTCCCGGATCTCACACATTCAACATTTGCAAACCAGAATTCATTTTCTAAAACTCATCTTTTTTCCTAACGGCCCTATTTCTGTCAAAGCCACCACCAGTCTTCCAATCACCTAGATCTGAAACTTCAGTATCTTCCTCATCTTCTCACCGTCCCTTATCCCATACATCGACTACATTGCCAATATTGTTATTTCTGCCTCTAGAACATTTCTCAAATTCATCCCTCTCTTTCTACCTACACAGCCACCACCCAACTCATCACCTCTCCTGGGCTATTGTAATAGATTCCTAATTAACCTCCTTGCCTTGAGTCTCTCTCTACTTTAATTCATCCCACACACAGTTTCTGATGTGTTTTTCCTAAATCATGGGTCTAAACATGTCCTGACTCCCTATTCCAACTAGAATCAAATCCAGATTCTCTGTCTTTGTAATCTGGCTCCATTGTCCCTTTCCAGCTTTATTTCATATTATTCTTCTTCATGCTAATCTGGTCTTTTTATTATTCCTCACACATAACGTCCCATCTCCCATCTCCAGGTCTTTGCATAGGCTCTGTACCCTACATCTGAAATGTACTTCCTCTCATTTTTTTTGTTCCTTAAGCTCCCTAATTTCCTTAAATATTCAGTTCTCAGCATGGATGGAGATAAGAGGAGGAAAGTTTAAAAAAATGTTCTGGAAGTAGAACTGATAACTCAATCAAAACAACACCATCTAAATGAAGTCACAATCCCCAATCCCGCAACTGCTTTGTACTTTTGTGTGTATACCCAGACCAGTGCATGTTATTTCCTCTGAAAGGGGGTAAAAGCTCTGAGGACTAGAATTATTTCAGTTCTGTATTTGTATTCCTAGAACCTAGTATAGAAGCACACAAGAAGGGCTTAATAAACGTTTCATCAGTCACTAAGTTTGGCATGAGAATTCCTAGTTGAATTTCATAAAAATTAATTAATGTTTAATGTAATTGAAATTATCCATTTTATATGTCACACTGCTTCTATGTCTTGTTTATTCATAAATTCTTTGCCTAGTCATAAGTCTGATAGGTAATATGTTCCATGTTCTTCAGATTTTCTTGTAATATCTCCCTTTATAGCTACATCATATATTCATTTTGACTTTATCTTAGTAAATGGTCTATACCCAATTTCTGCCAGACTGCTTTCCAGCCTTGGGCACAGTCAATTTCCTTCTCTGGGTCACAGGACCATAGATTTGGATCTGATTAGAAGCCATCTAATGCAGTGATCCAAAGAGGTTAAGGGGTTTACCAAGGTCACATGTAAGTATGTATTAGAGGTAGATTTGAACCCAGGACCTGTTTCCACAGTCAAACTCTTTACATTGCAACACTCCCTCATACAAAAGGAGGGGCTCAGTCAGATTAAATGGCTTCTAAAATCCTCTCCAGATTTAAATACTGTGCTCCTTATCATTCCTGGTCATTAGATTTTGGAAGAATTCCCCCCTCTCCTACACACACACACACACACATACACACACACACACACACACAGCTTTGGAGTGAAAGGCCACTAGATCCTAGAGTATGGTTGAGTTTTTAAAAAATCTGTGGAACCAGGATAGCAATCACAGTTCATATTTGGAGATTTGTGAAGATAACCCATGGCTGGTAAGGTCAAGAGTGTGTGGGCAGAGGTACTTTTTATCTTTGAAACAACAATTCATATTTCTATTGAGCCTTGAGGCTTACAAAATGCTTTCTTCAGAACTATATTTTGGGTACCATTCTTTACAGATAAAAAACCAAAGCTCAAAAAAGTCAAGCAGTAACAATACCTACCATTTATAAAGCACTTCAAAGTTTGTGAAGTGCTTTACATAGTATCTCATTTGAAGTTTGCAAAAACTATTATCCCCATTCTGCAGATAGGGAAACTGAGGCTCAGAGAAGATAAGGTGAGATAGGCCAGGATCACACAGCTAACAAAAGAGCCGGGCAGGATTTGAACTCGAGTCTTCTCCTCCGTACCACCTTCCTGCCCATGGGCACGCAGGAGGTAAGTTTCAGAGCCAGGCTTCAAACCCAGGCCTCCTGTTCTTCATTATTAGTCCCCCTGCTTTAGTGAATGGCTGCCATAAGGGATCAGGCTAGGGACCTAGCTGCTGATGGCTGAAAGGAGAAGCAGAGCATACATTGAAAAAGCCTTAATTAGTCATCATACACCTGGGGTATTTCATAATCCAATGGTCTGACAGCCCTCATTTGCTCAGACAAAATTGCTCACACACCTAATGCCATTTTACACTTGGCATCTGCTGGTTTGATCTATTTCCTCATTACCTTGGATAGAAAGGCAAATATTTTCTGTTTACCTCAATAATTGGAAATTTTGGAGATGGATATCTTTGAAACCCTCTTCCACACTTCACAGCCCACAGTTTAATGCCTGATGACCAGAAACAGTCTGGATGCACCTGTGGTGGGAAGGCAGTGTGCTGTGAATGCAGTGGCTCCCCTTAATTGTACTAACATCTGACTCTGAGCCTAAGTGTCTTCTACCAGGAGCTTACTACACGAAGCTGTTATGTTGCAGGGCATGTAATTTGAACCCTCACATATCCCAGGGGATAGGAGCTAGAGTCCAGGGGTGGGGAACCTGTGACCTCGAGTTCACATTGTAGCCCTCTGGGTCCTCAAGTGCGGCCCTATGACTGAATCCAAACTTCAAAGAACAACTCTCCTAGGTCATATGTGGCCTCGAGCTGCGGTTTCCCCACCCCCGAATTAGATCATAAGTAACACCCTCTATCGATACAGGGCTTCTTGTCTTAAAGGTTGTCTGGGGCATGTAGAGGATAAATAACTTATACAGGTGCACACAACCAGTATACACCTTTCCGGGTTTCCTAGTTTTCAGGACCATTTTGCTATGGCTGCCTCTAAATTTGCTATGGCTGCTCTACTAAATTCTCCCCCCACCCCCATCTTGTGATTTCAGAACTCAAACCAGAAGACATTCGTTCATTAATTCATTCAGTGCAATGCAATAATGTCCAAAAGAAAGCCCTTTCTTACAGTATCTTTTGCCTACAAATAGCCTGCAGTCACTGGTATTTGAAGAGAAAGTTTTCCACTTTATCCCAAACTAGGCTGTCCCTAAATTATACCCTCTAGCCAGCTTCTAGCCTGAGAGATCATCAGTGAGGGAAGACTCCAGAATCCTCTGGCTCTCACAAAATAAGTAACCCAGAGACACGGCTTGTTTCCCCAATAGCCCTCTTGCCATAACAGAGATTTCCCTCTCCCTCTCCTGAGTGAAGGAGCTGGAGAGCACCCAACTGGCAGTAACTCCTTCTTTGGGGCAGCCATAGCCTCTCTCCCCCTCAGCCCTACCTTCTGACTAGACGCCTGATCCTGTTAATCCCTCTCTCTTTTGCATTTTGCTCATATCATTTTCCCACTGATCATTCAGCAAAGCAATGTCTAGAAACGGCAAAGACGCAGAATTGTCTCGTCTTTTCCTCTCTCAGCCCCTGCCCTCCCCACCCCACCCCGCTTTGCTTCTCCCAGCAAACAACACTCAAGAAGCTGAACCTTCTACTCTGAAAAATTACCCACAAGGCCTGAAGGACAGTGGTTTTAGAAATATTGGGGAAATCAAAGAAGAACTTAGAAAATGGGAGAACAAACCCCTGCTCCCGGTGAATCAATAATAGAGCCTGCTCCCT
>CM053594.1:328199587-328257809 GCA_028646575.1 Pseudocheirus occidentalis
CAAACTATCAAAAGCAAAATCAGGACAGTAGCGGCTTCCCTTTGCCCATCTAGAAAGGTCAGGATTGCTAATTAATGATGGATAAATAGAACGACTCATCATTTTACATCACTTTGTAAAAACCAACATTCAAGTATTTTCTGAAAATGAAGTTATTGAAATTCCATTTGGATTAACCACTGAGCTTTGCTTTCCAACTCTTTAAGCGCTGAGGCCCAACCCCCACGCCTACCCCAGAGCTGTAGTTTTGGATCAGGGCTAGCACAGGACAGCACGTGATGGGTTAACACAGTTGACCAAGTGGATGTCACCTGGCAGAAATGGCGAGGTATCATATGATGCTGCCTCTCCTTCGTAAAATTTGGTAGGTAGATCTGCGGTTTATACATATATGTGTGTGTTATATACATATGTATATGCAGGTATACATATATATACACACACACACACATATATGGATACCATATGCAAATACAAAATATCAAAGGCCTCCTTTCTATACAAAAAAAAGGACAGAATGCAATCGCCACCAATCCATTTTATCTGTCAGTGATCATAATATTTTTTTTCCAACTCTTTCACGTTGTTTCGGGGAACTAATTATACGCATTGCCTTAGACTTATTTCATAATTATCTAATCCTTCTCAGAGTGTCTTTACCTACTTGGGGAACAATTATATCTCAATTCTGAATTCACTGAATTCACAAAGTGGCATACACATAGTCTCTTGCAAGACTTTTTCTTCTTTTCCTCACTTCACTCGTAAAAACAGCAACGCTGCTTTAATTTCACTACCTCTTGGTTGTGATCGTGCTGGCAGTGTCAAAGTCATTTTCAACCACACTGTTATAGCCATCTTTCTCGATGCAGTCCCTAACAGCCTGGAGAACAATCCGTAGCCTTCTGTCCAGGGCCTCTAAATGTAACTGGTAGAGGATGGGAGCGATTTTGTCTTTGAGCAAAGATTCTTCCATTACGTCACTCAGCTTGTATTCTTCCTTGGCAAGCAACTGGAGTCGCAAGTAGGTGGACTTCCTTATTCTGGAAAAGAAAGGGTAAAAAAGTCATTCTCCAGGCTGCTGGCAAACCAGAACAGAGGATGGATACACTTCGTTGGCTCTTGGGGAATGACAGCTGGACCAGGTAATAAGGGGAAGAGGAAGGGAAAAAGCGGTCTGGGTTACCAGGAATAATGAAATGGTCCCCATGTATTCCAATTCTAGCTATTTGAAGTTTGATTATATAAAATATTGTAATTGGCTCCAGCCCAATGGAAATATGCAGTGCAAATTCAAATAATGTGACCACTTTATGGGATTCATGATTTATATTCATCAGGATCTGGCTATAGTGTAGGGCAGCTAAGTGGCACAGTAGAGCACCATGCCCTGGGGTCAGGAAGAACTGAGTTCAAATCTGATCTCAAACACTCACTAGCGATGCGACTCTGGGCAAGTCACTTAACCCTGTTTGCCTCAGTTTCCTCATCTGTAAAATGAACTGGAGAAGGAAATGGCAAACTGGTCCAGTATCTCTGTCAAGATCAAATGGCCTCACAAAGAGTTGGACATGACTGAAACAATTCAGCAGCAACAAAGGTATAATGTATTTGAGTGGGCAGTCTAGGTGAGCTAGGATAGAATAATCAGGGCTCTGTTCCAGAACAGGGCTCTTAAAGGGTGCCAGGAGCAGCACTGACCTCTGTCTTGGTAGCGCTTTTCCCTTTGTTTTTTCCCTTCCTGGGGCAGGGGGAGAAGGGGCCTATTCTCTCCCCCTTTTTCTGCTTCAGTGTCATCAGGTAGCATATCCTCTCCTCTACTCCGTCTACTAAGGCAGGGTCCTGCCCTCATGGCACTTCCTCTTCCTTAGGCAGTTTAGAACCATTATAGTATTTGGGGACACATTTGCTTCCCTGTGACTACACCTCTGTGGAGCAAATCATTTCTACCTAACCTCTGCTACCTGCCCCTTCTTCCAGGTACAGAAATTGGTAATTACTATTTAGCACGACATCCTTGCAGGGATCCATGCTCAGCTCGGCCCCTCACCTCTTGTGTGACCCAGGGCAAACTGTTTTATTAGTTGGTTTTTCAATTCTTCTATCTGTATAGTTCAGATTTTATGTGTGTGGTAGAAAGTGGATTAAGATTCTGGAGATGTGGGTTGCATTCTAGACTTTCCTGGTGATCAGATGCATGACCATGGGTCATTTTATTTCTCTAGGGCAAAATATGTTCCTCTATTTGTACTGTACAGGGACTATTGTACGGGGATAGTGTGGAACAGTGACTACAGTCTTGGATTTGGATCTTGCCTTAGAAAACTTCTACTTCCTGCTTGTATGCCCTTGGATTAATCACTTCATCTCTCTCTGGGCCTATTTCTTTCTCTGTAAAATGAGGAAGTTGGAAATAGATTGTCTTAAAAGTTTTATGGCTCTAATCTATGATCTTCTGGTGCAATCTTATGAAGACATTGGCTGGTTTAGGTCAATGGTTCTCAAAGTGTGGTCTGGGAACCCTGGGGATCCCTGGGGCCTGGGGTCAAAACAATTTTCATAATGATACTGACATTTTAATTTCTAATACTGCGAAAAGTGACAGACAGAAACAAAAGCTCTTTGTGGGGGAGAAAAAATAATTTTTTAAGAGTGAAAAGGAGTCCTGAGACCAAAAAATTTCAGTATTTCTGAGCCTGGTGATCTCCGATATCCTCTGTCCAGTTCTGACATTCTATGCTTGTCCAGTCATGGAGACATATGTGGAAGTGGACAAAAGTCAAGTGTGCTATGACGTAGTGGAAAAGCTCTGCCACCTGAAAGTATGGTTCCCCCAGTCTTACAAATTGTCTGAGAAGAGTAACATGGCCGCTGTCTAACCCTACAGCGCCAATTGCTTAACATTGTTGTTTTTCATGTCTGACTCTTCATGTTCTGGAGATGTTTAGCATATGTATGTATATGTGTATGTATATAGACATACATACACACACATATATACATACATACACACACATACATATTCACACACATATTTTTAAAAGTCTTCAGTCATTTTTCAATTGTGTCCAACTATTTGTGACTCATTTGAGGTTTTCTTGGCAAAGATACTGGAGGGGTTTGCCATTTCCTTCTCCAGCTCATTTGACAAATGAAGAAACTGAAAACAACAGGGTTAAGGGACTTGCCCAGGATCACACAGCTAGTAAGTTCTGAGGCCAGATTTGAACTCGGCTTAGGACAATGAGTCTTCCTGACTCCAAGTCCAAGGTTCTCTCCACCTAGCTGCCCATCAGTGAGTTAACACCAGAGAATAAATGAGTCTCTCCCTCCCTGGGGGAAAGACCAGGATAACCTAAAAGCCCAAGGCACTGAGAGCCTGGCAGGGAGAGGAGCTTTAAAGACTGATTCTACTAGTATCTTAAATTTATTTTCTACAGTCCTGGGTGTCAATATAACATTAGCCACATTTTAGCTATTTGCAAAGGAAGGGACCCAATTTGAAGGCATGTCTGAACATTTACCTATCAAGAGCACAATAATGGGAACCACTCACCACAGTTGTGTGATCTGGGAGCACTTTACATACATTATCTCATTTGATCTGCATAACAAGGCAGTGAAGACTATAGTACAAAAGTCACCATTGTAGAAAATGGAGAGAGTGTGAGGATGTTTCCTAAGGTCAGGTAGTGGGTGAGGGGCAGAGTCTGGCCTCACACTCAAATCTGCAGACTCTGCATCCAGTGTTCTTTTGACTACCCTCCCTTTGCCTTTTGGAGTTCTAAGATGACATCTCTCTGAGTCTAATCAAAGAAACCATAATCTTGGCTCTCTTTTACAGGTACAATTCTGTACTCAAAGACTCCCAATATGGATAGGGGAGGAAGATACTATTAGAACAGAATGCCTAGCATTAACTGCCGGTGACTCCTCATTGAAATTATCTTGTATTTTAACTTTGCATATATTTTGCATATATACTTATGTGTTACGCTATTTCCCCCAATAGAATGTAAGCTCTGTGAGGACAGGCACTAATTTCACTTTTGCCTTTATATCCCCAGAAATTGCTTGTGATTGAATGACAATGACTTAATGACATAACTGTAGATTTGTAGCAATAGCATCTGGGTTTAATTCCTGACTGCTCCCTATATAACTTTGAACAAATCCCTTTCTGTGCCTCATTTTCTTTCCCCCAAAAGCGGGAGTTGGATGAAATGATCTGTAAATTCTCTTCCAGTTTTGGATTCTATGAAGGCAATATAGCACAGCAGAAAAAGCAATAGGTGAACTTGGGAGTCATGACTTGGGAATTCAGATTCTGATTATGCTACCTATTACCTGTATGACAAGTCACATTACCTTGGACAAGTCACATGATCCATTTAAGGCTCCATTTTCTCATCTGTAAAATGAAAGGATTAGATAGGATGGCCTCTTAGGGCCCCTTCCACCTCTCAATCTATGGTTCTAGGAACCTATGAATAAGGGGCAGTGGGCTATGCCACTGGGTCTCTAGTATACCCCCAAGACAAATGATACAGAATCTGAAAATGGGCTTAGCCACCCCTCACCACCAGAATCCTAAATCCCATCCCACTATTTGCCCCTTAGAAAAGAGTTCTACGGTGATAGGAACACTTTTTGTGCTAGTAAAACAAAACACAAAACTAGAAACAAAGCAGGTGCCCGTGGACTGGGAAATAGCTGAATGACCAGTGGTACTATGCATGAATAAAATATCATTACAGCTTAAAAAAAAAGAATTCAGGGAAGCATTGAAATAACTTTTGTATAAATGGATATATAGCAACAAGAGCAGAGACAAACCTACATACATAATGATTACAATAATAAATGAAAGCAACTCTAAAATGCAGGCAGCTGATTTCGTATTTTAGTGCAGCAGACAGAAGATGAGGATAAAACACATGTCCCTGGGGATAACTAGGTGGCATAACGGAGAAACATCGGACTTGGGAGTAAGGAAGATTCCTGCCTTCCTAGCTCTATGACCCCAGGCTACCCATCTGACGTCTCTTGGGCTCAGTTCCCTCATCTCTAAAATGGGGTTAACTGCCCCTAAATTGTGATGATCAAATGAGACAATATATGTAAAGCACTTTGTAAACTTTAAATGTTATTTATGTAAATGTTTATTATTATTATCATTAGTGTTATTATACCCCTTCCCTCAAAAAACTCTTAGCTGAGGAAAACAGGGGACATTTTATCATATCACAAAATCTCATTTAGGAAGACCAGGTTTTTGTTTTTTTTCTTAAGTAGATTAAGGAAAATCTTTCCCAATGGGTCTTTACAGAATTGCTCCGACTACTTAGAAGTCACTGCTACCAATTAAACATAATTTTTTCCGTGATGTGGAAGATATTATCTGGATGGGTGGGTGGATGAGTAGGAGATGACGGGGGAGGGATGTATGCAGGAATCTCTGTACAAATGTGATTTCTCACAAACCATCCCAATAAGAACATGGCTTCTTTTTGACTGGCTTAAAGCTGCTTTAAATAGGGGTTAGCTTTGAATGCGTCACCTTGAAGAGCTTAATACAAAAAAAAGACAGCCAAAAATCTACCCAGGCATCCAGCTGCCTCCTTGGTCTCCTTACGTGGGAGAAAGATCACTTGATAGATGAATGGCTCTCTTCCTAATATCTCAGAATTCAGGAGATGGGATTTCCAGTCCCAGCTCTAACACTAACATATTGAGAGATGTTGAGCAATTAATCAACAGGTCAATTGACAAACATTTATAAGGCACCCTTTACATGCCACGTGCTCTCTGCTAGGTGCTAGCACACGAACACAGAGAACAAAATAATTCCTATTCTTTCTGGACTGATTTTTTTTTCCTTATCCATAAAATAAGAGCATTGGATTATACAATCTCTTAAATCTCATCTAGTTCTAAAATTCAATGATTCTGACTAAACCACATATTTTGAAAACAATTAATAACTGGGATTTTCCAAACAAGCAGTTATTTGCATTTGACTGATGTTTTTCTCCAAAGTGGTAGACTACTGTGTCCAAATGTCACTTAATACAGTACCAGTCACAACATCCCTCTCTTTTCTGGTGGTCAGAGGAGCAGCTAGTAGTAACTCTCCTTGCAGTTATTTCAGTTGGGTGTGAAGGGGTGCAGCAGTGCGGAGGATAGCCCCACAGTGGGTATAGCACAATCAGACAGAAGTCAATTATCCCTTAGGAAAGTCTGGCCCTCACTCCCCATGGGATCTGGTAAGGAAGGTGAGCCCAAGGAGAGGAGACAACAATGAGCCCCTTGAGGTGGTTATGCTGTGTGTGAGGACCAAGGAGTTCAAGAGGCATGTGGATACTAGGTGTTGAGGGAACAATATATACATTTCTCAGGCAGCAAGCATGCTTCCCCACCAAACACTGGTAACATGGGCAAAGCCCTATTTGCCCTGGACTATTTACAGCTCTGTTTATCATGCAGGGGTTGGAAGAAGAGCTGATTTAACTTCAAGTCTTATATTTTCAGGACTATTTGTATTGATAATTGATGGTGAAAGCAGTTCATTAACAACTGGAAGTAAGCACAGAGGAACTCACCTGCAGCACTGATTTAAAGGCACCAAAATGGAGAGCTCATCATGGGAGTATTTTCCAAACCTATTTTAAGCAAGAAATATATTACACATATAGTCACACTGGGAGTCACAGAATGTCAAGGATGCATCTATGTGTGTTCTATAAAACACACAGGCACAAGAGAAGCCTGTCATTATGCTGGAGCTGACTAGAGTTTTGTTGAGTTGACTAGACCAGAAAAAGAGAAGGCACAGATGAATGAACAGAGCTGTTGGGCAAAGATGGAAATTCAGGGAGTTATGAACTGTCAAATAGTTTACTGTATAGTATAATTATGGTAACGGCTCATTTATCCAGTTTCACCACGGAATAGGATGTTCTACGTAAATGAATTTTCCAGATAACTGGAGCTTTCAGTTTTGTGTATCCAAGCATTTCCCACTTTACCCATTTGGGTGGGAAATTTTTCTAGAACAGTTGGTAGTATGATTTCTTGCATCTTAAATAGAGCTCAGTGAACATAATACTTTAAGGCAGCAGTTCTCAACCTGTGGGTCATGACCCCCTTGGGGGTTGAACGTCCCTTTCACGGGTTTCACACCCATTTCCTATTAGGAACTGAGACACCACTCCTCTATCTGTCTCCAGGCGGTCTGCCCACATACAGATATGCCCACATTAAAGTATTAAAGGGGCGTGGCATTAGAAAGGTTGAGAACCACTGCTTTAAGGGGTTAAGGCATAGCTAGATAGTGTTGGGCCTGGAGTGAGCAAGACCTGAGTTCAAATCTTGCCTCAGATCTTACTAGCTGTGTGTGACCCTGGCCAAGTCATTTAACCTTTGTCTGCCTCAGTTTCTTCATCTATAAAATGGGGATAATATCATCTACCTCTCAAGGCTGTTGTAAAGATCAAATGAGAGAATATTTGTAAAGTACTTAGTTAGCACAGCATATGTCACAGAGTAAGGGCTTAATAAATTTTTGTCCAGAACCCTTTATGATGACTCAGGGTTACCAATATAAACATAATCCAGAGATGCCCACAGACACTACTACTACTAATAGTAATAACAGCTAACATATACATACATATATACATATACACACATATACACATATACATACATATATACATATACATACATATATACATATACATACATATATACATATACATACATATATACATATACAGATATATACATATACATACATATATACATATACAGACATATATACATATACAGACATATATAATATATACACATATGCATATATGTATATTAAATCCCTTAAAATTTGCAAAGTACTTTACATAGAGTAGCTCATTTGATATTAAGACAAATAAGGTGCGATCTGCCTGTATATGAAATGGCCCCAGACTGTTGGTGAGCTACAAATCCTTCCATCTCCTCTCTGCTGTCAGATGTCACTTTTGTCCCAGTTATCTTTGTACATCCAAGAGGTAATTTATTTTACACTGAATTCTTTTTTAAAATTTATTTTCAATTTTACATGCAATTCTAAGTCAGTGGGCCTGAATGGCTCAGTGCCTCTCTTAAAAGGTCAGGTGCATGGACATTGTGACAGATGTCTCTCCACTCTCATTTATTTTCTTAACAGGCCCCGTTTGCTTATTTTCACTTTCAGGCAGGCTACCAGATGTCTGAGGTTTGGGAGGGTGAATATACAGAGAGATGGAGATGTTAGAATTCTATCTAGAAGAACAAAGGAGCCTTACCCTCTTCCATTGTCTAAGTGAATAATAAATGTTTCATTGCCAAACTTTTCGAAGGTCTCATAGTGATGTCGATCCATGTTTCCTGCAGAGGGAACCAGAAAGATGGTGAAAACTCAAGGACGTAAAATAAGAGATGTTAGCTTCTTGCACAGAGCGGATTATTTCTTACTCTCATGTACAACCTCTAAGCCCCAACAACTAAAATAAAAACTGTAAATCTTGGTCGCCTGCTCAGACCACAAGACCTATTTCACAGAAATAACAAGCTGCAGCATTATGCTCTGTGATTTTTAACAATATATCTGTGTTAATATTTGATGGTTTTAATCTATTTTGTTACTCATGTAGGTCTGCATTCCATAAAATTTATGACTCATATATTCATGCTGTGTATCAAAAATTGCTTGGTTACACATGGCCCTCCCGATAATTCGAGTTCTTTTTATAGTTAATTTAACAGGATCAGACACATACCCATTAGGAAATCAAAAATGGTCATGTCCATTACATCCAAAATGCGGTTGCTATTGTATGGTGGTGTCTGCTTCACCTCTTCACAGTAATCAGGGTCCACTTCCCATCTGAAAGGAAAAACTGGCATGAAGGCAATTCTCATCTTAATAATGAGTCAATTTATTTTAAGGACAATTGAAAACTCAACAAATTAGCTTTGAGGGGCTGCTTATCGAGAGAAGACTAAAACAGGGAAATAACCTCAAACTGCAGTAGGCAATATTAAGGGTCCTTCTAAGAAAGATCTTTCTGCCTACCTATAAGAAAAGCAGTTACTGCCAAGACAAAATGAGGGATGATATGAACACATGATATTGAATGAGATAGGTGAAAGCATTCTCATAAAATGAAAGGGACAGTCACCCAACTTGAGCTCGGTCCTAGATTTCTTTAGGCATAAGTTTCATATTCCTGTAAATCACCTGATTTGGGGGAAATCAGATGGTGTGCCCCTACTTCCCTTCCCTTTTTCCTGTAAGGGGCTTTTTGTGATTGCCCCTTTCTGCTACATATGGATAATCGTAGCTATATGTCTTTGTATTGGGCAAGAGCGGCTTTCCAGGGTCCTGCAGAGACTGTGAGGTCATGTCACCCCACATGGGGTAATGATCCAGCATTAGGGAATTTTTGGTGGGAGGGAGCTTGGAGTTTATCTGGAAAAATGTGAGGTTTTTCACAGAATTGTTTGTACAAGGGTATAGAACTGCCTGCTTGCCTCTTGTTGGGTGCCTCCCTATACCAGGCCTATCTGGGATGGGTGATGCCCGATTCTTGCGAGACTTGTCTTCAGAATAAAGAGCTTCTGTTTCTACCTGGAGAAACCTCTGAGTTTATTTGGGAAAGGGTCTTTGGGGTCTTTATCCCATATAATATGAACTACAAAACACTTTTCACACAAATAAAGTCAGATCTAAGCAAATATTGGAGAAATATGAATTGCTCATGGGTAGACTGAGCCACTATAATAAAAATAAAAATTCTACCTAACTTACTTATTCAGTGCCATGCTAATCAAACTCCCAAAGAATTATTTTAGAGAGCTAGAAAAAAAATAGTAAGAAAATTCATCTGGAAGAGCTAAAGGTCAAGAATATCAAAGGAATCAATGAAAAACAAAAAGAGAAAAATGGCTGCCTAGCAGTTCCAGATTTCAAATTATATTACAAAGCAGTAATCATCAAAACAATCTGGTACTGGCCAAGAAATAGAGAGGTGGATCAGTGGAATAGATTAGGAACACAACATATAGTGGTCAACAACAACAGTTACAGTTTGACAACTCCCAGATCCAAGCTTTTGGGCTTAAGAACTCAACATCTAACAAAAATTGCCGGCAACACTGGAAAACAGTTTGACAGAAACTAAGCACAGACCACCATCTCACACTATATGCCAAAATAAGGTCAAAATGGATAAATAATTTAGATATAAAGGGTGATATTATAAGTAAATTAGGGGAGCATGGAAAAATGTACTTATATCCAGAGCTTTGGATAAGGTAAGAGTTTGACCAAACAAGAGAGAGAGAAAGCATCACAAGAAGTAAAACAGGTAATTTTGATTGCATGAAATTAAAAAGTTTTTGCACAAACAAAACAAATGTAGCCAAAATTAGAAGGAAAACAGAAAACTGGGGGAAATTTTTACAGCAAGTTTCTCTGATAAAGGCCTCATATCTCAAATATATAAGGAACTGAGCCCACATTTATAAAAACGAGAGCCATTCCCCAGCTTTAAACTGTCGAAGGAGGCAGTTTTCAGAAGAAGAAATCAATAGACACCCCAAAAAAATGCTCTAAATCACTACCAATTAGAGAAATGAAAATTAAGACAACTCTAAGATACCACTTCAATTTATCAGATTGGCTAACATGATACTAAAGAAGAATGACAAATGCTGGAGGGGATGTAGAAAAACCAGGACACTTATGCACTATTGGTAGAGTTGTGAACTCCAGTCCAACCATTCTGGAGAACAATTTGGAATTACACCCAAAAGACTATAAAACTATGCATACCTTTTGACCCAGTAATACCACTACTAGGTCTGTATCTCAAAGAGATCACAGAAACGGGGGAAAGACCTATATGTATAAAAAATATTTATAGCAGGTCTTTTTGTGGTGGCAAAGAATTGGAAATTGAGGGGATGCCCATCAATTGAAGAATGGTTGAATAAGTTATGGTATCTGACTGTGATGGAATACTATTGTGTAAATAATAAGAGGGTTGTTTCAGAAAAATGTGGGAAGACTTATATGAACTGATGAAAAGTGAAGTGAGCAGAACCAGGGGAACATTGTACACAGTAACAATATTTTAAGCATTTTAAGCAATATTTTAACTGTGAGAGACTTAGTTACTGTGACCAACACAATGACCTAAGACAATTCCAAATGCTGTCCACCTCCAGAGAGTGCTGATGAACTCTGAAACCAGATTAAAGCATACTTTTTTACCCTCTTTATTTTTATCATTTTATTTTGCTTATGGGTATTTTTTTGGTCACAAAATTGCTAATGTGGAAATGTCTTGCACAACTTCATTTGCATAATCTATATCAAAATATCTTCTCAAAGAGGGAGTTGAGAAGGGAGAACATTTGGAACGCAAATGTTAAAAAGTATTGTTAATTTTTTATACACAATTGGGAAATATTTAATGAAATAAATAAAATAAACAATAATAAAAACAAAGAACAGTCATCACTCAGATAAAATTATCAAACAACAATGTGGTAAGTTCCTTGTGAATAAGGAAGACATCATTTTTCAAGGATGGTTTGGTACCATCTTTAAAGAAAGATTTAGGTAACATTTCTCACTGAGCTGGACCACTGAGGGTAGGAAAAGACAAAAATCACCTCTGGATATTCTTTTTAGTCATATGGTTCCATGCTTTGGAAAGTTATTTGGAAGGAGATACTCATCCAAAATCAAGGCTCTTAGGGCTATGCCATGACTACATTCCCTAACTCTCTTTCCTTTTGTTCTCAGAGTCCCACTTTCTCTACAGAGTTTTCCTTTAGTTCCTAGTTATACAAGTAACATTCTAGGGATTTAAACTAGTAATAACATCTATTGGGCTCAGGACAATGAGTAGAAAACTTCAGTGAGAGGAATATTGGGAGCCCACCTTTGTAGGAAAAAGTGAGCTAACTGGGAGACCTTGGTAAATAGGGGACAGAGACAGCCTTATAGGGAAGTGCATAGCTCCCCCCCTCACTGACCTACTGCCTGAAATCCGACTATTCTTTACTCTTTCTTTTAGTTTAGTACTGGTTTTTCCCTGAGGATCCTCTATCCGAGCATTCCAGGGAGAGGTAACACATTAACTAGTTAGCATTCACGTGTGAATTGATTATTTCCCCCCCCCCCTTTTTTTTAAACAGAAAAAAGAGCAGTAGAATATGAAGGGAGATATCTCATCTCTGTGTATTGGAGGGGGGGTACTGCACAAAGTGTAGGAGGATACAGAGATGGGGTTAAAGTGAATTATGTTATCAATAAGGGAGGGGTGGGGAGGGAATGGATTGAGAAAACAAAGGTGGGGAGTACTGAAATAATCTCATCAACTTCCCAGGTTTTTCTCTGGTTCTAATAGGGGAAAAGGTACAAAAAAGGCTTTCTCCTCTCTGTTCCCCAAAGGAGTCTTCTCAGGCCCAAAGTATCTCTCTTATTTCATTTTAATACTATTACAACCAAGTCTTCATACAGAAAACCTTTTTGATATCTCAACTGAAGGCTCACTTATTTTAAGCAATATGGTAAATAAAGGCTCATTAATTTGGATTATAATAGTTTTAATACATTCTTTACTCTCTTAGTTTAGTACTGGTTTTTCCCTGAGGATCCTCTATCCAGGCATTCCAGGGTGAGGTAACACATTAACTAGTTAGCATTCATGTGGGAATTGTGTGTGAGTCCTGCCTGAAGTCTGCCTCTGTACCATCTCTAAAGACAGAGATTTTCAAGGAGTATAAAATAAACAAAATGACAAGGGTCATATTTAACCTACTTATGGTCAATACCTACTTACTGGGAAAACTACATGATGAATTACAACTAAACCTTATCTATGCAGCAAATAGAATAGGTTTATGGATCTAGAGTAGAATAAGACCTTAGAAGTTATCTAGTTCAACTCCTTAATTTGACAAACGTGGAAACTGAGGCCTAGTAATGTTAAGTAACCTGTTTTCTATAGTCAAATGGGCTGAGCCAAGATTCGCACCCAGTTCTGGGTGACTCTGGACTGAGTTTTCTTCCCAGTCTCACCAGCTTCCATGGCTTTTCAGTTAAATTCCCTGGGCATCAGTTTTCACATTCATTGCATGAAGGGGTACTAGGGCTCTAGGGCTCCTTGAAGCGGGGGTAAAATATTTAATATTTTGATAAATGTATTTCAATATAATCAGTTTCCTTTGTGAACCTCATGTATTTTATTTTTATGCATTTAAAAGCACTCTTATGAGAAGAGGTCCAGGGATTTCCTCAGTCTGCCAAAGGCAATAAAAATGTTACTGAGGCTCTGCTCTAGAGATATGATCTTAAATCATTATCTAGACCAGTATTTTAAAGTTCATTAAAAAAAAATTTTATAATTCTCCTATTCCAAGAATTTAAGTTTGCCTCACCCGTCCATTCTGTTACCTCTTTTAAATATGAATTAATGAGGTTGGTTTCAAAATGAGAAATCCTTTTACCAAAAAATAAAAGAATAAGAAGCAAGGGAAGAGGGAGGAGGGGAAAAGGGAAGAGAGGAGAGGAGAAAGGAAAAGGAGAGGAGGGAAAGAAAAAAGGGAGGAAGAGAGAGAGAAGAATGGAGAGAGAGGAGAGAAAAGAAAGGGGAGAAAAGAAGGGGAAGAAAGGGGGAGGGGAGGGAAGGAGAGAGAGGTTGTGATGGGAATTTGTTTAACCTTCCAGGAGTCAAGTCCGTAGCCTTGGATGCCCCCCTGCCTGAGATGAGAGATGTTTTCTGCTTTCTGTCTCCTGACAGCTGGCAAAATGGACTGACTCACTCTGCTTTTTTGCGTTTGTGGTAGGAGCGTCTCCATGGATTTCGCCACGTTTTCCTCTTTGCCAGGGACAGGTCAGGCAGGAAGGCTGCAACAGAACCTTCTATTTGATCGGGCTTCCCACACAGAGCATGTTCCGTGGAGCAGTAATATGAACACTCCCCGTAGAAACAGATGTTGTTGGCTGATGGAAAAGAGACAACCCGCTAATTTAAAAAGAATCCACAAAAATAAACACACATAAAAAAAACCAAACAAGAAAACCATTCAATAACTTTCTACTGAGATGCAGCAGCAGGGTGTAGTGCAGAGAGTGCTGGACTTAGAATTCTGGAAGCTCAGTTTAAATCTTGCCTCTGACACTAGTTGTACGACGACAGTTAAGCTGTTTAATGTCCAACCTAGACCCTCGGTTTCTTCGTCTGTAAAATAGGTATAATATCTGTAGTACCCATCCACGAGGTTGTCATGGGGTTCAAATCAGCGAATCTGAACCCCTTTCAAGCATTATAAAAGCCCTCTAAAATGAGTCCCCAAAGTCACAGTATAATTTGAAGTTTTAATAGAGATTACAGCTTCAAATTGCACTGTCTTTTGAGACACCCTGCATGAATGTCAGTTTTTATTGTAATTCAGGTAAGAGAATTACACCGATGCAAAAACAAACAAACAAAAACCCCAAACACCTGATTTTCGTTTCACTGAGCTTTCCCGAAGTCTGAGCAATGACCATATATTCCCCTCATTCCTTCTTGGGACTTTGGGACTTCCCAGTACTGAGCTCCAAGAATGCAACATATAAATTATACGGAAAGCTAGGTTTCCACATCAACTGATTCTCTAAGAATCATAGAAAGTTTTAGAGTTAAAGGGGACCTTCTTATAAAGGACCAACCTTCTTATTTTACAGATCCAGCACTTGAAACTCAGAGACATGAGGTCACTTGTTCAAAATCACACTGCTAGTTAATGGCTTGCGATTTTATAAAAACAGGCCATATCCATCATACATCATGGCTTCAGTGAACTGGACGATTCCATTCAACTCTTGAATCTAAGCCCCTCTCAGAGTTGCATTAACTTTTATTTTTTGAAGGCAACTGGGGTTAAGTGACTTGTCCGGGGTCACACACAGCTAGTAAGCATCTGATGCTGGATTTGAACTCAGGTTCTCCTGACTCCAGGCTCTATTCCCTGGGTCACTTAGCTGCCCCTTAATTTTTTGTTAATAAAGAACTTGTAGGTAGTCACTTAGCTGCCCCTTAATTCTTTGCTAATAAAGAACTTGTAGGTAGATGATTTCTCTGGATTGCTAAAGAGTCTCTTACTGGCCAGACAGAAGGAATGAATATCCTTTCTCAAACGTCTGGCATGAATGTGCTTGGACTTGATTGCATTTTGTACGTCCTTTTGAAAAGGGCTGGCTCAGAAAACCTCTATTCTTACTCATTTTATTTTTTTCCAGGTCAGTAAGACAAGAAAAAAGAGCCCAGAAAATTGTCTACTTTTCCAACAACATTTCACAAACTGAGCTATAAGTTCTAGCCAAATTGGACAACTAGCCATTGTCCAGATGAGACGATCCATCTTCTGCCTCTTGCATGTGACTGGTATAGACCCCAACCTCACCTCTGCATTTCAGAAAACTCAGCTTCCTCTGAGGTTAGAGGTCATCTCCTTCATGAGCTATCTCTAGTCCTCTTGAGTTTTAAGAGCTTCCCCCTCCTCGATTCTCCCTGAAATGTACTTTTATACCTTTTTCATCACTTACCCTGGAGAGTATCAGTTCCTTGAGGACCAGATTTGTCCATTTTAGTCTTTGAATTCCTACTTAGCACAATGTTTTTCATATAGTAGTCTAATAAATATTTCTTGAATTGTTGAAAGTATAGGGAACACTTGGGAACATTTGTTTAATTTTTTTTAAAAAACCCCAAAATTTTTTAATGCTTCTATATGAATAGTTTTCCTAATTCAAACTACTTTAAATAAAGTCTGTGGTCTGATGGGAAGGACAAATGGATTATGTGTGGTGTTCCAGCTCCCAGTCTAACTCACTGTCAAAACTCTCTGGTCTTTAGAAACCTTAATGGCTCCCTATCATTTCTAGGCTGAAACATATACTTCCCTGGTTTGTCTTTAGATCCCTTCCCACTCTGCCTCTGTCTTTTGAGGAAGACTTCATATAACTCTCCATCACATACTCTACATTATACCCAGACTGGTCCCTTGATGGTCCTTGTACAGAAGATATTCTATTTCCTGACACCTAGACCTAGAAACTTCTCACTCCCTAGGCTCTGCCTTGCTGAATCTCAAACTTCCTTCAGGTGTTACTTCCGTCTTACCAAAAAACCTTCCCTCATTCCCCTCAGGTTCCTTTGTATTTATTTTGTATTAATTATTTCTGTGTATGTCTCCCTCATAGTCCCCAGAGAGTAAGTTTCTTTTGGTCAGAGATTATTTCACAACAGATGTCTAACAAATGCTTGGTCAATTCAATTGAATTGAATACAAAATAAAGAGGTTCCCCCTAGAAGGTTTCTAATTTCTCTTCGAATTTATGATCTTTAACATGAACCATTTGGATTAGAAAGTACTAAAGTCCTTTCCAGGTATAACATTTAAGAATTCTGTGCATGAACCTACCTATAAGATGATTTAATCAGGAAGTGGATTCTTTCTGCTGAAAATCAGACAGTGGCATTCCCAGAAAAAATGTCATAAAGTGAACAGACCTTATTGATTTTCTAGTCCAGGATCTTCTAGGTCCTTAGATGCAGTCTTTTGATTGAGTCCAAGTTTTACAAAACAAATCCTTTTATTAATGGGATTTGTTCTGTGAAGTCTGGATTCAGTCAAAGGGCCATACTTGAGAACCCAGAGGGCCACATCACAAGTTCCCCACCCCTGTTCTAGTCTAACTGTCTCATTTTACAGATGAGGAAAATGAATCTAAGAGAGGCAGACCTGAGCCTCATGAGGTTTGGGGTGCTAGCAACCCCTAAATATAAGGGTACAGGGTGAGTCTGCCTTGAAAGAATTAGACCACTTAACCCTTCTTTCAGTCAAAGTAGTGAGGATTTTTTATAATACCAGTTAGGCAGGCAAGATTCCTAGTAAATCTGTGATACTGTATCACCAATAGGAGTGGGCAGAGTTCCTAATGAGTCTGCTATTGTATCATAAACAGGAGTAGAATAAAACCTTGTTACTTTGAAAGAAGATGTGGGTGGTCAAATTCTTTCAAGGCAGACCCTCTATACCCTTGCATTTTGTGGTTCCTAGCACCCAGACCAGAATAAAACTAGGATTCCTGGTTTCCAGTCAACTGTTCTTGGCTAATACATCATGTTGTTGCTATTGAGCTGTTTTCAGTCATGTATGACTCTTTAGGATGCAATTTAAGATTTTCTTAGCAAAGATATGGGAGTGCTTTGCCATTTCCTTCTCCAGCTCATTTTATATGCAAGGAACTAAGGCAAATAGTGACTCACCCAGGCTCAAACATCTAATAAATGTTGAGGCTGGATTTGAATTCAGGAAAATGAGATTTCTTGATTCCAAACCCAGTGCTCTACCCATTGTAGCATCTAGCTGCCTACTACTGCAATATACCATGACTATTTTTAAAAATGGGTCCTATACAGTGAGCAAATTCTTAGGAGCCATCTTTATTGGCAACTATCCTGATAATTCAAGTCAAAACCCTAAATAACTATTCAAAGTTATGCTGATTCTGTTCCCAGATTGGTTTGTAAATCAGTGTTGGGGGGAGGTGTCACCCAGTCCCCAGATAATTTTCACATTTTCAAGTCATTTTCTCCCTACCCCCAGATGTATGTAGCTGAAAATTGTCCCGTAATTACTACCTTGGGGAAGAACTGAGATGCTAGGAATTCAACCTCTTTTTCTGACATGGACTTATCTTAAATGTCTTTTTTTTTTTTAATTTTTGCTTTTTGGAGAGCAGTTAGGGTTAAGTGACTTGCCCAAGGTCACATGGCTTGGTTTTTTTTTGTGTTAAGTGTCTGAGGCCAGATTTGAACTCAGGTACTCCTGACTCCAGGGCCAGTGCTCTATTCACTGCGCCACCTAGCCGCCCCTTAGCCGCCCCTTAAATGTCTTTCTTATTACACAAGTTACACACAAGTAACCACCTTGAAACCATCCTTGAACTCCAATGATAAGCCCCTTGACCCTGAAGTACTTGAATTCTCTTTGCCCTGAATTTTGCCTAATTAATCAGGGTAAAAGCCCAAATAAAGAATTATCCTTTGGCTTTGAGCTTCAGGTACACAGGTACTGCAAGCAGTGTTATTGTTATGGCTTCAACTCTGTGGTATTGAACCTCTCTGGAAGCTCCATTCCTAGGAAGATGAACTGTGATACAAGCCCTGTTCTTAATCCATTCAATCAACAAGCATTTATTCTTAATGGAAATTTCACTGTTTCCCAGGCTCAGAGGGATAAAAGGCCCTTGCTCACAAGAGGCTGCCGATCTAGGTAAAGGGACAACATTTAAACAACTATGTACAATAAGATATTTACAGGATAAATTGGAAATAATCAACAGAGGGAAGGGATTAGGGTTAAAGGAAACAGCTTTTTGCAGAAGGTAGGATTTTTAGCTGGGACTTCAAGGAAGCCAGGGAGGGAAGCCAGAAGACAAAGATTAGAGAATTCCAAATAGGCAACAGCCAGTGAAAATTCCTGGAGTCTAAAATGCCACCCTGAGTAAAGTTTAACTTTGCAATTATCTGTGGCAGACAAAACATTTTTATTGGATCTGATAAGCAAAGAAACGATCCTAAGGAAATATCTTGCACTGCAGGAAAACAAATAGCTGATGTCTGATATTTACTAATGGAATGATCAAAGAAAGATCACTCAGTACTTGTCCATCTGTTGATACAGTTTAATTTGTAGTCTCCCATTTTGAGACAATGTGCCTTTAACAGAATTACTGAATCTGTTTACACAGGAAAGCTGTTATCTGATCTCCCATTATCTTGGACCAGGAAATTTGTCCATTATATACAATACCTTCTTGTTGCATTTAAGTGAGCCAATTTTAAAGGCATAATTTTAAAGGGGAAAGGAGGTGGAATACAACAATGACCTCATTGCCATTCTCCCGGAGGATATCCAAATTCAATGCAAAATGGGTTTCATTTGCATTTACATATGAATGTAACTTCAGTTAAAATAGGAGTCTAACATTCCCTTTTCAATTCATTAAAGAATGCACCTGGGATTAATGTCTAGCAGGAGACCACAGGAATAATGTTTTAAACCAAGAAGAAACTGTTAGTTGTCTCGACATTTCATTCAGCTTTTATATAGGGAGAATCCCCTTGGTCCTCTGAAGGACGGCACATGGCCTATTGTTCAATACAATCATTCATTCATTCATTCATTCATTCATTCATTCATTCATTCATTCATTCAAAATGTTCATTCTTTCCAATGAATGCTGGATTGTTCCATTAGTAAATATCAGTAGGACACCAAACTAAAATTTAAATTATTCATATCTTCCACGAGTTTATCTTCTCCTGAGAAGGAGAGGCAGAGGCAGGGAGAAGGGATTTCCCATTTAGGGAGGATTTTTGGAGAGCATCATAATAATTCACACTTTAAAAACCCCTCTAAAGTGAGGGAAGCCATCACACTGGGAATCTGGGTCTTCTAGCTCCAAAGCCAGAATTCGTCCTACACCCCAACACTGCCAGACCAGCATTAAGTCAAAGTCCATTATGTGCAATAACCTTTGCAATAACCTAGGAAAGACAGAAAATTGAAGAAGACACAACATCTCCCAAGGGGCTATCTCCTAGGCTTCATAATATGTCTCCACAAATCCACAGCACAGACAGTAATATGGTGAATGCAGAAGTAGATTCAAAAGGACTGAAATCTGATAAATGTGGTTCATCTGCCCTCCAGAACCTGAAATGCTCTCAAGGCCTTTCACCCTGGTGACATCCAGGTCTCAAGACTGATAGACGGGTACATGCTCCACTTGACTTTGAATGCCAAAGGAGATGCAATTGTATCGCGACTTTACACTGGACAACCACGGTTAAGGTTGACTTTTAAACTCAACTGACAAAACAGTAAACCTAAATTATTAACAGGATCCTAGGATTAAGTAAGGGAAGATAATTTTAAAATTTATCTAGTCCAACCTTCTTATTTTGCTGATGAGAAAACCAAGACTCGGGACACAAGGTCCTAAAGGTAGACTTCTTGTTATTATTCAGTCATGTTGGACTCTGTGACCTTATTTGGGGTTTTCTAAGATTTTAAAGTGGCTTTCCATTTCCTCATTTTACAGATGAGGAAACTGTGCCAAACAGGGTGAAGTGACTTGCTTAGGGTCACATGCCTAGTTAAGTTGTCTGAGGTCAAGGAGATGAGTCTTCCTGAATCTACGCCCAGCACTCTATCCACTGTACCACCTAGGTGTCCAACCATTTTATAGATGAGGAAACTGAGGCAAACAGAGGTTAAATGATTTGCTCAGGGTCACATAGCTAATAAGTGTCTGAGGCTGGGTTTGAACTCAGGTCTTCTCCTGTTCTTTCCACTATACCACCTAGCTGCCCAGTGACAGAACTGAAATTCAAACTGACACCAAATCCAGCGCTCTTCATTACAATAAGAAAGCAGAGCTGGGACAATCCAGAAAATTTCCAAAGTTAGTTTCCTAATCTTTGATATCCAGTAGCCCTGATCTTGGTAGAATTGCTTTATCTTGTTCTAGATAAAGCAAATATAATGTTTCCAAGGCCTTTATTAATTTAACTACTTCCCTCCCCCCATCCCAAATCCATCCAAAACCCAACTCTGAGAACCATCTGTCAAAAACATGCAAACCCCAGCTATAGAACTGTGTGTTACCCCAGAATGCTTCCACCTAGATCTCCTTCCCCCAGATTCAAAGATGGTCTTTCAAGCAGCACTAATTAATTTTTGTGGCTGTCTTTCTTTGATCCCAGTTTTCTCATACATATCTAACCTACTGCTCAGAGCTCAGCTTGCTCCTGGTTGGTGGAACTGAGATACCTAGGCAGTTCACCTGTGCAAATTATTAAAGCCTCTTCCAATTTTTCATGGAAGGGGGAATGGGCCTGTCAATCATCTATAAAGCCCAATTCTGTGGAATGCATGGCATGACCTGAAACACAAGCTTTAATAATGGAGATGGCTGACATTTATACATCACTAAGATTCATAAAGCCCGTTCCATATATCGATTCATTTGATCTTCACAACAACCTGAGGGAGTAGGGCATTCAGATATTATTAATCACCCTCATTTTATGGATGAAAAAACCAAAGGTCAGAGATACAAAACAACTTGCCTAGGTTCTTATGCCTCGTGAAAATGTAAGAGACAGGAATTGTTACTGGTCTTTTCTGTCTCCCAAGTCCGGCATTCTTTCCACAATGCCACACTGGCTTTCCTCTTTAAAAAATACAAAAATCAGCCACAAACCTAATTTAGAGTCAGTGGACTCTTTGAGATAATCTGGTCTGATCACTACCTGAAGAGGAATACCATCAAACATCTGACAGGGGGCCATCTTGCCTATATTGAATGACCTCCACTGATGAGAATCTTGCTGTCTCCCTCAATTCATTTCATTTTTGGACTGACCTAATTCCCATAAACACTTTTAATTGTTGTTGTTTACAACAAGCTGAAATCTACCCCTCTGACAATATGTCTTTAATGAGGGTCCAAGAACAATTAAACAACCATTAAACAAGTGCAGGTAAAGGTGATTAATACTTTATTTTTCTCCTGGTTTAGCTTAGATAGAACCTCAAAGGAGTTTAACTACTGTCTCTTTTTTTCCCCTTCAACTCATTACTTTCTTCTTTGCTGCTCCATCAGGACAGGGGCTGGTATGGAGACTAAAGGGAACCTTGTCTGTTACCAGAAAAGTATGTTAGGAAAGCCTTCGATTATTCATTTTGCTACTTGATTACTGTTGAGGGTGGGCATCAGATGAACCATTTTTATCTCTGCTGTTTTTCTTCCAGCAGAAGCAGCTACTTAAGAACCACAGTGGGCAGGGATTCTTTGAGTCTACTGAGGGCAAAAAAAGAAGGAAGAGGCTGCAATTACAGCTGGCGAAATTTAGGTAAAACTGTTTTCCCCACTCTCAGAGTTGAAGGATGTGTTACGGAGGCAAAAGTCCTCCGACTCTGAACTGGTGCTGGGACTGGTTTTTTATTTTTTCTAAATTTTGAGGTTTTTTTTTTCTTTTTGGAGGGGGTAAGGCAGGGTAATTGGGGTTAAGTGACTTGCCCAAGGTCACATGGCTAGTAAGTGTTAAGTGTCTGAACCCCTTTTTATTTTTTCTAAAGGAGGAAAGCCAGTGTGACAGTGTGCAAATAATCTGCATGTGGGGTTCAGAAGAAACCTGGGAATGATTCCTGTCTTTAAGATGTAACACAAGTCATGATGAAGCCATGGGCAATCATTTTGTGATGAGGCCATGGGCAAGTCATTTTGTCATTAATCCAAGGTTTCCTCACTCATAAAATAAGGATAATAATAACTGAAATCTCAGTGGGCCTTAGCTCCACTGACTTCAACTGATTTCACCTCCTCTAAATCTTAGTGGGATGATCTTTACTGTGGCCTGGGATATTCATTATTCAGCGGCCAACCTTCAGATAAACCCTCCTGAACCTCTCTGGGCTAGGTCTGAGTCTGTTCCCACACTGACAGTAGACACCTTTCCAGAGTAATGGGACCTGCTCAAACTTGGGTTCTGCTAGCACTGCATTCAAGGACTCAGGGTCTTCTCCATGTACAATGAGGCCCTGGAATAAGACCTTACCAGAATAAGTTTGAAACAATTAACTAAACCTCCCCTAATGCTTTGATTAAGCGCAACTACAAGCAATGTACGGGGGCAGCATGACATGGTGGATGGGGAGTTGGCCTTATTTTCAGAGAGCCCTTAGTTCAAGTCTGAGCCTGTAAAACATATTAATTTTGTGTCCCAGGGCATATCCCTTGACCTTCCTGTGATCCAGAGGCGGCTGGTGGCAGAATGGGCAGTGTGGGACTTGGAGTCTAGAAGACCCAAACTCAAACCAAACTCAAATCCTGCCAACTTAGATCCTTATGAGATATGGTGACCAAGTAGCCTCAGTTTCCACATCTGTAAAACAGGGATGACACTTGCCTTCCTGGGTTATTATGAAGATCATATAACACATGCAAATGCACTTTGGAAACCTTAAAATGCCTGGCTATCATCATTATCATTATTTTTTAGTTGCAGAGCTAGATGGTACTTCCTCACTGAGAGATCTCCTCATGAAATAAAAGGTCTGAACAAAAAGGAAAACCGCAATGAACTGTTATTATAATAATAACTCACATTCATATAGTATTATATTTAAGGCCAATGACCCAGAAGTAAAGTGACTTGAAAGTTGTTTAGCTACCTACTCTCCATGCCAAGAGTAGAATCCAGGCCTCTCATCTCTTTAATCTATAGTTCTTTTTCAATAATCAGTGCTTCCTCTCTTATAGATATGTATTTAACCACGTACAGATTTATGCTTAGACTGCAAGCTTTCTGAAGGCTGTTACCATTCTTTATGTGTCATTTGCAATCCACATGGTACAGTTCAGTAGCTTGTTTCATTTAACAAAACTGTTTTGTTGATATTTTAAAATTTTCTAGCATGACTCTGAATGGCTCTTCCTCCCAAGGCTTCAATCATACAGAGTTCACAAAACTGAGAAACTTCCATTTCCCGAGAAACACAAAGAGGTGCCCTGAGTCCTTTAGGAAAGTACCAACATTACTCCCAGCATTCCAGGTCTTAGTGATTATCCCTAGCTTTACTATCCATCCTCCTTAGTTTGGTGGGGATGAAACACCACTGGCACAGTGGTGCCAAATAATTCTCCCTGATTGTATTTTATTACATTCCCCATGCTGCTTGTGTAATTCATTATTTTAACTGGCTCTGCCAAAGGACATTCCCCACATTTTTAGCAGGTGGATATGTTGTCTGACCACCAAGCACAAGTAGGTGCTATAATGACTTAGGAATGATTCAGTAAATTGGGGTACATGGTCTCCTGACAGTAACAGGAAGAAGACAAAATTGACTATAGCAGGAAGCCAGTGAACACCTTAGAACCCAGGTGTTAGAGCCAGAAGGGAATTCAGAAATCTTATGTTACCTTTCTCCATTGTATAGGTGACATGGGGAGATGGAAAATGATTTGGCCATATATGCTAATAGACCAAGTACTAGTTGTGAACCTGATCTTACAATCAAGGCCTTTTCCTATATTGCCTCTCAATTGAATAAGACAATGGATAGAAAGCACCCCGTACACCTTGAAGCACTATAGAAATGCAAACTGTTTTTAGTATAACCAACAATAATAACCTCTTTCGCAAATTTCACTAAAATTAATACTAGATTAAAATTAGTTTGACTACATGAATACAGAAAATTTAAGAATTTTCCCCTCAAAGGGCACTTACGGAATAGATTAATAGCAAGGTTATTTTTGCAAGGAAAGTACCTTACAAAATCTGCCCTTTTCAAATAGTCTGAGGATTCTTGCCTGTAATAGGTGCTTAAGAAATGCTTAATTGATTGCTGTGTACTGTGTAGCAAGGCGAAACTAGCAATAAGGTGTGGGAATAATAGGAAAACACCACTGTCAGTCTGTCCAAATTCACTAACAGCCTCTGTCCCCACCACTGTCAGATGTACTTTGGTAGGGAAACATTTACTCCAGAAATTGGCTATTTCAAAGGAACAAAATGCCTGGATAGTCAAGATGCCCTCGGATAAAATGTCTACCCTTCCTCCCCACCAATGTATTGTACAACTGAGTTGCTGGCAAGCATAGGACCTATTCCTATGACATACCGGCCACCACTGTACTTTAAAAGTAGGGTTCACAAAGGAGACTGATCCATGACTTCTGCCTCCTTCCCATCCTATTTCTTCATTCCTCACTTCACCATTCTCTTCCTTTTTTGATAGCTAGGTGGAGCAGAGGATAGAAATACTAGCCTGGAGTCAGGAAAACTCATTTTCCTGACTTCAAATCCAGCCTCAGATACTTACTAGCTGTGTGACCCTGAGCAAGTCATTTAACCCTGTTTGCATCAGTTTCCTCACCTGTAAAATGAACAGGAGAAGAAAAAGGCAAACCAGTGCTATATTTTTGCTAAGAAAACCCCAAATGGGGTCACAACTCAAATAAATGAACAACCCTTCCTTTTTGATCATCCAAGAAAGATAGTCACCTAGGCTAATGAAGCTCAGTACACTGGAGATTGAGGCACAAATTTTGAAGCATTTTATGCAAGATTCAACATTTTTTAGATCGCAGATTTAGAGCTCAAGGGGGATCTATTCCAACCCCCTCATTTTTACATTTGAGAAAACTGAGGGTCAGAGATGTTAGATGACTTATCCAAGGTCACACAAGTAAATAAACAGCAGAGGCTAAGATTTGAATCCAGGTGCTCTGACTTCAAGTACAATACTTCTTTCCACTGTCCATATTTCATTTTGAACAGATTTAAAAGGTTATATAAAATACAAATTACACAAATGAATTGCATTCGGTTTAAAAAATATGCAATAAGTTGGGCATTGATACTATTCCACCATATGAGCAAAAATTAAACATTTTTCATGGCTTTAAGTCAGATGAACATTTTGACATCTGGCTGGGAGATGCATTTTGGACATGGGGATAGCTGAAACAGAGATCATTTGGATGCACTGAAGCTATACTGTACTTTCAAAGCCTATTTTTTTGGGGAGGGGAAATGTCTAAACCCGTGATTTCATCTGCACAGGAAAGTCCTGGTGCAGCAGCTCTTTCTACTGAAGGTAATCAAATCAAACCCAGAATTTATAGTTTTGAAAACAAAAATTCTTAATCTGGGATTCATGGACCCCCATGTGGTCTATGGTCAGATATCATAAGATCCATAAATGATAATGGTTAAAAAAAATGCAGCTTTATTTTCACTAACCTCTAAATCAGTGGTTCTCAACCTTCCTAATGTTGCGACTCTTTAATACAGTTTCTCATGTTGTGGTGACCCCCAACCACAAAATTATTTTCGTTGCTACTTCATAACTGTAATTTTGCTAATGTTATGAATTGTAATGTAAATATCTGATATGCAGGACGTGTTTTCATTGTTACGAATTGAGAACCTCTGCTCTAAAGGAAATCTAACATTTCCTTCAATTATGAGTTTATGCAACAGACATTTTGAGAAGGGGTCTATAAGCTTCACCAAACTGTCAAGGGGAGTGGGGGGCATCCATGACACAAAAAGGTTAAGAAACCCTGTTTTAGATAGTTGTCTTAGATACTGAGCAATGTGGTCACATGGCTAATATGTACTGAGGTAGCTCCTGAACCTGATTAGAAAGTTAGTTCTTTATTAATAACACTTTCCCTCTCAGAGATGGCAAGATAAAGCATCTTCATGTTTATTGTTTTTGTTCAATTGTTTTGGCCGTGACCCTACTTAAGAGTTTTCTTGGCAGAGATACTGGAGGGGTTTTGCCATTTTCTTCTGCAGCTCATTTTGCAGATGAGGAAACTGAGGCAAACAGGGTTAAGTGACTTGACTAGGGTCACACAGCTGTTAAGTGTCTAAAGCTTGATTTGAATTCAAGATGAGTCTTCCTGATGCCTAGTTCTATCCACTGTGCCACCTAGCTGTCCCTACTTAACTTCTACTCAGCAACTCTCTTAACACCATTAATTAGAGAAGGTGCTGTCCTGAATTGAGAGGGTTGTTTCCCTATCTGTAAGTTCCCTATACCAATGAAATCCCAAGTCCAGTCCCTATTTTTGTTTTTTAGAGGGGGGAAGACAAAGCAATTGGGGTTAAGTGACTTGCCCAAGATCACACAGCTAGTAAGTGTGTCAAGTGCCTGAGGCTGGATTTCAACTCAGGCTCTCCTAACGCCAGGGTCATTGCACCACCATGCTGCCTTCCTAGTCCCTGTTTCTAAGAAACTCCTCATGGTTTATATCTTGACATTTGATGATCGCTTCAAACTCAAAGTTGAAGCCAGAGTGAAAATGGCAGATCACTGTCCCAAACAGGAAGTGAAACACTTCAATCTCTCTGTCCAGAATGATAACTAACTCAGATGGTCTTTTGTTTGTGGGGGATGGAGGCTGCAGAATGTGAATAAAAGCACTTTCTGTAGCATGGATTCCTTAAATGGTTCCCTCAATTATTTTAAAGACCATGGCTGACATCTTTAAAACGCTGCTTCTTTTTATCCTGGTAAATTACTATTCATTTGTAGTCATGCTACTGTGAGTCCACTCTGTGACAAAGGATGTAAAATTAAGTTAAATAATTATTGACTTCCACTTCCTAATTTTTCATTTAGAAAGCCTCTTAGGAGCCTCAACCTTATCTCAGATGCCTCAGGCCTGCAGGATGCTTTCCCTGATGCCACTAGCAATTCTACTGCTAATCATAATAACAGACAGCATTTATAGAGCATTTTATAGTTAGTAAGTGCTTTACAATATTATTGTCTCATTTCATCTTCATAATAACCCTAAGAAGTTTGTTCAGTTGTTTTTCAGTCAGGTCTGACTCTTCGTGATTTCATTTGGGGTTTCCTCGGCAAATATACTGGACAGGCTTGCTATTTCCTTCTTCAGTTCATTTTACAGATGAGAAGACTGAGGCAAACGGGGTTAGGTGACTTACTCAGGGCCACACAGCTAGTGTCTGAGGCCAGATTTGAACTCAGGGAGATGAGCCTTCCTGACTCCAGGCCCAGTCCTCTATCCACTCTGCCACCTAGCTGGTAACCCTAGGAAGTAGGTGCTATTATTAGCTCTACTTTACAGATGAGGAAACTGAGGCAGCTAGAAGTGACTTGCCCAGGGTCACACAGCTAGTAAATGTCTGAGGCCATATCTGAACTCAGGTCCTGTGCTCTATGCCCTGAGCTGTCTCTAGAAAGAGAAGACTTTCTCCTCTAGCTCTAGTATAATGACTTCTCTCTCTAAATGTTGTGTCTTCCAATAGAATGTAAGTTCCTGGTGGGGAGAGAATTTTTCATTTTGTCTTTGTATCTATCCTCAGATCTTAAAAGGTGCTTACTGAATTACTCTGTGCTGAGTCAAATCCAATTGAATTGCAACAGATAACATCCAGTGGTATCTGAAGCAGAAGAAGGTGCTTGATTCCCTGGATCTATTCCAGTGAAATCCTTAGGCTTTTATTCAATCAGAATCCACACTTCTGGGACAAGTCATTCATAGATAGGTCTTCTCAAAGATCATCTACTCAAGTTACCAATTGGACATGCCTGCTTACATTGGCTTGACCAGAAAGAGATCAAATTGTCTCTCTCAAACAATCTTTGGTTACTTTAACAAAAATACAGGATCCAGCTAAAAGGAAGTATTAGTTTCACTGTGCTCTGTGTTGGTCAGACCACGCTGGGAGTACAGTGGGATCCTACGTCCCATATTTTAAAATGAAACAACCCAGAACTTAGACTAATCAGGCTTGGATTCCCCAGCTAAGGTAAGTCCAGGATTGGGGTGGAGGCAGGCTCTGGATTGATTGAATCAATCAAGCAAACATTTATTAAGGGCATAATATGTGCCAGACCCTATGTTATAGACTGAAGGATCTAAGGTGGTTTATTTTGAAAAAGAAATGATAAAGGGGAAACTCAGCAGCTTCCATCAATTATCTGAAAAACTATCATATAGCTGAAGAACAAAAGGTTTTTGTTTTACCAAAAGACAGAACTGTGATCAAAGGGCTGGAAATTATAGAGAGGTCAATTATTGTACAGGGTAAGATTTTTACAAATAGACCCGTGCAAAATGACCTTGTGAGGTAGTGAGTTCCTCATCCCTGGAAGTGTTCAAGCAGAGAATAATTGACCATGCGTCCAGTATACCTTAGAAAGGATTCCTATATTGAGGGGCATTTTAAAAGAACGTCCAATGTCTCTTCTGATTCTAATAACATCTAGTTAACTATTTCCTGCTTACTGATTTGGTCAATAATTTCAAACTCCTATGGAACTGAATCATTTTTTATATGAGATGCTGAATGGGAATGTATTTTTCCAGTGGAAACTTTTGGGCCTTTCATATATGATTTTGTCCTTGGTTAAGTGTGCTCTGGGATGAATAAAGTATATGAGAGCCTTGCTGCACTTTTGGTGATGAGAATAGAGTTAATTAAATTATGGATTTATGGAGATTGATTTTGACAAACTTATGAACACAATTAAGAAAAAGAGTGGAGCATATTGATCTGGAAAATCTATAGAAAAAAAGGCTGTTAGTTTGGGCTTTTATGTTCAAGCAAAGCTTGAGGCACAGATAATCAAATATCTTAATTGGCTTTTATCTGGATGAATTAGAGAGAGCTGGGAAAAAATCCTCCGGCCGAGGCATCCTTGTAATGTCTAAAACTATGAGACCAGATGAATATCTTGCATGTTAACCAGCAGCTTTCATTGTTGACTTCCCTGCTTTGGGCACTTTTAGTTACCTATGATATATCATACCATCATTCCACTATCCAAATCCCTGGGATAACTCCAGCCTTTCCAAAACCATGACAAGGAAATGAATAAGTCCCTTAATAATGAGGTATGATAATACAGTAGACACATCAGGATCAACTAAATTTGGAGTCATATGGGTACAAATGTGAGCTTGGATAAGTCACTTAGCCTTTCTTCTATAAAACAGCGTGTAGAACTGGATGACCTTTAATGTTCCTTCTAGCACAAAGTCTGTGCTCCCGTGTAAAAGGTTACTCCCAGATCAGACTGGACCAATGTAAGAAAAATGGTGCAGAAAGAAGCTACCCAATGCTAGGCCAGAGATTCCTTCATTGGTTTTGTGATGCCTCGGTTGGGAGCTGAACATCTCAAGGGATTTTATGAAATGAGTAAATTTCAGTAGATCAACAAACATTTGCCGAGTTCCCGTAATATTCAGGCCACTAGGTTAGGGGATGTGGGATGGGAGCTAGGGCAACATAGGTATGAAATAATGGCAATGATGACGACACATAACATTTGTCTAGTACCTACGACGTGTCAGTGGTCTTGACCTTTGCCTTTCTGCTGGACTTTGAGGATTCTGAGAGGGAAAGAGTGAGGCTGATGACTTTGTTCAGCTCTGCCTCATTTCAATTTAACCCAATTCATGTGCAAGTCAAGACATTACCCTTGTGATATCATTAGCCATCTTCAAAAATGAAAGACAAACAACAAATATCTGCCAAGCACTATTTCAAATATTATCTTACAGATTCTCATGATAACTCTGGGAGATATTTTATAGATTGAGGAAACTGGGGCAGAGAGAGGTTAAGTGACTTGCCCAGGATCACACAGCTAATATGTGTCTGAGACTGGTTTTCCTGAGTTCAAGAAGATGAGTCCTCTGCTTTCTAAGCCCTGATAATCTAATCAGGAAAGTAAGACATATATGAAAATAGCCTATGATAACTGATATTGTCAAGTATCAATGAGTGGGACGGAGTATTATTGGAAGGGAATTACTGAAAGGACTGGTTATTACCATAGGGATTCTGAGAATCGGGAGCCCTGCATCTGAGTTGTGGCTTCATCGCTAACTGTGTGACCTGAAGTAGGTCACTTCCTTCTTCTGATGATCAGTCTCCTTTTCCGTAAAATGAGGAAGAAAAGCTTACTCCTATCTTGTTCGGGGAAGTCTTCATGTACAAAGTGGGATTCTAAGAACTAAATGAATTAATTTTAATAACTGAATTAGAATAGAATGTTATTTACTGGTTTCACGATATCCTCTGACTCCACTCTTCTAAAAGTCTTAAATGGCATAAAGTGGCCTGGCTGTCTACTCTGCTTCTGCCTCTTCCAGACCTCTGGGCATTGCTATATGAATGACCAAAACCTCCATCCTCCGTGGGGATGAACTCTCCTTAATGTGTTATTTTCCCCAATTATAATGAGACCTCCTTGGGGGTGGGAACTGAATTTGTAACCACAGGATTTAACACTTACTACACATAGTAGGTGTTTTACAAATGTTCATCCATCCATCCATTCAAAGTGTCACAACTCCAAGGATACAGGGAATAATCACAGGCTGAAACACCCCAGGTGATAATTCTAGCAAAACTGACTTAGCTTTGCATCTTCCACGGTTTCTAACAGCTATCAACAAGTGAATGTCAGCATTTAGAACAATGGCAACCAAACCCAAATGTTTAGGTGGCACATCCTTCTATAAGTAGAACATAACCACCTTGTACAGGATTACTGCCACTGCTTTACAATGGATGAGCAAGGGCCCAAAGGGCTACGTGAAGGTGATACAAAGTTAAATGAAGCAATTTTTTTTTTTGATAATTGAGGTAAAAAAAAAATCCCCTTTCTCTGAAGAATCTGGATAACTGAGAAAAGTCTAAAAATAGGATGCAGACAATTCTCAACTTTGTTCCAATCTGGGTGTCTAGACTTCTCTTAGCAGCAATAGCAGAATTAAGTTGCTAGGTCTAATGTGCACTTTTCTTATGTGACAGAGATGTTTGTCTTTCTATGTATGTAAGTTCTTTGCGAGAAATGGACTGTTTCATATTTTTTTGCCCACTTGTATCCTTAGCGGTCCATTACATGGCATATGGCATGTATGTAATTAATGCTTGTTGACTGATGTCTCTAATATAATTATCATGTAATATAAGATCAACAAATTAGAACCCTTAGAAATCGTCCAATAAAAGTGCATTTTATAGATGAGGAAACTAAAGTCTAGAAAGGTTATAACTTGCCCAAGGTCAACAGGATTCAAACCCAGGTCCTCCATGACCAAATCTAGGACTTTCCCCCCACACATCACCATGCTGCATATCAGCTATCTCTATACATGTTTTATGCCCCTATTGAACCTAAGGAAGGAATTTTTACCTTATCTAAACTTTTCATTTATTGAATCTAAACAAGCACAGTGCTTTGTATATAAATAATTGAAGAGACATTCAGTGCTCGTGTTTTGGCTGTGTCGTAAAAATTATACTACCAAAATTAATGTATGGATTTAATGCTATACCAATCAAATTATCAAGGGGCTACTTTATAGACCCAGACCTAACACAATGCTCTGTACCCATTGTACTTAATATATTTTTGTTAAATGAATGAGTCATGATAAACTATTTGGTTGCAAATTCAATCTGTTTCACCAAGAAACCTTATCATTTCATCCCTGCTTTTAATAGTTTCCTCTATAAAACATCCCAAACTGATGCCCAGAAAATTATTTCCTTCATTTAATGTTTCCTTATTCATCCTTCTTTATATCTGTGGCAGGATTCCTGACATCACAAGATTTCATTGCATTTACCTTATGAGGCTACAAGATTTACAAGGAAAACTCAGTGATAGCCCTTTATTATAAAGAAAATCAAACTGACACACATGGAGTTCAATAGCCCTCAGGGTAAGAACTATCAAATACAATCACTTCCCTTCTTCCCAGAATCCCAGAAATGAGAGTCACTGGGCTGTAGCTGTGTAGGTGTGCAGTGCTACCTGGAGAGATGAAGAATGTTCTCCACAGTTTCTTGTCTCGTGTGACATCCCTTATCTCCTTGGTCATATTGACCATTCGGCCTGCAACTGGAGGGACACGGCGGAAATCTAGGATTCTGGTAATAAAAAGAATAATAACAGCAATAATTAACTACAAAACATTACAATGAGGCTCTTTTTATACGGCATAAAATAGCTTGACTCAACTGGGTTATTTTTAACTGAACTGAATGACTTGAATTCTTACTGTCTTTGAGACCCAGCCTTAGTTGAAGGACTGCTGGGATTAAGAGCACCCATGGGTACATTCTTCTGCTGCCTCATGTTCTGGGAGATGAAGGACACAAAAGAAACAGGCTACATGAATGCTGTCGGATGTGTCCTTCAGCATTATTGAAATGAAGCATTCTGCAACCTAGGTGAAGCTCTCTGACCCCTTAGTTAAAATGCTATGAATTTTTTTTCCTTTTGAAATTCTGAACTTATGCAACACCAAATAAAAGGAGCATTTCCATATGTAAAGTAGAACAGGCAGAAAAAAGGGTTGTACATGAAACTGTGAATCTTTATTATGCAGAGTTTGCTTTTCTTTTTAAGTATATAATAAATTCAACATATTATTTTCAAAGATGCACTGCCTGTCTATATTTCTTACTAACCTTTGCTCTGTTCTGTTTTATGCATTTTAAACGCTTTGATGATCCTCTTTTCTTAGTTTTCTTTTCCTCCCCCCTCATTTTGGTAACCCCTACCTCCAACCTCCCTGGCCTCCTAAATGAAAGAAAAATAAAAACCCTTGTATTAGCTATGCATAGTAAAGTAAAGCATTAAAACTTTTTAATGGTTGATGATGTAAGTAAATATTGGAGTATATGCTCCTTCCTTCTTTCCTTTCTTCCCTTCCTTTTTTCCCTCTTTCCTTTTCTCCCTCCCTTCCTTCCTTCTTTCTTTCCTTCCCTCCCTTTCTTCCCTCCTTATCTTATCCATGAGGGAATTGAAGTTGGCCACCCACATTACTGATCCCAACACTGATCAGCACAAAAGATTTAATTTATTCAATTTTCCCCCCTTGATCTGGGACAATTTACCTTTCCTTAGGCAACCTGGCAGCCCTTCACTCTGGGGGGCTCACCATACTGGTGCTGAACTTAGTGCAGACACCCAGTTGGTTTCAGCCCTTCTTCAGCCCGAAATCCTGAGCTCATGTGATCCACCAGTTTTAGCTTCCCCAGTAACACACATGTACCACCATGCCCATCATCCCCCATATTTTCTTCAACAGGGTGTTCTGAACATAATCTAACCTTTTTCAAATCATCACTGACATAATTAACAAGCATCATTTTTGTACTGTTATAAAATAAGCTACTGAGGTGTGAAAGGAATGTTTGCTTTTATATGAAATGACTACAGACTGTTGTTCTAAAGAACTAGAAATCATATGGGAAAATTAGCCTACTTTTTAGTTTTTCTGTCTCTTTTCTTCATAGTCAGCTGTCAGTTTTTACTGCTGCTCATAGATCCAGTTTTTTAATTATATAGAGCTCTTCTGGGTGATTCACTTCTCCATGTGCTCAACAGTTAAAGAAGAGCATAATTACTTCTTGAAAGAATAAAATACATATGTTTTGTGGCTACTGTTTGCCTTTTCTATGAGAGCTTTTTTGCTTGCTTATAGGTACAGGCTATAGGTTACTAGAATTCCAACCTCCAAACAAGGAGAGGCTTTACTGTACATATGTACTGTCTCCAAAGAGTTTATATCAAAAATTTTCCCCAAATCCATTTAACAAGCTTAAATATACTTATTTGTTTTATTGATGGAGAACAGGTAACATCCTCCTGGAGAAAAAACTCAGGAGTTGCACAGAGTGATTTCTCCTTATTGTTTGAGATGCTAAAGGGAAGGAAAGGAGATCTGGGAATCTTCCCTCTCATCATTCACTCTTGCCTGAGCTCTTAATTTTGTGTCCCATCCCCCAACCTGGACAGCTGCTTCCTGATTACTATTCTTTCTTGTCCTCAGTTCTGCAGGGATAGTAATCACTCTGGGGGACTCTGTGCTACAGTAGAAAAAATACAGTTTGAGCTTTTACAGAAGAGAAGATGTGGTAGAGGTAGAAAATGTGGTGCTAAAAAATAAACATAGGATCCTCAAATATATACAATCAAAATTATAATGGGGCAAGCTAGTAATATCCTCCTTTCCTACCCCATTGACTGGTACTTTTTTCTGTTGCCTAATCCCACTCACAGATCTCTTCCCACTCTGGTCTTAAGACTCTGTACATGTTCTTCTTATTGAGAGAGTGTAAGCTCCTTGAAGGCAGGAACTATTTTGATTTTGTCTTTATACTCCTAGCATTTATAGTGTCTGGCTCACTGTATTTAGAAATACTTCTTGATTGATTACATGTGGTCTTTCTCTGACACTTCCTCTCCAATTCCCCCTTCCAGTTTTCCATTTATATTCATTTTAACTATATTCTATCTGTAAAAAACATTATTGTGTGTGTGTGTGTTTGTGTGTGTGTGCGTGTCCCTCCGTGTTCTAGGAAGTATGAGACTTCCTCTCCCTCCTCTGAGTTTGGACAAGTTTTATATGACTATGCTAAGTTATAGATATACTTTTTACCTAAATTTAGCTCTCGCAAACATTAGAATTGGGTGCATATTTTTGATGCAACAATTGCTGGTAAAGGAAGGCAGGGAAGGAAGGAGAGAAAAGCAATGCAATATCATGTAGAGTTAGACTTTATCAGTATAGGATTACAATGCATTGGCATTCTTCTCACAGAGAACTGAATAGTGATGGACCCTCCCCCTTTTTTTGGGTGGAGAACAGATGCAAGGAGGAGGGGATGCCCAGACTCACCAAGGGTTTGTTTGAGCTGAGATTCTGTAATTCAGTGAGGCTAATGATGGGGCAGATGTACTGGGATTGTCAGCAAAGGCAAGAAATGATAGCTTACCTGTCTAGATGAAAGGCAGCAATCTCAGCATTATGTCTTTCATAGTCAGAGAAATAAAAAAAGTCAGGAGGTGTCTCCTGCTCCCTGGTTTGCCTGGGAAGGAAAAACAAAAAAACAGAAATAGATGAGCCTGAATCTGTACCTCAGTGAGAAAGCAATCCACCCCTGGGAATTAATCACTTAAGAAACATTTATTAAGCATCTACTATGAACCAAGCACTGGCTGAGCTCTCATTGGGCTGAGTTCTGGGGAGGATGTTCCTGCCCTCAAAGAGTTTATATTCTTTTTTATTTTTATTTTATTTTATTTATTTTCTTGTTTATTTACTTTTAGTTTACAAGATTCAGTTCCACAATCGCTTGAGTTTCAAATTTTTTCTCCTCCCTCTCTCTCCCCCCCACCATGGTAGCGTACCATCATGTATAGTATAGGATCTGCAAATTACTTTCGCATTGTACAATCGTCTGCTTGAATAGAAGGGTTGTAACCAATGGAGTGAACAATGGGAAAAAAAGAAACAAAACCAAACTTGGAAAAGAACGATAGCATGTATTGCTTCAGTCTCCATTTAAACTCTGGTCTTTCTACATCTTTCTTTGAATGTAGACATCTCCTTCCATCCTGAGAGTTATAGAGCTGTCTTTTAACTGTGCGTTGCTGAGAAGAGTCCAGTTTATCAAGGTTGCTCGTCACACACATGATGTGTGTGACTGTGTACAAATTTTTTCTGATTCTCTTCTCACTTAGCATCAATTCGTATAAGCCTCTCTGGGTAATTACGAAGTCCATCTCCTTCCCATTTCTTATAGCACAATAGTATTCCATCACATTCATATACCACAGCTTGTTCAGCCATTCCCCAATTGATGGGCATCCCCTTAATTTCCAGTTTTTGCCACCACAAAGAGGGCTGCAATAAATATTTTTGTACATATGGGTCCTTTTCCCACTTCTATGACCTCTTTGGGATACAATCCCAAAAGTGGTATTACTGGGTCAAAGACCTTATATTCTTTTGGAAGAGATGACACACACATACATAATTAGATGAAAAGTATAGACAAGGGAAGAAAAGTCAGTATTCCTTGGAAAATGCAGACTGTCTAACACTATACAATTCATTCCCAATAATTATCATACAGAACAAACTTTTCCTTGTTCAGAATTTTAGATGTAAAGTGGAGTAAAAGCGAATATAACCTGTTTCCATATGATTTTGTTCTGAGGAACTAAAAGGTGTTTTGTGGAGAAGAACTGGGATGGGAGGTAGGGGGAAGAGGAGCATCCTCTCATGTTCCTCTGGGGATTTCCTGGAAGTTGGTCTCTCAAGGGGACCGGAACGTTTTAGTCTCTTAGCCAATCCTCACCTCTCTGTATTCTTGGTGACAGAGTCTGGCCCCTGACCCAAATATTCTTCTATTGGTCTATTTGCCAGTTCTACCACTTGTAAGTAATAAAATACCTAAGTTGAATCTAAATACCATGAGGGCAGGGATTTTTTTTGTTTTTTGGTCTTTCTTGCTCCAGCTTTTACCTGACACGAAGTCTATTGTGTTGAACTGTATCATCTTGAATTGAGGCAGTATGGTACAGTAGAAAGCGCTCTGGATTTAGAGAGCAGGGGACCTGGTTGCAAATACCAGCTCTGCCAGTGACTGGCCATGTGTGGTATTGGGCAAGTTCATTTAACAGTCTGGGTCTCAGTTTCCTCATCTAGAAAAATGAGAGAGGGGTTGAACTAGATGGTCTTTAAGGTCCCTTCTAAATTTATGACCTTATCTTATGAACTGAATGGGGTCTTGGGCAAATCACTTTTCTCCCCAGGTCCTTGAGTTTCTTCATCTGTAAAAATGCACATAATACTTACACTATCTAGCTTCAAGTCGCCGTGAGGATCAAACGCTAACATGAATCAGAGGGGTACAGAGCCAACTGTTAAAACTTTCAGCGTGAGCACTGACACTTCAGAAATCCCTAACACCATAAATCAGGGTCTGATTTATTATTTTGTTAATTGTCTATAGACTCAATAAAGTAATAATGTTATTCCTCCCTCCTGTTGTTGTTGTGTTGTTTCAATCGTGTCCAATGCTTTATAACCTCATCTGGGATTTTCTTGGCAAAGATACTGGAGAATCTTTTCCTTCTCCAGCAGAAAAGGAAACTGAGGCAAACAGGGTTAAGTGACTTACCCAGGGTCACACAGCTACTAAGTTTCTGAGGCCAGATTTGAACTCAGGAAGATGAGTCTCCTATGCCAACTCAATGTCCAAGGGAGTCCTTACAGTCATGACATTACACGTATGCACAAAAAACCCCACAAAAAAACCAACACTACCCCCATGACCCTACCATGATAACTGAAATTTTGAAAGAGTTTTAAGGTTGATAAAGTGTTTTGTAAATACCATGTGATTTGATCTTTCCAACAATCCTGTAGAGTAACAGGAAATATTTATAAGCTCCATTTTGTGGATGGGGAAATGGAAATTCAAGGAGAGTAGATGGCTGGCTTACCTAGGATCATCCAATTATTAAGTGCCAGAGGCAGCATCTGAGCCCACATCGCTGTTGATTCCAAGCCCAATGCTCTTCCCACAGTACTATGCTGAATCACAGTAAAAATATCAACAAACCACTTTTCAGCAAGTCAGTGATTCATCTCTGTGTACATATATATCCCCACAGCCGTGCATCAGTTTTTCTCCTCTCTTTGGCATGGGCCCTATCATCTCTGAAAAAAAGCCCATCATTTTGGGGCAGCTGTCCGAGCTTAACGTGTTTGCTTCCTTTAGGAAGAAAGGAAGCCATCCTGGTTCTCTTCTTAAACACTTCTCCTGGGGTTTCCAAAGCCTGATAAGCAAGATCCTGCTTCAGAGGCATAGGAGATTGTTGTTTGTTCATTTTCAGAGCCAGGGAAATGAAAGTCACAGATTTCACCATGTAAACATAAGATGTTAATATTAAATTCAGCCTCCCTAAGCCCACATAAATAATCCAATCTATTCACTCCCTTGCCAGAGGTAAATAATTACTGTCTGTCGACAATACCTAGCTGTTTGACAGTACACACAGCTGGGGTGGGTAGTGTATCTGTCAAACACCCAGGCACCTGCTTGGAGGGGCTGCTGGGACAGCCTCTTGTTCACAGTGACACATTCCAGTGTATTTCTCTGTATAAGCGACCGGAGTAGACTGGACCAGAAGCCAGGAGATTTGTCAGGACTTGTGGTCAATGAGCACTTCTTCATCCAGGTGATGCCAATAGCCTGCTCCCGATGGAACAGCTGAGACCAACTTCACTAAGCTTGGGCCCTTTCTCAAAGTGAAGCATCAGAGAGAGGAAGCTACTCCTGTGACCCAGGATCCTTGGCATGGATCCCTAATGCTGCTAATAGCTCTCCATTACCTGTGGTCATCTTGGTCCTCTACATCCCTAACCTCCTAGGCCCTCAACAATTTACCTGCCAACAGTACTGCAGAATTTCAATGTTGGAAAGACTTCAGAGATCATTGGTGGCTAATACCTACATGAACTGCCTCCTCCTCTCTGGCCCCAACCTGTTCAAAAATCTTCCTCTTCTTCCCCTGTCTATTTTATTACTAACTTTGGGTTTTCTCTATCTCTCAATTTTTGTGATTACTCTTCTGGATGTTGGCATTCATCCAGATCTCCTGGTTTCTGCTTTTTTGCTCTGAACAGCTATTTTTAGTTACTCATACTCTGGCCCTGAAGTTTTAGAGATTCCATCAATCAACCCATCTGTCAATCAGCATTTATTCATTACCAACTAGGCAACGAACTGTTCTAGGTTCTGGGATTACAATAAGCTTACTTTCTATTGGGGAGTGACAACATGTAAAACGTATGTGTGTGTGTGTGTATTAATCTATCTATATATCTCACATATGTATCTGTGCATATATGTATATATACATACGCGTACATTTATATATATATACACATATGTATGTACGTGTGTATATAGAGAGAGAATGAGAGTGAGAGAGAATGAGAGAGTATGAGAGAGTGAGAGAACGAGAGAGTGAGAAAGAGAGAGAGGGGGAGAGACACAGAGAGAGAAACAGAGAGAGATGGAGAGAAGCAGAGACAGAGAGAGAGACAGAGAGAGACTATGAGCTTCTTGTTGCTTTTTTCATTTCTGTCTTTCCTACCACTTAGCATATAGTGCTTGGCACAAACTCGATGATTAATAAATGCATATGTGTATATGTATGTACTTGTGCATACATGGGTATGCACAGTAAATATGTATTTACAAAATAAGTGGGGGCTACTAGCAGCTGGGTGGCAGTCAGGAAACATTTTATTTAGAAGGTAGCCAAATTTTGAAGGAAAGAGTAAATTCAAAAAGGCAGAGGAGGGAAAGCCTTCAGGCCCTGGGGAGAGCTTGCTCAGGCCACAGAGGGAGGAGATGGTTTATTATGGGTGAGGAGGAGCAGCAGGGTCGGTTTAGTTAGACTACAGGGTGTAGGATGGGAAGGAAGGTATAGGTTGGGGGAGGAGATGTGAACACCTTTCAAAACCAAACAGAGAAAATGATATTTGGTCCTAAAATCAATAGGGTGCCACCGGGAAAGCAGAGGGTGATCTTAAATATCATTTGTCCAACCCCTTCATTTGAAAAGGAAATAAGCATTTACTAAGGGCCTAAAGCATGCCAGACACTGGGCCAAGCACTGTACAAATATTGTCTCATCTGATCCTCATGACGACCTTGGGAGATGGGTGTCATTGTTTTCTCCATTTTACAGATGGAAAAAAGACTGAAACAGACAGAAGTTAAATTCTTTTCTCAGGGGTTCAACTAGTAAGTATCTAAGAAAAGAAGTGACCTTAGTTATCCTGACTCTAGGCACAACTCTCTGTCTACTGTATCACCTAACAAATTGAGTCATCAAGCATTTATTAAATGCCTACAATGTGCCTGGCACTGTGCAACGTGCTAGGAAAGGAAGGAAGTGGGGAAAAAACAGTTCCTGCCCTCAAGAAGATTACAGTCTAATGGGGGGGGGGGCATGCCAACAACTATGGACAAATGCTTCACAGAGCAGGAAGGCGTGAAGGTCAAGGACAACAGAGAAAGGCTAAGACTTGAAGGAAGCCTGGGAAACCAGGAGGCAGAAGTGAGGAGAAAGTTCCAGGCATGGAATTTTCTAACGTTTACAGCTAAGAATATGAAAGCCAAAAGTCACATGTTTAGTTAGTAGCAGAGCCAAGACTGGAAGCCAGGTCACCTGGTTCTGAGGTCAGCAGGTTTCCCACTTCGCTACATGGCCACCGATAAGAGACAAAGCTTTCAAGACCAGAAGCCAAGTTATGACTTCAGATCACAAACTCAGCCTGCTGCTACAGACAAAGTAAAGCAAGGCGTGTTTGGGGAAGACGATACTAGAAGAAAAGATGGCCAACAAGGGATGTATGTCAGAACCCAAATATCCACTTTTCCCTTAACTAGAGGGTGGCAAACTTCCAAACTGGCTCCTTCTATGAGGAGACAAAATCTGAAAACCCATTAAGAGAAAGTGGACGCACCCAATTCCTTCCCACACTTACAAATACTACTTGAGTTAGCTGATAGGCATCAGAAAATTTGTTCAAGTAAATAAACCACTTCCATCTGTTGGTTTAAAATAAAAAATCTCCTGGAGAGATGAAATATAACACAACTGTTGTTTAACAAAGAAAACTTGGTTCGGAAAATACATCTAAAAGAGAATGTAATCTTACTCTTTATAGAGCATAATGAGAAAAAGGAAGTAATCTCTTTGGGCTTGTCTTCTCATCTATACAACTGAAAGGTTTGGACAAAGCGACCTGAATTCTAATCTATGATTCTATGAAATGGACACTCTGGTTCATGGCCACACTTCTTGACAATTAATGACCACTACTAAGATTGTACCAGTTGAAACCCAGGCAAAGAGCCGGAAGGAACCTAAGAGAACCAGCTAGTTCAGGTCATGGACCCCTTCTCAAAAGAATATTTTCAAAAACATAAAAGAAAATATATACGATTGCAAAGAAAACTAATTATATTGAGAGATAGTTATCACCATAATAACAAAACAAAAACAACTTCACAGACTTCAGGTGAAGAACCTCCAAGCTAGTCCAAAGCTCTCATCTCAGAGGAGGTCACTGCTCAACTCAGAGACAGAACCAAGAGTATAGAACACAGATGGCTTGCATCTGTCGTTCACTAGGGACTTGGCTGGAGGCCAAGTGACTTTACCCTTTCAAGGTAAAAGAAGAGGGATTTTATTCCTTATGGCCATATTGGGGGGCAAGGGGAAGGGAGCGTCAAGGGTAGAGGGCAGAAGGTGAACACTATTTGTTATTTCTTCTAATAAGGAAACTAGGTGCCTTTGGCCAAGCACCTTTACTGGGAACTTCCTTTTCATTTTTCATTCATGCCAGATATAAATAACCAATAACAGCTTGAGATCTTCTTTTCTCTGGTAGTATCCAGAATTCAGTTGGATCCAAAGTCTTGGGGATTAAGTTAAAGGGATTAAGTTCTAACGGTGGAATTCTAGGTACCAGCCAGTTGCCTAGAAGGCTAGATTTTCCACCTTAAGGCATTTCCAGTGCCATGGAAAATCATACTACTTAGGTCATGGAGTTTTAATCTTTTTCCTTTCTCTCCAACCCTGCCACCACGAAGTTATTTCTAGAGCACTTATTACAGACCCTAGGATAAGGCTGTGGGTGGGATGCTGACACTCAAAAGGGGCCCACTTGCTATCCCTGGAAACATTTTTCTATCTCCCATTTTAACGCCTCTGAAAAGCCGTCCCTGTACTTGGAAGGCAACATCTCACCTCCATCGCTCAGAACCTGCAGTTTCCTATAGGGCTCTGTTCAAGTACCACTTTCTGTAGGAGTTCTCCCTGCTGACTTTAAATTATTTTTTGAGCTTATTCTCTCTCCTCTCTCTGCTCTCTCTCTCTCTCTCTCTCTCTCTCTCTCCCTCCTCTTCTCCTTTCTGTCTCTCTCCCCCTCCCTCTCTTTCTAATACATATGTATGCATGTATGTATGTTGTATTTATTCAAGATCATAGATCAAGAACTCTAAGGGTCCTCAAAAATTCCTTTATGAATTACACTTACACATTATTTTGTAGGTGATATTATTATCTCCAGTGAGGCAAATGGGTCAAGGGATTTACCCAGGGTCATACAGCCAGTATGTGTCTGAGGTCACATTTGAACTCAGGGCTTCCTGACTCCAAGCCCACTGTGCCACCTGGCTGTCTGTCATATTTAGTGACTTATTCAGGGTTACAAAAGTACTGAGTTGTCAAAGACAGGATTTGAACTCAAGTTTTCTGAATCTACCACCCTTACAACTCTATCATGGTGCCTGATTCATGGCTAATTGTGGTTAACTGAATGAGCACCCTTGCTCTCGATAAGTCCTGGCCTGTGTGCATGGTGGTGCCAGAGTGTGACACCCTCCTCTCCAAATCACTGACGGCTAGTACAGGCCAAGCCTAAGTGGGAGGGTGACATCCTCCCTCCAGTGAACAGAGCCTGTCCTTGAAGTCTTTTTCAGACTGATAAGACCTCCCAGAAATGGTGCTCCTCCGGAATGTAAGATTGTTTTCACCCCACGGTGGAGGACTAAAGTTAGGTTTTCTGCAGCCTGGAAAATTAGATTCCCCTCATCACTCAATCCACAAATATTTGTTAAGTCACCTGCTGTGTGCAAGGCTTTGTGATAAGTACTGCAGGGAGGTGAAGAATTATATGGATGATAGGGATGATAAGTGCCCTGGGGGTTCCAAGGAAAGACAAAGATAGAGACAGAAACAGACAAAGAGACAGAGAGACAGACAGGGAGACAGAGTGACTCAGAGAGGGACAGACAGAGAAAAACAAAGAGACACGGAGAGAACAGAAACAGAAGCAGAGAGAGAGAAAAAGAGAAAGGGGGAGGGAAGGAAGAAGAGAAAAGGAAAAAGACAGGAGAAAGGAAGAGGAAAGAGAAGAACAGAGATAGGAAGAGTGGGGGAGAAAGAGAGGGAGGAAAGAGAGGAAGGGAAGGGAGGGAGGAAGGGAGAGAGGGAGAAGGGGGGGGGAAAGAGACAGACAGACAGAGAGACAGACACAGAGAGAGGGAAAGAAAGAGCTTCAGAATGAGACACTCCGGGAAGGTTTCATGAGAGATGAGGAGTCTGAGCAGGGCCCAGAGCACAGGCTACTTTTATGGGTAGAAAGGGGGTGAGAGCAGTAGCATTTCAAATACTGGAATCCTTCCTCTCCACACTGTCCAGTGAGCAATTACTCCCACAGAGCTCCTGATCTGTACCAAAGATTAGACCTCGATGAAGAAAATAATGTCTGCTGTTTATTTGGGGATTATTTTTCTTTTACAAGCTTTCTATCTGCACTCTCTCTCTAGGCAGTACAGAAACATCAAACAACCTGGCACAGTCTTTTACATCCTGCTACCCCAACCTCATTTATTCATCTCTCTCTCTGTCTCTCTTTTTAAACATTGATCATCCCCAAACAGCACATGCTAGCTTCTGTTTCCTAATTACACTATTTTCTACCCTCTTGGTATATCTGACAAAAGCATAGAGATTTGAGGAAAATTCTGTCATTGGAAATCCAGGCCAGAGAGCTTAGTGGGATCCTAGAGATTCTCACCCCTCCCCCATCATTTTACAGATGAAGGCCCACAGAGAAGTATCTTGCCCCAAATTACAGCTCTAGTTAGTTGTAGGGCTGCAATTTAGAACCCAGGATTCCTGACTCCCAGACCTGTGGCCCTTCCTCTACATCATACTGGGTCTATGTACAAAGAAGGATAAAGGGGGGAGTGGAGGGTGGGATAAGTATAATGTAGGACCTGATTCGTAAAGATTGGAAGGGAATTTTATGTTTGGAATTTTAATGTTTTGAGGACACTGTGTCATTTAGTGGGCCAAACAGAATGCCATTTATTGTTAAGAGGCTCCTCATATGTTAACTATTAGTGTATTCCTTGTTACCTTCTAGTTATTTTGAATGGGGGGCAAAGAGAGACCTTGCTGCAAAATGGTAAGAGATCTGTCCTGAGCCTAGAGACATTTTGGCTCATGCCTTTGCAATGAGCTCTGTAAGTGAAGGATGAATCACTTCACTTCTCCGAGACTCAGCTGTCTTCTCTGTAAAATGAGAGGTGATAGTTTACATTCAGAGGTAGCTAGGAGGCCCAGTGAACAGAGTGCCAGGCCTGGATTCAGGAAGACTCATCTTGAGTTCAAATCTGGCCTCTCATACTTACTAGCTGTGTGACCTTGGGCAAGTCACTTTATCCTGTTTGTTTCAGTTTCTTCTGTAAAATGAATTTGAGAAGTAAATGGCAAACCACTCCAGTGTCTTTGCCAAAAAAACCCCAAATGGGGTCACGAAGAGTTGGACACGACTGAAAAAACTGAACAATAATGGTTTTCATTATTTACAAGGCTGTTATAAGAAAGTACCTTTAAAATATTAAATCACTACAGAAATAATAACAAAAATAAAAACAAAAGTAAACATGTCATTCTCTACCTTAATAGACTCTAACCTAACTGTTCAATCTGCAGCTAGACATCACAGTGGATGGAGCTCTGGGTCTGGAGTCAAGAGAGACCTGAGCTGAAATCTGGCTTCAGACACCTCCTGGCTATGAAGCCATGGGCAAGGCACTTAACTTCTGTGCCCTAGCTTCTTCCACTGTAAAATAGGGGTAATAATAGCACCTACCTCACAGGGTTGTTGGGAGGGTCCCACAAGATAATATTTGTGACGTTCTTAGCATGGTGCCTGGCTCAGAGTAAAGACTAATAATAAATTAACATTATTAATGTAGTAAATGCTTGTTTCCTTCCCTCTCTTTCCTTTCTTCCCTCCTTCCTCCCTTTCCTTCCTTTTCCCTTCCTTCCTTCTTCCCTCTCTTTTCTCCCTCCCTCCCTCCCTCCCTCCCTCCCTTCCTTCCTTCCTTCCTTCCTCTCTTCAGACTAATCTGTAACTCTCTCTTACAACTGTTCTGGTAAACTTTCCAGTTCCCCTGCCTTAGGTGAAGTCCTCAGGAAACTGTGGGCCTTCATCTGTAAAATGATGGGGCAGAGCTCTAGGGTCCCACTAAGTCTATGGCCTTGATTTCCAAATCAGCTAAGTTTTGATGGTTGAGTTGAAGAGGCTGGGAACTTTGGCCAGCAACCAAGGATGGCAAAGAATCCTGGAGAACCAGAAGGTAGCATGAGAGCAGGGGGCGACTGTGGAGAGAAAAAGGGGTACTAGAAGAGAGGAAGATGATGCCTAAGGAGAGGGAGTAAAATCTTGCCTGCTTCTCCATTCCACTAACGGCTCCTACAGGAGCCTGGGTATGAGTGTGAGCAGATCAACACAAATCCACTTCACTACTGGAAAAACAACTCAAAGGGCATGGCCTCCTGGCAGCGGGGCATTATAAACAGACTTGCTGGTTGTGCACACAAGGCTCACAAACACATCCAGCAAGAGACAGCCTAATGATAAAGGCCTAATGACTCTCTCACCTTAAGAAATGCTGCCCCCAGGAAATTAAAAGGTTCTCCTGGTGAAGCATCGTGGCCAGAGCATTAACTACACCCAAGCAACTAATTAGCAAGAAGAGAATCAGGAAGGTAACCAGCAGGTCTCTACACCATGCCAAGAATGAGAGGAGGAGGAGGAGGAAAAAGGCTTTAACTAAGAAAAAAAAGTCACTAGAACATTTCTGATAGAATCAAATTGACACTGTCCAATAAAATTGTATATTCCATTATGTGAGTAGAAACACAAGAGGCACCACAGTTTAGCTGACAGAGAGAGAGAGAGCTGGTCCTTGGAGTCAGGAAGATCAGGCTGTGTGGCCTTGGCCAAAGCACTTCAAATTGTCAGCACCCAAAGCACATCTTTAAGACTTAAATGTATTCACTGAGGGAGATTTCATATCAGGGAGTTGTCTGCACAGATGAAATCAAAGATCTGTATCAAATACATGCCTACATACATACATCCACACACATATAAACAAACACATCTTTATATATACATAAACATCTTTATACATATATACTTGTAGCATGTACACATACGTATGTGTATACAAATGCATGCATGCATACACACATAAACACATCTTTATACAGACATATATACACATAAACACAAACATCACATCTTTATACACATGTAGCATGTATACACATGTCTATATACATATACACACATACATGCATATACACACAGAGGATAGCTCAGTTTTAAGCTGATGAAAACTGCACTCAGACTTTTGTGACACTGTATTTATATATACTCTTATCTACATATGTATGTGTGTGAAATGAAAATACAAAGTCTGGGACTCGGCACCGCCGATCATGTTATATACATATGCCAGAAGAATGCAAGCTAAGGATCTGGAGAGGCAATGTGGTCTGACAGACTGAATGTTGGGATCAAGAGACATGGGGTCTAGTCCATGTGACTTTGGAGAAATAGTTTAAACCCTCTGAGGCTCAGATCTCTTATCTATAATAGGATCGTAGAGTGAGAATTGTAAAATTCTTTAGCAATCATCTCATGAGCAGTCTGACTTCCTCATTTTACAAATGAGGAAACCAAGGCCCAGAGAGGCTTTAAGGTTCTACTGAATCCACATTCATTGACTCCAAATCTACTATTTTTGATGCCTTTCTGTAAATGGAGAGTGTGGCTAGGTGATGTCTATGATCCTTTGCAGTTCTGATTTTCTCTGATTCTACGAGTAACCACAATACAATCATGGCAAGGACAGATTTCTTAGCTGGGAGAGGGGGAGAGAGGAGCGATATTAGAGCTCGGTACAAAGTCTCCGCTTCCCTCCTCTCCCCTGAAAAGGTCACAGGCATACTGCAAACATTGCAGGCCTCTCGTATCCCAGCTTTTCAAATGATTAGCACTTTCTTGGGTAAGAAGGAACAAGGCATGATGACTCTTCTGACCTCTACCAACTAAACAAATGGACCTTGGAAGCTTGAAATAAGCTAACCTGCAGTTGTGAGAAGTCACAATCAACAATAAAAACTACTTCTCTGAGAAAACGTAGGCCTATTTCATGCTTCCATCACCTGTTCCTGGGGAATCGATTTCCCATTGGGTGAGAGCTTCCAAGCTTGATTCCAAGGGGAAACTTGAGCCCTCGGTCTGCATAAATGCTGTAGACCCTTAAATTCTATGTGACTATGATTTTAAGGTACCAGGAAATATCCTTGAACTTTTAGAGTCGAAAGTGATATTAGAGATTCCTGGTTTAACTTCCCATTCAATATAAGAATGCCTTCAACAAAATCCCCAAGAGGGGCTTATCCAGTCTCTACTTCAATTTGTTGTTCAGTCATGTACGAATTTTTGTGATCCCCTTTGGGGGTTTCTTGGCAAAGATACTGGAGTTGTTTGCCATTTCCTTCTCCAGCTCGTCTTATAGGTGAGGAAATTGAGGCTAACACGTTAAGTGACTTACCCAGGGTCACACAGCTACTAAGTATCTGAGACTGGATTTAAACTCAGGAAGATGAGTCTTCCTAATTCTAGGCCTGGCACTGTCCACTGGGTTACTTAGTTGCCCTTCTATTTTAATGCTTCCTATGATAGAGACTTCACTACCGCAGGAAGCGGGTTATTACAGTTTTGGACAAGTTAGGTTGTTGGGAATTTCTTATACTTTGATCAACCCAACTCCTGCCGAATTCTAGTTCTGTCTTGTGGAGCAACAACCAATAAACCTATTCTCTTTTTTCACATGCCACTTTGTTCCTTCCACCCTCTTCACTCTTCCTTCCGAACTTGAGTGTTTCTCTTTTTTCTTTTTCAGATTCAATATCCCCAATTCCATCTGCTATGACTCCCACATCCCTAATCACGCTATCTGCCTCTGGATGCCCACTGTGCCTTTCTTAATTGTGGTGTTCGGCAACAATCATGATTCCAACAGTTCAGACACAGAAGCATAATTGGGAATTTATGGGGCAGATGATGGCAGTTCTCCTAGGGTGAAATTTCAGAGTGAGAGAGGGAAGCCTATGTCCAGATACTATGGCCCATAACCTCATGGTGTAAATAATGATCCTTGCTTCCTTCCCCACCTGTTTGGGAGAAGGCAGGGAAAGGGCAATATGACTTGGGAGGTCAGGGGTCACAGGGAACGTACTGAAAAGCATAGTGATGACAAATTCAGTTGTGGGAGGAAGTATGTCCCTTGATATCAGTGCCCTGAGGCAAAGTTCAAATTGACTTATCTTAGTTATAGCTCTGGTCACCAGGTCTAGAGCATCGTTCTGTGAGGGATAATTTGCAGTAAATTTTCCCCATTCTGAAAAATCAAATCTAGAATTTGATGCTTCAGCATCCACTAGGCCTAAATTTAGAAGTCATCTGACCTTACAGGAATCTGGGACTTAGACCAATGGAGACCCTCCTCAGCGCCACCTCAGCACAAGATATGCCAAATAAGGATTAAACAATGCTTTCCTGGCCTGGCACTGGACACCTTCAGATTTCCGTGTGATTTGCCTCCAAGATAGATTACCCCACTTAGGTTGTGGGCCAGCCTCCCTACCAATGCGAGTGAAGGCTGGTTGAAGGGTTGGGTTTCTGCATTAGAAGGTTATATAACCATGGGCTTGCTTCTACCTGTTGCTCTCTTACTGGCAGACACCATTTGAGGGACAGGGGCAGAGTCCTTTCTCATGAGAAAGAATAAAGACCTTTTCTGATCTCAGATTCAGACTCTGAACTCTTTTATCTCACATAATTCCTTCCCTTGAGCCGGACACTAGCCTTCTATTAGTATTGCCAGATGTTGCATTAGCTTTTCAGCAGCTATATCAGTCTCTTGGTTCATATTAATAGTCAAACCAACACATCACTAAATACCACAAGCAATTAATAATTAATATTCATTGCAGAGCAGGGTTGTCTTCTCTTTGCTATTAAGAGATATGAATAAAAAATTCAAACCCAGAGCTCATTCAAAAACATGGCATGAAAAGTGATGGACTCCAAACCATCCCCTGTATTGTCAGATAGCACCCCATAGGAAGATAAAGTCTTTACTTTTTTTTCTCTCTGAATATTAATAACCTGAGTGGATTACTTCCTCTTAAGTCTTTCTAGGAATTGGATTGTGTGACCTAGGATACGTTTTGAATAGAGAGTTAATCTTAAATCCACCAAAATGTATTTAAAGATCTCTAGACTACTCTAAAACAATCTCTCCCACTAAGAAAATTTTCTATGAAACTCATTTCAGGACTTGCTTAAATAGAGGTCCCATCCATAGCACAATTACAACTGGGTGCCAACAGAATAATGACTCACTAATTCACCACAGTGATTTGGAAAAGCAGGTCCTTAGTTTTTCTCCTGATTTTACCGTTTTACACATTCCAGGCCCTGCTGTTATGGGCACTGCATGTTCTATTGAGGATATGGACCTTAACTAAGGAGGATGTTGTGGTGTTTGTTAATTCAAGGAGCATGCATATTCTTTAGTCATGGAGTCCCCAAAGGAAGATCTAGATAACACTGCAAATGAGTATTATTCTCTAGGTGATTGGAGCCTTTTCCTTCCCTTCCTTATTCTTCCCTTAGTATCCTTATGATCGTTATCCAGTAAGAGTCTTAAAAAAAAAAAAGTAATTGCTTTGTAGATTCCATCTAACCAAATCCTGACCTCATACCTAGACTCAGGCTATTTGATATTATATAGCAGTGGTGTCAGATTCATTCTAACTCAGAAAACCCCAAATTAGCATTATCTATGTCGCATTGCATTAAAAAAATAATTAGTTTATTGCCTATTTTGTTAGACATCTCCCAGTTGTATTTTAATCTAGTTCTAGCCTCCTTGAGGAGTTTTCACAGCTTGATGCCTCTGCTCTTATATTGTCCATTTACCCAACAAGACTCAAACCTTGGCAGTGAGGTTCCACACTCATCCCTTACTCACTAATATTGGCCAATTTTTCCTTAAACGTTTCCCATATGCACTCCTTCTTCATTATCATGGCCACTGATCCGGTTCCAAGTCCTTGATGTCTCCTTGAAAATTCCTTGATTAGTGTAATGGTCTCCCAGCTGGCAATATCCACTCCTGTCTGGTTCCACAATGCTACCAGATCTAGTTTATTAAAACATTACTTTCATCATGGAGCACTGATCCTGCTCAGGGATAAAGCACTATGCCTGGAGTCAGAAAGATCAGAATGCAAATCAGACATGTAGTAGCTGTGTGATCCTGGATAAGTCACTTAACTCCTGCCTACATAAAACTGGAGAAGGAAATGGCAAACCACTTCAGTATATTTGCCAAGAAAGCTGCATGGACAGGTGGTCCTTGGGATCATGAAGAGCTGGACATGACTGAGCAAGAACAAACTTTTATCATGTCACTGCTCAAAAACCTACAAGAAATGCTGACTATTATGTATTAGCATAATGGTCAGTCCACAGATGAAGTAACTGAGACCCAGAGAAGTTTAAGTAACTTGCCCAAGGGCTCACAGGCAAAAAATGGCCAATCTGGGATTCCAACCCAAGTCCTCTGGCTCCAAATCTTGTCTGTCTTTTATACTGGAGAACAGTCTTATAATTTCCTCTAAACTTACATCATAGCCCCACAATACACATATACCCTTACAATACAGTACTCACTTTCCAGTTATTTTTTGGTTTTATTTGACTCTTTGTGATCCCATTTGTGGTTTTCTTGGCAAAAATATTAGTTATATGTTATTTCCTTTTACAGAGGTAATTTCATTTTACAGAGGAGGAAACTGAGGCAAACAGGATTAAGTGACTCGCCTAGGGCTACAGAGCTAGCATCTGAGGCCAAATGGGCACTCTATCAACAAAGACACCTAGCTTCCCATTAGTACTTAATATGTACCTCCATATTTTAAAAAAATGTTTCATGTGTTTCTGTCATGTCTTTCATTAATTACATCAATTCCTTGAGAGGAGAAAACACTGTTATTCCATATTATATGAAATATATTCAAAAGATGTGCAGTAGTTGACTTTGTAGTCAATTACAGCAATAAAACTGAAAGCCTTGGAGTGCTCTCCCTCCTCCCTTCCCCTCCTGGCTTGCTTCAGGTGTTAGCAGAAGACTAATCTGACGAAAGAAGCTCTTCCCCAGTCCTCCTTAACCGTGGTGCCTTCCCTCTGAGATTATCCTTCCTTTATTCTCTCTATATCCTGTAGGGACAGAGCTGTTCGCATGTTTTCTCCTTCATTAGACTGTTCGTTCCTTGAGAGCAGAGACTGTTTTGTTCTGTTTTTGATTTTTGATTTTCTTTGTATTCCCAACATTTAGCCCAGTGTCTGGCACATGGTAAGGACTAAATAAATATTTCTTGACTTGAGTAGCTCTGTGGAGGAAACCAAACAAATTGTAGCAGGAGAAAAGAGGATGAGCAAAGGCACTTGGAAGGGATACTCCAACAGCCACAGGAGAGGAAAAGTTTCTGAGCATTCTGATGGGAACAGGATGCAAAGAGGAACGGGACACTCACTGGAAAGTTCACTATTTTCTTTCTCTTTCCTTTCCTGCCTTTCTTCCTTCTCTCTTTCCTTCACTTCTGCCTTCCTTCCTTTTCTTCCTTTGTTTCTTTCCTTCCCTTTTTTTCTCCTCCTTCCTTCCTTTCTTTTTCCTTTCTAATGGTGGCTGCAAAAGGGCAGATTAAGCAATCCTGTGTTGCTGGACTGGTTCTGTAGTCATAAAACAGCTACTCATAGATAACTAATAATTAATATTTAAGACCTTTGGAAAAAAAGATAAGGTTAAATGTCCTCATTGATTAAAAAAATAAAAAACTCACCCTAAAACAAACAACCCCTACCTCCACCAGAAATCAGATCCTGAGTTTACTTTGATAAAATGAGTAAGAGTGGATAATAGTTGGAACACAGTCTTTGCAGTTCTACCTTAGGGCTGAAACTTGTGATTATTCCGGCTCTGCCATTAAGTCTGAAGGACAAGACATCCTGGCTACTCTGGCTAACTATACAGAGACCATTACTTTAGAAGACAGATCTCACAGATCAGCTAGCCCAAGCCTTCATTTTACAGATAAGGAAACTGTGGCCAAGGGAGAGTAAATGCTTTAACCAAGGTCACATAAGGAGTAAACAGCATGAACAAGTGTTCTTTATCATTATATTCAATATCCAATAATCAGTTAAACTTGGTCTTCACTGGAGTCGATCTGCAGAAGGCAGTTGAATCTGAGAGGGCACAGGACTACAGAACAAATGTGGAGACACTGCCACACATTCTCAGATACCCAGTTTTGCTTTTTACTTTTTTCTTGGGAGTAGCCTGTAACTTCTTTGGTATAAGGAATTCTCAGATAAGGGAATTCCCTCCAATCAGCACGCAGACACTTGGCAACTTAAAATCCTAGACTTTACTACCTTGATCACTGAGATGTTAAGTGATTTGTCCTGGGTTACTGAGCCAGTAGGTGTCAGAGGCTAGGCTTGAGCCTGTTTGCCTCAGTTTCTTCACCTCTAAAATGAGCTGGAGAAGGAAATGACAAACCACTCCAGCATCTTTGCCAAGACAACCTCAAATGGGGCCATGAAAAGTCAGACGTGACTAAAGAACAACAAAATGGCTTAGAAATACTTGTTCTCTGTAAAGAGAGCCAAGGTTGAAGGTTCCCCAGCTTCAGGAAAGTGTTATGAAAACAATGGAGAGGCTATATGAAGAAATCTCAGAGTAATTTATAAAGGTTATTAAAAAAAAAGACGAGACTTAATTCACTCTATTAGTTTTACTGTTTAAGGTTCACATTAAAATAAATGAGGGTTTTGAAAAGCTGCTTGGTGTCTGTTGCTTAATTCATCAACTGATGAAACAGAGAACAAGTATCATTACAGAACAGAACACAATTCAATAAACCCAACTGTCAACTGCATGCGTAATATGGTTAAGCTACAAACACAAAGTAACTATCTGCTTAACTCCTAATAAACGTTTTTAACCAGCCAATAAAATGCCTCAGGGAAATTTGAAGTGGGATGGGGGTGGGGAGAGGGAGGGAACTGGCATTTTACTTTCTGTAATTCCCATCTCATGGGGGTTGGTAACAACTTAGAAGAGTTAAGTCTCCCAGAAAGCTCCTTCCCCAGTTCTAAATCTCACAATTTCACTTTACCATTCGACTGTCTGGTCTGTTTAGTATTGAGGCAGAAGGTCATAGACAGTCAGCAGATTTCATCAGTGTCTGGGACAAACTAGGGAAATTTGTGAAATTGGTGGTAGGTGTATATGGTAACCTCTTCCCCCTTCCACCTCTTCAGGTGCTTTTCTGTAGGCCTGGGAAATTAACGGCAGAGAGACGGTGCGGTGGTGCCTAGGAAACAATACTACAGCAACTAGAAAGGAGGTATAGTGGTTAGTGCTGGAGTACAGGGAGAGGGCAGCCCAGGAAAGCATGAGGCAGAGATGGTACTAAGCAAGTTTGGCCAAAAGAAGTGGCACTTGCAGTCAACTGTGGAATTTCAAAGAAAAGTAGAATAAAGAGAGGAGATAAGGAAGAAAATAGGGAAACATTCATTAATAATAAACATTTTGGCATTAATAAGAAACATCAGCCACTGGAGGAACACAAAGGTCCCCTAGAATGCAAACCATTTGAGGGTAGGGGCTGTTTCATTTTTTCCTTTATATTCCCAGAGCTCAGGGTAACAAGGTGGTGAAGTAGATAGAATGCTATAGAAGATAGACTCATCTTCCTGAGTTCAAATCTGTGTTTAAATCACTTATTGTGTGACCCTGTTTCCCTCAGTTTCTTCATCTCTAAAATGAGCTGGAGAAGGAAAAGGCAAATTACTCCAATATCCTTGCCAAGAAAACCCCCAAAATGGGGTCAAAAAGAGTCAAACATGACTGAAACAACTCGACAACAAATTCCCAAAGCTTGGGCACAGGTACCCTCCAGGGGTAGACATCCAGTCAAGTGTTTGGCACACAGTCAAGTCAAGAAAAATTTACTAAGCACTACCATGAGCCGGTCACTGTGTTAAATGCAACTCCTTGTTATGGTAAGAATTATTTTCATCACAAAAGGGAAGTGGGTCAATTACTGTACCTCAATGAACTTCATTCAATTTCCTCATCTGAAAAATGGGGATAGTCATAATTAATATTGCCTAACAGGTTGTAAATTAAGCATTTTGTAAACCTTACAGAAACAAAGTGAGTTTTTGTTATTCAGTCTTCCCTGACAAACTTTAAATCTCTCCCATATGTAAACTAATTTCACTCTGCTAATCTTCAATGTTTGACATTTTGATAAGGCTTAGAAATTTCTAACTGTAGTTAGAAATACACCTCATGGGGAAAGGTAGGATGACTTTTCTAGTAGATAAAGTTTTGGGAGTGTGATTTGAGGAGATTCTTGAAAACCCTTTGCCCCTAAATAGCTTTCCTTTCTTATCATTAGAACCTGTTATTGTTAAGTCTGCCACACTGGTTGAAATTTCACCATGAGAGTCTTTCCTTTCAGTTAAAAAGTTCTCTTTAAAAATGTAAAGACCCACTCCAAAACGTTAACAGATATCAGTCCTTGACTCTTGAGCCTAAATTAGTTAAATCAGATTATCTGCTTTTAATAGCTAGTACTGTAAGAGATTCAGTCAATAAACAATTATTAAGAGCCTACTATATGCCAGGAATGTCCTAGGGTAGAGGAGAAAGTGCTAATTTTGGAGAATGTGGCACCTGAAAGTATCTGCTATCTGCTGGGAAAGCCAAGGGAAAACAGAAGGGCACCTCCTGGTATGTGATAGAAAGTATTATGTTGTAATGAAAACTTCATTGGCCTAGAAATCAGAAAATCTGATTCACCTTGAGGAGGTAAAGTCTGACCAGAACTACCTTTAGTGGCTTGGGGGAAAGGGGTAGAGAAGAGGTGAGGAACAGAAGCATCCTTAGCATTTACAATCTCAGATTTAAAAAAAATACATATCACTATGTATTTAATATTGGTGCCAGCTATAAACCTGTAAACAAGGTAGTCGTTTTTGTTTGTTTGTTTTAAAAGATTGGGTCTCCTCATCTTGTCAGGGGTAGGCATGCAGTCAATCCCATTGCTGACCAGCGTGGGAACTTTTCTGACCCTCTGACATGAGTCTGGTTCACCCCTCCTTATGAAGTCTGGTGGCCCCTTCTCCAGGTGGTTCGTAGTATTGGGGCCAAATTTAGTGCAGACACCTGATTGGTAACCCTACTCCAGTTCAGAACTCTAGAGTGCAGCCTCAGCCTCTTAGAAACTAGGATTGCAGCATACCCAGGGTCAGGGATACATAGTTTTTTTAAATCTGTTGTCTTTTAGATTAGCATTAAGTTCCACATATCTCTAGATTACAGTCAAGAATAAATGACGAAAAGGTTTAAAGTTTAGATTTTGCAATGCATTCTCTACTTAACCATTTGTTTTTGTAATGTTTAGGAATTCAGAACTCTGTGGTAAACATGTGCTTTTGTTAATCATTTTACTTGGAAGTTTTATCCCATCCTGGAAAGTGAGGAAGACAACAGATTTTTACCTTTTGGAGATTTTTAAACGTGGAAAGAAATCATTATAATTCAGTAAGACTCAGGAGGACATAAGGTCTCTTACAGTTTAAATGTCCTCTCCCTGAAGGGATTGTTTCCACACAGCATCTCACATATATGTTTAGACAAACATCAGAGTTGTGTGCTTCCTTGGCTTTCGTAGCTAAAAAGAGGTGAGAGATATGCACCAGGCTAGTCATTAGGACAGTGACTTGCCTCGGAGTCCCTTTTTGTCACTGTCTTAAAGAGCCAGCTTAATTTACTACATGCATCCCAAACCCTGGATGGGACATAGATTTCTGTAGCATCAGCGTCTCCAGGGGCCCTGGGCAAAATTCATCTTTGAAGTTTGTCTTTGGTGCTACCTTCTTCGAAAGACTTTTCCTGATCTTTCATCCCCTTCCTTAGTATCTTCCCTCTGAGCTATGCTCTACCAGCAAAGCAGAATCACAGCAGCACAAGAAATGTTCAAATCTAGTGACATCTCCATCCCAAATGTTCAAACAGACTATCTGCGCCCAACCTATGTTACAATCTTTTGCGCTCCTGACTGATCAGTCACAGGGGGACACACTGTACCTTGACTCCAACATCATGAGATCATTGGTCCTCTTACAGTATGAAGGATAAATAACAACCACCTTCCATTTAGTCTGTATGTCCATAGTTATTTCCATGTCGTCTCCCCTTTAGAAGGTGATGCCTTTTTCCTATACCTAGTGCTCAGCACTAGCTGGTAGATATGGTAAGTACTTAATTCTCAGTCCCTTGCTATGCTTCTATCCTATTTCTTCCCAGCCTTCTCCGATCTTTCAAGTTTTCCTATGGTCTTATGTATCTTAGGCTGTTGAAGATCCTGGGCCCTTCCCACCCAGGCATGCCTTCCCTCAAAGTATTCCATCTTTTTAAAATGCTTCTTTTCTTCCCTGCCCAAATCAGATAAAAAACCTCAGAATTAGTACGTAAGCCACTTTGGTTGGAAAATATAGAATGTAAAGAGGAATAATACGAAAAGAGACAGAAAAGGCAGGCTAAAGTTAGTGGTACGCCTGGGGTATGCTTAAACCTATTTGTTCATCTAATTGTCATTGTGAGCATTTACATCTGGGAAACTGGCAAACACTACAAATCAGAACTTGATTTATTACTTTGTTAATTATCTAGACTTAACAAACAAAATGATGGAGAAAATGTTAATACTGTTAAACCTAAAAGTATGCTTCTCCCCCCCCCTCCAAGAATCGTTTAAAAATTCACCAGCACATCCCTGATTGTGGAGGGACTGGACTGTCGGGTGAAGGCAGGGCAGCGTGGGTCTAGAACAGAGTCTAGGAGATATGAGAATCAAATCTCAGCTCTGGTATGTCCAGGCTCTGTGACTTAGAAGAGTCATTCAGATGAGTTTGGCTACAGTAACATTTGCAAAGTACTTTTCTCTTAATTGCTGTGTGAGGTAAAGCAGTGTAAGCATTATTACTCCCATGGTTAGAGGATGAAACTGAGGGTCAGAGAAGTCACACAGATCACATGTTGGAGATGGGCTTCATCTTCTGCTTCTAAGATCCAAATAATGGTGGAGGTGTCATTTGATTTGATAGTTTTGTATTTCTTACTGGATTATGAACTTTTCAGGGTAAAGATCACAGTTTAAACTTTTCATGCACGTTATTCCCTTATAAGAGACAATTATTTATTGACTGCCTATTGTGTCCAGCACATTTTTGCTAGCCTTCTAAGTACAATTATAATTCTACTTAATAAACGCCTGTTCTTTGGCTGCTGCCATATCCCTCCACCATGCTTAGGGCTAGATATAGGCTACTACTGTGAGGGGATATAGAAGGTCACATACTATAATATGACTTATAATAATGGTGATAAGTATAGAAGTGATAATGGTAACTCAAAAGTACTTAATCTATATCATCTCATTAAAGTATCAGGATAAAGTGCTACAGTCATTATTATCCTCATTTTATAGTTTAATAAATTGCAACTCAGAGATTTTAAATCACATACACATTGGTTACATATGGAAGGATTTGAACCCAGGTCTTTACAAGTACCTGAAACTACCCTTCAGTCAATGGTATTTATATTAAAGATCTGCATTTAAAGAGCACTAAGCTTAGGAAATA
>CM053594.1:328264460-328311272 GCA_028646575.1 Pseudocheirus occidentalis
TGGATGAAGATCCCCACCCCTCCCAAGGTTTCCAATATTATCTTCAGAGTCTTATGAAGAACTACAAATAATTTTAGTAATAGTGGTGGCAAATTAGGTGGGCCAAACCCCCCTATTATCCCTTATTGAGACGCTCAAAACAGTGTAGTAATTCTTCTTTGAGATCTGCCTCCAAACCTGTAACACATTCCTTGGAATACCCTTAATAACGGAAGATTGCCAACCTTTGGGAGCTGACGTGATTTTGGAAACTGCCATAGCTCATTATTTGGAGACTACTCTGCTAACAAAGGATACGGACACTGCAGTGTCATTGCAGGACCACAGACTGAAAGCTGGGATGGACCTCTGGGGCCTCTAGTCCAGTTCTTTCCACTTTACAGGTGAAGAAAATGAGGCCTAAGCAAATGAGGCGACTTGTGAAGGTGGCCCAGGTAGACTGTTCCGGAGGTGAGGATTCAACTTCAGACCTCTGATTTCAGGGCTAATGAGTGCTGGAGTCAATTATGCCTGGAGTCAACAAGACTTGGGTTTCTTACTTGACACTTTAATAGTAGTGTGATCTTGGAAAAGTAATTTAACTTCCAAGACTTATTTTCCTCATCTAGAGAATGGAAAATAAAAGCACCTGTCACATAGGATTACTGAAATTGTACACACGTTTTGAGAACAAACCAATACCTCTGCTACTGAACAGGCATAGTAGTGCTCATAAAGACGTATGGACACATAAAGATATATAGGCACAGCCAGGCCATCTCAGGTACTTGCCAGACTTTAAGTTCAATTTCTGTTTTAGAACCAGGCCTGTGTAAGTATGAGCAGCTGGGTGGCAAAGTGGCTAGAATGCTGGGCTTAGCGTCAGGAAGGCCTCAGTTCAAATTTGGCCTCAGACATCAGTTGTGTGACCCTGGGCAAATCACTTAACCCTGTTGGCCTCGGTTCCTCATCTGTAAAATGAGCTGGCAGAGGAAATGGCAAACCACTCCGGTATCTTTGCCGAGAAAACTCCCAATGGGGTCATGAAATGACTAGACAATGACAGAACTAAAGGTATAGGTCATTCATGCTAAGTGGACTCTTTCTACTAACTAAAGCAGCAACTGTTGTATAATTTACTGTCTCAGAGAGTTGCCTCAAGCACTCTGAGGTTAAATGACTTGCCTCCAGGGTCTTCCCGACTCCATGGTCAGCTCTCTATCCATCATGGCACACTGCCGTCTAGCTGCTGAAAAAAGTAAGGTGACCTTGCCCTGCCACCTCGCCACACTGATTAAAGGTGCTAGCTGTCTTCCTTCCATGAGAAAATAGCTGCTTCCCTTTTCCTGGAGCAGATCTGATTTCTATTTACAACACGCTCTTGAACTCAGCTCACCCGTAAATAAATGCCTATGTAAGGCAGACATTTCATTTTCCTTCATAAACACACACTGTATCCCTGACTCACAAGTTAAATCTAAGAGGTGAAAATATTGTCTTTTTCTCCTGAACAGACTTTTCATCACTTGCACAGTAGAAACCAACCATTTTGTCATTAAAAAGATATATTAAGCCACTTAATATCAGGTTTTCAGTTGCAAGATGTTCTGCAACCTGGAAATAAGCCCTTCTCGCCCCAGCAATTAATCCAACGTGACCTTTAAGTTCTGGGAGTATACAATCAATATTTCATCCTAATTATGGTGATCAGTTGTCTACATCTGGATCTTGGTGGTGACTATTTGCTTTAGGTTTGTTTTTGAGACTACATACCTTATTTAAAGCCTACAGTACCTTGTTTATAAATTCAATGCCCTCCATGATGGATCACAATTTATATTGGAACCATTGTGTATTAACTTAAGTGCCGGGTTCTTTCTGTGCTATAATTACTGCAAACAGAAGAGGGGGGAAAATGGCTCAAATTGTGCTCAGTGGCTTTTTGTATTAGTTGATGTTGCTTCTGTCAGTGTTCATCACGGGAGCATTCTTTTCACCTGCTGCGTGTGAGACGCTAAAAAGACCCTGGGAATTTTAATGGCACGCTATCCCAGGAACAACGGTAAAGGGAGCATGACACGTTCTGCATTATTTATATTGGAGCCCTGCATCTCTGCTGGTTAGAACATACTGTAGTTTTCCTAGAAGATAAATATATTCATTAAACTGGAGATTCTGCATACTATGCAATTGAAAGAACTTAGTAATCACCACGTATTGCCTGGAAAATATCTGTATTTTACATGAATTTAGGAAGTAATAAGAGTTATGCTAAGAGCTTTTAATTCAAATGTGAAGGGATCCCCACACGATCATAAATGAAACTAACACTCTGTGGCTGGGTTTGGTGGACAGTTCCTTTGTTGGAAGCCAGGAGAGGCTGTTTCTGCCTATCCCTCTTATGGAAATGTAGTAGAGGTCCAACAGGTTGATCAAAGGGCATTCACTGAGCTCATTTAATGACACATTTTTTCTTTTAAATGTCCATGAGGCCCAATTAACAACAAAGAAAATGACTGCTTACAATGAAACTCACCAGGATACTGGTGGAATTGACCCACCCTTGAAAGTAAGAGAGAAAGAGAGAGAGGGAAAGAGAGAGAGAAAGAGAGAGAGAGAGAGAGAGAGAGAGAGAGAGAGAGGGAGACAGAGAGACAGAGAGAGACAGAGACACAGAGAGAGACAGAGAGACAGAGAGACAGAGACAGAGAGAGAGAGACAGAGACAGAGAGGGAGAGAGACAGAGAGAGGGAGAGAGACAGAGACAGAGAGACAGAAAGACAGAGAGAGAGGAGATTCAACTGGGTAGCTATTTAGTACAGCTCATGAGCTGGTCATGACCCACCTAGTAAATGGATATTTTAGAGAAGGGGAGGGTTCCTGTTGGGTCCTGTCATGTCAGCTATTGATGGAAAGCAGAGGGATAAGATCAAATTGGATAATGGGCTATTATGAGGTTGGCAGCTCTGACCTGGCTTTAAAAGAGATCTAAGCTGCAGAAAAGGGTCCATATCCAGTTACTTACTCTTACAAGTTATTTGCTTTCCAGAGTTCACAGCCAGCTTGGTAAAAGGGAAAAAAAGCTAGATTTGCTATGTAGCTATGTAAAATCTGTATTATTTCCTTCTCATGGAACTGACTTCATCCTGTAGACCCTACGCTTTTCTAAGGAAGAGAATGTAGTGATTCCAAGTTTCACTTTGGGCTTCTCCATGCTGCCTAAAGAATTTCAAATTAGTGTTGCAATTCTTTCAAGGTACATTATTACTCAGGGGTTCCTTAACAGTCAAATAAATGCTTAACCTTGAAACTTCAGAGAAGATAAACTTAGGATCATCTAGTCCAATCCTTTCATTCTGCAGACGGAAAAACTCAGGCCCTGAGATTTTAAGCAACTTGTCCAAGATCAAATAATAAGTAATGGAATTCAAACCCAAGTCTCCTGATTCCAAATCCAATGGCCTTTTTGTTAAAAAGCACAAATTATGGTCCTATCTTTCAGATACCACTGAAATATATGTGTGTACATATATATGTAAATTTGTGTATCTTTTTATATCACAGAAAATATATCCCATCAGTCACATGGTTAATTTATTCATTTGTTCATTCATGCATTCCACAAGCATTTAAATGCCAGATTTATACCAAAAATTGTGGTAGATGCTACAGGAAATACAGAGATTAAGAAGAGAGTCCGTATTTTCAAAGGCACTTTACACTACAAGGATGATATGCCAAGCACACAGAGCTGGGGGCCATCAACTGTCCTAGATGCTGGAGAAGATCCATGAGACAAATAACATATCCCTGTCCTCAAAAGGGCTCTCAATACCCTTTTTTCGAGGATGACAGAAGAGGACACAGAACAAGAAAGCATTTATTAAGTGCCTGCTGTCTTCCAGTCACAGTATTAGGCACATGTAAAGGGAGATAAAGAACAAAAGGGAATCATCTATAATGCAAATTAGAATACAGTAGGATAATGTACATTGGGTAAGTTCAAAGTACTTTAAGTCCCCATGAAAGAGACAATACTTGTGACTGGGGCAGAAGAGGAAAAGATTCCTGGAACAGGGGGCATTTGACCTGTGCCTTCCAAGAATGGGCAAAAGTTCAATGGGTAGATATGGAGGTCCAGGATTTTTGTAGAAAAAGGAATAATATGTGCCAAGGTGAAGAAGTTAGGGAAGCTCAGGACACGCTTGGTGGCTCAGCAACCAGTCCATTTAGTTGGAGCACTACCTCTAGGTCAGTAAATAGAGTGAGATAAAAATCAAAAAGCAACTGCTTTTCCATCTGTGATTTTGTTATATAGACTCAGCTCTTTCCTAGTTAAATAACAATAAGAAGAACAAAACAAATTAACTTAGTGTTTGCTATTTTGAAAACAACTCTGGTCAGTGCTTAAGACTGCTGGGGTTTCGGCCAAATAGCAGTCGCTAATAACGTTGGCATTCAAATGATAACTTGGACTGCTTAAATTGCACAAGCTTCTATACTTCCCCAGCAGGTATCTAGGAAATGGCTTTAATGCAGCTTTAATGTGGGAGGGAGAAGGATAAGGAGATAGCTAATTTCTTTGGTTCGGTGGGAAATTAATTCAGAAGAGACTTTCTGCCTTGTTACGGTCAATTTGATGGAAATCAACTCTTGAAAATAATTATTCAAACAAGGTTTGTAACTGTGAGGGAAAGACTAGAGTTATTTCCATTTAAAAAATAATTACAATGATTTGGATTTGATTTCAAAAACCAAAAAAAAAGAGAGAGAAAAGGAAAGGGATTTGGTTGGGAAGCATAAGACTTGTTTTATTTTTTAAAGATCCTTTATGTTAGCTCATCCTGTATTCATAGATATTACTAAGGGAAAGACAATTAGAGTAGAACTAGAAATGATGTGCTTTCTCTAGTACAGGTGTACATTCCATCTTCTTTTATTTGAGCCTATATGGTTTATTCTCACTTTTAAAGGGAGAAAGGAAAATGCACCACTATTCTACTCTAAACTGTGATTGAAAATATCTCCTTCTAAAGCTATTGTTATAGTCACTGTTTCCTCCAAGGAGCCCTGGGAGTTTTATAAACATCAGCAGGAGAAATAAACTTTAAATCCAGGATTCTTCTGCTTACATTTCAACCTGTTAAGAATTCCTGAAACAAACTCCCCCAAATCTCCTTTTGGGGCATGAAAAGATGTGATCCAAGTGGGGCTATTTTAAGTGAAATCCCCTGATTTTCATTTCTTTCCCTGAAGCAATGAAAATAAATCCTCAATTTTCATTTCTCTCCCTTTTATGATGATGGGGAAAAGAGGCTAGGACTCCAATGGAGACCAAAGAAACAGAGAACTATAAAGAAATGTAAACCCCTCTGGATATCTCTGCAATTCTGAGGGTAAGGGAGAAGGGTGGAATAATTTGTTGACTTCTGAACAGGCAAGGAGGAGTAATATTTTCTAAAAGTCCGAAAACATTTGACCAAAACCTCTGCCAAGCAGAAGTGGATTGGAAAAGTCTGGAGAGATCCCAGAACAGGAATAAAGCAATCAGTTTGCATGGTATAGAGAAAAGATCAATGAATTGGAAGTCATGAGATCTCAGTTCTGGTTCTGGCTATGCTGCTAAATAGCTGTGTGACCTTGGCCATATCACTCTTCTGTCTCTGGGCACTGGTTTCCCCATCAGTTAAATAAGGGGATTAGACAAGGTGATGCTGCAATCAATCTCTAAGGTTTCTTCCAGATCTGACAATCCATGATTCTAAGACAAGCTGCTAATGGTGGGCACTGAAACATCGGGCTAGTCTGTGAGCCAGCTTTCGCATCTGGGTAAATGAAGCACCACGGGCTCTAGGGGTGCTTTTGGCCAGGAATCTAAGGGCTCTAATTCTCAACCATTAATATAACAGAAACACATCTCCTACCACCGCTGAGCCTCTTGGGATGCGGCAATCACACACTAAGTCTGTGGCTACATGTGCTGAAATACCTCACTGCTGGAAGACAGCCTGTCAGTGGGTTAAGGCTGAAAAGAGAACGTGTATTCTTTTCCCCAAAGCCCCTTACTTTATTTCCTGGCATTAAAGTCTCTAAGCAGATCAAATTAAGTTCCTCTTTCACTCCTCCAATATAATTTAATGTTCCTCCTGTAGTCTTTTCTAACCAAGCTCATTACAATACAGATTATTCTCTGCAGTGATGAAAGTCTATGGGAGATCAAGGGTTTCTTATACATGATATTATGTGGCAGTGGGAAGCTGAGAGTAAGATGATGCTGAACAATTCTTTAGAAATTGGATAGGCTGAGGGATAGAAGGGTACTCTCCAGGTCAAACGTTCATATCCATGTTTCCTTCGAAACTACTATATCCAATCCACACCCTGACAACTGGGCTTATCTTTCCTGTTCCTAAAGGCCAAGGGGAGATTTCATAGTCTCTCTCAGTAGTCTGGTCCAGAGTTTTATTAATTCTCGCATCTAACTCAAACCCCTCTTACTGAGACCGGTTTAGCACAGTAGTTTGCATACAGTCAGCAATTAATAAATGCTTAAGCTATCTAGCCACCAGGCACCTACATCACTAGGTCAGTTTCCTTACCTGTAAGATAAGCTGGAGAAGTAAAGGGCAGACTACTCCAAATGGCATCATGAAGAATATAAAAACAAATGAATGACAACAAATCTACCCGTGATGGTCTATTTTACCCCTCGTTATATATTATTCTTTTTCCCACATACTACAGTCCAGCCAAGTCTTCCTAATATCAAGTACAGCATTCTATCTGCTAAAGAGGTAGCAAGATTCTGCAGGACAGGAGCCATATCTTATAATCTCCTATGCCAGAGTACCCAGAATTATGCCTCGCATAAGACAAACGTTTTATATAAGTAGAATGGACAGATGGACGGACGGATGGATGGATGGACGGGTAGCTCAGCTTCCCTCATGGGACTTGTCTTACCTCTCCTACTCACCAATACAATATTAATATAAATTCACTAAGGCTGGTTACAAATGGTACTTTTTATTAGTATAGGTGCAAATTGAGGTATTAATGCAATTATTAATTATAATATAAATATTAATATAAGTGGATAGAGCACTGAGGCGGGAGTCAGGAAGATCTTAACTCAAATCTGGCCTCTGACACTTACTAGCTGTGTGATCCTGGGCAATTTACTTAATCCTATTTACCTCAGTTTCCACAACTGTAAAATGAGCTAGATAAGGAAATGGAAAACCACTCATATCTTTGCCAAGAAAGCCAAGACAATACCAAAGAGACTTAACAAAAACCTTACAAAGCATTAGTCTCTGAGGATCATAGAGGAAACTTCAGAACTCAACTAATTCATAACTGCATCTGGAGAGAGTAAGTTTAAATAATCCCCTTAAACAGATATTGATCACATAAAAAATCTTTCAAAACAGACTCTCTGCCCCACTTTGGGTAACATATTGCCAGTGTTTAATTTCCTCCTGACAACCACAGTCTTTCCTTCTCTCTAATTCATTTTCCATATACTATCCTAGCAGTAAGCAAATTGACCTTTCATGAAATAGCTACATTTGAATACATAGCTCACTCCAAAAATAGAGAAATGGGAAATGCATGGTTTAGTTGTCCTTAAATTGAACAATCTAAGGAATTGCACTGAGAAAGTATTTCTCTAAATGGTCATCATTCTGACATTCATAAAATATAGATCTTGTTGAGTAATGTCCATGTGGTCCTAAGAGTCAAGAGTAAATAGAGATCCTCTTTGAAATACATCAGTCCAAGGCTTCAAATGGTCCACTGCCAAGGGCCTGGGCACATGGCATTTTCGCCCTGCTTCTCCCAATGAATGGCTTCTTTGTAGGAAGAGAGAAGCTGCCACCACAATCCACTGTACTGCCACTGAAGGCCTCATTCAGAAGAAATGTTCTACACCCTTTATACACATGGACTATTCATCCTTGTAGCCAACTGGTGCTGGAAGGCGGTGGCTTATTTTGGCTATGGACATGAGGCCTGAGTTCTTTTAAGAAGAAATTCAGGAGGAACAGGAAACTCCAAAAGAAGCTAGTTGTTCCTGAGAAGGAAGGCTGCCTGTGAACCTTGGTGGGGTTGTGTTACATAATTCCTCAATCACAGATTTAAAGGCCAAAGTAACCTAAGGTCATCAGATCATAGGTGTAGAGCTTGGAAGGGATCTCAGAAACCATCTAGTCCAACACCCTCATTTTAAAGGCGAGGTCACAGAGGTCGAGGGAGTAGAAGCAATTTGCCCCAAGGTCACACAGGTGGTGTCCAAAGGCAGGCTCTGAACCTAGATCCCCTAACTCCAGAGTGAGCACTATTTCCACCGAGATGTTAAGATGTTAATATTCTATTTTTGCAGATGATAACAAACAAGACTGAGAAGATATGACTTGCCCAGGGTCACACAAAGAATAAGAAAGCTGGGCTGGGATACTGATTCAGGACTCTGACTTCTGAATTCGGTATTTCTGCCACTCTATCACACTGACTCTCCCACAACAAGGAAGACCTATGCCTTGGAAGAGAGTCTGGCTCTGGCCTACTCTCCTGGTGGAACAGAACTTAAGACGGTAGGTAGAACAGAAGACAGCCATCACAGTGGGTGGGTAGGGATGGCACCGAAAGGGTGTGCATAGGGAATTACAGCTGGAAGGAACCCCAGAAACCACCTAGTCCAAGTCTTTTATTTTGTTGATAAGGAAAAGGTCAAGAGAGGTTAAGAAACTTCCTCAAACATATACTGGAGGTAAGAGGCAGGGCAAGAGTTCACACCTAGGCATCCTCACTCTAAATTCTGTCGGTTCCTGACGAGTATCAGTACTAAGACACCTTTAAAACAGCCTGGGAAATCAATATTATTGGCTGTAGAGATCACAGTTTGGGGGTAGGAGGGAGAGAGCCTTCTTCACTTTAAGTAAAAGCGGGATCAAAAAGGAAGACATTTCTTCAGTCTTATCAAAAATCATTCCTCCATTCTGTATCTACACATTACCAGGGTTTTGTTGCTGTTGTTATTTCACTGCTTCAGGTTCTTCATGATCCCATTTGGGGTTTACTTGGAAGACATACTGGAGTGGTTTGCCATTACCTTCTCCAGCCCATTTTTACAGATGAGAAAACTGAGGCAAACAGGCTTAAGTGACTTGCTTGCAGCTGCACAGTTATTAAGTATCCGAGGCTGGATCTCAACTCAGGAAGAGCAGTCCTCCCATTTCCAAGTCCTGATTCCAAGCCCTATCTACTGTACTACCTAGCTGCTCTATGGAATGTGAAGTAGGCCTGGAGAATCCTTCTGGATTCTTAAAACCTAAGGCAGAAACAAATGACAATGGCTTTCCCAATGTTCCTGACTCTCAGGGATCCTGTTCAACCCTAATCTTTTTCATGATGCCTTCTCTAACTGCTCCAAACGAATACCGGTCTTTTTTCTCTGAGCTTTTATAACGGTTCTTGTGCACACCAAACATTTGGGTCTTCAATCGCAGAATACTTCCCATTGTGGTATAATCATTTCACACACATCTTATCTGCTTGTCTAAAATCCAAGCACATTGAGATAACAGACCATGACTTATACTTTTTTGGGACCTAAGCACAAAGCAGGCATCTGATGTCCAATTATATAATTGAGTCCAATTATATAAGAATCCTGTCAGTCACACATATAAGCATTTACTAGGCACCTACTATAAGCCAGGTAGTGGTGAAGCAAAAAATGACAAAAAGACAGTTCCTGCTCTCAAGAAACTCATTGTCTAATAAAAGGATTCACACAGAGCCATACATCCTTTTGTTGTTGCTCAGTCTTGTCCGAATCTTTGTTTCCCCATTTGGGGTTTTCTTGGCAGAAATACTGGAGTGCTTTGCTCTTTCCTTCTCCAGTTCATTTTACAGATGAGGAAACCGAGGCAGACAGGGTTAAGGATTTGCCCAGAGTTGCAGAGCTAATAAGTGTCAGAGGTCAGACCTGAACAGGAAGATAAGCCTTCTTGATTCCAAGCCCAGCGCTCTATCCAAGGAGCCACCTACTACCCCTCCATAAATCCTAGATAGAGAAATAAAATAAGGCACAACATCTAAGGATAGGGACTATGTGTAATTTCATTCATATAGGACAACTCTCTGACATTCTCTTTAATTTATATCCTCAGAGAGCTGCTTAGAGTGCTGAGAAGTTGTGTGACTTGTCTAGGGTCACACTGCCGTATGTGTCAGAAGGACTTGAACACATGACTTCCTGGTCTTAAGTCCAAGCTCTCTATCCATTGCATCATGCTTTAAATGTTGCGTTAATACAACTACTTTCTGTTTTGTGTATAAATATGTGATAAGTACGTATGTACACCCGCCCTCCCATTCCTACAAGAAATAAGCATTGTAACAAAAATATAAGAGTGGAGCTGAGTTCCAACTTAATTTACGCCGTGGGTTTTGCAACTTTTAGTTAAACAAATACTATGATCCTGGTGCAGAATTATTAAACAAACTAACAATGGCTTGCTGTGATTTCTGAAATGGACTGAAATGGCATGCTTGACATTTGACAAGTTCAGTTGTCAAATGACAAAATGAATAAACATCTACGTTTCTGGAAGGCACAGAGTTGGGCATTCTTTTCCCAATTCCTTCTAACCTTCCCCTGGCCTCTGGACATAGAGGACTAGAACCCAGGCCAGACTGATGGAGATAAAGCAACCATTTAAATGATCCTAGCAAGGCCTCCCACTCTCATAGCTGTCCCCACCAGATGCATGTGTGTGGTCTCTTAGCTGTTGGGACATTTAGTCCCATCTGTCTGACTGGCGTTATGCCTGTCCACAAGTTGTCAGCTGGTTTCACTATATACCCAGTTGCCAAAAGAGTATGTGGATGGGCAGCCAACAATTGGTGGTTGGGGCCCTCTCTCCTGTAGGAAGTGTCTTATCTCTAAAAGAATGAAAAGAGCCATCAGAGAAGCTTCCAAATACCAATTTAATAAATGCCTGTATTTTGAGGAAGTAGGGAGCTCAGCAGAAAAGCAGCATAGAGGACAGAGAGCTGGTCCTGAAACCAACAAGACCTGAATTCGAGTCTGGCAGTGTAATCTTGGGCAAGTCACTGAACCTCTCAAGGTTCTAAGCAACTCTTTAAAACCAGGTGCCAAACTGTATTGGTAGAGGGAGCTCATTATTCCAGGAACTGCTTATTCCCATGAAACTGCAGGTCTAGTCTCTATTCCCTACATAAGGGGAACCTTTTGTGTGTGTTGGACCCCTTGGTCACTCAGGTGAAGTCTACAGAGTCCTGCTCAGAATAATGTTTAAAATGTATGAAATAAAATACATAGGAATTCAAAGGAAAATTTTATACTGAAATAGTTGTAAATACACACACACATTATATGTGCATATATTTTTGTTATTGCTCAGGCGTTTCACTCCTGTCCAACTCTCTGTGACGCCCTTTTGGGGTCTTTTTGGCCAAGACACTGGAGTGGTTTGCCATTTCTTCTCCAGTTCATTTTATAGATGAGAAAACTGAGGCCCACAGGGTCTTGTGACTTGCCTAGGTCACAGAGGTAATAAGGCTGGTTCCCAGCCCAATGCTCTATCCCCTGAACCACCAAGCTGCATGTACATATATGTACATGTGTATGTGTGTCTATGTATAGATGTGTATATGTATATGCATGTTCACAAAGCCTAGATTGATTCTCTATCCTGTACAGTTTTTGCATTAAATCTCATTTTTACCCCCTCTCCCCTCGTATCTACTTCTCTACTACCCTGACTCATCAAGAGGCAGAAAGTATTATGAAGGCAACAGATGCCGCAGAGTATGATAGGGCTTGAAGGCAGATGTCTCATCAAGGCAGACTCTGGAGAATGGGATGCAGGGTAAATAATGCCTGATTCATGCCTGCTGGGATCTCTGATAAAGCCCAAACTTGTCTTCACCCTGACTTTCCAACCTTGGATTCCAAAGCTCCGTTCTTGGGCATAAGCCAGGGGCCTTGGGTTTCTCTTCCAGTAAAGACCTGAGTGGTATAGTCTGTGCTCCCCCAGCTAATCTCCCTGGTAATACTCCAGCCTTGAACTGGGTCATAATCTAGCATGCCCCCCAACATCCCATGCCCAAAGTTCTTAGATTTGGCTACCAGTGTCATAGTTTGGCGAACCTTTGTCATCTACCCTGACAAATTAGGTGGGCAGTACAGGAGAATGGAAAGAGCACTGGATCTGGAGTCAGAGAACCCAGCTTTCAAATTTTACCTTTGATACTACTACGTGACCTTGGACAAATCTCTAGGTCTTGGTTTACTAATGTGTAAAATAAATGGATTAAACTAGATGGCTTCCAAGTTCCCTTCTAAATCCATGATTCTATGGTCCTTGTTCCAGAATCCATCCCATTTGGATGTTTACTAAGCAGCCAACATACCAGTGCACAGTAGAGTATGTAGAGAAATGGTCTTGGAGTTGGAAAACTAGAGTTCTGGGGGCAGCTAGGTGGTGCAGTGAATAAAGCACTGGCCCTGGAGTTAGAAGGACATGAGTTCAAATCCGGGCTCAGACACTTGACACACTTACTAGCTGTGTGACCTCGGGCAAGTCATTTATCCCCAATTACCTTGTTTTTCCCCCCTCCAAAAAAAAAAAATGACAAAACTAGAATTCTAGTCTTGGATCTGATATTCCTTTAGAGTCCTTTTGAGTTCAAATGATCTCTTTCTCTTGATCACTAGATGTTTAAATCCTAAGTCACAACCACCCTGGGCTTCATTTTCCTTATCTGTAAAATAGAGAGAATAATATTTGCATTACATTCCTCTCAACTTGGTAAGAGAAAAGTGCTTTGTAAAACTTTAGGCCTCATTGTAAATCAATCATGAACATTTATCAAGCACCAGTTACCATGTGCCAGGCATTGTGTTAAATTCAAATCTGACCTCAGACACTTGACATACTTACTAGCCATGTGACCTTGGGCAAGTCACATAACCCCAACTTCTCTGCCTCCCCCTCCTCCAAAAAAAAAAAAAGCCCTTCATAATCTATCCCCTTTCTACCTTTCCAGTCTTCTTACACTTTCAATCCAGCCGCATTGCCGTGACTTGTACATGATGCATCATTTCCTAAATCAGGGCATTTTCACTGGCTCACCACCCCTTCCTCAGGCTCTGCCTTCTGGTTTCCTCCAAGACGCTGTCAAAATCCCCCTTTCTCTAAGAAGCCTTTCCTAGTCACCCTTAGTGCTAGCCCCTTCCTGCTAAGATGATCTTCCATTTATTCTTCTGGTTACCATACTTGTTTACATGTGGTCTCCCCCACTACAATGGAAGTTCCTTAAGGGCAGAAAGTTTTTTATTTTCTTTCCCCCTTTAATGCATCCACAATGCTTAGCACACAGTAAGGACTTCATAAATGCTTGCTGATTTGTCTTCAGAGAGCTTAAAATCTAGAGATTTTACAAGGAAATGTGTTTTAGAAAAATTCAAATATGTCTCCATTTCGTTAAGAGAAAAAAAAGCAGGCCAACAGCGAGCTCAGGAGGTTCAGGGGCTCCCCAGATGGTTAATGCTTCTTGTTGGCCAGACTAGCTGATGCCTGATTGCAGAGTCACGGGCATGGCAACATCTGGTTTAGGGTTCTGATTTGGCTTTTGCCATGGTGAGATAGAAATGTTTATGGAAGCGTTGGGTGGTCCAAACCATGAAACGCATATGGACTGCTCAACATAGACCTTATGTGTTGGCTATGGGGAAAAAGGCCTTGCCCATTAAAAGGACTGACCAGATATAGCCTTAGTTATGGAACAGGGTGGTGTGGTTGCTAACAACAGCTGGAATGTCTTATTTTCCTGTGCTGTTGGAAGTAGAATTTGATGTAATTCTATTCAATACATATTTCATAAGCTGCTACTGGAGGAGGCACTGCTCAGGCACTGTGCTGAGTACTGGAGGTGTAAGACCAACAACAACAACAACAAAAAACAATAGTCCTTGCCACACTCGGGGTAGGGGATAGAACATGCCGTGCTGTACAGTGGATTAAAGCGCTGGTTTTCTCATAGGGGTTACACCTGGGCTCTTCGGTTCTAACTAGCTGAGCTAAGCAGATACATGCATTCCTAAAACTTGACTTACGATTACCTTGCATAATGAGCTCTCAACCTGGAATCTACCAAGGGGTCTGTACATGGATTCCAGGGTAGGGCATGGATGGGGGGCAGGAGAAAGATATTTGTATTTTCACTTATCTGTTTGTTGTTGCTAGGTTGTTTCAGTCGTGTCCAATTCTTTGTGACCCCATTTGGAGTTTTCACGGCAGAGATATTGGAGTGGTTTGCCATTTCCTTCTCCAGGTCATTTTACAGATGAGGAAACTGAGGCAAACAGAGTGAAGTGACTTGCCCAGCGTCACACAGCAAGGAAATGTCTGAGGTGGATTTGAACTCAAGAAAATTAGTCTTCCTGGTTCCCAGACCAGTGCTGTATCTACTGGGCCACCCAGCTGTCTCACATCTACATCTATTTATTTATATGTTGTCTTCCTATTAGAATGTAAGCTCCTTGGGGGCAAGGGTTGTTTTTGCCATTTATTTGTATCCTGAATGCTTAGCTTAGTGCACACCTTAAGGACTTATTAAATGCTTGTTGATTAACTGCTATTGGCACTCCACCCAATCTCAGGAGGACAGGCAGTGTAGTCTAATGGAAAGAACACTGTATTGCATTCCTGACTTTACTACCCATGCTCTGCATGGCTCAAAGTAAGTCAATTATCCTTCATTTGGAGGGATCTTTTATTTTTATTTATTTTAATTTTTACCTGTCTAAAACGAAGGGTTTGTTAAAACAAATGACTTCTCAAATATTGTTGAGCTCTAAAATTCTGGGACTTGAGCCTATAAGTGAATAAGAAAATGAACTACATTAGATAATAAATTTGCAAAGTTTCCCTTTGCAATTCGACTCATTCATTTGGCCTCTATCCTCCTAAATTCTTCTCATATACAGAGGCAGATAGCCGTAAAAGCAGTATTCCTGGAGTCAGAGGATCTAGATTCAAACCTGACATCTAATACTCGTTACCTCTACTGAGTAGCACAGTACAGGGACATTGGGCCTCAGTCTCCTCCTGTGTGAAGTAGGGGCGTTGAAATGCATAGCTTTTGAGGTGAAGGAATTGAGGGGCTTGGAAGAAGTGGTTAACTGTGAGAACCGAGACACACACACACACACACACACACACACACACACACACAGACACACACACACACACACACCAGGAAATTACAAGTAAAAGAGACAGTTACCAAACTTGAGCGGGGCTTTAGCCTTCATAGGCCCAAATTTTGTTTTTCTATAATGTGTTTGCCAGCTACCTGTCTTTGGTAAACAGAAAAAACACCAAGTGATCCTTAAATTGCCTACTTGTTGCAACAAGTAATGTTTGCCAGGTGTTTCTGTAAATTGTTTGCTTTTTGGAAAATAAGAGAAAATGATGTTATCTGTGATAAGCTAACTTCTGATAAATAATTTTGTATTGGATAAAAAGATTGTAAGGACACTGTCCCACCAACGGGAAGGAAGGTCTGGTTATTGGGGAGGGGGTTTTGTGGTTTTTGTCTACTTCACCCAGCTTCTGCTTCTGTAAGGCAGCCTCCTCCCTCTGGTGTTCCAGTGGTATGGACTGCCTCCTTCTCTGGAGATTTTGATAAAGAAACATTTCTGCTTTCACCTGGAGAAATCTAGAGTATTCAATTCGGGTTAGGGTCTTTGCACCCCACACAGAGTGAACCATACTGATTCCATTTTGTGGCTCAGTTCTGGAGCTAGCTCAGAATAGAAATAGCTAGGTCCTTTCTATTTTATGAGTCTAGTCCAGTTTCTATCTTGTGAGAAAACATCATACAATTGTGGGAATCATGAGAAAACTCTTAGCCCAGCATGACTGGGAAGCTAGACCACCTCTACCTGTTGCTTAGAGACCCATAACTGAAGACGCAGGTTATGTTGAACAGAAACCGAGTCAGATCTGAAGACTAATACAAGAAGTTTCCTCACAATTTTATGTTTCAAGCAATCCATATGTCTTATCTGAAATCTGGCCCTGTATTCATCAATCAGTTATTATTTCCATGTTCCTTTGACTGTTCACAGACACCTGGGGGGGGGAGAGTAAGACCCTTCTTTTTCTGATTTCAGGGAATTGCACCTGTACACTCCACCCCTCCCAACTTGCAAGATCCCTAATCTTTCCTCCAGTTAGACATCAGATTACCTAATGTTGTATCCTGGTTAATTATTTTCTTATAATTAATTGGTCTTATTTGATTCATTGTTTTGAATGTATAAAAGTCTGTCTCCCCCTGTATTCACAGTTCAGTGCCAACACTGAGGGAGGAGGCTATTGGGCCCAGTTTTTTAGGCAACTGGCACACGGTGCTTAATAAGCTGATATTCAGAAGCTCAAACTTTCGTTTCCTCTATCATTTCATCTTTCCCCCATCACAGAGGTTCCCTACAGTTCTAGATCAATGATGCTATCTAACTCCTATAATTAATACGATTAAAATTTAAAATGCTTTTTCCTGTTCTGTTATGTTATAGAGGTGATTGTTTTTTCTTAAATTCTGAATAAAATAAAATTTTAAAAAAACAACAACTGGTGATAGAATCATCCATCTAGGCCTGGAAGAAACCTTTGAAACTATCCTGCTTATTCCTTTCATTTTACAGACAAGCAAATATGTGACTTGCCCAGGGTTTTACAGGAAAGAAGCATCAGAGGCAGTATTTGAACCCAGGTCCTCTGGCCTCAAAGCCAGAGGGGCCATTCATTCTACTATCCTGCCTGTCTAGATCACCCAGAGATCCAGGTATGGGTTTCTGTGAATGCTGACTTGTGTATGCTGCACATATATTCTTGCCTTCTCTCTCACGTTTCTCATGGAGCTCCTAGCAAAATCAATCTATAGAGTTATGCTAAATGTAACACTCAACTCACTAGAGGCCTTTTACAATGTGAACCTGGGTCACAGAATACTGAGAATCACAAAGGAAGTTTATGGTACTAACAGGATCAGCTTGCTCTTTCTCTCTGTGTCTGTCTGGTTTAAGGACCAGCTGAACACACCTTTTTGTTTTGGTTTTTACATTTTCTGATGTGATAATGCACTTTCCCCATGTCTATTCACAGTTCTATTCACATATATTCACTATTCTCTTCTTTCTTGTCTCTCTTCTCCGCCCCCTCTTCTCCCTTTTCTTATCTCATCTCTTCTTTTTCCTTTTTTTCTCTGCTCCTCCTCTTCTCTTCCAACCTTTCTCCTCCTCCTCCTTCCCTCCCTCTCTCAGAAATGTCAAGGATGAGGAAAGAGCCCCGGCATGTCTCCTCAGGATTCACATTGTAATTACTTTAGCCACCCAATGTAAGCCAGGATGAAATATGGGATAGCTCTACTATAATAAGAGAGGAAGACAATTAAAAAGGCAGAAGGTTGATACTAAAGCTGGCTACTTCTAAACATGCCTTACTGAAGTCACGTTCATAGGAGATGGCCATCATTAACACAAGCAGAAATTTTTAGTGCCCGGCACATTCTGGACCAGTGTTTGGCTCACGATACAGAAACCTGACCCCCAATACCCTGTTATTCCTTTCTTGGTCTCTCAATTATATGCTATCAGCTGAGCCAAAATTAAATGGTGATGTAGGGAGAACAGGGCCAAGAAAGGCACATCTTGGGGGTAATATGGACTTAAGTCTGACAGATCTTCTCATTGCTCAAAAAAACTTGTGTGTTTCTGATCTCTCTTCAACTGACTCATATATTAAATATCAGCAAGGAAATAGACACAAATATGGAACAAGTTATAAGAGATAAAGGAGAGGGGAAAGAGACCATGGGAATTTTTACTCTATGATACATAATTTGAATTTAACATCACTAGTTGGTTTCCCCCCCCCTTTTTTTTCTTCAATGCCATTGTGGAAAAGAAACGAGTACAAATACTACTCGGAGAAATGAGAGCTATTTTCTTGGGCGTTAGCACCTCGTCTGTAAAATGATGAAGTGCCTTCCAGTTCTAAATCTATGATGATCAGAAGTAACCCACTTATGAATCATACAGTTTTTGAGCTGAGAAAAACCGTGGTTTTCCCTTCTTTGTACAACAAGAGGACTAGATGAGACTAGACCAGAGTTTCTTAATCCAGAGTCTGTGAAATTTTTTAAAAATATTTTGATAATTATTTTTATATACTACCACCACCACTACTACTAACATTATGTGCCTAGTATGTGCCAGGCACTGTTCTAAGCACTTGACAAACATGACTTCATTTGACCCTCACAGCAACCTTGAGAGGTAGGTACTATTACCATCCCCATTTATGAAGTGGGGATTCATAAAATCTGCAAGACAAAACTGAGGCAGGTGGAAGTTACATGACCTGCCCAAGGTCAAGCTAGTATGTATCAGAGGCCAGATTTGAACTTAGGTCTTCCTGACTCTAGGACCAGAACTATATCCACTGCACCACCAGCTGGCCTAAATGGTTTCTTTTGCAATCTTATACAACAATTTCTCTTTTTAAAAAATTATCTTTGTAAAAAGTTATCCTCATTGCTTAGCAGAGTGCTTGGCAAATAATAGGTGCTTATAAATGTTTATTTTTTATTTTTATTTTTTGCTTTTTGGAGGGCAATTGGGGTTAAGTGACTTGCCCAAAGTCACACAGGTAGTAAGTGTGTCTAGTGTCTGAGGTCAGATTTGAATTCAGGTCCTCCTGACTCCAGGGCCAGTGCTCTATTCACTGCGCCACCTAGCCGCCCCTACAAATGTTTATTGATTAATTGATTAAAGATAGACCTCTCGGGGAGCTCACATCTTAACTGATAGTCTAAAGTATAGAACTTATAAGAGGGGAGGGCTCCTGAGAGGGGAGATGGGAAGGCTTATTGGGTAATGGAAGAGGAGGAATAAATTCAGAAGTGAAAATAACAGGAAAACTCTGTCTATCCATTCATCTATCCATCTATCTATCTTTATAGGAAAACTATGATTCTAACTTCCTGACTTTAAGGGGCCACACTCAAGCTTAGCCAAAATCCTAAGAAGAGGTGTGGCTAGGAGGCTCAGTGAATAAAGCACCAGTCCTGGAGTCAGGAGGACTTAGGTTCAAATTTGGCCTCAGACACTTGACACACTTACTAGCTGTGTGACCTTGGGCAAGTCACTTAACCCCAATTGTTCTCCCAAAAAAGGCAACAAAAAAAAGAAGCCACACACACAAAATCCTAGGAAGCTTAGGAAGTTTTTCCCTAAGACCTCATCCACAGCAGGACTAATACTGTGGGCCTCAGGAATAGCTGCTGCCGTATTTTACTCTTACTCCTGAAGATTGTAAGGGCTGAGGGGAAAATAAAATATTTTTTTTAAATTGCAATTTGATTTTAACTTCCATGTTGACTTACAAAAGCAGTACGCTGATGTTGGCTGATTGTCAGAAAAGTGGTAACAGACTTCTCCACCAATCCCCCATCCCATCTCCTACAAATAGCTCTATATGTTGTATGAAATACAGGCAAAGAAGGCAGCAAAGTGGGCTGGAGGGAGATTTTTATTCCTAAGGTACAAATTCACAGAACTTCAAAGACCAAAAAAACCCCCAAACCTAAAGAAACCTAGAAATTAATAGTGGCGTCTTGGAAAAGGGATTTCTAGGCCCAGTGTAATGCTATTATCACAAGGTACAGAATCTGTATAGCACTCCTAAAAGGCTAATCAAAAGGAAATTTAAAGAATGTGGCTGAGCCTTTCTTTAAAAAAAAAAAAACTATGCCATTTGAAAGCTTGTAACACCATCTGTAAGAGCGCTTACCTTTTGCCAACAAAAACAAAGGTATTTTATCTAAATCTCTTTAAATTCTTTCATCATAAAAAAGATAAATGGAAACTGTGAGTAATGGTTACAAGCTTTTATAATAAGACATTGAGTACTGTGTGTTTTTTTAAACCCACTTTCTTATTAATCTTTTATATGCTCTGCCCTCATCCAGACAGAGTATATTCATATAGAGGGGCATGTTGAAACCATATTTACAGTGATGTGTACTTCTCTGGAAGCAGTATTCCAAGCCAACTGACATATACCAAGTTAGGTTACAACTGAGAAGTGCCATTTTATAGGCTGACTGAGTTATGGGAGGATAAAGGAGGCCTCTTTGTCTTACACCACTCAACACAACAAATCAAAGACTCCTTTACGTAGTAATTACTTAATAGTTTTGTTGAATCAGAGAAACTATGTTGGAGGGGCCCTCAGAAATCATCATGGTTCATGTAATTATAATGACCATGTTTGTCTCTGGAGAAGAGATTTAAAAAAATGTGCCTCTTTCTCTTCTTTGAAGAATTTTGGAACTTTGAGTGCGGAACACTGCATAGGCTTTAGGTGATATACTGGTTGGTTTTGTGGATCTTCTCTTTTAACTTTATTTATTCTCAAATAAAGGACAGCTCACTGCATAGAGAGGGGAAAGTGGCTGGTATTAAAGAAAAAAGAAATAAATAATTTTTACATTAGTATTTTTAAGTTAACAAAACTTTTAAAGACATTTTGAAAGTTAATTTTTAAAAAAATCAATTAGCCTAACCTCCCACTCAATGCAGGAAACTCATCTTCCAATATCATCAATGTGGTCATTCAGCCTCTTGCCTTCAACACTTGTAGAAGGGGAGTCCATATTACTTTTTGAGCCCATAATACTTTTTCCATTGTTGGGCAGCTCTAATTAGTTGAACGTTCTTCCTTTTACCACTGTAATTTTTGTCCACTGGAGAAGCTCTATCCTCTGAAGCTACATGAAGAGTATGGCTTCCATATTGCCTTTTAAATATTTGAAGACAGTTATATATACCTATATACCCATATACCTATACACACACACACACACACACACACATATACACCTATATGCCTATATACCTATATATAGGTATATAGGCATACATACCTATATATTGGGTTCTTCATACTAAAACATTGCAGATTTTCTTTAAACTATTTCTCATGCAACTACCCTGGGTTGTCTTCTTTGGGATATTCTTGAGTTGGATAACGTCCTCTTCCTCCACTTAGTCACCCAAAACGTAATGACACCAACAACGAATACGGGTGATAAGCGTGATTCTGAGTATTCATTTTAATTGTTCTTTTCTGGAAAACTTCAAGCTTTTCATTGCCCTTCCTAAAATGGAGTCACTTTGTCTAAACAGACTAGGAGACAGCAGAAAGTTAGAGAAAACACACATACTAGCCCAACACCCTACATCAAACAGGATGTCCTAGATATACTTCCTTCTTGTTTTAATTCCTGAAAAAGAGCTGCTACTCCATCAGTGGAAGTATTTCTTCTCTGGCCACAGATTGCAGTCTATTCATGACTTAATACACAGTCTTCATGAGGTGTTGTGGCCACCAAAAAAATTATCAACTAGTTGACCAACCTTTGGGTGATGAGCTTCTTGTGACTTAGCTAGATGGATCCTCAGAAGACAAATCCACTGTACAGTAAGAACAGGTGACATTTACATACCACCTGTGGTTTGGCAAAGCACTTTACATCTATAATCTCATTTGATTCTCATAACAGCCCTATGGGGGAAAGTACTATTATCCCCATTTTACAGGTGAGGAAAGGTGATGTAGAGAGGGGGCCTGGATTCAAATTATCCCTCTGGTAGTTTACTACTTACCTGCATGATCTTGGCAGGTGATTTGTACCTCGTGGACCTCATTTTCCTCATCTGTTAAAATCTCCCTCTCTCTCTCTCTCTCTCTCTCTCTCTCTCTCTCTCTCTCTCACACACACACACACACACACACACACTCTCTCTCTCTCTTTCTCTTTCTCTCTCTCATCTTCAGAACTTATCACAGTGCCTGGCATACAACAGCCCTTTAATAAATACTTGTTGATCTGTAAAATGAAGGGGTTGGACCAGCAATCTAGTGGATAATATGCTTAACTTGGGAGTCTGGAACCCTGAACTTCAAACCTTGTATTAGAAGATAGCATCAGATTTCACTTATCCTCTCTGAGCTTCAGTTTCTTTACTGTCAAATGAAGGTAATAAAAGCATCTACCTCACAGGGTCACTGTGAGACTCAAATGAGATTTGTTCATTGTCATGGGCCACTGGGGTATCAGCCCCTAGTGTGAGTGAAGATGTGAGAGAGAATTAACCAGGGGGGTAGTTCATAGGAAAGAACTTCCATTTAATGATGATTTGAACAAGGTTTTTAAAGATCCAAAAGACAAAGATTCAAGTACTCTTATCCTAATCATATCCTGGGATTTTATTATCAATATAATAGTCTGTCATACCCTGAAATATAAGATAGGGCTTTGTTATCAAGGCCCCAGGAAATCACGGGGAAAGTTTGTTGAGTCTTATCAAAATGTATTTACAGGATAAAGGATGCTCCAAAAGCAGCAATCTCAAAGACATCTGCATAGAAACTGACCCCCAAGAACATTTTGGCCTACAACACTTCATGACCCCATTTGGGGTTTTCTTGGCAAAGATATTGGAGTGGTTTGCCGTTTCTTTCTCCAGCTCATTTTACAGATGAGGAAACTGAGGCAAGCCGAGGTAAGTGAGTTAGCAAGTATCTAAGGTTGGATTTGAACTCAGGAAAATTATTATTCCTGACTCCAGGCCTGGTTTTCTATCCACTGTGCCACCTAGATGCTCCTTCAAACAAGATAACATATGTAAAATGCTTTGTAAACCTTAAAACTGCTATATAAATGCTAGTTAGCATCATCATCACCATTAGGTGGTTCCCTGCTCTAGATTTGTGCTCCTTTATAGCTGTCAGCTGTTATCTTTTTGAAATCTACTTACTTTGCATTAAAGGAGTCACTGCTAAGACACTCAGCTCCTGGCATGGTTGATAAACAAAGGACTGTGGATCTGTTCACATATGGGGGAGGGGGAGGAAGGACCAGAGAGAAGCAGAAACCTAAACATCCACTCTCTCCCACTCCTGCAATTCAATCAGTATCCAAATGGAGCTCCTCAGCTGTGACCCATGGGGCCTATGTGCCTTGGCACTCACTTGAAAGTGTTACCAGAGAAGGGCAGGCTGCAGCAGGCGTGAAGACTCTCAGAGCACTTGGAAAGGTGCTCTCTAAGCACCTGGCCCAAATGAGAGGCCCAATCAGTCTGATACAGGAACCCCCAGGAAAGGGACTTCCCTCACCCCCCAACTAATTAGCCCAGGAGTTGCCTGTAGAAGCCCCAGCAATTTCCATCATTCTAGCTAACAGTTTATAAATTGGCCTTTTACTGCAGTAATGTAACAGCAATATTTGCAAAAGAAAGGTGGAGTGGCGATATGCTAAAAGCCCCTACACCTTGCCATTGTGTTAAAATATGTTCACTATGTTGCAAATGCATTAAAGGCCCCCGTTGGATTGGAATATTAACAAGCAGCCCTCCCTCTCTGCGACATGGGCTGGCAGGGAAGCAGCCAGGGAATCTGCATTTGGCCACAGGAGTTATAAATAGCCCTGGCTCTCTCAGCCGTCCTTTATGGGAAGCGGCCTTAGAAGGGATAAGGCTGTGCTTCAAATAAATAAAATAATTATAGATTATCAGGCTTTATTTACCACAGTGGTGCTCCTGTGGCCATTAAACCCATCTTTACTGTTTGTGCTCCGCTGCCCTAAATAAATGGCCTGATGATGTTGCATGATTTGTCAGGTAACACGGAGCACTTAGCCAAAGGAAGGCTGTCCTTTCTCCATTTTGAAATATTGGCTGGGCCCTGAGAATTTCTTCACCAGAGCACTCTGTTTCATAGATTTCATCCTGGTGAGTTTCTGTGCTTTGGAGACTGAGAACCTAAAAATTGTTGATTTTTGGAAGAAAGGAAGGAGAAGAAGGAATCCCATACGTTTGATAAGTGAATGCAGTTTTTGTACCCTTCCTCTGGCCCATTACCAGCTACCCACAGGAACTGGGCTAAGATGTGAAGTCCCGGGGAAGGAACTCTGATGGAGTTTTTTGCTTGGTGGGAAGCTGCTTTTCTACTTGCCATAAATGCAGGTTATGAAAATATTAAAGAAATCTGAATTTAAAAGGCCTCAAACAAGAGGGCAGTGGTAGGGGCAGAAAATCAGGGGAAATTTTTTTTTAAAGTAATTTCAAAGATGGGAGGGATTTTACCAGTTCTCTGTAGTCGAATTCATACCCTAAGGGGATGCCCACTATAATATTATCTCACAAATGGGTCATTCAGAATGTTTAGGGTAGCAACAGAAGAAAGCTCTTAAAGATAATTATGTCACAAAATACTGTGTGACCCTGGGCAAGTAATTTCATTTCTCTGAGTCTCCATTTCTTCCTCTGTCATATAAATGAGTTGTATTAGTTCCTGAAAGTTTTTTCCACCTCTTACTCTATTGGTTCAAGATACTGGAGGGTATACCAGATAAAACAGGCTACCCACCTCCTGAGAGAGGCAATGTATTCAGAGTGCAGATGGAGACATATTTGGAGGAGACTTAACCAATCTGGAAATTTATTTTGCTTGACTATCCATGTTTGCAGAACAACTAGGTGGTCCTGTGGATACAGTGCTTGGTTTTAAGTCAGGAAGACTCATATTCCTGAGCTGTGTAGCTTCACCATTTGCCTGTTTCCTCATCTGTAAAATCAGCTGGAGAAGAAAATGGCAAATTACTCCAGTATTTTTGCCAGAAAAATCCCAAATGGGGTCCTGAAGAGTTGGACACAACTAAAACAATAAAACAGCAATAAAATACATGTTTGTGACAGGAGATTTTTGCATTTTTCTTACTTTCTCAGTAAGGGAAAGGAAAGGGGAAAGTAATAGGTTGAGAAGTCAACTCTTTGGGAAAAAAAATTGACTAAAAAAAAAAGACCCTATGATTCTATGAGTTCTATACTGGAGAGCAAGGACCAAGCCTCTTCTGGAACAATGATAAAGTATTAAAAGCATCTCAATTGGGAATCAGCCAGCATGAACCTCAAAGACTGAGGCTTGATCACATTGCTATCTGGGTAACTTTGTGAAAATCCCTTCTCACCTCATTAATTCCATCAGTAAAATGGTCTCCCAGGTTCTTTCCAGAGAGCCAATGACTCTGATCTCTGAGGACTTTTTCTTCTCTAACATGGTGATTCTGTGAATTTATGCTGGTGTAGGATTGTAACACACTCGTAGGTAGACATTGATGTTTCTAATGAGTCTGCGATTTTTATTCGAACTGTTAGTATCATTTGATTCAATTTAATTCAATTCAACAACTGCTTAAATAAAAATAGTAGCTAACATTTGCATAATGCTTTAAGGTTTGCAAAATATTATATATATTATATATATATATATAAAATCCCATTTGAGCCTCACACTCCTTTTGTTAGGTAGGTCTAGCTATTATTAATAGATGAGAAAACTAAAACTGAGAATCAATGGTCCTGGGAGCTCCACAGCAGAAGCTGTCTCAACTTTGGTTGTATCCGAAGTGCTATATGACTATTGGTATTTGGGGGTGGAGGGGTACAACATTTCCCCTGAGCCCAGAGTGTAGAGTACATACCACACAAGTTGTTAGGAAACTATGCTTGGTAAATTACAAACATGCTATGCGTATGTAAGGCATGATTATTGTTGATTATAGGTGTATATTTGGTAGCAGTACAGTAATGTTAGAAAAAAAAACTCTGGATCTGGAGTCTGAGGATGGAGGTTCAGCATTCTCGTTCTATGTTTTACCTTGGACAAGTTGCTTAAACTTTCTCAGTCTCAGTTTGCTAGCATATAAAATAAGGGTTCTAGACAAGATGACCTATAAGGTCCAAGACGTAATTTATGATCCCATAGGAATTCTGCCTACACTGCTCCACACTCAGGTCGACTTGCTTCAAAGGGCTTCTGTGGCCAGAGATGTTAATTGAAGTTTATCACATTTATCTGGCGACACTTAAGCTCAGTATTATAGATTTAGAGATGGAAGGACCCTAGAGATCATTTATTGCAGCCATCTCATTTTTGCTGTCCCAAGGTGACTAGCCCAAGGTCACAGGGGTAGTAAGTGACAGAGTCTGGATTTAGACCCAAGTCCTTTGGTTCAGATCTACCATGAAACTCGATTCAAACTTTTCTTCTATGGGTCTTTAGGCATGTTCCAGGCTCCAAGTCACAAGATCAAAGGATTCTAGATATAGAGCAGGAAAGGGACCTTAGAGGTCATACAGACCAGTTACCTCAGCTCATAGATAAAGAAATCAAGGCTTAGACAAACTAACCTGAGGTCACCTGGGCATGTTACAGACCAATTATCTCATCATAGATGAGGAAACTGAGGTTTAGACAAATTAAATGACCTGCCTGAAGTAATACTAGTAGAAAACAGTGGAGTGAGTTCGTTTTACATTTGACTTCAAATCCAGTCCTCCTCACTACTTTTCATATAACATAGCATAGGCATTTATATCAAAGAACCATTCAGGCATAGGTCCGAGTCCAGTAGGAAAGTACTCGATGGTTTTTATTTTCCGATCTGTGCCCTGGCACCTTAGAAGAAGCTGGAATGATCCACACCAGAAATGGTGGGGGCTGATGAGTTTGGAGCACTCTATGTCAGCAGGAATCCCTTTAAACCATGAAATAGGATGCAAGGGTATGGTCAACTGCAGAGGCCAGACTTAACTTCAGCTCTTCCTACAAAATGGTGACTTGAGAATGAGTGTGGAATCCAGCCTAGACATAGGCAACTATGGAAACCCTTTATAAATTGTAGAGCAAGTGTCAATACATGCAGTGGTAGAAGGGATTTCTTCACTGGGAGTTCCCTGTACCAATGAAATCACGGGTCTAAGAATTATTCACTCTTACCATAGTACTTTACAGTCTTTTATTTTATTTTTATTTTACAGTACTTTTTTTTAGATGGGGGAAGATAGGGCAATTGGGGTTAAGTGACTTGCCCAAGGTCACATGGCTAGTAAGTATGTCAAGTGTCTGGGGCCAGATTTGAATCCAGGTCCTTCTGACTCCAGGGCTGGTGCCTATTCACTGTGCCACCTAGCTGCCCTCTTTACAATACTTTTCAATCAGTATATATTTATTAGGTACCTACTATGTGCCAGCACTGTGCTTAAGTGCTGGGAATAGAAAGAAAGGCAAAAGACTCTCTGCCTTCCAGGAGCTCACAGTCTAATGGAAGAGACAATGTACAAACAACTACATACAAAATAAATTGGTGATAGTCAACGAAGGGTAGGGATTAGAATTATGGGAAGCTGGGAAAGGTTTCCTGTAGTAGGTGGGATAGTTGGGATCTGAAAGAAGCTGGGGAGGCCAGGAGACAGATATGAGGGAGAAGAGTATTCCATGCATGGATGACAGCCAGTGAAAATGTCCAGAGTTTGAGATGGGGTGTCTTGTTTAAGCAAGAAGGTCAATGTCCCAGGGCCAGAGTATGTTTGCAGACAAGGGGGGAAGGAGACTGGGAGGGTAAGGTGATTTAAAAAGGAAGCTGCTACATTTGTATTTTTTGAGCCACCTTAAAGGGGAAGAATCAATCAGCGATTGAAATGTTCAGGCTCAAAATAGGCACAAGCAGTTCAGGGGTTTGGTGGCAGGATCTGACTACATAAAGCATGTGATTTCTGGAAAGGTTCAAAGGGTTGCTTAATTACACAGTTAACGCCTACTCCATCCTATCTCCCATGACTGGAATTGTGTAATCAAGTCTCCCTTAGCACCTAAAAATCATTGACATAAGTTCTCGTCTATCCATTTGTCTGGAGTGCATGCTAAGTAAGTTTTTCCCCCTTGTACACCTGTGATTTCATCGGCATACAGAGCTCTGAGTGAGAAACTCCTACCAAGTAGACTGGTAGACATCTCTGAAAACTACAGTCAGAGAGTTGCCTCTGATGGTCAGAGACAACATAAGGTCAGCTGGAACTCAGTTCTTCCTGACTCTAAGACAAGATTTCTACCCATACCACCAAGGTACCTCTCATGCTAAATAACAGGGAAAAGGACTAGCCCTGTCATTTCATTGAGTCAAGGAACTTCCAGATGAGGAAATACAGAGGCAGCGGCAATAGGGGTCTCTGTGAATAGAGCACTAGATCTGAGATCAGGCAGACCTGAGTTCAAATTCAATCTCAGACCTCAGGCACTTACTAGCACTGTGACTCTGGGCAAGCCCCTTAACTTTTCTCAGCCTAAGTTTCCTTATCTTTAAAGTGGGGATAACAACTCCCATCTTTGCAACACTAGCACTATATAAATGCTAGCTGTCACAACCACCACCACCACCTTTTCTTCCTGAGTTCAAATCTGACCTCAGACACGTATTAGCTGTGTGACCTTGACCAAGTCACTTCACCCTATTTGTCTCAGTTTTCTCATCTATAAAATGAACCAGAGAAGGAAATGGCAAACCATTCCAGTATCTCTGCAAGAAAACCCCAAATGGGGTCACGGAGAGTCGGACCCAACTGAAAACAACTAAATAACAACGACCTTCTTAACAACGTGTAGTCTTAGGGAGCTGTGTAGGACACAGAGAATTAAGCGATTTGCCCAAGGTCACAGAACCAGGATGTGTCAGAGGCAGAACCTGAACCCAGCTCTTTCTGCCTCCAAAGTCATCTTTCTACAGATTATACCATAGCTGCTCCCTAAGGCAAGTAACAGCCTCTCTAAATAGTAACCACCCTTCATGTACTAGTGCAAATCATTGATATTCCATGAAAGCTTCCCTGAAATTTTTAGACCTCACTGAGCTCTTCTTCAGAATGCTCATAAGGTACAGACCTGCCAACTGTCGTGCAAAATTCAGCACTTAATTTTATTCTGTTATGTTCTTCACTGCTGCTTCATGTGATTTAGTACCAATGCCTCAGCCTTCTAAGTTTCTTAAAGTATCATTGTTATCTCTGTATGTATACCCATATGGTATTTTCTTAGCAAAGATACTGGAGTGGTTTGCCATTCCCTCCTCCAGCTCATTTTATCAATTGAAGAAACTGAAGCAAACAGGATCAGGTGACTTGCCCAGGGTCCCACTGCTAGCAAGTATCTAAGTTGGATATGAACTCATAAAGATAAATCTTCCTGACTACAGGCCAGGCACTTTATCCACTGTGCCACCCTGTTACCACCCTTGCTGGGCATAGAGAAGGTACTGAATAAGTACTGACTATTTATAGTTTGTGGTGGTGTGTTTTTTAGACTAGCCGAATGACATTTATGAATGATCCACGGGTGAGCAGACTACCTTTGAGAACCACTGCTCTACCCGATATTATGGAAGGAAAGGTCCAAGCGCCTACACTTAAGAGTGGCAATGTCTTAAAGTAGGGAGACTCCTTTTTGTATGTGATATTGGTTTGAAATGTTTCTGTCATTGAAGGAAGGGATGATGTGTCTGGTTCACACCCTGACTAATCTCCAATATCCTACCCTACTGTAGTTCTAACAACACAGAACTGTATTGCTAAAGTAGGAATGCAGGCGTGGAGAAACAGAACATTGGAGTATAATTCCGAAACACTAGCCTCGTCCTAAATTGATTTTCTCTGTAGTTCTATGTATGTTATGCATTTAGAAGCATTATCTGGTGAAGGGATCCACAGACTTCATCAGAATGCCAAAGGGGTCCATAACACACAAACAAAGGTTAAGAACTCTCGCCCTAAAGCAGGAAGACTTCTAAGCCCTGGATGACAACACCCATTTCAAACAAAAGGCTACTCTATATCATTCCCAAGTAACTTGAAGGTCCTTTGATCTCAAGTTCTGGGACAAATGTTTTCTCAGCAAGTAAAGTTATCTTCTCTTCCTTATTTTTTTAAAACTCCTTTTTACAGCCTAATACTGTTCGTACAAATTGTAAATTTTTGGTTTTTTCCTCTGAGCTTATATCGCTCTGGAATCATGTTATCATGGGTCTACAAATGACAGAGCTACATATTTTTGTTTTGTTTTGTTTGGCTCTAGTAGGTAACTCTCACCTAGATTTGGAGTCAGGAACACCTGAGTTTGAGGCCCTGCTTCATATGCTTTCAAGGCTATGGGACACCTTGCACAAGTCACTGAGTCTCAGCCTCAGTTTCCTCATCTGAAATGGGGATAGTAACAGCATTTGTCTCACAGGACAGTTGTGAGGATCAAAAGAGACCATATAAGTAAAGGATTTTGCAAACCTTAACATATATTATAGATGTTAGCTATTATTATAATGTAGCACACTCTTAAACTGAGTAGGTGCTCAGCAGCAATGTCTCACATGGATGGAGGAGTGTGAACCCCAACTCTGCCATTTAACTCTTGACCTTCAGCCAATCACTTGTCTGACCTTTGTGTTAGGGGCGGCACTTCCTTTACTTGTAAAATAAGAGGCTGTCTTCAATGACCTCTATGTAACAACGGTTATGTTTGGTCAGTCCAACTCTTTGTGACCCCATTTGGGGTTTTCTTGGCAAAGATATTAGAATGGTTTGCCATTTTCTTCTTCAGCTTATTTTACAGATAAGGAAACTGAGGCAAACAGGGTTAAGTGATTTATCCAGAGCCACACAGCTAGTGTCTGAGGTCAAATTTGAACTCAGGTCTTCCTGACTCTACGTCCAGCCATTAGTATCATCAACTCATCAACCTAGATGACTTCTAAAGTCTCTTCTCTCTCAAAAACCAATAAATATCTTGTGAACTCCAAGCCTTTTTAACAAGATGACACACAAGCCTGCCTCTTAAGCTAAGCTAGGGCAAGTTAAAATGTCACAATAAACAGGATTAAAACTATCCCAATAAACAGGATTAGAACCAGAGTTTCTGTTATCAGAGAACAACGCCCACACCCTGGGCAATATCCTAGCTCATCACAAGCGGAATTCAATCCCACAAGATCCCAGTACAACCAACAGTCTGAACCTCTATTTTGACATGATTTTACATGTTATGTCAGCCCCAAGGCCATCGTTCCCCCAACAACAGTAGTCACAAGGCTTAGGAGAGATGAGGTCATTACAGAGATGATTTAGGCAAGAACTATTTTTTTTACCGCTGATAATTTAGGCTTTGAGCTTGAGTTATCCATGCGGACAGTCTGTGGCCATCAACTTATAGAAGAAATTGTTCATCTTCCCATTTCCCTTAACCTGAGATGAGGAGTCTTTATAAATAGCATTTTCCTTTGCAAGTAGAGGTTCTGCTCTTTAAAATATCTGCATTTCTATCTTCCAGTCATTGTTTTCCTCCTCAAATGGCTCCAAAGCTGTGGTTTTAAAAGTATGGTCTGAGAACTCCTGGATTTATGAGGTCAAAACCATTTTCATAATAATACTAAGACATTATCTGCCTATTAAAATACTCCTCCCCTTTCCAACTACATATCTCTGTGGGACTGAATTTTCTTCACATGCCTCAACCAAAACAGCATATTGTAACAGACTGACTGCAAAAGCAGATATGAGAATCCAGCTGTCTTCTATTAGACATTAGATTTGCAAAAATATGCAAAAAAATACCATTCTCATTTTTTTTTTGCTTTGGAAAACAATCATTTCTCATAAAAAAGTATTTATGTTAATATGTGGGATTTATTATTATTTTGAAATTTTCTATCATTTTTAATTTCTAATATGATAAATACCACTAGGTATAATCCACACAAACAGTTCTTTAGAGGTCTCAATAATTTTGAAGAGTGTAAAGGGACCCTGAGATCAAATAGTTTGAGAACTGTTGCTCCAAAGGCCCAGAAGTCACCCTTTCCCCTAAATTCATTTACTCTATAGAATTTGTTGAATTTCAAAGTGAGGGCAGGAAGATTAAATGACAGAATTTCCAAAGTCATCCAGCTGAAGTAAAGAGCGGGGCTAGGATTAGAACTCAAGTCTCCTGACTTCAGTTCAGGGCTCCTGACACTAATTCAAACCCACTTTCCCTATTGCTTTAATTACTCTTCTCTGTACTCTATCTAGTGTTTTCTCATGCTTTGAGACCTTAGGAAAACATAAATATCAATTAAAAATTTATCGAGAAGCCAGGGAAAAAGCACACACACACACACACACACACACACACACACACACACACACACACACACACACACACACACACACACCTTGTGCCCCAGGGTCCCTCAAAACTCTAGGCTCGCACTGACGCTATCCAATCATGAGAGAGGGGAGGGTCTGACCTCAACAGTGAGTTTCTGACTCACTGCCCCCCATCTGGAGCCGCTCTAGGAAAACTCTCCCTATATACCTATGGCATAGTTTGGGTTAGGTCTACCCAAATGTAGATAAAGATCCCCAGCTCTCGTACAAGTATAAGTACAATTCTGGGTGCTGTATATGAGGCACCCTTTATTTCGCCCTGTACAAAAAACAAAAGATGCTTGTGTGTGTATGTGTATGTGCTCCCACTTAACACAGCTAGAACGCCAACTGGGGTTTGGGGGAACAGACTTCCTGGCTAATGTCCTGCATTTTAAATTAAAGGGCAGAAGACTCAGGAATTTTTGGCTGTGTTACAGAAATCTGAAAATAAATTCAACTGATGGATGACAAAGGAATAATCAACAAAGTGACATGAATGTGCTGTTGGCAAAATAAACAGAGGACGGGGCATCATTCTTATATGGTATTTCAGTCTTTGAGATTGCACTTAGAACCCCAGACACAGTGCGCTTATGATTACAGAACACAGGGATAACCAACAGCCTCAATGCGTTAAATGTTTGTTTTCCATCTAATGTTCTGAGAAGCAAATTTGAAATCTGAAAGTGACTAAACATGATTAAAGGGATAATGATTAACTTCCAAAAGGTAACTACAGGTTATTTGACATTAAATACCCAAGGAAATACTGCCTGACCAACATTAACTTGGAATCTGCTATATTATTTGCTCCCTCTTAAGAGACTTGGCCTGAAAGAGGTCATCTGACCTATCTACCTCATTTTTCAGATAGAAATGAATAAATGCTTGTTGAATTTTAACACAAAGCCGAGAGGTTAAGTGATTTGTCCAAATTCACAAAGAAAAAGCAGAAAAAATTGGTTGAGTAGTTGGGTGTCCTAACACTAGGTTTCTACACACTTCTGTCATTTTAGATTCTCTCCCCTTTGGACTCTCTCTGTCTAGTGTTGTCTCATCTTTTAAGACTGGCAGGAAACATACTCTATAAATCTAAATTAATATTAATTTATAATTATATATTGTATAGTTATTAAAGAGAAAAGGGAGCCATTCTAAATCCACTAAGCCATCTCATTGTACTTTAAATGCATTAAGTGTGCTGGAATTAGCTCAATTGTAAAATTTTCAGTGTGAGTATTTATACCTCAGAAATTGACAAATACTATAAATCAGGTGTTGATTCATTTTTTTTTGATGGTCTGGACTTAAGAAAATGATGGGGAAAATGTGAATAAGGGGATTAAATTTAAAAGTGTAGCAATGTATACATCCCCCTCACATACAAGAGGGGGCTGTTCAACATTTACCAGCACAGCCCTGCCTAAGCTTGACTTGAGCTGTTCCACTTCCATGTCTAGCCTTGCCTGAACCTACAATATGCTCCTTGCTCCTTTCTGCCATTCTAGTTATCCGTCAAGATGGAACTCAATTCTTGGCTTTTCCATAAAGGTTCCATGACTGGACCTCCCCCACCTCTAACACATATTACCGCCCTCCTCCTTTCTGTATTAATCTACTTGAAAGGAGGGAGTTTCCTTCTTGGTATCTGTATCACCAGTTGTCAAGAGAAGCACCTGCTACATGATAGGAGATTAATGATTTAATGAATTTGATAAACTGCTACAGACTTAAATTGTTAATTATCTTTTTGGGTGCCCATCTTAATTATCACATGGCACAGTGTTAGCAGTATTGAATTTGGGCCAGAGGGCTTGGGTTTAATTCTGCTTGGTACCATACTATATGAGCTTGGACAAATTATTTCCCTTTTTTGGGTCTCAGTTTCCACTTCTGCAAAATGACAGGGAGCAGAAAATTCTGACCAGATGATCTGTAAGGTCGTCTTCCAGCCCCATGATTCCATTCCAGTAATACTCTATCTTATCAGGAAGATTGTAGTTGGTGAATTTCTGCTCATTCAAGCAGCAGGAGCAGACATGCCCACCCAGCAAGGAGGCTGGGGCTGGGGGTGCCCATTGCACCACCATTAGCTGGAGTAGAGTGAGGACTCTATGTTTCCTCCCTGAGGTAAGAATGGAAAGGGGAAAAAAAGAAGGAACATTAGCAGGAAGTTTTGGGGGGGAAAGAGGAAGAGCTTACCAGATAGGATTTGGGCTGGAAAAGCTGTATAGAGCGAGGGAGTTCCAATAACCCTCCAAAAACCAGGGTGGAAACTGAAACTCAAAAAAAGAAAGATTTGTCCAAGACCTTACAACTGTTTAGTAGCCAAGCCTGGATAGAAACCCAGGTTTCCCAAACTCCATTCATTACACTATGCCACCTATTTGATTTATTGGTCACCCTTACTCCTTAGTTTTAAATAACAATAAATCAGTGGAAAGAAAAACAAGCTGTACTCTAGCTGGACCAGTCCTATTTGGAGGATATTTTGTCTGAATGACCTGAGTGGTAGAGACTGTGGATGGTACACTAGACTTCGGTTACTTTTAAAAACATGTATATTGCTCCAAGTAGCTTTTAACATGCTCGGAAATATTCTTCCACGTTTTCAAAAATATGCATGCCAAGATGAGAAGCGTAAATCAGTCCAGAGAAGCCTGCAGTGATGTCCTTGAAATCCCGCGGAAGGAGAAATGATGACATTGTCATTTTCTGCTATTGTCCACAGATTCCCATAACTGCTTGGTGTTAGAACCTGGCTGCATGTCCAGGCCCATCCATCATCTTGCCATCTTTGGACAGCATGCAGTAGATAGGCAAATGTCGAACTCTTCATTTTACCTCGTTAGTAGTTCCAAAATGACAACGTCATAATAATGAGAAGGACTTAACCACATTTATGTCAGTTCAGAATTTTTGAGAAGGATAAACGTTACACATTTTAAGAGAAACCACTCTGACAGTAAACACTAAAAAAAAAACAAAAATTCAAAAATAATTTAACTTTTTTTTAAGGCTTACACAGAAGTTAAGGAGTGGCTACTCTTGGATTTGGAGTGGGGAAGATCTAAATTGAAATTCTGCCTCCCCCCGGGCACTTAATAGCTTTGCAACCCTCGGCAAGTCACTTAATTTCTATAGATCTGTTTCCTCATTTGTAAAATAGGAATGGGGTAGCTAGGTGATGCAGTAAATTGGCCCTGGAATCAGGAGGACCTGAGTTCAAATCCTGCCTCAGACAGTTACCAGTTGTGTGACCCTGAGCAAATCACTTAACCCTGATAGCATCAAATAAATTAAAAAGAAAATAATGGGAATAAAATGCTACCTACATCCCAGGGTTTTAATGAGGATCAAGTGAGAACACAGAAATGTTAAAGCACTCTATTAAAAGGTTGAGAAATCTAAGATTTATCAAAAATACCTAACTGATAGGCTATCCAAAAGAGTCAGTGACTCAGATCTCACTAATTCAGACTAGCTCTGCCATTTACTACCACTTTTTCTGCGACTCTGGACAAGCCACACTTGTCTAAGCCTCGATTTTCTTACTTTTGAAACCAGATGGCCTCTCAGGTCCATTGTGGCTCTAAATTCGTAATCCTTGATAAACACAGACACACAGGCACAGGCACAGACACAGACAGACACACAGACACACACACACAGACACACACACACACACACACACACCCGGGATGCTGATGAAATAAGGACTTAGGGTTTAAATGAGGCTGGCTGACTGGCTGTCTACAGAGTTCAGAAGATCAGCCCTCCACTTCCTGAAAAGACCACTCCAACTACAATTTCCTTATCCTGTATAGACTATCTCAGATCAAGGTAATGAATTCAACTACCCCCCAGCAGAAACAAAGACAGGAAATGAATGTGATTCCATTGATCCCCCTGACACAGCTATCAAGCAGTCTCATTAAACATTTGGTGGTCTCAAGTGACTTCACTAAACCTTATGAAGTGAGTACTCCAATTTTTTCATTTTCATTCTCTGTTGACAACCTCTAACAATCTCGGCTTCTTTCCCTTTGCTGATTTCCGTTTTTTTTTTTTTCATTTTTTTTTAACAGCCACTCACTTAGACTTATTTTCAAAGCTCAATTCATAATGCAAGTACCTGATTAGTCACCTTGCCTCTTATTACAAGTCAGACTGAATCAAAGACAGATTGAGTGAAGCCCAAGAGCATCAAATATAGTCCTTGAGGTTAAATCTACCTGAGAGATTCAGTCTAAAACTCTCTGTGAGGATAGCAACTTACTATGGCAAGCCTCCCTCCAAGGCAAACTAAATGAGATCATCTGTGAAAAGGAGTCTTAAATGGAATGAAATGTCTCCTTTCTAGAAGATGATATGAAAAGGCATCATGGGACAAAAGTCCCTGCAACACTGACTGAGGGGAACTCTGGCTCCTTCACTGTTTACTCAAAATGGTAGGATTTCAGGTGGAAACAGGAGGTAATACATGCTTGCATGGTATTATTTGAATCACACCAGAAGGTCCCACAAGTCAAAATTTCTCCCCATACTAAACCCAGTGCCTGGAATTGTTTCCATTGGATATTTGTTCTTTCGGGTGCATCTTTTTGGTCTACTCTTTTAAAAATAAGATGTACATCAGGTATATATAACCTGTGTCAAAATATTGCCTTCTCAATGGGGGGGGGGGCAGGGGAAGAATTTGGAAACCAAAATTTTAAGAAATGAATGTTAAAAATCATTTTACATGTAACTGGGGAAAATAAAATATAAAAATGAATAGTAAAATGTGCATGCCTTTAGGTAATGATGACTTCTCAGTTTGTGCTTTTCCTTTGCAGGATGGGCAAGGGCTCTGGGGAAGGGTGGGGCAAAGCTGAAAGGAAATCAAAGGTATCCAAAAGAGGGAAAAAAACCAAGAAAAGGATCTGAAAGACTTCAAGTTGCCATTGTTACAATGCTGCAAGCCCAGTCAGGGCACCTCTCTTTTAACTCTGATAATGTTTCCCAGAAAACACATAGTTCATGTTTGGCCCCCATGAGCTGTAGGAGCCATTATGGATACCCTAGACCCAGACACCAAAACCTCTTTCACTTACTTCATGGGTTTGAACAGTGCTTGCCCATAATTCTGGAATGTCATGATGAGTTTTAGTTGAGTTCCCCCAGACTTCATTGCTGTAGAAGGAGAAAGGGGGAAAAAAAGCCATCAATTTTATCCCATAAATCGTATGATAATTAACAGTTTCATTTATATTGAACAGCAACAACAACAAAAGCTAACATTTATATAACACTTTAAGGTTTGCAAAGCATTTTTCAAATATTCCATTTGATCCTTACAACAAGCTGGGAGGTCAATAATAGCCAGTAATAATAGCTAATATTTATATAGCGCTTACAATGTCCCAGACATTATGATAAGTGCTTTACAATTATCTCATTTGAGCCTCACAACAACCATGGCAGGTAGGCGCTAGAATTATCTCAATTTTACACTGGAAGAAACTGAGGCAAGTAGAGGTTAAGTGATTTGACCAGGGTCCCATAGCTTGTAAGGGTCTGAGGATTTGAACTCAGTTCTTCCTGATTCCATATCCAGCACCTGATATTAGCCTCCCCACCTTGCTACCTCAGTGACTGTAGAAAAACTGGCCCATATTCTTCCTGTGTGGAATAGAAAGCTCTCATTCTGACATAATACAGATTTCTCTTCAGTCAGTTCTCTGTATTTCTTACAGATTGTAGACACACTGAACTCAGAATACAGTTCTTTGATTGTACAGGTAACACCAGACTAACTCTTGCCTCTAGAATGTTTCAACCCAGAGAGGAGAGTGGTTCCCTTTTTGGGGGCAAAAGGGGTGCTTAGCTAAGCACTTTGGAACTGTACTTGACAAATCAGCTGGAAATGAAGCTCATTCTCCCGGACCTCAGTTGTATTGTTTGACATTTAAGCAGAACATAAGAGGATGAGACCCAGTGACCCAGCTATTTCATGATCCCCTACAAAGGTCTGAGTCTGAAAATCTCACCAAAGATGGAAGAAATAAATACCCATTCTGACCTTGATTTCTAAGCAGTGAGGGAATTCAATGAATTTAGATACCGATAGGAGAGACAGTATTGAAAGAAGAAGAGTACAAGGATGTGATTGAGGGGAAAGAGGTTTGACTCTAGAGTCCAAGCGGCTGAGTTCAACTCTTAACTCTGACACTTACTACCTCTGTGACCTTGGAGAAGTCACTGAACCTTAGCTTCCTCACCTGTCAAATGAGAGAATTGGAGTAACGGCCTCAAAGGTCCCTTCTAGATCTAAAAACCTAACACCTTGATTCTAAGGTTATAAATTCCTTCTTAAAGCTGGGTGGTTTGCACATCTTTTAAGATAGGCATAGGTTGATCCCTAAGGAAATCGCACTGTTTACTGACCATTCCACTTCTCCAGTCTCTAATATTTATTTATATCCAGATGAAAACACCTTACAATAAATATCTAGGCCCAACTTTGGCAGGGGACAGATTGTTAAAATAATAACAAACAATTTGTAATAAGCTATTACTTGCATATGCTGTTGTTTTGTTTCAGTCATGTCCAAGTCTTCATGACCCTATTTGGGCTTTTCTTGGTGAAGATACTAGAGTGGTTTGTCATTTCCTTCTCCATCTCATGTTGCAGATGAGGAAACTGAGGCAAACAAGGTCAAATGACTTGCCCAGGGTCACACAGCTAATAAGTGTCTGGGGATAGATTTGTACCCATGAGGATCAGTCTTCCAGATTCCATGACCAGTGCACTAGCCACTGCACCACTTTGCTGCCTATTAGCCATGTATAGTAGGCACTCAATAAAAGCTTTTGATTTATTGATAGTTACATGAAGCTCAAAGTTTACGCGGACTGTATAACCAGCTAGGTGAGGCAGTAGATAGAACCCTGGAGCTGGAGTCAGGAAGACTTGACATTAAATCTGGCCTCAGATACTAGCTGTGTGACCCTGAACAAGTCCCTTAACCTCTCTTTTCCTCAGCTTCCTCAGCTGTAAAATGGAGATAATAGTACCTCTCTCCTAGGGTTGTCGCAAGGTAAAGCACTTGGCAGTTTCTGACACATAGTAGGTGCTATGTTAAGGCTTGTTCCCTTTCCTTCTCTTTATTTCTTTTGCTCCTCTCCATGACCCTGTGAGGTCACTGGAGTTAACATATGCATAATCATTAGAGTTGAGGTTAAGTGACTCCTAGGTAAGTGAAACAACTCCTCCAAGGTCACACAGATACATAAATTCCACCTAAGAGTGTGCATGGAAATCAAGGGACCACTAATCTCTTTCCTCAGTCTTTTAGATTTCCCCTCTAACATTTGTCTCTCTGATGAAGTTAATAAACTGACTGCACATTAATAAGGACAGCTGGGTTGTACAGTGGATGGAGCACTGCCCCTAGAGGGATCCAAGTTCAAGACTGACCTCAAAAGCTTACAAGCTGTGTGACCTTGGGCAAGTCACTTCACCCTGTTTGCCTTGGTTTCCTCATCTGTAAAACGAGGTGGAGAAGGAAATGGCAAACTACTCTAGCATCTTTGCTAAGAAAATCCCAAAAAGGGTCACAAAGAATCAGACACAACTGAATGACATATTTATAAACCTCAGATAACAGGGCCATAGTTTTAGATCTGAAAGGGACCTGAGGGGTCCAAAGATCATATGAACACAAATCCAGACGTGGAAGGGATATCATTACTACTACTAATAATAACATCTAGTATTTATATGGCATTTTAAGGTTTGCAAAGCAGTTTTCATGTCATCTCAGTTCATCCTCACAACGATCCTGAGACGTAGATGCTATTATCTTCATCCCAATTTAAAAATGAGGAAACTGAGGCTGAGAAAGGTTAAATTAATTGACCAGCACCATCCATCTAATAAGTATCTGAGTCAGGATTGGAACTCGGGTCTTCCTGACTCTAAGTCCAACCCTCTGTGCACTGACCAGTTAGTTGATCAGAGGTCATCTAATCCAATGTTCTCATTTTACAGATGAGAAAATAGAGACCCAGGGAGGAGATGGGATGGTTTCCACAAGCAATATAAGTGGTAGAGCCGTCATATAAACCAACCCTAGGTCATCCTCTATCTCCAAAGCCAGCAAACACTCTTCGTACCATAGTATACTCACCAGCACATCCCCACCCCATTCCCAGATGGAATTGCTTCTGTCTCTCCCCATCAGCCACCTGCCTACTCACTGCCAAACAGCCAGGAGCCCCTGTTCTCCCTAAATCAGGACAAATGCTCTAGTTTATAGACGCAAGTTAATGTTTGGTGTCTTTTGTCTGATGCTTTTTGTCTGAGGCAATGAGAACTCTGGAAACGCAACTAAGCCAGTTCAGATGGCATCAAAGTCTAGGACAGTGCCATGAATGTTTGGTCCAGAAGAAAAATGCTGATGGACAAATGCTTATGGGGATGTGTATGAAGAACCAAATCAATGATCCAGGTAAATCAGGCCAAGAAGTCACTTTGCACGAAGGTTTTAGGCAAAGATCTCAAGCAGTAACCTCCAGAGCAGATTTTTGTAACTAGAACCAAATGGATCTTTTATCCCTTCTCCTCTCATTTTTGTAGACCCAGAAACAAAAGTCCAAAGACTGGCAATAGGAAGTGACTTGTCCAAGGTCAAATATCAGGACTTCCTCATATGTAAAAAGGAGAGGGCTTGCTGGGTAAGGCCAACTTTGTGGTAGGCTTCTTCTAGCTTGAACATTCTATTGTCTGAATGGAGGAGGCAGCTGTGCAGTTCTTATTTGTTCTGTTCTGTTTTCATTTTGTGGCAGATCGTGACTATTGCCAGGGTTCCCTTATTCACTCACCCCGGGGAGGCAGACACTGGCTTAGAGGAAGACAGTGGGAATACCCAGATCTTAGAGGGATGCTGCTCTCTCCCAACAGCAGATGGGCATTTGCTTCAGGAATAGAGGGAGAGATGAGATTTACAGTTTCATCATTTGTAGAGTCATTCAGCAAATATTTATTAGGCATCTACTATGCAGTGTTGATTGTAAATTTGTTTTTAGTTTTTGCGTCTGCAGTCAAGCAAACAAAACTAATCACTCTTCCACTTGATAGCCCTTAAAAGACTTAGGGGGAAGAAAGAGTGAGGATCAAGTCCCTATTGTCTTCTCCAAAGCTCCAAAAATCCCTATTTCTTTCAAATGACCCTCATAATGTATGATCTGAAGATCCTTCACCATCCTAGTCACCCTTTTTTGGACACTCCATCTCATCAAAGCCATTCCAAAAATGTGGTACTGAGAATTGATGCTGCCAGACCACAGCAGATATCAAACTACCATCTTCCTCATTCCAGGATTCCATGTCTCTCTTCATGTAGCTTAAGATTTCCTTAGGTTGACAAACACAATGACCAACAAACACAGAGTCAGCTAGGTTACTCAGTGGATAGAGCAGTGGGCCCAGAGTCAGGAAGACCCGAGTTCAAATGTGGCCTCAGACACTTATTAGCTATGTCACCTCGGGCAAATCACTTTTGTTTGTGTTAATACACTGGAGATGGAAATGCAAACCACTCCAGTATCTTTGCCAAGAAAAACCCATGGGCAGTATTAGCATGCTGTGGTCCACAGGGTCTTGAAGAGCTGGACAAGACTCATAGGTGCTGGATTCAAGCAGATTATAGCATACGTTTTTGGACATGACCTAAGTAGGGATTTGGTTTTTGCTTCATTGTGTTTGTTATCTGGGTTTTCTTTTTTCTTTTCAGTGGGGGACAGGGAGAAATGACCTGTAAGGAAGAGGGAAGTTAGGGACAGACTTGCCTTCTTCCAAAAAACAAAAATAAAGAAAGAAACATTGGTCACTGAAGCATTTACCCCCCTCCTTCCCCCAAAATTAAGAAATCCACATCAGAGAAAAGAAAGATGGCCATAAGGAATCACAATCAGGACAGCTTTGAAAGTTCTATATTGAATGTCTTATACTTGAAAAGAACAGCAAGTCTTTCATAATAGAGACTTGAGATCTTATGTACATCCCACTTTTGTTCTACACTGAGCAGCAAGCACCCTAGCATACCCAGGGTGGCTGCTAGCACAGGTCCTTAGATCTGCTTTTCTAAAAGAAAGAAACTCAAAATAGGTTAACAGTCTCACTTTAATCAAACATATATCATTTACCTAGTTCAAGGGGAAAAGTCAGCACCCTGAACTTCAGAGAATACAAACAAATCACAAGCAGAAGTTACAAGCAAAGAGAGAAACAGATCAGCAGACAGGTTTACAACCATCTGACCATTACATCCATACCTAGTCAGTTACCAGAGAGGGGAGCACCAACTCTGGGTTTTTCAAAGCTGGGGCTCAACGGCTACCCAGAGTCTCGTCTGGCCAAATCACACAACTCTTCTCAAAGTGAGCCCCAAAGCAAAACCTCACATCAGGGTGTATATATAGCCTTCTCCCGGGTCAGAGAATGTCACAGCCTTCTTAACCTAATGCCCAATCACAAGCGACAAGGCGCAAGCATTCCCAAAAAAACAAGCCTCCCACCACAGGCTCCACATGATCACATTCAGCCTATTAGGCTAGGGCAAAGTATACTTTCAAATCCAGGAAGATTCTCAGAGCCACCCAAGCCACTTAAACAAAGGGTCTGGGGTCCGGGAAGATCTTCAGATTCCCATAATATACATATGGAAATGTTCACTTTATTTGGAGTTTGTTATATTGTAACAATATAAAAATTCAGAATTCAGAATAAGTATTTAGAATAAAAATGTGTAAAGATTATGTTAATTTTCTTGACTGCCATATTATAATGAATCACATTGCCGCTTCAAGTCCACTGACACACCTTCTCTCCTCTTCCCCACCCCATATTACCCCTTTACTACAATCTTTGTAGTAAAAAATCTTTCTAGAAGAAGTAGAATACGGTGGAAAATGTACTAGATTTGGAGTTAGAGGACCTAGTTTCAAATCCTACCTCTTTTGCTCCTCTTTGTATGACCCGGGGTAAGTCACAACTTGCTGGGGCCACCTATAATGTGGGAATTGGATTGACTGCTTCTAAGATCTTTCCACTTCAAAATCTTATGACCCTGCCTGACGTATATAAAGACAGTTTAACCAGCAATGCCTTGTCGTTGTTATTCAGTCATTCTTAGCTGTGTCTGACTCTTTGGGACCCCATCTGGGGTTTTCGTGGCAAAGACACTACGATGATTTGCATTTCCCTCTCCAACGGTACCTCATGATAGTCTTTATTCACAATTAAATATGACTATTTCGTTACTGTTGTTGTTCGTCCTTTGTTTCTAAAGAGGACCAATGATATTGCGGGGTGATGTCTTGACCTGTATGTGAACTGGATTTAATTGAGGCACAGTTGCACAAAATTATCAGCCTCACTCTTTCTTCCTGAGTCATCAAAATTCAGTGGCAAGATAAAAGTCAGAAGAACTAGTGATGGTCCAGGATGGAACAAATGGCCTTCCTACTTCACAGACACTGAAACAAATTGTTCTCATTGCCCGTGCTGCTGGGGGAAGTCTTCACGTGCTTGGGGTAGACACCCCTCTAACTCACCAACAGTTCTGAGGCTTATAGTTACCTTCAATCTAGTTTAGCCTCCCTGCCAAGATGATTTTACTGGGGTGTGACCGCTGCACAGGTTACACCTTCTTGGAGCCACAGTTGAGGGCTGGCTAAGGGGTAGACATGCAAAGGTGAATGAGAACTCTGAAAAGGGTTCAGCAAGCCCTCACACAAAAAGGTGCCAGTCCTTCTTGAACATCCTGTGCGCCCCATGATTTTTTTACTTACTGCTTGTATGACCCTAGATAAGTAATTTAATTTCTTGAGCTTTAGTTTTCTCTCCAATAAAATGAGAGAATTGGATTAGATTGGCTCTAAGATCTTTTGCAGCTCAAAATCCTGCCTGATTCATTTTTGTTTGTTTGTTTTTCGCTTTTTTTTTTTGCCCAAAGTCACATGGCCAGAAAGTGTGTCAAGTGTCCCAGGCTGGATCTCAACTCAGTCCTCCTGATTCCAGGGCCGGCACTCCAATCTTTTTTGGAGGGGTAAGGTAGGGCAATTGGAGTTAAGTGACTTGCCCAAGGTCACATGGCTAGTTTGTGTGTGTGCCTGTGTGTGTGTGTGTGTGTGTGTGTTAAATGTCTGAGGCCACATGTGAACTCAAGTCCTCCTGACCTGAGGGTCAGTGCTCTATTCACTGCACCACCTGGCCATCCCTGCCTGATACATTTTAAGATATTCTAAACCACCATAGCTTAGGAGGGTCTAATCCAAAATCAGATATGGCTGCAGGCTCAAAATTGTTGTTGATCTGATAATTCATTGTAGTTGTTGATGATTCACAATGGGATTTTTTTTTTCCTTAGGGAAGTCCTATTGATTCTCAGCACTGCTGGGTCAAGAAGATAAGGAGTTTTTAAGATTGTCCCTTAGTTATGTTGGGTAGGTTCTGGCTAGTCTTAACTGGTATTTATTCCTCTCAAACCATTCCTACAATAACATGTTTACTAACAGATGATTTGGCATTTTTAACTATAATTTTCATTTTCCATATGCCAGGAAAAGTGTAATTGAAATGAACATTAGACATGAGTAAAGCAGTTCAGTAGGGCTTTCACAGAACATCAGTATTTTCCACACCCTTGAAAATGCTAAGTTGGCTATCTTTATATGCCCAGAGCAGATGGCTACGTAGGAAGACAGAGGCTACAGATGGTATTCAATGACTGGACTAGCCTCTTAGCCAGTGTGGAAGGCTCCAGAATACAGCGATAGATCTAGCAAAACTTGGCTCTCCAACTCTTCCATAGCCCCTCATTTCAAAAACTCCAAACTCCCTAGCCTGGCATCAAATGACCCCTGCAATTTGTCTGGCCTTTCTGACCTTATCTCTCACCACCATTCTACAGGAGCATTCTGGTTCAGCTGGAATGGACTACTCACTGGTCACTAGTACTTTATACTTTTCGTGGCTTTATTCTCAATGCCTGAAAAGTTCTCCCCAATCTGGGTCTCAGGCTTCACTTAAACTCTCCATATATTTTTTCCTTGCTGGTAAAATGACATTTAAGTTATTATCTGTGAGCCTAGGATCCCTTGGGCTATTCCCAATCTCTTGTAATGCCCAGTCATGTGACACAGCAAAGGCTAACAACAGCAAGCATGATATGGAAGAATAAAGTAATTCAAAATTCTGTATTGGGCTCCAGATGAAAAGAAGGTAAAATTATTCATGACAGAGAAGAAGAAAAAGTAACACCCTCATGGTTGTTGTCGTCATTCAGTGGCGTCTAATTCTCAGTGACCCTTTTGGAGTTTTCTTGGCAAAAATACTAGAATGGTTTTCCATTTCCTTCTCCAGCTCATATTACAGATGAGGAAACAGAGGCAAATTGGGCTGCTCGAATTGCCCAGAATCACACAGCTAGTAAGTTTCTGAGGCCAAATTTGAACTCAGATATTCCTGATTCCAGGCCTGGTACTCTAACCACTGTCCCTCCTACCTGCCCCAAAACAGTAAACAAGGGCCAACTCTAACGTGAGATAGAATTGCCCCCGGTATAATGTAAGCTCTTTGAGGGCTGGGCTGCCTTCAATGTTTTGTCATCCTCAGTACCAGACAAAGTGCCCAGAGGAGGCATTTAATACACATTTGTTAAATAGCTAATGATGGCTTAAATTTATATGGTGCTTACCATGTGGCAAGCACTGAGCTAAGGGCTTTACAGTGATCTCATCTGGCCCGACAAGAGCCCTGAAAGGTAAGTACTATTACTACTGTCATTTTACAGATGGGGAAACTAAGGCAAATAGGTGTTAAATACTACTATTAATAGCTAACATATTTATTTAATTATATGTATACACACATATACACTTATGATGTGGCAGGTATTGAGCTAAGCACTTTTTAATTATTATCTTAATTGATCCTCACAATGATCCTGGGAGGTAGGTGCTATTTGTTCCTCATTTTATAGATGGGGAAACTGAGGCATAGAGGGGTTAAGTTACTTGCCTGGGACCACACAGCTTGTAAGTATCTGAGACTGGATTTGAGTTCAGGTCTCTCTGACTCTAAACCTGGTGATCTATCCACTGTGCCGCCTAGCTTCCTTTCCCCTTTCTTTGGTCTGGGAGAAATCCATTTACCCTGAAGATCAAGCATGGATTGGAAAGCAGAGTGTGAAACGTAAATGTGGGAGTAGGCTAAAGGAGAGGCTTATCAACTTTCCCTTAGACAGATTCTTACCTGAGATCTATGATCTTTCTCTTTTTCAGTCTCTTGATACCTATTACAATATTATAGTTTTCCTTCACAATCCTATCTATTTTATTTCATGCATTTAAAACTACTATTCTGAGAAAAGGTCCATAGGCTACACCAGATAGCCAAAGAATACCTCAACATACAAAAAAAATGTTAACTAAAATTCCACCTTCTCCAGAAAGCCTTCCCCAAACCCTCCTAATTCTAATGGCATCCCTCTGTTAATTTGCTATTTATAAATTTGCTATTTATCCTATATCTAGGTTGGTTTGTACATGTTTGTTACCTCCCCCATTAGACTGTAAGCTCCTTGAGGGCTGGGACCATCTTTTGG
>CM053594.1:328318285-328348801 GCA_028646575.1 Pseudocheirus occidentalis
GATTTACAACCAGGCAACATGCAGAACATGCAGCCTGTTGAGTATGGGTGGAAGAGAGCTGAGGATGCCCCAAAGCAATTACCTTGGTTACTTCAGAGGATTTATAGGCTGATTTTATATAGTATCTACACCAGGCCTTGTGTGGGTTTTCTCCCCCTCCCTTCTGGCCTTTCTGAGTCACTCCATGAGCTCAACACCAATGTGCACGCAAAGAGGTGATTACCTTGGTGATCACCCCAATGTTTTTGTGTTTTGTTTTGTTTTTCCATTTTGTCTTTTGTATTTTCCAGCACTGAACATTGTGTTTGACACATAGTAGGTAAAGAACTAGTGCATTAGGCATGGTGCTGCATTTATTCATTTATGCAACTATGTGCCCCACACTGTTCTAAAAGGCTCTGTGGGTCTTACAGAAGGATTATAAGGCTCAGTTGTGTCCTTAATAATGGGCTTCACTGAGTAGTAAAAAAGAACAATTTTAGGCTAGCATTCCAGGTTCTACCACAGTCCACAAGTGGCCTCTCCCACATTATCTGCACTCCTACCATCCCCACCCAAAGCCGGAGCCTCAGCTTCCTAATTTGCAAAACAAAGATGGTAGGCCTTCCCACCTAGCCTTTTTCACAGGCTTCTGTGAGGTGGAAAACAAAACCAGCCAACATCTGGGTGGGCACTTCCCATCCCATAGCACCCTAGACCTAGGACTGGGTTCTTAGCTTTTTGTATTGTCTTGGCAGTCTGGTAAACGCTATGAATGAACCCCTTCTCAGTATAATGTTTTTAAATGGATAAGATAAAATACATAGCATTATGAAGGAAATCAACTAATGAATTACAGTTATCAAAATATTAAAAAGAAAAAAAGTTCATGAGCCTCCTGAAAAATTTCTACAGCCCCTTGAAGTTTGAAATGAACTGAAGTTCAGGGACCCCATATTAAAGACTGATTTAGAACAGTAGTGTCACTCAAGTAGAAACAATCCCTGCTTCAGCATGACTTAGAAAACAACAAATTCACATTATCAATGTTATATCGTATTTTTATTTATTTTGTTAAACATTTCCATTTTAATCTGGTCCAGGCGCTCTGAAGTTTTGCCACCAGTCTGAACCCTATGACGAGAGCACCTTAGAGGTCATTTGGTGCAGGCCTTGAGTTTTTGAGATGATGAAGGAAGGAAACTGAGGCCCAGAGAATTAAAGTGTCTATAGTCACAGAGGTAGTCACTGGAAGAGTCAGTCCTCTTCCCACTGCATTGCAATGTCTCCATTCGGAAAGTTAGCAGCACTAATACAGACACAAGCTGTTTTTATTTCACAAGAAAAGCAGGATGAGGGGACACTGGCAAGGGGAACACAGAATCATGGATCCAGAGCTCCAAGTGACCACAAAGACCATCTAATTCAAACCCCACCACTCCCCATTTTATCCTTTACTAATTTTGGAGGGGGAAGGCAATCAGGGTTAAGTGACTCGCCTGGTAAGTATATAAGGTCACCTTTTAATTTGGCTCCCCCGATTCCATTACCAGTACTCTACCCACTGCACCACCAAACTGCTCCCATTCCTCATTTTACAAATGAAGAAACTGAGGCCAATGAAGGTTAAATTACTAGTTCAATGTCACACAGTTGTAAGTATCATAAATGAAACATAAACCCAGGTCCTCCGACCATAAGGTCCAATATTCTTTCCACTGTACTTCATTCCTTTGAAGAGTTAAGAAGGCAATACAGTTACAAGGTGTTTTTATTTCATAAGATAAATGGAATGTGGAATAAACTCTAGAGGGAGGAGTGAAGATTATCAACCTAGAAAATAGAGCACTGTTTAGGCTTTAATATTAAAAGCCATAGCAAGTGATGAGAACAAAGACTTCTGAGAGAGTGGTGACATTGGGTTTTATTTACTCCTTAGAGGGGATTCTGGTGCTAGAGGCCCTGCTGGGGGTGTTTCAAAAGGGTTCCCACCACTCTTCTGATGTTAAAAACAGGCTACAGCCAGTGTGTTGAAGGCCATGGTGTGCTCCCTAGATTATGACAGTGATCTAATTCTGACAGGTAAAGCCACTCTGGCCTGGACACGTCATGATGAGATTTCACGTGAAAGAAATAAAAGGCAATGGATGACCGCGTCTTCTCTCCACCCACCCCTCACTGCTGTAGGAGGCTTGGGCAGACATCTGGAGGCCTGGCTTGTGGGGGTGCATATGAATGTTACCCCCATCTCCAACCAATTTTCAGGTCTAGAACAGGTTTCAACTCTGTTTGAATTAGCAAACATTTATTAAGCGCTTATGATATTCCATGACTAGGCTGCCAGGGGAGGGAACCAAACAAGAAACTGAGGCCTCTGGAAATGAAATGGTGGAGAACTCAGTTCCCTCTGAAAACAAATCCAGCATTTTTTCTGTCATACCCCGTTCACTCTCTGAGTGGGAATATTCTCTCCTCACTATCTCTCATCCCGCATATTTGTCAGTTTCATATTTGCAATTTCTCTCAAATATGTTCCCTTCTCCTCTGACAACGCCACCCTTCCGTTACAGGCCTTCATCAATCCCCTTATGCTCAGACTGCCAAAAGGTTAAGTGAATTGTCAAGAGCCGTTAAGTACCAGAGGCAGGATTTGAAACCAGGTCTCCAAGAATCCAAGTTAAAACATTGTACTGGGGTCATCTCCGGTTGTCCTGATCTATATTTTGCCACTGGACCCAGATGGCTCTGAAGAAGAGGAGAGAGTGAGGCTGGTGACTTTGCACAGCCCTCTCTCACCCAAATCTAACACACTTACAAGTCATGGCATGATCTCCCTAATGTCATGGTCCTCTTCTGAGAAGGAAGGACAAGCAACACCTCTACCTTTTGTTGTTCAGTTACATCAGTCATGTTGAATTCTTTGTGGCCTGATTTGGGGTGTTCTTGGCACAGACACTGGACTAGTTTGCATTTCCTACTCCAGCTCATTTTACAGATGAGGAAACCGAGGCAAACAGGGTTAAGTGACTTGCCCAGGGTCATGCAGTTAGTACATCTCTGAGGCTGGATATGAACTCAGATCTTCCTGATTCTAAACTCGGAGCTCTATCCACTGTGCCACCTAGGAGGCCAGGATGTGTTCCTGGGTTAAATATAACAACATCAATGCATCATTAGCTGGGAGAGACCACAGAAGTGGTCTAGTGCAGCACACTCATTTTACTGAGGAGGAAATTGGGATACGTGGAAGTTAAAGAACTTGCCCAAGGTAACACATATAGAGTCAACGTTGGTATTTAAACCCAGGTTATAGAATCACAAGAAAACAGACCTGGACCTGGAGATTTCTCAGAGGCCATCTAATTCATTTTGAAGCTATGGAAACTAGGGCCAGGAGAGGTTAAAGGACTTATTCAAAGTAGTAAGGAGCAAAGAAAGAATTTGAACCCAGGCCTCCTAATAGCCTTTTCCATTATAGCAAGCCATCTCCAGGGCTTTTTCCAGCATACTCTATAATGTCCCCCTAGGCAATCTGAGGAGTGAGAGAGATGTTGAAGAAAGATTCTTGAATAAGAGAAAAGCCTAGAATGGGTGACCTCTAAATCCCTTGCAGCTCTATTTCTAAGAGTGTGTAGCCCTCAGGCGAGGAGACAGGAGAAAGCAAAGGACAACATGGAAAAGCCCAGGCAAAGCAGAAGGAGAAACATAGCTGAGATAGTAAGAGGTCTTTAGGGCAAGATAAAGAGTTCATAACTTCAGCAATTAACTCTGAAGACTGGACAGCCAGGAGCACTGAATGTGGGTAGTAGCAAAGCAGTCACCTTACCCCGTGGGCGGCCAAACCCAAGGTCCCTTTTGTTCCCTCCCGGCTTGCAAGTCAATTAGCCTCCTGATGCAAGATGGATTTATTCTTTTCCTTTTTAGTAAATCAATTACAGTCTAGGATTTATAGCCCATTGAGTTATTATTTTGATTCAGGCACATTCTTGAAACCATGCTTTGTCAGGGGGCCGGATGGAGCCGTTGGTAAAACTGTGTATTTAGACTTCAGAGCCGGCCAAAATACTTATATGCCATAATGATTTTTAACAGTAATGTGGAGTACACAGCAGTTAATTGTGCCATTTATTCTCTCTATCCATAATTGTATGTGATAGCAATTTAATTATTGCCGGCACAAACTGAAGACATCACATGCATGATTTCAAATGAATAGAGAGTTAGATAATATCCCCAGTCCCTTTAAAGAGGAAAACAGAACCTGGTTACTAAGCAGCTGGGACTCTGGCTATAAATATACCTCTATTGGTAATAACCATCTATACTTTATGCAACAGAGAAGTTCATGAATTTGGTTAAGTAGCTCTGAATAGGCTGAATTCAGCTGAATAATCTCAAGAAAAAGATTTAGAGAAGCTCAGATGAATCTTTTTACCAACAATAATATTTACCAGCTGACATTCAATATTAAAGTGAATAATTATCAGATGAAAGCTCCAAAGTGACCTCACCAGAGGTTCAGGAAAGTGGATGTCACAGGCTGAGGGGCAGAGCAGGAGTCAAAACATCTGAGCTCTGGGCTCAACTCTGACAGCTGGGGGAGCTTGGACAATCCAATATAATGTAGCAGAGCTGCTAGGCAGCACAATGGACAGAGTCTGGATCCTAGATTTAGGAAGATACATCTTTTATGAGTTCAAATCTGACCTCTGATACTTACTAGCTACGTGTCCTGGGCAAATTACTTAACTCTGTTTGTCTCAGTTTCCTCATGTGTAAAATGTCCTGGAGAAGCAAAAGATAAACCACTCTAGCATCTCTGCCAAGAAAACCCCAAATGGGGTCCTGGAGAGTCAGACAGAACTGGACAGCAACAACAATAAACTTGCTATGTCAAGGCACTATGTGAGGGTAGAGTGGGACAGAAGAAAGAAGTTCAAGATTTGATGTCAGAAGATCTGAATTTAAATCCTGGTGCTGTCATTTACTACCTATGTGACTTTAGGCAAATCAATTAATGTCTCTGGGCCTCAGTTTCCATATATGTAAAATGACATAAATCTATGACCCTACAAACCCTTAGGTACTAGACTTTTGATTTCACTGGTATAGGGAATTACTGGGTGAGGAAACTCTTCACCAATTAAAGTTGTTGCTGCTCTGTTACTGCAGCTGCGTCTGACCCTCCGTGATCCCATTTGGAGTTTCCTTGGCAGAGATGTGGAAACGGTTTGCCATTTCCTTTTCCAGATCATTTTACAGATGAGAAAACTGAGGCAAACAGGGCCAGGTCACAGAGTTAGTAAAATGTCTGAGACTAGATCTGAACTCAGGTCTTCTTGACTCCAGACCTGGCACTTTATCCTCTGTGCCCCTCAGTTGTCCCTGTTCCACTTTGGGATAGTCCTAATTGCTAGTAATTTTTCCCTTCCAGAAAGCCCAAATCTATCTTTCTGAACCTCTTATTCGCTGCACCTAGTTTTGCTATCTGAGGTCACATAGAAAAAATAAAGTCTCTTTTCCACATGCTAGTTCTTTAAATACTTGAAGATAGATAGCTGCTCTCCCCATGACCCAAGGTTTTCCTTCTCTTTAACCAGGCTAAATACCACCATTACTTTATTCTATCCTCCAATGGCATGATGAGCTGTAGGTCCTTGACCATCCTGGCTTTCTTCCCCTATAAGAATTCCAGCAAGTCAACATCCTTCCTAAAATGTGGCTCTCAGAACTGAAAACAGCACTTCAAATATGGTCAGGCCAGGGCAAAGCACAATGGGATTTTATATAAGCTCCCTCAGTTTGGATATTATGCTCCTACTAATGACACCTAAGACTGCATTAGCTTTTTTTGGCTACATTGTCATACTGTTGACTCATATGGAACCGACAGTCCATGAAAACACCCAATTATGTCTGCTTTCCTGAAAAAAGCCTATAACCCAACACACCCAAACAAGAAGCAGGGAATGAAATGAGTAGCCATTGCTGCAGATTAGGCACAAGGGTCCATCTGCTAAGAGAAAGGTACCTTGACTTTGGGGCCTCTGGGAGGAGGGGGTCCCATCAGGGGTGGGGGGTGGGGCCATAAAGAAGATGTGGTATTCAAGAACATTGAACTTGCATTGCACTGGTTACACTGTAATGATGCCAAATATTGAAGTTGTGCTCCTCATAGCCAGTACACTGGTTTTCTTTGAACATTAGCCTACCCACAGTCCTTATCTCAGTAAAGATGGCACAAGGATGACCAAACTGGGAAAGCTGAAGAGCAAGAAGAGAGGGAAAGCTTCCTACTTCATCAAAGCTAAAGAGGGGTAGAGAATATTGAGTATTACATTTCTGACTTCTAGGATCTCACCTAGGTAACATTAGTCATGCCAAATACTTTATTTAAAAAAGAGAACTACTGGGGCAGCCAGGTGGCACAGTGAATAGAGCACCAGCTCTGGAATCAGGAGGACCTGAGTTCAAATCAGCCTCAGATACTTAACTCTTACTAGCTGTGTGACCTTGGGCAAGTCACTTAACCCCAATTGCCCTCCCTTCCGCCAGAGAGTGAGAGAGAAAGAGAGAAAGAGAGAAAGAGAGAGAGAGAGAGAGAGAGAGAGAGAGAGAGAGAGAGAGAGAGAGAGAGAAAGAACTATCTCTGTGTCCCAAAACCAGTGCTAACATCTTTTCATAAAAGAAGCCTAAGTTTCCTAAGGCTGAGGTCCAAATTCCTTCATGTTCCCTACTGACTTCCTGACCTTAGGCAAGTCACTTCTCTGGGCCTCTGTTTTCTTTTTCAGTGATCTCTAATATCTTCTCCAGCTCTAACAATTTATATATTTGTTTTGCATTGTCTACTGTACCAAATAGAGCTCTGGGCATATTAACAGATCTTAATTCCTAAGTCCTTAAGAATGAATGAAGGAATTTTTAAAAAGCAATAAGTACCAGTCACTCTGCTAAGTGCTAAGTGATGAACAGTGACCAGGAAATAAGAGAACCAGAAAAAAAACCTTTATTTTGCCACTGAGTTTCCATCTTCTCTAGGTCTCATACGAGGTACTCCCTTTAGCAATGAACTCCAAACCTAAGTTACTAACAATGACCTTAATAGTAATACATTAGGTCTCTATGAATTGTTATTATAAAAACAGAGATTGTCTCCTGTGAAAGTTACAGGGTGTCTTGGTATTTTATAGGAACAACTTAAAGTGCTTCCTATTTTTTTTCTAGGGAATGGAAAGGGAATAAACATTTATTAAGCACCTACTATGCTCCAGACCCTGTGCTAAGTGTTTCATGAATATTACCTCATTTGATCCTCACAACAACCCTGGGAAATAAACACTATTATTATTATGCCCATTTTACAGTTGAGGAAACTGAGGCAGGAGATTAAGTGACTTACCCAGGGTCACATGTGTAACACACAAGTAAATATCTAAACCCGGATTTGAACTCAGGTCTTCCTGGCTCTGGGCCCAGTACTCTATCCCACTGCGTCACCTAGCTAAACACCTGTTATAACTATGATCTCATTCTGATCCTCACAACCCACTTTTGGAGAAAGACAGTCCAACAATTCTTTCTTGATAGATGAGGAAACAGAGTTCCAGGGAGTTGAAGTGATTTTCCTAGGGACATATCAGTAATTAGGACCATGGCTGGGACAAGAACTGAGATCTAACTAGCAATTCAGTGAGGATTCCACTATAGGAATAAATCTTCCTTGAGGGCAGACCACAGCACTTTTATTTTCCCCAGTTTTTGAAATGTTTCTGCTATTCCACCTTTTGTTTATCCTATGATTAACATTTACATATGGTAAATTAACTACAGCACCTAGTATAATGAAATAAGCAGGCATAGTGCCGTCTTACAGACACAAACAGTAGTTGATCTCAACACTCTACTTTCACTCAATTTCAAATGCACAGGATCAACAAGGAGCAGCTTGGAAAATGAAGCCATCAATGCCCTCAGTTCCCAGTGGCAATGCCACAAAGTACATGGCACTATTAAGTTAAATCATCAAATCCAGGCTGCCCGAGTGATGCTCAGATCTGTGGCTCAGATTTTTCAAGGGCTGCGACTGAAAGAACCAGGAGACAAGGGACGATAATTTAGAAAAAAGAGGAGGGAGAAACCAAGCTTGAATTGCTGATGGGCCTGGTGACAGGCTGCTGAAGTGGGCAGACCAATTCTTCAAGGTCAGCATGGGAAGGCTAGGGATGAGCACTTAATCCATTCTTTTTCTTTTACTGACACATAATTAACACAAACTTTGCAGGAAGCTGTCTTTCCTACTCTCTTAGTTACAAACAGCATCTGGCATTCAAAGTAAAAAACAAAACAAAAAATCTCTGGTCTATATGAACACTTGTAAATATTACTCCAAGCTACTCTTGTTCCTCCCATAATCCTGAATTACAAGATTCTGGAAAGGGATGGTCATTAGTGCCTCCAACTCATAACTGTAAAGAAGGATCATGTATGTATATATGTATGTATGTATGTATGTATACATATGAAAGTATGCAAGCATCTCTATCCATCTATCTTTCCACTACCTATAATGTAGTATGAATTCTTACTGTGTATATCTACATTCTTATTAGGTCAAGCAGCAAGTACAAGATAAACATTTATCTTATCGAGCACCTACTATAAGTCAGGCACTGTGTCAGGTCCACTGTATATTACAATCCATAGCACCATAGCTGCAGGTTATCCTGATTCTGTCTTTCAGAGGCATTCAGCTCATCCAGCCTTGAAATCAGTGTCTTTGGAAATAATAGCCCACATACTGGCAAATAAACCCTTACAAACCCAACAGTAAGACTGAAGAAACTGCAGCTGGCCTAGTTCCCCAAGTCAGTAACTTGGTCCTATTTGCTAGATGACAAAATACTTAAAGATGATTCTTTAAAACTGTCGATGGCATACCAAATTTACAATATTCTGTAGGTGTCTCTGCCTCCCTCCCACCAAAAAAAGTACTGCCCAAATTGATCTACGAAAATAAAGTCCTGTTCTTCCTTCAGCTCAATAACCTGACTTGAAAATGGTTTTAAGTCATTAGAAATCCTGATTCCAGATATCTGCTTCTGCCTTCCCAGAGCTTCATAAAGCATCTGGTATGGCATGTACTCTATTAGAGAGTACAGAGCGATGTATTAGACTGTGGCATTTGGTGCCTAATGTGGAGAAAGGCAGGTTTGGGGAAAACCCTGGCATGCATTCATCTCCAAATCTTTGGGAAAGATCATGATTCTTGCTTTGGAAGAACTCTTTCCTCAGTACCTCCCCTAGGGAACAAATATGAAATTCAAACTATTCCACTGTGTTTTCTCTTTCGCCCCTTTTTGGCAAGATCACATTGCAGCAAAAGAGTAAAAGCCCATTTGGTGCTAAGTGCATCGGAGGCATTCCCTTCAAAAAGCCTCTTAGGCTCCCAACCCAAAAGGAGTGCCAACTTTAATAGTGCCTGGAAGCCATGCTTTAGTAATGAATGACTGACTACATATCGCTCACTTAAAGGAGATGTCAGGCTTTAAAGCAGAGACACCACAGCTCAAATGCAGGGTTAAACAACCAAAGAGAACCAAGTTCAATGAACACCTACCGACGCTGGTGATCTTTTGGGAGACCAGATCTTGCAGCAATGCTCCAATTGCAGGGTTGTGTTTGGAATATAACTCATATCGATTAATGCCAATGTGAAATTTTAGCCAGTTGGGATAGGTGTCGACAGCTGTCTCCCCCGTGGGTAAAAATTCTTCATCTTCATTACCTTCATTTTGCCTACCAAAAAAGGGGGAGGGGAATAGGAAAGAAAAACCATTTACTTGTGGGCTGTTCTGAATCAACAACTAATAAAGAAATATCTATCTTTCACATAAATGTGACGGACAGGTGAGTGGTACAAAGAAAACATTTTTTGTCCTATCTGGCATAAATTGAAAAAAAAAAAGACCTCAAGTCAAAGTAAATACATTTCCTGTATATTGTTGGAATGGATCTCTACTGAATGTATTACACTTGCGATTTTAGGGTTAAGGTGTCTATATGTGTATTTGTCAGTGGACGTGTTTTAACATCCAGCAACATCTTTAAAGACCATAATCTTTATTTACTCTCTGGAGACTGTAGAATGGCTGTAACTTAAGCAAAACAGATACCAAAATGTCAAAACCATCCAGAGCCTCTCTTTTGTATGAGGAATATGTCCTGAAAATTGCCTGACAATTATAATGTCAAATTAAGATATTATACTGTAGATTGTTCCTGGGGAGCAAAGGAAACACAATTTCCTTTGACTGCCTTCTAAATGTAAATCACAAATACGTCCCAGGTCTGCAGGAAATCTGCCTTTTGCTTTAAGCTATTGTTCTAACAAGGAGGTAAATGAATTATGCTAAGTGCTAAATTGATTTTAATTATATAAGCCTTGGGACCATTAGCTAATAGGAACAAGAGGGGCAGGCTGCTATCAGACCTTCCACCTACTTGCTCTATCATCACATTCCTCTTCTAGAGGTCAGTGGTACATACGGTCACTGTGGCTAGCCCTCTGACTGCAGCATGAAGCTGAGTCAAGGGAGGAAAATGCAACTTTCCTAAGTGGCTGTTAACTTGGGGCCAAAAAGATCACCCCTTCCAGATGATCTTCTGTCCTGCAAACCCAAGCCCAAAATGGAAAAGGGAAGAGGATGGAAGACAGAAATCGGACTGGCCAGTATCTTCCCTCCCTACTCCCTTCAAATTTTCAAGCTTTCCCTTTAAAAATCAATGGGGAAGGCAGAGCACACTAAATCCTGGCGGTGGGGGGAGGTGTTACTGGAAAGGAGTTATGCTGTGGTGGGATGGAGGGTAAAGAGTTGGTAGGGGTAGGGACTGGACAAAGCACCTGAAGGGTTGAAGGGCAGTGGAGGTGAGAAAGACAATCTATATGTCAAGAGAAAAAGGATATTGTCAGATGTCAGCATCTTGAAGTTTTCTTACCATCTGTTCTTTGGGAAGGTTATTATATAAAGTATGGGTTGGCAGTTACTTTCTCCGGCCTTGGAGGGAGTTAATATTTCACTACTCTGGGTTACAACATCTGTGTGTTTATTTTGATCTGAGAACTCGGGGAAAAAAGGGGGGAGGGCTTAGACCAGGCCATTTTTAAAAGGTGGTCCACTTCTAAGGGAAAGATCTCTCCATGTCCTGACTGTCACCTGAGAGTTACATAAAACCTTCCCTACCCCTCAGTTCAAATGGGTTCAAAGGGCAATTGTCAGTCTTCTGCCAAAGAATCACTTCTTATAGTTTCATTAGCTTCCCTAGTACACTGGACAAGTTTATTTTATTCTCAATGACTGGTTTTTAAAAGATTCATTAGGCCCGTCTGAGACCCACCAGAAAATCATTCTCTGGGCAGAAAAAGGTCTCAACCTTATTTAAAGCATAAACCACAAATGCTTTGTGAGATGTGGTAAATGGGGGCTATCTGTTTATTTCTTTATTTTTTAGATCAGTAAGAACTGTATGTAGGGAAGATCTTATACATAGATCTCACTTTCTTCAAGCCTAAAAAACAAAAACAAAAAACATTTTGGACTTAAGAAACCAGGGTAACTCTGACCCTGACTGGGTAGAATTATTTAGATAATTTTCATTTCAGGTCTTGATGGCTCAGACTAGGGTGAATTGAGCACCTTTTAGTAACGTCTGCAATTCTGAATAATCATTCAGTAGAATTCACCCATCCCCACCCCTCAACCCTTTTAGGACTTCAAATGGAAAAATCTAATTGTGCTAGCAATGCATGGCAAAACTTGACAGTGAATTTTGGGAAGCATCCTCCCCTTCCCGTTCCCCACCCCCACCGCACTCCCCAGTGCCCCTCCACCATCCCTCAAAAAAAAAAAAAAAACACCCCTCTAAAAGCCTAAGGGTTCCCTGGAGTTCTCTCCAGCCGTGGCCACAGAAATATTGCCCCTTCCTCTACCACTCGACTCACCATTCCGGATTTTCAGCTGCTTTGGGGTTAAAACGGATATCGCTCTCCACGTTGAACAAGACATCGTCCTCCGTGAGAGGCGGAATGGCGATATTGTAGAGAGGGTGTTGGAACAGGGCGAGCAGCTTCGAGCCATCCTTCCCGAGCGGCACTTTGCTTGTTCTACTCCCATCTTGAATGAGGTGTTTGTGGGGGAGACCTCGCTGCACGCCGCCTCCGCCACCGCCGGGCTCCAGCCTCTTAAACGCCGCCGCCGCTGCCTCGGACCTGTCCGTGGCTGCAGCTGTCCCGGCCCCGGCGCCGGTCCCCGTTCCGGTCCCGGGGAGCTTCTCCAGCGAGTGGGAGGTGAGGTTGGAGCTCGGATCGCTGCTGAAGTCCTGCAGGATCCGCAGGGTGTGTTTGTTAGGCCAGCCCGAATCAGCCCCGCTCTTAGTCCTCTGCTTTCCCCAGCCTTGCGCCTCCTCGCTTGGGGGGTGAGAACAGGAGCAGCCGGGGTCCCCATCACTCCTAGCCGCGCGCTTCTCCAACTTTGGTAACAGGTCGATCACGATGTGCATGGTGCAGGCGATCAAAAACACCATGAGGATGAGCACCCGGAATTTGCGGACCAAGATCATTTTCATGGTCAAGGAGATTTAGAAGAGGCTGGGGGATGGCCACGAGGAGGAGACTAATAAATTAAGAGTTTTAAATAGCTAAAAGTGTATAATGGAAGGTTTGGGGAGGAGGGGTCGGTAATGGTGGGTGGGAGAGGCTTTTTCACAGAAAAAGCTCCTTCTTAAAAAAATAATTCTATTCTACTCATGGACAAATCAAACAAAGTCAATAAAGTTATCTTCATATGATAGTTAAAAAATAAATATACTTAGAAGCCAGTAATCTTCACTATCTCCCTTTCCGCTTTTAGGAAAAAAAACTGCAAAAAAAAATTCACAAAAGCGTGCCATCTAGAAACTGTTCTTTTATTATTATTTTCGTTTCTCTTCCTAATACATGGATCTCAGGGAGGTTTTTCCCCCCCTTCGAAAGGATGGAGAGATGGAGGACGATTAAAAAGAGAGAAAAAAAAGATGGGTAATTAATAAAAACCAAGCACAAACACACACATGCAGCACCCTGTGAAGAATTCAGGAGAAGAAAAAAGAATTATCCATAGTGCTTAGAGAAGACGCGTCTTCCCATCCTCTGTAAAGGGACCCGCGATGCAGCAGAAGGAGCGCTCTCGTCCGCAACACAGTTACAAACATTGGCTTGCAAATGCTGCGCTTACAAGATTTCCAAATCCTTCCATCCACCACCACCACCTCCAGAGCCCCGGGGAAGCCAGAGTCCCGGCTGGTTGGGCTCGAACCCGCGGCGCTGAAGCTCGATATCCAGGCACTTGGCCGGTTCGGCGTTGACACGGCCGCCAAGGCGAAAAGGAGAGCTGGCACAAAGGACGCACGGAGCCGGAGAGGGGGTGGGGGGGGACGTTGGGAAGTGAGGGGAGGCGACGCTCCCAGGAATCGGTAGCTGCTCTGCCGAGGGGTGGGGAGGGGAAAAGGGTGGGGAGGGGGGGGAGATGATGTCTCTCCTACGATCTCGGCTCAGACTTACATTTCTGCCCTGAGAGAAGAGGGGGTGGGGAGAAGGGGAAAGGGCGAATCGAGGAAGAGAAAGCGAACCTCAGAGAGGAGAGAAAAGAGCTTTGGGCAGGTGCAGTGTGAATGCCCCCTTTCAGCTACACTGCATGCTGGAGACTGGTTGGGCTAGTACTGCTGCAGCTCGACTTCTTGGTGGGTGTGTTAAATATTATGTGCAAGCCATGAATCCAGCCTCCCAGACGTCATAGTTAAGAGACTGGCTAAAAAAACGCTACAGTGATAGTAACAGGAAAGCCTCTACCAAGAAAGCAAAGCTCTCTCTTTCCCTTTTTTTCACTGCTCCTTCTCCCCCCTCCTCCCACCCTGGCCTCACCCCTCAATTCCTCTGCAGCTCCGAGCAGGGCAAGGAGAGGGCGCCTGTTTCTCAAAGGTTTGCAAAAAGAGAAAGAGAAAAGGAACCACATGCTAATAGCATTGCAAAGTGTTACAGCAGTCTGACTGCCTAGACTGGGGGAAACATGAATTTTGCTATGTCATTGTCTGGGCAGGAGGCAGCTTTTGCCTTTTTTGGGGGGGGTGGGGTAGGAGAGAGTGTCTATTTCTTGCTTTCACACATCCCCTCCCCCAGTCTTCCCTTTTTTCAAGCGTCTCCTAAATGGACGAGAGGTTAAAAAAAAAATGAAAGCAGAGCCCCACCAAGAGGCAGCGGGTGCCCGGCGTGAGGATTTGGGATGGACTCCTGCTGTACGATCGGATTCCAGCTCAGCAGATAACGCCCTAGTGAAAAATGAGATCAGGCAACTGACCCTATTCCCGGGCCGGCGGGGAGAAGGGTGGGGGAGGCAGATTGAGAGGGGAATGGAAGATGAAAAAACGATGTGTGTGCGCGCGCCCGCGTGTTCGTCCCCGAGGCTTTGATGCAAAAACTCCCCGAGCTGGGCGTGTTTACTGATGTTTTTTTCTTTTTTTGCCACGCAGATGAGATGCCAGACTGCCGAGGCCTTGGGAACGCTGGCTAATCCTCGGCTTTGGACTCGGTTACAACTCACAAGATGAGAACAGGACCCAGGCTGCAGGCAGCCCTGTCTTTAACCCTTGAAGCACCTGGTTCTTCAAGTTGGGATTAAAGCCAGAAATCTGCAGCTGGAACTGTCCCGCTGCCTGTTTGCCAACTTTGGGATGGAATCTCTGTATGACTCGGCTGTGGACCGCCTCCCCCAACCCCGCCCCCATACGTCCATTTGGTGAATCTACTTGACCTCTTCTTAGAAAAAGGTTTTTAAATGTATTAAAATAAAAATACTTAGGATAACAAAGGAAACCGATTATTCTGAAACAATTATTAAAATCAAAAACACAAGTTCACGGACTTCAGGTTAAGAACTTATTTTTATTAGAATACTTGTCTAATATTAAGATATCCTTTCATTTGTTTTCCTGCCATCCACACACTTATTAAATGCTTATTGACTTATATTGTTATTTTAATAACATAGCATAATATATTAATAACTACTTACCATCTATCATATTACTAATATAATATACTAATAACTGTTTCTATTATATGGTCATATTAATATAACATACTAATAATGTAACTGCTTTTATTATATGGTCATGTTATATTAACAATATAGCATTAATAATACTATAACTGCTTATATCAACCCTTTGAGTTAGGTAGCACAAATACTGAACTTGTCTTTAAAAAACTATTTTGATAATTCTAGTTCAAAATAATTGGCTTCCCCCTGGTCCTTTGTGCTTTATAAATATTCTGAGAGGGGATCCTTAGGGTTCACCCAACTGCAGAAGGGGTCTAAGACAGAAAAAGGGTTAAGAACCATGCTGTATCCAGCCTCCTTATTTTGAAGATGAGGAAACTGAAACCAGGAGAAGCAAAATAACACGTGTAACTTCACACAGACGGCATGAAAGAAACTCAGACTCAGGCCTTCTCCCTGAAGAGCCACAACTACACACTACCATTCTGCAGAAGGCCTTTCTCATCTTCCCCTTCCTCTTCACCTCCTCATCCCACCTTCCCTTCCTTTCTTGTGAGGGTATTTTCCATTTCATCTGGATGTAATCTGTAATCTATGGGTACAGTTATTTGTCCCTCTCAGAATGTGAGTTCATTGGGAATAGGGACCGTGTTGTTTTGTTTTGCTTTTTAAACCTTTTTTAGTATCTTCAACGCTGCATAATTCCTGGTAGATAGTAAGCATTTAATAAATGCTTTTTCACTGATTGGCTGACTATATTACCCTGCCTCTACTCACAATAACTCAAAGAGATAAGCAAAGACTGTCACACCCATTTTACAGATGAAGAAACAGACACAAAAAAATAAAGGGACTTGCCCATAGTCACACAATGTTAAAGCTGGTAGACTAATTGTCAGTTCCTGATTCCAAATCCAGCAATCTTTTGACTACTCCACACTACCTTGATTTTTGGAAGAGCTATGAAGGTGAATGGGGGAGGAGAAGGACTCAAAATGACTTCTTCCTAGCTCTCAAAATACTTCTGGGCCACCTCTCCTTTCCATCAGTTGGTATGTCCTTAGGGAATACAAATTTATCTTTTTTTTTTTTGGAGGGCAGTTGCGGTTAGGTGACTTGCCCAAAGTCACAGCTAGTTTTTGTATTAAGTGTCTGAGGCCGGATTTGAACTCAGGTCCTCCTGATTCGAGGGCCAGTGCTCTATTCATTGCACCACCTAGCCGCCCCAAATACAAATTTATCTTAACATTAGACTTCACAAATAAAGATTAAGGCTCCTTGAGAAATAAACACGAAAAATAAGTTTTTTTTTTCCCCCCTGGTTTTGAAATGTGTTAGCCTTTGTTTGGGATTTTTGAAGTACTATTGGAAAGAGCACTGACTGTGGAGTCTGAGGACCTGGGTTCAAATCCCACCTCTGACCCTACCAGTGTGATTTGGGGCCCATCATTTAACTTCCCTAGGACTCAAGATGGTCTCTGGGGTCCACTCCAGATTTAAATCTATGATTATAGCATACATAACAGTGTATAAGCAAGAGTTAGCTCTCTATGGCCAGAGCAGGAATATAGAAATCATGAAGAAGTGTCACCTTGTTGATACAGTGCAGTGAAAAGGGCGCTGGACTTTGAGACAGAAGACCTGAATAAATTTGTAAAGGCCCTGCCACTAATTGGATGTGTGAATGGACAAATCCTGTCATCTCTTTCAGGCTTCTGTCAAACAAGGGGGTCGGAAAACGCATCTTATAAGGTTTCTTCCAGCTCTCGAGGTCTACAAATAAGCAACCATGCTCAATATGGAGCTAACAGAAAATGAAAAACAAATATTTCCAGAAATGAAATGAAGCCTATGTAAAGCATAGATCTGCAGCTGTCAAACAAACCAGGAAGATCATAAATATGAGTATTTTACTTCATGGGGAAACTTGGAGTAGGAAGAATGAGCTTGTTCTAATTGGAATTTGGCTGGGAAATGGAAAAGATTGGAAGAGTTGGGGTGTTATCTGCTCAAAAGGAAGAAATACGGTCACTATATTTAAAAAACATCAACTGGGTTTTACAATTCAGATTTTCCCCCTGGCATTCCTGAGCATATGGCATGACTAGGATTCATTAGTCTCCCAGGTATTTGCCAGTATCTTAAAGTCTATATAGGAGATGCGTTCCCTAATAGTGAAAAGGTTTTCCAGAAGCTTCTACTTATGGGTGTCATTTTGCTGATGGCATTGAGCCCCAAAATATTACCAGGGCCTTCTGAATATCATCCAAGGTTACTCAAAAAGAGATTGAATTAGTCATCTACTCAGGAAAAATAAAGTAGATGGAGAATACATTTTTATAATTTGTTGTTACAATACATAGTTGCTTGGAGGCAGACCTTTAAAGCCATTGTATCAGTTTCCTAGTTACTTCCTGAAAAATTGTGGTGTAGATAGTGTGTCACCAATGAGCCTCCACCCCCACTTTCTTTCATTGTGCAACTTCTCTTCTAGGGGCACAGTACCCTTAAATCTTTAAATAAAGACTACACGCTCCCAAGACCCAGCTTGGAGTTCCTCAGGCTCTCTATCCCTCGATGCTGTGTTCTTTCCCTGTTCGTTATTCAATGGCTTAAACTGAAACTTCCTAGAAAACAGATTTACTTCTTCTTGTCCTTGTTTATTTGTTCTTCAGTCCTCTCCAACTCTTCATGATTTCTTTTAGAGTTTTCTTGGCAAAGATACTGGAATAGTTTGCCAATTCCTTTTCCAACTCTCTACACAGATGAGAAAAATAGGGTCAAGTGACTTGTACAGGGTCACACAACTATTAAGTGTCTAAGGCAAGATTTTACCTCAGGAAGATGAGTCTTCTTGACTTCAAGCCCAGCAATCTATGTACTTCCCCACTTAGCTACATAGGAGTGACTAATCTGTGAATTTCAGACTATGATAGTAGATATATTTCAGGATATTTCATGTCTGTGTACTCTCCATTTCCTTGCATTCCCAGCCATCTGGCACCTGGGGATGTTGACAGGAACCACAGGAATCTCCTGAAAATGGTCATTGCCTGTGCTTCTTAATCTAAAATACATGTATTCTCCTGCTGCCCTCTTTCTTACTCACCAGAGCAGTTTATTTTCCTCAAAATAAGTTAGCATCTAGCTGTGTGGTTTCATTAGAGGGACTTTATGTAACTTTGGAGTGCCACAGAGGTTGTACTTGGGGAACACAGAGCTTTAGGCCACTTGTTTATTCCTCATGATTTACATGGATGAATCAAATTAAATCAAATCAAATTATTCCACAGAGTAAACTACAACCAACTAGGCAGAAAGAACTTGCTCTGTATTAGAATAATACCTGCCACTTATATAAAGCTTTGTCGTTTTCAAAGTAATTTCATATAGGCACTCTGAGTTTCAGTGACTGTCCAACATCAACGAAAGAGAGGCAGAATTAGGGCTAAGGATCAAGGTCTCTAGATTAAAATCTGGTAGTCATTCTACTATCCCGGATGGACCGATTGTATTTTTCACTCTGCTTTTCTGTGCCATGGCTTTCAGGAAACACTCAGAGTTCTACCAAGTACCTTCTCCTTTGAAAGGTACTATGATACAGTAGATAAAAGGAGTCAGGAAAACCTGGGTTCTAATCCTGCCTCTGACATAATTTAGCTGTGTGACCTACGGGCAGTTCATTAACTTCTCACTGCCCCCTGACAACTTTATCAGTTCCTAAGTTATAGAAGAGTTGCGTAACTGTATGAGTGGAGGGAATTTCAACACTGAAAGTTCTCCCACAGGTCTGGCCAGACAAGCACCACCACCACAACCATCAGCCATCAAACACCACCCAAAAAACCCAACCAAACAAACAACCATCCCTTCCTTTTCTTAGAGGAAGAGTGATAGTTCTTCATTTATTCCTCCATGCTCAGAGATTGTTGCAATTAGATCAGGAAGGAACCCCAGAAGTCATCTGGTTTAACTTCATTTAACAAATGAGGAAAATGAAGCTCTAAGTGACCCACTGAAAGTCAGAGACGTAGAAGAGCTAAAATTTAAAGGTGGCTTCTTATGCTTATTCCTCTGCTCTCCATTTTTGTTGTTGTTTAGTCATTTTTAGTTATGTCCAATTCTTAGTGATCTCTTCTGGGTTTTTTGTTTGTTTGTTTGTTTTTTTGTTTTGCTTTTTTGAGGGCAATTAGGGTTAAGTGACTTGCCCAAAGTCACACAGCTAGTTTTTGTGTCAAGTGTCTGAGGCCAAATTTGAACTCACATCCTCCTGACTCCAGGGTCGATGCTCTATTCACTGTGCCACCTAGCCGCCCACTTTTGGGGTTTTCTTGACAGAGAATACAAGAGTGATTTGCCATTTCTTTCTCCAGCTCATTTTACAGATGAGGAAACTGAGGCAAACAGGGTTTAGTGACTTGCCCAGGATCACACAACTAGTGTCTTGAGGCCAGATTTGAACTCAGCAGCATCCACTGCTCCACCTAGCTACTCATTTATATGTTACCTAAGACTGAAAATGCATTCATGCCTAGGAATGACCAACCTGTGAACTTCAGACTATGATGGTGGAGATGTTTCACGATGCCTCATGTCTGGGTACTCTCCCTTTTCTAGATGCCCTATTAACTCCTTGATAATTCTGCCTTGGGGCAGCTAAGTGGATCAGTGGATAGAGCAATAGGCCTGGAGTCAGGAAGATTTATCTTCCTGAGTTCAAATCTGTCTTCAAATCTCAAATACTAGCTGGGCAAGTCACTTAGCTCTGCCTCAGTTTCCTCATCTGTAAAATGAACTGGAGAAGGAAATGGCAAACCACTCCAGTATCTCTGCCATAAAATCATGGGGTCATGAAATCTGAAAATGAACGTACAACAACAACCCTACACCAATAACAGTTCTACGTCTCTGCTCAATAATTCAGCAGAGATCTGACCTGGACAGAAGCTGCTTGACTTGCCCCAAAGTCCTTTATTATAAGTATTATGGGCTATATGCTGCCTTACCTGCTGGAAATATTCCCTTGACAAAAATTTCACTACCTGCCTTCAGGCAGATGAAGGCTGCTGGAGAACAGTTGAAGTCTTTTGTGATGTAGCTGGAGACAGAATCTCAGATGGCTTCCAAATAGCTCAACGTTGATGGACTAAAGAGAGTGTTGACTTTTAGGATCTTTGATACGGAACACAGTAAAAGAAAAAAAAACCACCCAAACCCCAGAAATCTGAAAGGAGATCATAGGCTTAGGTCTACGTTTAGAGTTATGTTAAATGGAAATTGCTTTACAGGTGAGGAAACTGAGCCCCAGAAAGGCAAAGTGACTTGCCCAAAGTTGATGTTTTGGTTGTTTTTCCCAAGTGGCATTTTTTTTTCTCTTTCCAACCTTTGTGTTCCAAGGGATGGCTCTCTGGGTAGGGGAAATGGAAGGGATGTGTTTGGGGAAAGGGTGATAATATAAAAACAAAAGACATTAATTGTTTTGAAATTTTAATCTCTTCTTATTTCTATTGTCAGTTATTTTCTATTTGATGTGAATATCCCTGTAGCATTTCACAGTAAAAGAAAATAACTGAATTTGGAATGGAATCCTGAGAATCTTACAAGCTATGCCACCTTAGGCAAACGGTTTTTAACCACTCAGGGCCTCAGTTTCCCCATTTGTAAAGTAAGACAGTTGGAGAGAAATGTCAAACTTGGTGGTCCATGGCCTACAAAATTCCCCTGTTGCACAAACCAGATTGAAATGTAATTTGTGAATATTTAACAAAATGAAAATGCAACATGACAGAGATGATGTTGATTTGTGGTTTTCTAAGTCAATATGAGGCCTGCAAGGACATCACTGGTTAAATGATTTCTAAGCTCCCTTCCAGTTCTAAATCTGAAGGTCCTAGGCTCTTGTATGTGTCCAAGATGATCACCCATTTCCCAAAACTATCATTTCGTTTCGAGACTTTTAGCTCAACTTTCAATCTGTAAAATCTTAGTAACTATTGCATCTGATTTGTCGTCCTTTTCATGAAGAGGCTACTCCTGACACTTTATCGCCTTATTTAAGTTCTTTTTTTTTTTTCCAGGAGGAAGGTACTTTGTCTTCTCTTACATGCAAGGCCATGCTTTCAAACTAGAGAACAGAATTTTTCTTCTTGGCGAATAGAACTGAGCCATGTCAGGATGCAGTCTGTGACCTTGGCCTCTATAACCCTTCAGTCTAATCAACTGATCTCACCTAGTTAACAAAACTTCTACCTAAAATGAATTCTTTCCAGCTCTGGTAACAGACTTTGATTGTGGCACCTGTGCTCAGGGGTTAGCTGGTAAATATTTTAAAATTGACCTTCTGGGGGAAAAATGTATGCAAACAACACTTTAAAACTCAATCTGAACAATTAACATTTTCTCCATAATTTTCTTAAGTCTTAGACCAATGAACAAAACAATAAAACAAGCACTGATTTGCAGTGTTTGCTGATTTCTGAGGTGTAACTGCTCACACTGAAAATTTAACAATTAGCTCTGCCTGGCTATTGTATGTATCCTGTTTTAGGGGGTGTCCACACCCTTTCCCAGAGATAAAATAAAGATGTTTCAGAAAGATCACCCTTTTTTGAGTGGAATGAACAGAATAAAAAGTCCAAAGAATAACATACGTTTTCAGTCTCTCCATTTGATTTCCCCCCTTTTATCGGCTCTAGAGATAACAGTGCTTCAAAGATAATATCATTGTAATGGGTTCTTATTGACTTGTTTGTGTATCAGCATGACAGTCGATATTTAACTGGGTCCTGAGTAAGTTATTAAACTCTTTCAAACGCACACTAGTATCATTAGTCCATGTAAAATCAGTGCAAAGGTGTCAGGGAGCTGGCTTTTATGAAATGGTAATGGTATCATTCTCCTGTGTAGGTCGAGGGGGCAGCCATCTCTTGAGGTTACTTGAGGAGTGCCAGGAAGGCCCTTAATACCCCATTTTTCATTTACCAATCTGAAATTCCACAATTAGAGATGCATCCCTTTGATACCAAGTATATGAGGGAGATATTTACTCTGAAACTGACATAGAAGGAAAAGACTGAAGAAGATACCTTTACTACTCTGCAACTGTAGCTAGAATTAGCCCTTGTAGGTCCAGAAAAAATTATCTTAGACTGTTAAAGCTGGAAGGAACCCTGGAAATGAACTAATCTAACCCTTTCACTTTATAGATAAGGGAAGTGAGGCCCAAAGCACTGAAGCCATTTGCCCAGAGTTGCAAGGTCTGAAAAAAGAACCCAACTGATGTCCTCTACCATTATTCAAAATGGACGAAATCAGTTCAGTTTTTAGCCATTCTTCACTGACTGGAGATTGTTTTGTGTGAGTGAGGGACTGGGAGAAGTGGGAGAAAGGCAGGTTTGGGTTAGAGTGAAAGCTCAAAGTTCAACAGAGGTGGTAAAATTCAGTGAGATGGTTGACTCCTAGGCTGGATTGTATTAGCATGGGACCAAAGTGGAGTGGTGGTGGAGAATTTAGGCTATTGTTGGAGTTGAAAAAAATTGAGAAATTGTGGGAGGAAGTTACCAGAGGGATCATTGACATGAATTGTGAAGTCCCTGAGGATGGAGAAGGAGGGAGAGGTGGGGAGTGGGAATGACAGAGAAAGGAAGACTTTGAGCCAGGTGCTAGTCATAAAAGCAAATAAACTTTTTTTGGGTTCAGCTGCCCTAGAATTTCATCTTTTTCAGATGGAGCCGTTTCCCAGATGTGTGTTTAATGCTTATTAAATAGCCTACTGTCAGCCAGATCCTCTCCATCTCTCTATATTTATTTAGAATATTTGGTCTGTTACCTGGAATTCGAGGTTGGGGGAGGACTGAAAAAGGAGATGCTGGAAACTACCCATGATCCCAGAGTGCAGAAAAGGGAGTTAGCTGCCAGCAAACCTTAGGCACCCACAACTGTTTTTGTCAGCAGGCAGAGAGAACTCCTCCAACCCACCTTCTGGATGGCAAAATGGAAAACTCTAGTTGTAGAACCAGATTTTTAAAAATAGACTTTTAAAATCCTTGGACTGAGAGGGAACCTTAAGAGGTTATTTAGTCCAGTCTCCCATTTCTGGTAGAAAGAACACCTGGCTTCAAATGCCAGGCCTACTTCTTTGTGTGAACTTGAGAAAATAGAGTTTTCTGAGTCTCAGTTTCATCATTTGTCAAATGAAGTTAATAACACCCAGCCACCCTGCCTACCTCATAGGGTTGCTGGAAGGATCAGAATGAACAGTGATATAAAAGCACTTTCTAAATGTTACAGATATCAAGGATGAGAGGGGGTAGCTAGGAGATCCAGCAAATGGACTGCTCAGTCTGAAGTGAGGTAGAGCTCAAATCTGACCTTGGACACTTACTCTGTGATTCCGTGGAAGTCATTTAGCCTCTGACTCAGTTTTCTAAGTTGTAAAATGGAGATCATAGTAGCAGCTGCCTCCCAAGGCTGCCGTGAAGATGAACTGAGATGCTAACTACACAGCTTTTAGCGTGGTGCCTGGAACAGAGTAGCCACTGCATAAATGCTAGGTAGCTATCATTGCCCACTAAGGTATCATGGAACGATCTCTAGATTTAAAAGCTGGGTTTGAATCCCAGTTATGACCTTGAGTGACTTCGGGAAGATCACTCAACCCCTCTGCATCAGATTTCACATCTATAAATTTGAAGGGGAATCTCAGGTACCTCCTGTCTCTAGACTTATAATCTTAGGGTTAGTAGAGGTGTGTGGGGTGTGTGTGTGTGTGTGAGAAGAATAGGAGGGAATATCAGGACAAAGGAAGGAACAGCCCAGAAAGAAGAGGTCAGGTAACAAGGATAAGCTTGACCTAAGGTTGGGTTTCTTCACCTGGGGTTTGATAATTATATTTCAATACAACTGATTTTCTTTTAACCCTATGTGTTTTATTCCGTATATCTAACAAGATTATGGTGAGGAGGGGTCCATACATCAGCTTCCTCAGAAGACTACCCAAAGGGGTCCAGAATATGGAAAACCCTAGGAGTCCTTGAGTTCTAGACTCAGTGGGAGGGAGAGCTAGCCCAGGGTAGAGACAGGCTCCTTTGGGACCTTGTGTTTTTGGAGGGGGGAAAGATGTGCTTCTTTCTTAAGAGGGAAGAGAACAAGAAATTATAATCTGTGTCTGCTGGGTGAGGCAAAGGGCAAAATGCTCTGAGACTACTTGGAATGAGGAAGACTTGATTTCGAATCCTGCCTCAAACACTAACTATAAAACCTTGGGCAAGTCATGACTTTTGAGCCTCAGTTTCTTTTTCTGTAAAATGGGGATAACAATAGCACCTATCTCACAGGGATCAACTGAGAGAATATTTGCAAAGTACTTTGCAAACCTTAAAGTATTATATAAATGCTTACTTTTATTATTATATTACTATTACAAATCTGATTTTATCACTTCCCTTGTCAAAAAATTTGTCACTGCTATTAACTCTAGGGAAAAAAATACAAACTCTTTAGCCTTTTATTTCTGGTTATCTGATCCTAGTTTACTTTTCCAGTTTGCTTTTCACTATTTCCATCCCTTCCAGCCAAAATTAGATGTTTAGCAGGTCCCTAATATTATCACAGGGCAGCTGGGTGGCGCCATAGTGCATAGAGTGCTGGGCCTAGAGTCAGGAAGACTCTTCTTCATGAGTTCAAATTGTACCTCAGGCACTTACTAGTTGTGTGACCCTGGGCAAGTCACTTAATCCTGTTTGCCTCAGTTTCCTCATATATAAAATGAGCTGGAGAGGGAAACGGCAAACCCCTCCAGTATTTCTGCCAAGAAAACCCCAAATGGGGTCAAACACAACTGAAACTAATGAACAAAACCATTGTCATACTCTCTTCTGTATCTGTCATTCCCATATCCCTCTGGCCTTTGTGGAAAGTACTCCCTCATCTCTCAGTTGAAATCCTTCTCTTTCTTCAGTCTAACTGAAGGGGCACGGTCTCTGAAACACCATGGTGTAGTAGGTCTAGCATAGGACTTACACTCAGAAAGAACTGGGTTCAGATCCTACTTCAAATACATAGTAACTATGTCATCTTGTGCCTCAAGATTCCCATCCATAAAATGGGGGAATTGGATTTAAACTCTGACTCCAAGATCCTTCTTTGATCCTCCCAGGTGAGTTCTTCCTTCTCAGATGTTCATAGGGGACTTTGGATCTCTTTTACCCTTTGTGGGGATTGAGTGAACCACACTAACACCATCTTGTAATTCAATTCTGGATCTAGCTCAGCTCCCTTTCTATTCGATGATGGGTCTAGTTCAATTTCTCTCTTGTAAGAAAACTTTATTCAGTTGTGAAAATTATGAGAAAACTCTATTACATTGTTTGAATGGTTGGGAAGCTGGATCGCCTCTACCTGTTGCTTAGAGACCCTTAACTAAAGACCTAGTCAGGGGTAGGGAACCTTCAACTTCCAGGTTACAAGTGGCCATTTAGATCCTCAAGTGTGGCCCTTTGAATCCAAACTTCACAGAATAAATCTCTTTAATAAAAGAATTTATTTGTTCCATAAAACTTGGACTCAGTCAAAAGGTCACACTCAAGGATCTAGAAGGCCACATGTGGCCTGGAGGCTGCAGGTTCCCCACCACTCACCTAGGTTATGCTGACCAGAAACCACGTCAAATCCAAAGACTGATATAAGGAAATTTTTCACGATTATATGTTTTAAGCAACCCATATGTCTTATCTGAAAACTAGACCAGTAATGGTCAATCAGATATTGCTTCTATGTTTCTACAGTTGAATATGGTCACTTGGGGGGAGTGGGACACCTCTTTCTCTGATTTCAGGGAATTGCATGCATTTGCTTTCCCCTTCCCAACTTGGAAAGTCCTCAATCTTTCCTTCAATCAGAAATCAGATTACCTAATGTTGTATCTTGGTTACTTTTTTTTTTTTAACTAATTGTTCTTATTTGTTTTCAATACATAAAAAAATCTGTCTCACTCTGTATTCTTCAGGCTGATTTATTATGGCTTGTTTATTATGCATATTTTGAATGAATTGTTCCCTCAGTTATTATCTGCCATGCTCGGACTTTTTTGCATTCTTTCATATTTTTAGGGGCTCTGGACTCGCCATTTCTTCAGAGTATGGCATCCTCTTGGGAAACTCCTCTGGTCAATGTAGATCAGCCAACTGTCCTTTGACTTATAGTCTTGAAGAGCTGTTGGGGTCGTTGAGAGGTAAAAAGACTTGTCCAACATCACTCAGCCTCTGTAGAATAGAGGCTAGACTTGAGCCCAAGTCTCTCTGGCTTGTCAATGCTGGCTTTCTATCTGCTTCTCTGCTAGGCCTCATCACATTGTTCTCTGTGTTGTTTGTTTCTTGTTTTTGAAGAGGACCGATGGCATCTCAAATGATGTCTTGACTTGTGTATGAGTTGGATTTAAGTTAAGTAGAGCTGCACAAAGTCATCAGCCTCACTTCCAGAATTATTAAAGACAAGTGTCAAGACCAAACTCAGGACCACTAGTGATGGCCTGGAATGCAATGGATGACCTTAGCCTCTTCACTGTCTGACCAAACTCTAAGATCTCCATAGCACTTGCTTCAGCTGCTCTCATGCCCATTGGAAGAATTAGTTTTCATCCACAGGGGAAGTCTCCCTCTGCTTAGGGTAGACACCTCCCCTAACTCAGCAATGGTTTTGAGGCCTCTCGCTTACCCTCAGCTTGGTTTAGTCTGTCTGCCAAGATGGTTTTACTGAGATGTAGCTGTTGTGGATGCTGCAGCTCCTCAGAGACACAAGTGAGAGCTGGGTGACAAGTGGACACCAAAGGTGGCTGAACAGCTCTGAAAAGAGCTTGACAATCCCTCACAGCAGAGGAGATGGTCTTCCCTGAGCACCCCATCAACCCCATTCCTTGTGTAATCAAGATCTATGTTCCTGTTGTGTCCCATCCAATGACATGACATGCCACTTGGGAGCAGGGGGTCACGTCATTTGTCAGTCTTGCTTTTCTAGCTCCTTGCCTACTGCTACCCTGGCATTAGCTCCTACCAATCTCCAGACTTGTGGTTAAACTTTTGTTGTGAGCATTTACACAGAGGCTTCCAAGCTCTTTATTCAGGGTACGGGGCCTAAAAATGGGCCTAAGTCCCTGTATTCTTTAGGATGCCATGGTGTTACCTTGGGTCCAACACCCACTAGCTATACTAAAGGAATCCTAAAGTCTCTTCCAGCTTTAGATTTATGAAAGAGTGGGAAGAACAACATGAATTGTGAGGCACAAATCGTTTATCCCTTTAAACATGTAGTAAGAGGTATTATGGCATATGAGAGGGTTGCAAGTCAAGAAAAGTCATGTGCTAGTCTTGCTGCTCTCAGATACTGACTGGGGCAACTTGGTTAATCTCTCAGTGCTTCTAAAATACTGAACAATCAGGCCTCAGGCACTTACCAGCTGTGTGACCCTGGGTGAATTACTTAATTTGTTTTCCTCAATTTATTTGTCTGTAAAATGGGGATAATATTAGCATCTACTTCCCAGGGTTGTTGTGAGAATCAAATGAGAAAAAAATCATAAAGCACTTAGCACAGAGGTACATAGTAAGTGTTTTATTATTATTATTATTATTATTATTATTATTATTATATTGCAGAATAGTTGCCAGCCTCATTGGTGGAGGAAATTTCCTCAGCCAGGATCTCCTTATAGCAATGAAATGCCAGGTCTAGATCAAAATAGTGGTAAGATAAACTGCTACGGCTCTTAAATTTTTATCTGTGTTTCACCACACTCTTCTTCACACACTCTAAATTCCAGGCAGGCTAGCCTGTTTGCAGTTCCCAATTTCATCTTGTCTTCAGTTCAGGCTGCCCCCACGCAGGGGAACATACTTCCTCCTCATTTCTGCTTTGTGAAAGCTTTTTTCCTTTGAGGCCCAGCTCTAGATCACCCTAGTGAGAACGATAGCCCCTCCTCAGATTACCTTTTGACCCAGGCAATCTGCAAATGTCCTTCTGAGAAGCAAGATGTAGAAAGGGGTGTTTCCACGTAGGTAGACTCATGTAGGGTTGGGGTTAACCCATCAAGGCAAAGTCACAAAGCAAAGGAATTAACTAACCCAGTTCAACTCACATGAGGGGGTGGTGGTGGGGAGATAAGAAACTAAGTTCTATTTGTTGCTTATCCTGTGAACCTTGCAGGGAAACTGAGTCTGTGTGCTCTTCAAACTCCAAAAGAGCCTTTGAGGCAATCAATTAGGAGAAGTAGGCTGGCATGACCGAACAAGTCATCTTAGGGGGAAAAAACAAACAAAAGCCACCTAAGATACAACCTCAGCCACTTCCAAAGATATCACGGTTCAGCAGAACCAGTCTACCCTCTAATTAGGAGGCTGGCAAATGCATCATAGGAAAAACTTCCCCAGTTATTGAGTCTATAACAGCTACCTCCTGCATCTTCCTCAGGAAGTTGGTTATACAAGTTACAGGAAATGATGGAGTGGGATATGGTCCTGGGCCCAGTGAGCTAAATGGGTCTTAAGGGGCCAGTGCCTCCCTGTTCTATTCTAGAAGGCATTTGCTGCAGACTGAACTCTCTCCCTTTGCTTGGGAAGCTGCCTTGGCAAAATCTGATCATGTTGTTCTCATAAAGTCTTCTAAAGGAGCACCAACAGGGGAGACTTTTCCCAACCCTAAGCTGGAAAAACTTGAAGTATGGGTCCAGGATTGGATTGTCATCTGATTGCTTCCCTTTCTACAAATATTTATTAAGTATTGTGTGTAAAATTGTGTTCAGTGTTCAGTCTAGCCTAGCTGAAATTCAGAAAGCTCATCACTAGGAAGTTAACCACCAGGGGATCGACCAGCACAGTAACAAATGCCCATCTACAGTGGGGTACATTAAAACCTTATCATCAATTAGGTTCTTTCCCCCCCTCCCCATCCCTGCTCCTACTCGGCCTACTTCTAGATTAGCTAGATGGTGTAGCAGATAGAATACTGGGCTTAGAGTCATGAAAACCTGAATTCAAATCTGGCCTCAGACACCTGCTAGTTGTGTGACCTAGAAACAGCATTTAACCTGTTTGCCTCAGTTTCCTCAACTGTAAAATGAAATTATGATATCACCTACTTCATAATATATAATAGCAGGTTTGTTGTGAGGATCAAATGAGTTAATATTTGCTTTGCTTTTTTTTGGAGGGGGGGAGAAGGTAAGGCAATGGGAGGTTAAGTGACTTGCCCAAGGTCATACATCTAGTTTTTGTGTTACGTGTCTGAGGCCGGATTTGCACTCAGGTCCTCCTGACTCCAGGGCTGGTGCTCTATTCACTGACCCACCTAGCTGCCACTGAGTTAATATTTGTAAAGCACTTAATCTAGTGCTTGTCATCTATTTATTATTATTATTAGTAGTAGTCTATTGCTGTCTCTCATTCTTGAAAAGAATAAAAATGACATTATTATGTTAGAGTCAGGTTATAGCACATCCAACTGTATGTGATCGAAGCACTATAACTTGGAAGACTCTACCACAGGTCAGGCACAAATAGTCCATGTGAACATTTGGGGCGGATTCACTAAATTCACACATCTCGAGTTTCCTTTAAGCCACTTCAATTCTGCTTTACTCAGAGCACAACTTCTTCTCTGATGAGGCTACACTGTGCTGGGTGGTCTTGTGCCAATGTCTCCCTTGTCACACAATCAATTCCAAAGTTCTTCAGAGAGACCTTCAGAGTGTCCTTGGATTGCTTCTTCTGACCACCATGTGAGTGATTGCCTTGTATGGGTTCTCTATAAAATAGTCTTTTAGACAAGTGTATGTTTGGCATTCAAACAACATGGTCAAACCATCAGAGTTTCCACTCTGCAGTAAAGTCTGAATGCTTGGCAGTTTAGCTCAAGAACATCAGCTCTAACAAAGAACAGAATCTTGAAGGATAAGGTACAGAACAGCGGGTATTTGAGACCAGAATTTGCTTTTACAGAGGAGACCTTCTCCTCCCCCACACTGTGATGCAATCACAGAGTAATCACAATCCAAAATGGATCTGAACTAATGCCACATTTCTCTCCTCAGGGGGCCTTCCCTCTACCCCTATAAGAGTCCTAGCTTTGGGACATAAATTACATGAGACACTGCATAAACACTGGGTCAGGAGTCAAGGCAACAGAAAATGAATGCTGCCCTCTTACTTATTCCTTAGTAAACTCAACCATGACCTTCTCCAGTCGTTGACTCCCCCAAGCCCTTCATTTACCCATTATTATTTGGAAACCTCTTTGACTGCTTTTTTTTTTATTTTATTGACTTGTTTGTTTACTTTTAGGTTACAAGATTCAGTTCTAGAGTCACTTGAGTTTCAGATTTTTCTCCCCTTCCTCCCCACCCCATACCCCCACCATGGTGGCATACAATCATGTATAGGATCTGCAAACTCCTTCACAT
>CM053594.1:328349301-328385511 GCA_028646575.1 Pseudocheirus occidentalis
GTCAGTGGTTCTCAACCTGTGGGTCACGACCAATTGGGGGTCAAACAATTTTTGACCTTTCACAGGGTTCACAAGAGTCGCCTAAGACCATCAGAAAACGCGCATTTCTGATGGTCTTAGGAACCAACACCACTCCTCTATCCATCTCCAGGCAGGTTAGATCACTATTTACGTCCACATTAAAGGGTTGTAGCATTAGGAAGGTTTAGAACCACTGAGCTAGGTGGTACAGTAGCTTGAGCACCAGCCCCAGAGTCAGGAGCACCCGAATTCTATTGCAGCCTCTAATTGTGCGAGTCATTTAGCCCCAGTGCCCCCATAAATAAATGAAGAAATAAATAAATAGTGATCTTCTCACTGAAGAGATCCCAGCAGAACAGTAAGAAGAACCTATTTTCAACCCAAGTTTTCTCAGAGTTTACAGTCTGGGCAGGTGATGGGGGTGGGGGGGCAGCAGGAGGGTGATGGGGCAGCAGAGAGGAGGCAAACACATTGCACATTTGCTTACCATCTCACAGACTAATGGGCAAAGGAGTTAGAACAGAATAAGATATGGCAATGAAGGAGTCTAACCAATCTGTTCTCTGGAGTAACATGCTTGTCTCAGGGAGCAAAAACAACTACTCATCGTTCCCCAAAGCAGGGAGGGAAGTCATATGACCATTCAGCGGGTGGTCTGTTCAGACATCCCACATGGTTGGCCATATGCTGGTCTTGAGAAAGATTACAGGCCTCTGCACCACAGGCTCTTCAGGACCCTGGCACAGTAACCTCCCTAGAAAATGGTTTCAGAGAGAGAGACACACACACACACAGAGTTTGTTCCATAGCTTTCCAAATATAAGTTCAAAACTGCTTGGAGGGGAAGGAGGGCAAGAGGGAAATGGTGGAGAGTAGGCTTCTGTCCAGCACTAGAGAGAAAGAAGACCTCCACAAGCACAAGGTTTGGTGCAGAGGAAATAAGCCAGTCAACAAGCATGGGTTAAGTTCTTACTATGCGCTAGGAGCTAAGGAAAATGGGGGTGTTGGCAGAAAAAAAAAACAACACAATTTCTCCCCTCAAACAGCTGACGTTGTAAGTAGGGTCACAGGATGAAAAAGAAATGTGAAAACAGGATAAATACAATGTAAATGGAAGATATTAAGGTATTACCAGTGGGGAGACCAGGAAAGACCTGAAGAAGGTGGACTTTTTACTGAGAATTGAAGGAGGTAGAGTCAAGGAAAACAAACATTCCAGGCAAGGGGAGCTGTTAGTGCCAAAATATAAAGTCAGGATAGGACCCATTAAGGGAAAAGAATGGCAAGAAGCATAAGAAGATTGGAAGGGTGGGAAAGGGACAAGTTGTGAAGGGCTTTTGTGTTCAATCCTGGAGGTAATAGGGAGCCATTAGAGGTTACCGCATAGAGAGTTGACATGGTTAGATCTGTGTTTTGGCAAGAGCAATTTGACAGTTGAATGGAGGATGGACTGGAGTGAGGAGAGACTTTGTGTAGGGAGATCAACCAAAAGGTTTTGGCAGTAATAAAAGTATGAGATCGTGTCAAGGGCCTGTCCCAGGGTGTCAGCTATGTGCATGTAGAGTACAATATTTATACTTTTATTTGTATCTGTCCGTATTTCTCTGTATCTATACCTGTCTATGGGCAGTTAGGTGGCACAGTGGCTAGAGGACTAGACCTAGAGTCAGTAAGATTCATCTTCCTGAGCTTAAATCTGGCCTCATACTTACTGGTGGAGGACCCTGGGCAAGTCACTTAACCCTGTTTGCCTCAGTTTCCTTGTCTATAAAATGAGCTGGAGAAGGAAATGGCAAACCACTCTAGTTTCTTTGCTAAGAAAACCCCAAAGGAGGTCAGGAAGAGTCATACATGACTGAAAAATGACCAAGCAATATATCTATATCTCTGTTTTTCTGTATCAATAGCTCTATCTCTGTATCTCTACTGATAGCTTAAGCTATCTCTAATCTATATCCATCCCTCTAGAGAGAGAAAGAGAGAGATGCAAGAAATGTTCCAAAGATAGAATAATAAAACTTAGCAACAGATTGAACACGTGGTATATATGGGAATAAGGAATTGGGGATCATTCTGAAAGGGAAGGTAAGGAAATAAACATATAGCATCTACTACTTGTCAGGAACTATGTTAAGCACTTTACAATTATTTCATTGAATCCTCACAACAACTCTGATAGTGTCTATGTTATCCCCATTTTACAGATGAGGAAACTTGAGACAGATGAAAGTTAAGTGACTTAGCTTGGATCACACAGCTAGTAAATGGTTGAAGCCACATTTGAACTCAGATCTCCATGACTTCAAGCCCACTGCTTTATCCGCTGTATAACCTAGCTGCCTGAGGTTGAATGGACAGAAGCTTAATTAAGAGGTTTTAACGAGCAATTTTCTCACCCTGGACAAGTAGCATGAAAATTTCTCTCAAATCAGCTGTTTGGGGAAGCCCTTGATACAGACCCACAGATTTGAGAGACCCTGGGACACCAAGAGTATCAGGGAAAGAAATTGAGTCACTGCAACTACTATTGAGGAAGATCCTATCAAGGGAAAAAAAGGGTAGGCCTGGGAAAAATTTACCTGGTGCATAGCTATCAAGAAGAAATGGGGGCCTTTCCGATTGGCTGAGGTGCCCGTGAGGAGGGCTCTAAGCAGCCATGGCACCCAGCCAAAATGGCATGATTCTGAAGCCCCATTTCCACAAAGACTGGCAAAGACGAGTTGCCACATGGTTTAACCAGCCCGCCCGGAAGATCAGAAGGTGAAAGGCTCGTCAAGCAAAAGCTCGTCAAATCGCTCCTCTCCCTGCATCTGGTCCTATCCAGCCCATCGTGAAGTGCCCTACTGTCCGATACCACACAAAAGCCCGTGCTGGTAGAGGATTCAGCTTGGAAGAGCTTCAGGTGGCTGGTATCCATAAAAAAGTGGCACGGACCATCAGTATCTTTGTGGACCCTCGTCGCCGAAATAAGTCTACAGAGTCTCCCCAGGCAAATGTGCAACGACTGGAAGAATATTGTTCCAAACTGATCCTCTTCCCAAGAAAACCATCTGCACCCAAGAAGGGAGATAGCTCTGCTGAAGAACTCAAGTTGGCAACCCAGCTTACAGGACCAGTTATGCCCATCAGAAATGTCTACAAAAAAGAAAAGGCTCGTGTCATTACTGAAGACGAGAAGAATTTCAAGGCCTTTGCTAGTCTTCAAATGGCCCGCTCCAATGCCCATCTCTTTGGAATCCGGGCAAAACGAGCCAAGGAGGCTGCAGAGCAAGACGTGGAGAAGAAAAAGTAAACAGCCTCTGAGAACTTTGAATAAAATAATACAAAATAAAAAAAAGAAATGGGGGTGGTGGGCAATATGCCACCTAGTAGCTTACTAATTTAACTACCTTATCTTGCTAACTGGTTTCTATGCGACTGAAAGAATGAGAGTGGAATCAGCATGTAAATTTAGCACATTTGAAATCTGCAACATCTTTTAAAATAATTAATTTTTTTTGTCCTTTAAATTTTGGTTCCATGTAGCAAAACCCAGGTCACCTCACCCTAGGTATTGTTCTGGATGTGCCCTCCCTCCCCCTACCCCAATAGTCTTCAAAGACCAGCACCTTTGCTCAGGCAGCCAAGCATATCTTCTGTAGGTAAGAAAGCAAGAGTACTAAAGGTCAATCATAGCCGCCCTTGAAGTTGGAGACATGCCCTTTGGGAGCCTAGAAACTTTTTTTTTTTTCCTTCTCACCTCGGGTGTGATTTTGAAGGAAGCAATGAAAGAAGATCTCTTAGCTCCACACTAAACATCTAATATGGAAAGACAAGAGAATCCCTTTCTCAAAGCTTCTTCCGCAAAGGGCCTGAGACTGCTTGGACTTCTTACTCATTCTTACCCATACTTAGCTAGAATGAACTGAAGAAAGCAAAGTCCTGAAACCTCAAGTAGATTCCTAGAAATCTCTAAGCATGGAAGAATCCATGGTGTGTCATGAGAGCTATTACCCCGGCTTGGACACAGCATTGGCAGTAAATGATCAAATTAAGCAGCACACTGAGCTTAGAGCACTAAGACCAAATCTACTACTTGATAGCTTGTGATGATGAGAAAGTTCTTATCTGTGGAAAAGTTTAAAGTTCCTTATCTGTGGAAGAGGTGATCGGTCTAAGTGACCAATATAAGTGATTTCTAAGATACTTTCCAGCTATAACTCTTAGCTTATAAGTCTTAGGTATGCAACAAATACTATCATTGGGGGGATAAAGACTGTTTTGGGTTAAGTGACTTGCCCAGGGTTGTACAAGTAGTAAGTATCTGAGACAGAATTTGAACTCAGGTGCGCCTGACTCCAGGGCCAGTACTATATCCACTGATCCACCTAGCTGCCCCTAAAAATTGCTTTTAAAATTGTAGCTTTCTAATTGGCTCTCAGTAGTGGTTGAGCATCTAATGTATGCCTTAATTATTAGCTGGGGTTCTTTTTGAGAGGAATAACCAAGTAGGCCAGGCATTTTTTCATGAAAAACCAGCGAGTCAAAGTCCAAGATCTACAATGATGCATTGCTAAATGAATTTTTCTTAAATTCCATAGCAACAGAAAGACAGAATGATGACGGATTCCAGGGTGTTTACCCAAAAGTGCTGCCTCCAGTGGATTATAATCTACAGAGCAACTATGGAGTTAGAGAAAAGGCAGAAAGATCTCATTAAATTTTATCTCATGATCTTGCATTTTATGGGCTTATGTTTTTTCTGTTAAACAAATTACCTTGTCCTTCCAGTGGTGCCAGAGTTTAGCATCCCGGAAAAAATAGGTTAAATATCTAGAGATCATTAGCAGTGGAAAACTGTGTGTACAGGTCTCAGATTTGTATCTCTTGTCTCATAACTTACAACTAAGCAATTTGACTCAGTAGTTAGTCACAAGGTTAGCCAAGAGAGCAACCAAAGAAAAAAGACAAAATGCTCAGGGATTTGCTTCCAGAAAGTACAGAGGACAAGAAGAATTTTTGCAGTGACCTGGAGGGACCTGGAGTTCTATGCTTGCTCTCCTTCCAGCACTAACTAATAGCTGTGCTTTGCAAGCACAAAGTATGACTTGGTGTCCATCACAGTGAAGGAGATAAAAAAATGGAGATTTCTCTCCAGGCTTATGAAAAAGAATAAAATGGCCCTTGAGAGAAGAGGAAAGTGCATCAAGGAAGAAAAGTAAAGAAGGTAAAAGAGATACTACAAAGTAGAAGTGAATTCTAACCCACATCATGAGGTAGAGCATAAAATTGTGATTTGGAGAAGAATGGACAAAGGACAAAGAACCACTGAAAATTTGTAATGATATATTAAATTGGAGGCTTTTCCTGTAAGGAGGCAGGGAAGAGGGCCAGTCTATCTCTAGAGAAAACAGCTCTTTGTGATCCAAGGAATTATGATGTGATATCAAAAAGAGAAGACGAGTGGGCATTAGTGACTCCCTGGTGGGGGGTCTGGCAGCTATTTGCCAACTTGACATAAATGACAGGCAGTATATAACTGGAATATGGATAGAGAGCCTCCTGAGACCTGTCAAACCTGATCGCATTACCCATTTCTGATGATTCTCGTGAGGACAAACTAAACCATCAGAAGGAACTTAGAAAGCATGACTAAGGATCATGGATCCCTGGGCACAAAAATGAAGACCTGGAAGACACAGTCTGTGTTTTCATTACTACTGCCGATTAAAGACAGAGGATTCAGAAGAGACAGGCAAGTTTGGGAAATGAACTACTGGCTACAAAAATGGTGTTTGAAAATGGAATTTAGATTTGTGGACCATGACAGAAAATATAGGCATGATGGACTCTCATAATGAGATGGAGTGCGCCCAACACTGGTTTAAAAATTACATGCTTGTGAGTACATATTTATGTGTATGTTTAAACTGTACTAAGACTTTGGGGACACCTCAGTGTAATACTTATATAATGTGCAAAATGTGCATGTAACTAACATGTTATACACATACATATGTGGGATATTTAGTGGAAAGGGATTTCGGGCTAGAATTTTGCTTTAAATGATTATACCTGATTCAAAAGGAACTTAATAGGTAAAGAGGGAAGTACAACGGTATATTACAAATTTATACACATGAGGAAATCTAGAAAGCATGGCATAGAATATTTGGATGAAGATCATTGAAAACAGAAACAGAAGTAATAATATATATACTATATGAAAATGTATGTATTATGTATATATCCACATATATTACAGATCACCTGGACATAGAGGAAGTGAAGAGTAAAAGAAAGATGATAGATTCATAGAATAAAAGGTTTGCAGACAGATGGGACTTTACAGGTCATCTAATGGTCTAACATAATATTACAGTGATAAGGAATTCAACTATATGAATTCTCTGACTCCTTTCTCTCTGACACTCCTCCTCTCTTTAATAATACCCGTGCTCTATCTCTCTGGCACTGTATTCTCTCTCTTTTTTCTCTGTCTCTGCTTCTCTTTGTGTCTTTGTGTGTGTGTGTCCCCTGATAGATTTGTGATTTCTTTTAGTGAGAGCTTCATCCATCACAAAATGGAGAAAGCAACAAGTGGAAGTATAAATATGCCTCTGATTCTGACCAGCTGAAAGTAACTGCTGAAACAATGGGGATCTTTTTTTTTTTAAGTGTGACTAATCGATCATGAAGTTTGTGATATAGAAAAAGAGGGAAAAGATGACTGAGTGGTTACGGTTAAGCCTGACTTCCAACACAATCTCAAAATTATGTCCAATACACAAAATAAAATAAAGAAACAACAAGGGCCAAACAAAAGAGGTAAAAGTGAAGAAAGCCTCACAGGAAAAAAAAAACTCACAGGAAAACTATTAGAAAGATGGAAAGAAATGAGTAAGTAAAAAGAAAACATTTGAACAAATTGTATGGGGTGAAAAGAAGCCAGGAGAAAAGAACAAGACTGAAACAATAAGTATATCACCAGAAAAAAGAAGCGGAATGACTTTAAAACACCTTTAGAATGATTTAAAAGCACAGTTTTTTAAAAGGTAAAGTAAGATCTGTCATCTATAAGACTGAAAATAAAATTAGTGAAGAAAGATTTCAAGAAGATGAAGATGGATATAACAATCAGTAATTTCGAGAAAGAGAGGAAAAATGAAGTAGTGTATTGCCTAAAGCAGTGGTTCTCAACCTTCCTAATGCCGTCACCCTTTAATACAGTTCCTCATGTTGTGGTGACCCTCCACCCATATTTTTGTTGCTACTTCATAACTGTAATTTTGCTACTGTTATGAATCTATCTGATATGCAGGATGTATTTTCATTGTTACAAATTGAACATCACCCACAGGTTGAGAACCACTGGCCTAAAGGAAGGAGTGGTTCAAGTTGAAAGGAAAAAAATACAGGGAGGAAAGAACAAAGGCAGCAATATTTTAAAATTTAAAACAGGAAGATTTTGAATTTCTATAACTTAAGCAAAAGAACTAGAGGATGGTATTTATAGAATCCACAGCATGGCAACAGGGCATGAATATAAGTTAACCAACCCAGAGATATAGTCATTGAGTTCTAAAATTAAAAAAAAAATAGAAAAAGTTGCATGCAGTTGGAAAAAAGCAATTCCCGTGTTTAAAAATATCAATTTGATGTGTGTGACCACTCAAAAATAATTCGAAATTAAATAAGAGACAAGAATGTTATAAAATGGGAGGTTGATGGAGGAAGAAATTCACTTATCCCTAAAAAATTACCTATCTCAAAAAGCTGTACATGATTCTAAATAAGAAAAAAATGGTTCTTCAGTGATGTGAGGAGATGTAATCCTTTAATGTTGAAAAATCTGGAATGGGACAAATCCTTTGAATGTGCAAACTGCCAAAACAGAAGGAATTTAATAAGGTAATCTAGACTTAAAAACAAGTAATGTCTAATGTGATGACTCAGTATTTATAGAGTCATGCTATAAAGAGGTAGCAAATATAGAAAAAGCAAAACAAACTTGTTGAGTAGAAGTCTTTTTTCACCAGCAACATTTTCATGAAAAAATAGAATAAAATAAAAGCCAGTTGCTTCAAACAATAAAAAAAGTTCAACAACTTTTATATAAAATCGTATCAGTCAAGACCGAAACATAACATGAAGAACATTTAAATAATATTTTATGCGATGGTCATTAAAAACACAAAGGATTTGAGGCATGAGAGATGATATCCTTGAAAGGGAAACAGGCAAAATGAAACCATCTGGAGGACCAAAAGGGAAAAAGGAGCAGAAATAAGGGAAATAATAACTTTTCAAATTAGAAGACAAGAGAAGAAATTAATCGAATAGTAAAGAAGTAGGGAGAGAGGGAATTATTCCTAAGCCACTCCCTCACATGGACTACATGGGGAAAGGTTATATGTATGATGTGAATATGTGGGTATGTATATGTGTATACACACGTGTGTGTGTCTGTGTGTGTGTATGTCTGTGTGTGTGTGTGTGTGGTGTGTCTGTGTGTGTATGGGCAGCTAGGTGTCACAGTGAATAGAGCACTAAGCCTGGAATCCCCGAAGACTCATCTTCCTGAGTTCAAATCTGGTCTCAGACACAGCTATGTGAGCCTGGGCAAGTCACTTAATCTTATTCACCTCAGTTCCCCATCTATAGGATACATTATCAGACACAGCCACTCTAGGAATTTGTTTTTGCTTGACTACAGAGCTTTGTATTTATATGCCACTGTGTATTTTTTGTTTAGCTTTTTAAAAAATTGCTTAATGAGAGAAGAGAGGGGAATAGCTTAATAAAGGTTAGTAAGATATCTAATTGCACTCAGACATTTGTATTTCTTTAAATCTTGCTCTAAATTGCACGTGACATTTTAACTATAGCTTTCTTAGTTATGCTTTAAAGAAAGTAGGGGGAGAGGGAATTCAGTGATCACTAAAAACCAGTTTGTATTCATGAAGAATTGGTTGCTTCAGAATAACCTCATTTATTTATTGGACAAGGCATGTCCAGTAGACATGTAGAAATTCAGTAGACATGTCTACTTAGATTTTTACAAAGCATTTGACAAAATATCTTATGCTACAGATGTGGAAAAGTTGTTGAAATTCAGATTATATGATAGTATATATTGGTGGATTTGATACTGGTTAAATGATCAAACTCAAAGAAGCATCATTAATGGATTCACGTCTACCAAAAAAAAAGTATCTCAGGTAGTTCCTTGGTTCCATGTTCCACGTATTCATTAGTGATTCAGACACAAATATAGATGACATATTTGTCAAATGTGTAGATGAGTTGAATCTCAGAGGGATCAATCAATCAGAAAGCATTCAGTATGTGCCTACAATGTGACAGGCACAATGCTGGAAGCTACAGGTACAAGTAAAAAAAATGAAATGATCCCTATGCACAAGTATGCTTTTTAATGGGAGAGACAGCTAATGCATAGAGAAATATAGGGCACTTCAAAATTCTGGTAGCTTAAAAGGATACCAAGACATTAATTTAAGCTTGTATGTATGCATGTATGTATGTATGCTTGTGTATATATGCATATGTATATATAAGCTGACACATATAAGATATGAATATGTATATTCCCTCTTTCTCTCTTACACACACACACACACACACACACACACGCGCACACACACGCACACACACACACACACACACACACACACACACACACTAGTAGAAAAAGAGTTTACTCAGCTGAGAGTAATATCAATGAAACCAAAGGCCTGGTCCCTGTACCCAGGGACAAGAGAAGAAGAAAAGAAATGCAAGAACAAGGGGCCAGGGACCATAGACAGTCATGAGTGGCAGTGAGGAGGCTAAATTTTTTATTCTTATAACATACAAAATACATACAGGTTTAATACAGCATGGTTTGGAGTGGAGGGAGGTACTAGCTGTCTCAGGAATCAAGAAAGTCTTTGTGTAGAACATGGTGCTTTAATTGCATCTTAAAAGAAGAGAAGGGTTCTAGGAGGTCCAGGGACTGAAGAGGAACTTAAGAGACAGGGAGTGGTGTAGTAATAGAATGCTAAGCCTAGGATCACGAAGATCTGAGTTCAAATCTGTTCTCAGACACTTACTAGGTATGTGACCACAGGCAAGTTACTTAAGTTCTGTTTACCTCACTTTCCTTAACTGTAAATGGAGCTTATAAGAGCACCTATCTTGCAGGTTATTGTGAGGATCAAATGAAATAATAAAAAAGTGCTTATTACAGTGTCTGGTCTATAGTGGGTACTGAGGGAGAGAGGTGAAACTTCTCAGACTATACACTGGGTGGTCTACTGTTTCCTTGTTCTGATGCTTGAGGTAGATTGTCCGGCTTAGATTATGCATCTGACTTCCAGCTAATGGAAGAAAAGAGTCAGCAGGGGGTAGGGGAAAATTCCGAGTTAGGCTTTATAATTTCGCCATTTCCTTTTGTAAATTGCTTCTCCTCCCTGACTATTTGTCAGGGGAGGGGGGGGGTGCCCTTTCTCAAGATCTTAATAAACCATTCTTTTCTGCTTTCTACCTTGAGAAGCCTCTGTGTATTATTTGGCTAAGGAGCTCTGTTGCACATAATTTGGAGGTACACACAGTACTACATAAATGCATTTCCTTCTATACCCCAGCTAAAGAAAGAGGATGTTCCAGACTTGTGGGATAGGCCAGAGGTGAGAGATGCCTAACTGACTGGATGATAGTCACTTTTCCTTTGATTGGAAAAGGTAGAGAGTGGAGAACTCCTGAAGGGTAGCCAAGCCAGCCATCTCATATTTCCCACTCAGCTGCATTCCTCCAGGCTTCATCTCCCGCCCTTCTGCCCTACCTTTATAGCTGAGATTTGTGCCCCTGACACATTCTGGCTGTGACCTTCTAAGATTACAAATCTAGAAGAAGCAGCCAGACTGCGTCCATAGAGGGAATTTCCTCACTTGGGAGTTCCAATGCCAATGAAATTATAGGTTCAGTCCCTATTTCTGTCTCTATCCCCCAAGTATGAGTCCATGATTCTAGGAAACACAGGCTCAGAAAGCAATCCGTGCCTTCCTCTTTATAATCCTCCAGTATAGGTCATCTGCCTTGCTGGCATGTTAGTCTCTCATTTGAGAGACTTATGGATAAACCAAGACCCTTCAAGGCTACCTTTCTTGAAAAGTCTTAGTAGAATATCTATTTAGTTCATGTATGCTTTCCCCAGAAGTAAACTCACCTCTTCTTTTCTTCTCTGGATTTCTTCCAATTTGTCTTTTCCGACTTCTCAGATAATGCTTTCAGGAGGACTCCTTTAATCTGAAGTACAAACTGTGCATGCATTTACTTGCCCCAGAGAATCTGGTTTGCCTACGGGGAAAAAAAAAAACACAGCATTTCATATTCAGAATTTTCATGAGAATCATTACTGGGCACTGAGGGGAGATCACTTTGGGGCTCAAGGCTTTAGAAGTTGTTTGTTTGTTTTGTTGAACTGGCTTCTTTGTAATTCATCCAGCACATATATATGTATAGCATATAGAAAGCTATATGCAGCAGTTCACAAAGCTTAATGTCTCATTAGTGGCAGCTGAAAGCCATTCAAAGAGGGTCAGGCCACACCCAGGGCTAAGAATCAGAACACTAAGAGTCATTGAGATGTCAGTTTCCTTCCCACAAGTTCCTTTAGAGATGCAAATGAAGTATCTGCAGCCTGTAGGAAAAACCACAAGGAATCCTTTTAGAAAATAACCTGTGGTTACTTTCCCTCGTGATGAGTTAAGGAGGTCAATAGATAGACAGATAGATGATAGACAGACAGACAGACAGACAGACAAATAGATAGATAGATAGATAGATAGACAGACAGATAGATAGATAGATAGATAGATAGATAGATAGATAGATAGATAGATAGATAGATAGACAGATAGATAGACAGACTAACAAACAAATAAACAGGTAGATAGAAAGACAGAAAAACAGTCATAGAATTAGCTACTCCATGGGCTTCATTTCTGAAGGTTCTCTAAAGTCAAAGTCAACAATGCTGGCCATAAATATTTTTCCACTTGGATAATCTCCTCTTTTTGGTGAATGTTCCACTTTTCAGGAGAGGCAGTATTATAATAACGGATAAGCTCAGAGCCGGAAGAGATCTGTGTTCAAGTCTCATGGCTGACAGAAACTGACTTTGTGACCTCGGGTAAGTCACTTAACTAGTGTGTTCTAGGCAGCTCTCTACTAGGGCTATGAGTAACAGAGAGGGAGTTTCCTGATTCAGGAGTTTCTTACACCATGACATTACACATACAATTCTTATCCCTATGCCTCCCAGTTTCCATATTTGGGAGATAACTCACACTATTCCTGTACATAGGATATCATTACAACAGTTCCATTTTTTTTTTAGATTTTAAGGTTTATAAAACCCTTTCCTGGAACAACTCTGAATGTAGGTAGCAAGTGTATGCATTATTATCCTCTTTCTGTAGATAAAGAGAATTAAAGTTACACCCATAGCCAGGAGAGTCATTGCCTGAAACCAGAGCCTCCTGATTTCAAATGCAACACTATCTCTTCTTTATCATGCTGCCCCTCTAAATGATTTTATCATGATTTTTCATTAGGAAAGATGTTGTGTGTAAATATATATATATGTACACACACACACATACATACACACATATAATATATATGTATATATGTGTATATACAAATATATGCATATATTTCAGTCGTTTTTCAGTCATGTCAGACTCTTTGTGAACCCATTCAGGGTTTTCTGGGCAAAGATCCTGGAGTTGTTTACCATTTCTTTCTCCAGCTCATTTTATAGATCCATCATCTATCGCATCATCATCAATGCAATTAATTATATTAATTATAATATCTAGAGTTAAGTGGACTTTAGAGGGTCATCCAGTGTAGAAACTGAGGGAATGGCATTATTGTAAATCATTAATGTATCATCAGAATTAGGGAAATTATTATTTTTTATTATATTGATAAATAATTATTAAATTAGGATTAAGACTTTTTCTCTTTATATCTTAATTCAGCCCCCGTAGGTCAATCAGCTTGTCTCTGAAGGACAATGTTGATAGATGAAATTGCCCAAAACCTGCAGGAACATGCTCTTGGATCTTGGGCTGGACCCCACCCTATTAAGAGCCCTTACTTCTGTTTAGAATATAAACCTAATTTAGGTGAATTCCAGCCCCAAAGCAGCAAGTCTATGCCCTTGCATCCCTCCATTAAAGATTAGGATAACACAACTCATGAAGGAGAAAACCAACCAGAGTGATCTAGGTTGAGATTGGTCCAGATTGCTAGAGGTATGTGAGTCTAATGATCAAGCCACATTCTCAATAGGAGGAAGTAAAGACTTTTAGACTACCTCCTTATTAATATGTCCACCCCTCATTAATTAATCAACAATCAGGGTTGATCCCACCTGTCAGGGGCATTCCCTTTCAAAAAAACATTTAAGCCATTCATTGTCTCTATTAAGTGTCTTTGGTTACAGAGAGAAACCACTATCGGTTTTATGTTAATTGGCTAGCTTAATCAATAAGTTGATTATCAGTTACCCACAAACTAACACTCTCTCTCTTTCTTTCTCTCTCTCTTTCTTTCTCTCTCTCTCTCTCTCTCTCTCTCTCTCTCTCTCTCTCTCTCTCTCTCTCTCTCATCTGTTTCAGGGCCATTACACCAAAAATTGACTTCCAAGGTCTGAGCATTGTTTTCTCACATAAGCCAACACGATGACTTCAAACCCCAAAGTTCATTCCAAACAGGCATGCAGTAATGTGTAGGTGATATTTCACTGTTACTCCTTCTAGGAATCTGACAGGTCTGAGCATTGACAAGTTTCGACAATCACACCAAGCCTTCAGGGACAGGATAAATATAACCAGCTTCCAGGTTCATGTCCGCTACACATTGATGTGAAGGTGTAATGAAAACTACAGTGATAGGTCAGTTCATCTCATGCCTGAAATGACCAAACTCACATTATTCTTCTAAGAGGTAATGGAGACTGCAGCAGAGGCCCTCCTATAAATGAAATGCAAATTCCATCCCGGGAAATCATTTTGAAATGCTATTTGGTGCACCAAATGCAAGGACAGAAGGTTAATGAGTAATCCAAAGCAGAGCCAGGGAACATTCCTGATGAGAGAAATTCTCACATCTCAATTCCCAGTTCTAGGTTTAGAACTCTAAGCAACAATGACCCATGTTTTTCCAGCTGCTAGTAGGTTCATCAATCACCCTCTGGGTTAGCCATTGTCCATCTGGAGGAAAAGGTCACTTTTGCTCAAATATCCTTGAGCAGGAGAAGCAATGGTATATAGTAGATAGGAAACTTGTCTCCAAGCCAGGTTCAAGTCCCACCTCTGACATCTACTTGGCTGTGTGACCCTGGGCTCAGTGCTCTAAACATCCCTCTGGGACTTACAGTTGCAGAAAGGGATGACTTGCATTGGTTAAAAGGGGTTTCCTCACTTGGGAGTCCCCTAGATCAATGAAATCTCAGGTCTAGCTATAACTCTATCCCAGAGAACATGTAATTAGGCAGAGATACATCTTTAGGACTTCAGAGCTGGGCTATCCTATCCAGCTGTCTCATTCCAGTGCATAGCATAGTTCCTTACATACAGTAGAGGTGTTTACGAAATGTTCATTGAATTGAATTTTGTAGATAAGGAAATCAAGCCTAGGAGAAATAATACCGTGTCTAAAGTCACGCAACTAGTTATAGTCATTAAGTGGCAAAGCCAAGACCAGAACTCAGTTCCTGAGAGAGGTAGTTGGTGGCACAGTGAGAGGAGCTCTGGGCCTAGGGTCAGGAAGTCCTAAGTTCAAATCTGACCTCAGACACTTACTAGGTAAGGGACTTAGGCAAATTGTTTAACTCTGCCTGACTCTATTTCCCCCGTGGTACAATAAAGATAACAAAAACACCTGCCTCGTATGAAATGAGATAATACTTGTAAAGAGCACTTAGCCCAGTGCCAGGAAGGGAGAAGAGTAGACTCTTCCTGTTGAGAGGAAGAAGGAAAAGTCAATTCTAAAGGTCTAAAGTATCTATATTTTTTCAGGCCAGAGATGTGGAACTCTCTATCTCTAGTGTGTTTATTGATCCAAAGAAATAAAGTAATTTAATTTACTCTGTTTTTATCTTTTAGAAATACAAAACTTCCAGTCTAGGAATGATAGTTTTTTTACGTATAAGGAAACTGGGTTCTTCCACTCCTTTTCACCTCAACCAAACCTTAATTAACAATTTTGCCTCACAGGGAAAGTTACACTAAATATGCTCAGGCTGAACAGCAGGATATACCTTCTAAAAGTTTGGAATTCATGACATGAAAATAATACAAGGAATTAATATAACAGGAAGGGAATTGGTCACCCAGTGGCTGCTACACCATTCCCTTTCAAAAAAACATTTAAGCCATTTGCTGTCTCTATTAGGTGTCTTTGGTTACAGAGAAACCACTATCAATTTATTGATAATTAGCTAGCTTAATGAATAAGTTAAGTGGGTACAGTGTTGCTCCATCTAAATGCCAGTGCCCTGGTATAAATGCCCATTGCTCTACCCTACATACCCCTATCACATATTCCACTTTCTAGAAACTGTATGTGTCAAGTTGGTCCTCTTTCCCTGTGTCTCAGATATGATGGAAACCTCTTGATCTAAACAAGATATTTCCATACAATTAATGGGCATATTGGCAAAGGAAATGCTAATGAACCAACTTGGAATAATCCCAATTTGGAATTCTTTAGTCTTAGAGCAGAGAAATCCTCCCTTCTCTCCTTCCCTGTCCCCAAATAATGCCCTCTCAACAACAACAACATGTGCAGCCTGAGAAAGGTTTCCTTTTCCTATGATGTCTTAATAAGCAGAGGTCATTTTGAAATTCTGTGATGCTGTGAAATCTACAGAATGACAAACTGGCAAATCTTTCAGCTCTGTTGCTATCATGTGCGCATAAAGAAAACAGAGGAGGGGGAGAGACAGGAAAGGGGGCAGACAGCTTAAGTCTTAGCTCTGGTTTTGCACTGTGTGGTAATTACTCTAAAGCATGCATGACTCATTTTGCTATACTACTGTATGTTAGCAGAGACGAGGTCTGGCAGCAATGCCTGACAAATGATGAAAGATAAAATATTGGTTTCTTGCACACAGCCAATCACCAGGTTCCCACTGTGCCATGGAGGCCCTCTCCTACAGGCAGAGCAACGTCTCGAGAGTAGAAGTTGATTATAGAATGGCGGTAAGTTGACATCTTTAAAAACAGCTGTTTGGGGGGTTTGTTGAACAACGTTTCTGAAGCACTGCCTCAGATTTCTCATACACACCCACACCAGCCTCTTCCAAAATGTAAACTACGCTAAATCATATTCTACCCATTGAGTCCTAAAATAGGAACATAACATTTTAAACCCCAGAGACTACAGCATTAAGAGTGTATATAATGAGACGAGTGCAACGAGAAAATGTTTTTGTTGAAAGAGCTTACGGATGTCAACTGTAAGGGTGATTTACATAAAAGACAGTTAATCACTGCTTCTCTAGAGCAAGTCGCTCGGAAAACGTTCAAATTATGGCAACACGTTATGTTAACAGATTAGTAAGTGGTGAATTACCACTCAAGTGCATTTAAAACCCAGGGTTGTTGAAATGAGGGGATATCTGAGAATGCCAATCAGGTTTCTTGGCGTAGACAAAGGCCCCATGTGACTTCACACACAGGACAGCGTGGCCAGCCCTGGACACAGAAGGACAACACAGGTTATCCCCCCTTTGTGGTGAGATGTGAAGTGCTCCAGGAAGGACTCCTGCTTGACAAAGACCTCTTCCAATGTGTGCCTCCAATCTTCACCATTTGCTTACAATTTGGTAAAAGTCTCAGAATCCAAAATCTTCATTTTACAGATAAGGAAACTGCGGCCCAGAAAGTCAAAGCAACTCATTTAAAATCACACAGTTAGTTAGTGGATATATTGGGAACAGAACTCAAATGGACCGTTTCTTATTCCTGCGTTCTTTCTAGCCTCTATCCCTGGTATACTGTAGACATTCACTTGTTTGGCTAAAGGCATTGCTGACCATAGGAATTCTTTGTCAGAAGCTTAATATTCTCCATAGGCATAATATATTAAGGTATATTTTTAGTCATTAACAACTTATTAATTTATCAGATCATTATCTGAGAGCAAGGTACTAAGGGATTGGGAGTTCTAATTTGGCAAGGAGAATAGGAAAATGGTTTTGAAGGGTGGGGCATCATGATAGGGAGCTAGAAGTAGTTATGGAGCAACATGAGGGCCTAGGTCCTGAGAGGTTGAGGGGAAGCCAGGATGGGAACATCCACAGAAAGAGAAAGCTGAAGGGAGGTAAAGAAAAAAAGCAATCTTCTTTGCAGTTTTGCCTTGGGCTGGTGCACATGGTAAGGACAGGCATGGCTAAAGTCCAAACTCCAGCTAATGTGAAGATTAGTTGGCAAGTTTAAATGGAAAGCATCTGGGCTAAAGTTAAAATCTTGGAAGAACAAAGCAAAAATTTATAGCATCATCATCACTAAATTAGCACCATTAAAGAGTAGTTGTGGGGCACATCCTATGGGAGTAACACGTCTCTAAGCCCAGTTAATGAGCAAACTTTCAGTTTTCTTTTAGGACTTAAGATCTCTAACATAAATGGCAGACTGTACATGTCTATGAGTATAAAGACATAACAGCAGCTAGGTGATGAGGCGAATAGAGCAATGGACTTTGAATCAGAAGATTCATCTTTGTGAGTTTAAAATCTGACCTCAGATCCTTACTAGCTGTGTGACCCTGGGCAAGTCACTTCACTCCATTTGCCTCAGTTTCCTCATCTATAAAATGAGCTGGAAGAGGAAATGATAAATTACTCGAGTATTTTTGCCAAGAAAACCCCAAATGGGGTAACAGAGAAACAGGGAGGTAAAGAAACAACTTTCTTTGTAACAGGTAACAGGTAAAAAAGGTAACAAGAAAAACAACTGAACAACAACAAACTAGAAGATCCTTCAGCTTAGGGACTGTCTCATCTCTTTCTTTGAATTCTGAGCCCCCAGCACAACAGTGGATATATCCAGTAAGTATTTAATAAATGTTCATTAATTGACTGGGGTTTTATTTAGGGGGATGGCAGTCTAGTCTGTTTTCTTTGATCATTCAATCAAATTTTCCTTCCTAAATGTTGTAAACAACACGCTCTCACGAGGAGTCAGTAGGGATGTATCAGGCGGCAGCCTGGGGCAGTCATTTCTCAGGTGTTCTGGGGCATTCAAGTAAGGATTTCCTCAAAGCAAACGCGGGCATGTCACATTCTGAGAGCCTCTGAATTGAGTTACATTTTTTTTGGTAGTTATCTGTCTTGGTGTATTTCTTTCCTACTCTACACAGCAAGCTTTGTGAGGGCAGGAACCAGAGGTGGGCACAAAGCATGAGCTGCTTATATATTAGCAATATTCTGAAACAGAATTCTCGTAGACCCTTCCTTGTACCTCGCCCCAACTCTACACAGCCCATGGCAGAGTTCAAGTCTTACCTCAGTCTTTTGTCTCCTCCAGGGCTTAGGACAGTTGTTCCACATATAATAGTTTAATAAAAGCATGTAGGGAAAATGAACTCTTTACAATTCCTTCCTATTCTTTCTCAAGTGAGTTCCCTTACACAGGACAGGATGTTCTAAAAAGGGAGGGTACTAAAGCAGTGGGCTGAGGTTAAGAAGAAAAAAACCCCAGAGTTGCCTGGCTTCAGTCTCTCCTAGAAATATATTTCCCTCAAGACTATTTTTGCATCTCATTCTTGGCACAAGGAACCTGTCACTCTAAATACTCAAGTGACATCTTTCCCCTTTCACAAGGCAGGTTGTTTCCAATTATCCAGGACGGCTTCTGAGATACATTTGGTTAGAAAGTTCTAGTCTGTTTCTAATTATGAAGAGTCACAAACAGTGTGACAGTGCTTTGGAAAACCAGAAACTGCTCCTACAGGATCTGACGGTCTTTGTTCCTCCTTTGTCTCATTATATCATTATGTTCCTATTTTCACCTCTCTTTCAAATCAGTCTCCCATTTTAGGTGGTTCTTGATATTAGAGCATCTCCACCTTTGTTCTCCCTTTGATGTAGAGTCTGTTAATGATTTTTTCCCCTAACATTGATGTTGATTTGAACAATTCTTCAGCATTCCTGGTTATTTTAAATCTGATCCTCCCTGGATCTTTTTTTTTTCTAAATTTTTTTATTGCTATTTAATAATTATTTCCACATCATTCTCCATAGACTTTCCCCTTCCAACTTGCTAAAACAAGGATACTTTCCCTGTCACTCTCTGTTGACAGACTTAATTAGCATTTCAACTCAATAGAAAATATTCAAAGTCTTCTCTGTTAGGCAAGGCCAAGAAAACCCTAAGGGGTAACAATCTTGGCACTCAGTGGTTTATGTAGGATAGATGTTAGAGATGTGTTCTTTCTGAAGTTGGAACATGATTTGGAGCCAGAATGTGACACTCTGCTGGGTGAAGGCAACCCTCTTATAATTCTAATAATGCTTGCCTGCATTTGCATGACATGATCTCACTGAAGTTCCACATGTGATAAGGAGGGAGGGAAGGACAAGGATTATTATCCCATACTTAGTCAAGGTCACAAGCAAATAATTAGTGGCTAGTGGGCTGTAATCAATCTTTTCAGACTTGTTTCACACATTCACCTGGTTTCCTTCAAGTCTCAACTGAAACCTCTCTTTCTACAGGAAGTCTGTTCCAATTCCCCTTAATGCTGGTGTCTTGTCCCTTGTGACTCCAAGAAGCTGTAGCATGCACAGTGGCCACACCCTGGTAAAACCATCTGGGTGGACCCCCCAGGAGAAGGGTAACTGAAAGTCTTCAAACCTGTGAGTGATTTAGGGGATTATCTACTCCAAGAACATGAAGACTCCCCCTGACAGAATGGGCAGAAGAGAACAATTTGTTCTAACAGCCATGAAGACAACTGAAGTGGGCACTATGAAGTGCTTAGAGCCTGGTCAGGCACTGAAGATGCCAACTGCATCCCAGGCCATCGCCAGTTGTCTTGGCTTTTGTCTTGCCACTGGATTTCAGTGACTCAAGAAGAGAGAGTAAGGCCGACAACTTTGGCAACTCTGCCTCACTTAAATCCAATTCAAGCACAGGTGAAGATGGCATTGGTCCTCTCCAAAGATGAAGAACGAATAACAACGGTGTCTTTCGCCAAGACATTATCTCCTGTTCATTCTGTATTTCTCTTGTTTGCATGTAGCTGTTTTGCATATATTCTCCCCCATTAGGCTGTGAGCTCCTGAAGGGGAGGAATTATTTCTTCCTTTCTTTCTATCCCTAGCTATGAACATAGAACCTGAAACATTACAGGCACTTAGTCAATGTTTGTTGACTTGCCTCAACCTTACTTGAGTTCCAGACTAACCTACATGCTCTTCCTCATATATGACATTTCATGTTTTGCTTCCGTGTTTGTTGCCTAGGCTGGCTCCCATGCCTAAAATGCTCACAGTTGCCTCTTGGAATCCCTTCAAGGCTTAGAAGAAGGGTCACTTCCTACCTAAGGCCTTTCATGATTCTCTCACATGCTAATACTCTTCCCAACCAATATTGCTTGCATTATTTTGAAAGTACTTCGTATTCACTTAGCTGTGTTTGTGTTGTCCTCAACCTGTCACAAGAGTGTAAGATCCTTGAGACAGAAATCATTTCATTTTTGTCATTAAATACACAACACCCAGGACAGTGTCTAACACTTAGTAGCTGCCTAATAAGTGATTGGTGATTGATTTTGAGTGAAAAGAATAGCAATCAACTTAAGCTCTCTCTGAGGTCAGTTCTCTATGTCATATGCCTCATGCTGCCTCTCACTTTTTGAATTTTTATTTGTGAATTAACCTAGAAGTCATTCTATAGAATGTTACAGATAGAAAGGGATCTTCAAGACACAGAGTTGTGTCCTCATTTTACAGATAAGGGAAGAATCCCATAGAGGAGAATTGACCTGACGTCACACCGCGGCTTAATGAAAGTAGATTCAGGTCTTCTGAATCTCAATCTAGGTCTCATGCTAGGATTGATTTTCTCAACCCAGAAGATCTTCTCCATTCTGGGTCAAACCTACCTGGCTCAGCTCAATCCAAGTACAGGACTAGAAAGCAATAAAACAATCACAGACCATGAAATACAATAAAAATAAATTTAGTAACAGTAAGATAGGATACAATTTACCAATTCAAATGACAGCTGCTCCCCTTTGCTTTGGCATTCACCAGGGCAGATAGATCAGAAAGATACTGGGAAGGGCGGTATGAATTCTACAAAACCCATAACATGCCAATACTCCATAGGCTGCGTCTTTTATGCCACAGATAACAAGGCAGTCATGCCAATTGTTTAAGTACCAGAAGAGGAATCCCCTCTATAAAACCTGCCTAACCCAAAGAAATTGTCATCTGACTTTTGAAATCATTCAGTAAAGAGAAATGAGAAGGAGAATGAGGAAGAGGGAACATTCATAAAGTACTTATTTTGTCCTTTATTTTCAAAGAGGAACAATGGCATAAGACAGTGATATCATAACTTGCTCCTGCACAAAGTCATCACTTTCAGAAGCATTGAATCCTAGTTTTTCTCCATCTTACACAGGTAAAGTTGGGTTGGTTGGTTTGTTTAAACCTAAATTGAGGATCCTTATTCCCACTAAATTTCATTTATTCAATTTGGACCATCTTTCTAGCTCCTTGAGATCTTTTTGGAGCCCATCATTTGACATGTCTACTATCCTTTCCAATCAATTCACAGAAAAGCATTTATTAAGCTTCTACTATATGCCTTGAACTATATTGAGCTCTGGGGATACAGCAAAAAGTAAACCAACCCCTTCTTTCAGTGGACTCACATTTCCATGAAGGAGACCACACGCAGACTATTGTGCTGTATATACAAGATGAAAGACGATCACCTGCACTCCCTCCTCTTTGCATCTGCTGCTCTGCCTGGTTACAACTCCACAGATTAAGATGCTTCCATCTTGGTATCCTCTCATCCTACCCCCTTGCTTTCCTGTTTCTTTTTGTATGTTGTCTCCCTCCTTGTAAGCCTCTCCTCAAATGCTCTTCCAAGACTAACATTGGCCCATATTTCTTTTTGTTACTGAGAAGAGTCCCCAGAAGTCAAAGAAAAATCAGGAAAACATTTTATCATTTTGTCTGCCTCTTCAATCACTGCTTTGTCTAACTACACCTAATGAGGACAAACACAAAAAAGTTCAAACAAATTGCTACAAATCATTATTGATGAGAGAAATGCAAATCAAAACAACGTCACACTTATCAGAGTGGCTAACACGACAAATTAGGAAAATAATAAATGTTGGAGAAGATGTGGGAAAATTGGAGCACTAATGCATTGTTGGTGGAGCTGTGAGCTGATCCAACCATTTGGGAGAGCAATTTGGAATTATGCCCAAAGGGCTATAAAGCTGTGCATACCCTTTGACCTAGAAATATCACTTCTAGATTTGTATCCCAAAGAGATCATAAAAATGGGAAAAGGACCCACATGCAAAAAATATTTATAACAGCTCTTTTTGTGGTGGCAAAGAATTGGAAATTAAGGGGATGTCCATCATTTGGGAAATAGCTGAATAAGTTGTGGAATATGAATGTAATGGAATTCTATTACGCTATAAGAAATGATGAACAGGTGGACTTCAGAGAAATCTAGAAAGATTTATATGAACTGATGCTGAGTGAAATGAGTTGAACAAGGAGAACGTTGTACACAGTAAAAGCAATGTTGTGCAATGACTAACTTTGATAGACTCAGCTCTTCCCAGCAATGCAAGAATCTAAGACAACTCCAAAAGACTCATGATGGACAATGCCATCCACATCCAGAGAAAGAACTTTGGAGTCTGAATGTAGATGGAAGCATAATATTTGCTCTCCTTTTCTTTTGTTGTTTTGTTTTTTCTTTCTTTCCCATTAGCTCTAATTCTTCTGTACAACATGACGAATGTGAAAATATTTTTAATATGAATACAAAAGTCGAGCCTATGCCAGATTGCATCCTGTCTTGGGGGGTAAGGGAGGAAAAACTTTGAAACTCAAAATCTTATAGGAGTGAATGTTGAAAACTAAAATTAAATAAATCAGCATTCTTCCTTTAAAAATAAACAAATAAAACAAATTTTTAAAATGAATGAAAATCATGTTGCTAACACAGGTGAATCCACAAATATCCTGCAATGATTATGCATGCATGACGTGATATGCTGTGTAGCAAGAATAAATTTTAGTACCTTAAGAAAATAAGAGGAATATGTCTGCCAACTTAGCATTACACTGAGTCCTTTTGTTTGGAGTTTCCATTTTGTGATTGAGCTTTACTGAATAGGTTAATTTGCTTTAAGTTGTTTATAAACACCCCTATTATATGACACTGTATGCAACATGTGTATATTCTTAAACAAATGATTTTTGTTGATGAGTTGTTTCAGTCATGTCTGACTCTCCTAGACCCTGATTTGGGGTTTTCTTGGCAAAGACACTGGAATGGTTTGCCATTTCCTTCTGCAGCTCATTTCACAGACAAGGAAACTGAGGCAAACTAGGCAAAGTAACTTACCCCAGGGTCACATAGCTAGTAAGTATCTGATGCTGCATTTGAACTCAGGTCCTCCTGATTCCAGGTCCAGAACTCTGTCCACTGCATCACCTAACTGCCAAAACAATAGGTAAACTTTCGTAAAATCTCTGATAGGATAGACCACCAAAGCAAAAATATTATAAACAACTTCAGTAATGTGTTGTTGCTGTTGTTTTTGGAGGGTGCTAGGTAAGACAAAAAGTAAGACTTGCCCAAAGTCACACAGCTATTAAATGTCAAGTGTGTGAGGTCAGATTTAAACTCAGGTCTTCCTGACTCCAAGGCCAGTGCTCTATTCACTGTGCCACCTAACCACCCTTTATGTTGAAGCAAGCTAACAGTCAAGTTATATAACAACAGCCATTGCTAAAAGTATACAAAATTTTTTAATTTTAAAAAACTGAAACCCAAACCTTCAGCTTATTTTTAAATTGCAGAAACTAAGGCTAGCATCTGTGTTTCTGCATAAGAGACTCAAGGTAGTCTATATTAGCTTGAGGACAGGGTTGATTGGTTGATGGAGATTTTGGAGACTGGCCAGACAACAACAGTGGAAGATACATGGCTGGGCAAAGAGGGAACCTTGCTAAGTCCAGTAAAAAAGAAGCTTATCAAAACCTCTAAAATGTTAATGTACTTATTTGTTCCTAGAGTGTATTGTTCACGTGTTTTAATTAATAAAGTTTGCTTTCATGCATTGAGATGTCTTAAGTCCAATTAGTGTTTCTGTATCAGTTTGTATAAGCAAAGTAAATTGGCTTAGGAATGCACCATACGTTATTCCGTGTCTTTATATCTTATATCTATTTACTTGTATAACTAAACATGGTATTCTATGAACTGTCTATAAATTAGTCATAATTGGAAGTATATTGTTAGTTCCTTAAGAGTGATATTTGTTTGGGTTTTTTTTGGAGGGCAGTTGGGATTAAGTGACTTTCCCAAGGTCACACAGCTAGTTGTTTTTTGTTTGTGTGTGTGTGTGTGTGTGTGTGTGTGTGTGTGTGTGTGTGTGTGTGTTAAGTGTATGAGGCCAGATTTGAACTCAGGTACTCCTGACTCCAGGGCCGGTGCTCTATTCACTGCGCCACTTAGCCGCCCCTGCCCTGTGATATTTGTATGAACTAATGCAGAATAAAATAAGCAGGAGAACAATCAAGAAAAACAACTTAAAATATAAACAAAATCAGTTTGGTTTCAATGACCAATCTTCGATCCAAAGACCAGACGATGAAATACTATCTTGGTAGGGAGACGGAAGATTATGAGTAAAGAAAATTACATATGGTATCAAACATGGTTGCTTAGTTTTGCTCACTTATTTTTTTTTGTTATGATGGGCAAATTTAAATTGGGTGGGAGTAGATTCTGGGAAATGACTATAGTGTTTTTGTAATATATTTTATTTATTTCATTAAGTATTTCCCAATTACACATAAAAAAAATTAACATTATTTTTTTTAATTTTGAGTTTCAGATTCTCTCACTCCCTCCAATCCTTCTCCCCCTTAAGAAGGCAAGCAATATGTCAATTATATATATGAAGTCACATAAAATATATTTCGAGAGTAGCTACAATGATCATAGTTTAAAAAATGAAAGTATCAATAAAACTACTTTAAGTATTATTGGTCCTATTCTACAGACCCCAATAGACTGTAATGCATTCTGTGAACCCTTAGTGAACTGAATAGAAGAATTTGTGTTGGCAATTGCTATAACTGGGGATTTCCCAGAAGGAGCAGGGATAAACATATATACTTGTATAAACACTGAACTACACTAACAAAAAAAAAACGCTAGTGATTCATGCTTAAGCTTCCTCCCAGTGGCCTTTCCCCAGCTAAGTGCTTTTTTGATTTACTTTAGGTTTCCATCAGGTGTGGCTGCTTGCCCACCATTTCTCCTGATGCTTTACAAAAAAGTGTCTGTGGCTTCCCTAGCCTCACCTGTCACACTCCCCACCTTTATCACCATTCTCACTCAGTTGGGACAGAAATGGAATCTCTGTAATTAACCTCCTAGACTGACTCTTACATGACCCATCCATCTACCACCTCATTAATGATTTAGAAGAAAGATAGCCTTTTATGAGTTCTTTGTCTATATCAAGAGTTCCAGAATGCTGTGAGAAGGTAGAAGGAAAATGAGAAAAAGTGAATAGGTAAGAGTTAAAAATCCAAGTAGGTTGCAGTCAGAGTTGCATAAATGGAAAGACTGAGGAATCAAAAGACCTTCAGGAAATCACTTTGGGAAATTCCCAGTGTAGTCATTGCCATCTTAGACACCCCAAGCATTCCAATCAATGTTCAATTGCCACCTTAAAAAAGGCCATGAAAGAAGACTTCAATGATGGCTTCTTAGATTAGCTGAGAGACAGTATAGCATAGAAGATATTGTTAGCATTGGAGTTGGGAAGACCTAGGTTCAAATCTTGCCTTTGGCACTTACCAGCTGCGTGACCAGGGACAAGTCACTTAATGTCTTTGAGAATGTTTCCTCCTTTTTACAAATGGAATCATAATAGAACCTGCCTCCATAGAGATGAGCTTTTACAAACCTTAAACAATAACAGTCTTCATGTATTTGAAGGGTAGAACTTAAGAGGACCCAGGATTCAGACCACTGAATTCATCACAGTGTAACTAAATGATGCAAACATACTACTCCTGTTACTCATGGGTCCCCATTCTAAAGTGATCTAACCCCAAGTCATAGAGAAGTTTCCTTCTCTAAATTCCTAAAATAAGCATCATCCCAGAATTACAGGCCATTAGAGTTGAAAGGAACCACAAAAATCACTTAGCCTAACCTTCTCATTTTATTTTATTTTTTTGGAGGGGAGAATGCAAGGCAATTGGGGTTAGGTGACTTGTCCAAGGTCACATAGTAAGTGTCAAGTGTCTGAGGCCATAGTTGAACTCAAGTCTGGTGCTCTATTCACTGCCCCAGTTAGCTGCCCCATCTCATTTTAGAGTGAAGAAAACTGAGGCCTCAAAGACTTGCCTAAAGTAAAAAATCTAGTAAGTGGCAAACCAGATACAGATTCAAGGTTTCTAACACCAAAGTCATCACCTCATAATGTACCATACAACCTTGATTATGCTGCCTTTGGCTGTTCTCTAGTTGTTTCAGACAAAAACATTTAGAATATTGTAAACCCCTTAATATTAGAGATGGGGTCTTCAGTTTATTTGTATGACCACAAACACTGATATTTCCATATCAAGAGGCTGCCAAATGAATGAAATCACAGGTCTGGATATAAATAAGTTTTTAAAAAATCTATATCACAGGGCAGCTTGGTGGCACAACAGAGCATCAGCCCTGGAGTTAGAAGGACTTGAGTTTAAATATGGCCTCAGACACTGATGAGCTATGTGACTCTGGGCAATTCACTTAACCCCAAATGCCTCTAGATAGATAGATAGATAGATAGATAGATAGATAGATAGATAGATAAAGTCTATATCTCAGAATTGAACACAGAGTAGGTACTTAGTCAATGCTTGTCATGTGAAACTTAATGAGTTACAGTGACTGGCACATAGTTGACATTTAATAAATGCTTCTTGATAGATTAATGAATGCATTAAATTAACTGTGTAGGGTGTTGGCCAAATTTTACAGTCCTATTCCATGTAGTCATTTGTATGACTGATTCTAATTTTGTCAATCAACAAGTATTCATTGAGTACCTCAAGAGTACCCATCATTCTTTTAAATCAGCAATTCTCAACCTGTTGGTTATGACCCCTTTGGGGGTCAAACAGCCCTTTCACAGGGGTCGTCTAAGACCATTGGAAAACACCTATTTCCGATGGTCTTAGGAACTGAGACACCGCTCCTCTATCTGTCTCCAGGAGGTTCTGCTCACATGCAGATACACCCACATACGACTATTAAAGGGTCACGGCATTAGGAAGATTGAAAACCACTGTTCTAAATGGAAGTAAAATCATATCTACAGTTTGTCAGTATGAATAAATCAGTAAAAATAATCCTACCCTTTGACCCAATAATTTCATTGTTAGGAATATAGTCTGTGAAAAAAAATTAAACTTCATGTACAAATATGTTTAGGTCAGTACTATGTAATCATAGAAATCTAGAAATCTAATAATAAGAGAATGATTAAACAAGCTGTAATTCATTGAGGGGGGTTTCATTGATTATCCCACCCCACTGAAAAGTAATTAGCTTTGGGAGCCAAGATGACAGAGTAACAGAAAGTACAGTGAAGTTTCCCCAAACAACTCCTTAGCAAAGATCTAAATCAAAAGGGGAAAAATAATCATAGTAAGTCATAGTTTCAATTCAAATCAGCACAGGGAAACAGAGAGGTTTGCAAATCCTATAAAAACACCAGGAACAAAACCAGATAAAAATGTAAAGAAAATCTCAGGAATTTTCCTTACTGGGGACCCAGAGCAAATGTGATTGAATTCATTATTTTTCATCTAAAACAAACTTCCTAAAGGCAAAGAAAAAGGAATCACGTGGATCTTAATGACCATTATATTACTCCTACGCAACAAGCTGTCAGAAATACAGTATCATGATGCAATTAAGCCTGAGAAAGTATGAGGAATACAAAGAAATCCATAAAGACTTTTACAAAATAATACAAAGTAAAGAAAACTCAACTAAAGTAAAAACAAACCTTCTGGAAGCTGGGAGGTGAGACCAGAGCTATGATTTCATTGCGTAAGGAATCCCTTATGCATCACCCACTACCTTATAACCTTGGAGAAATGTCTAAGGCACTGATATGGTAAGTGATTTGCCCAGGGTTATGCAAATTAATGTGTCAAAGAAAGGTCTTGAACCCAAGTCTTTTTTGACCAGGGCTAAGCCCTTTATCCACCCCATGATTTTGCTTATTTGATCATATAAGAGAGAAAAATGAAGTAGAATGAACAATGGAAAAATCCTAGGGTCAGAGTATCTAGGTTCAAATCCTACCTCTGATGCTATTTGTGTGATCTCGACTTTGCAGTCACTTAACTTCCACAGGTTTCGGTTTCTTCATCTTCAAGATGACAAGGTTAAAATAGACTGGCTTACCCTCCTTTGCTCAGGGCAAGGATCTTTACAGAATGACAGAAGCAGGGCAGCCTCAGCATTGAAGAACCTGTGATAGATTTGAAGAAAAGAATCTTTTTTCAAGAGCAAAATGCCAAGAACCAAGCAGAAGGCACTCCAATATAAAGGCTTTGAGCTGTTAGGTCATGTGCTGTGTGAACTTACCTATGGAACATCTTTTTTAATGAAGAAGAATTTCCAGAATTTATGTCCCAGCAAAGCAATTGTATATTATATTTCTGGTGATGCATTGACTACTCTGAGCCCATGGAATTCTGTAAAAATAGTGGGGAAGTTCAGCGTTTTGTAAAGCCCATACTTGTTTACCATAACTCATTGCACCACCACCAAGTATTCAGCTCATTTGGGTCTCTTATTCCTTTAGAAAGGGTCAGAGATGTCTTTGGGAGAGATCACAGAAGCAGAGGTGCCTCAAGTGCTCCACAGCACATTGTTTTTGTACCTCAAAGTCAGTGGACATTCTTTAAGCTTGAGTTGGATATCAGACTCTTCAAGGAGGAGTCCAAGTAGAGGCATGAAGTTAATAGAACCACCCTGGGGCTTCCTTTACTCAATTTCATTTTACCTTTCATTGGGAGCCAGAACCTGGTGCTGTACAAGTACAAATAAAGGAAGATAAATTCAAACTCTGGTATCTTCCAGCTCTAGGACTTAAGCTTATTAATCCTGATGCAGCCTTAAAAGAAATTACTTTAAAATTGTTAAATATTGAAATCAACTCATTTTTTCTCTCTTATTTTCTTTTTTCTCAATTACATGTAAAAAAATTTTAATATTCACTTTTTACAACTTTAGGTTCCAAATCCTCTCTCTTCTTCCCTCCCATCTCTCCCCCCTCCTTGAGAAGGCAAGCAATTTGATATAGATTATACATTTGAAGTTCTGCAAAACATATTTCACATTAGCCATGTTCCACAGATCAAGAAAAGAAAAATAAAGAAAGTGAACAAAGTATGCTTCAATGTGCATTCAGAGTTCATCAATTCCCTCTCTGGAGAGGAAGAACATTTTTCATCACGGGTCTTTTTGGAACTGTTTTGGATCACAGTCTTGACCAGAGTAACTTAAGTCATTCATAGTTGATCTTTCTTACAATATGACTATGATAGTACACAATGTTCTTCTAGTTCTGCTAACTTCACTTTGCATCAGTTCATATAAATCTTCCTAGATTTTCCCAAGAGCGCTCTGCTCGTTGTTTCTTATAGCACAATAGTATTCCATCAGTCTCAGCAACCTAAAACTACACTGCGTAATACTTTACCATTTACAAAGTGCTTTCCTCACAACAGCCTTAGAAAGTATGCCGGGGGAAGTCCTATTATTCTTATTTTACAAAGTATTAAATTGAGGATCAGAAAAATGTGTTGAATTGGCAAGGTCTGGAATCCGAACCTAGACCTTCCTCACTAAGTCTGATTCTCTGTCATTATATAAAGCTACCCCTTTTGAATAGTATAATGTTCACATTTTTTCTGGTTCATTTTTTTTCTTTTTGAGACATATCTGTGATTTTATCACTGCTAGGAACTTCAAAGTAATTAACTTTTTCCAGAAACATAGATAATCAATCAACCTGCCCAGGCTTATAAGTCAGTCTGCCCCATCACAAAGCTGGTCAGAATGTGTCAGAAGTGGTGCTTGACTGTGGTCTTCCTAACACCAAAGCCAGCTCCCTAACCACTCCTCTAGACTGCCTTTCTATTGAAGTAGTTTGAGCAAATATATTCTATTCTGAACACAAACTAGTTGACTAGGTTTTGTTTTGCTCTGATTTGAATTTGGTTCCTGTTTTAGTTTAAAAGTATAACACAATTTAGGTTCAGTTGTTAAGCTGAGAGTTCATTTTATTTTGGGGTTTGGGATTCCTCAATTCAAAATATTTTTCATATCAAAAAACACACCCACGTAATCCTTAAAGTAGCACTCATGTTTGTTGGTGCTATCCAATCAATTTACCATTTAATTTCCATCTGCCATGGAACAGTTTCCCAAAAATTAAGCAGAGGGGACAAAGGAAGGAGAGGAGTTTTTCTCTGTAATGCTCTCAGACTAAGTGTTTCTTTGGCCAAATCCATCTATTAAAATGTCTTTCCACCACATGTTGTCCTTTGAGAAAACACAGAAATGAGAACAGACAACAGGATATGCTAATTTTGGAAGCTGTAGAAAGGACTCTGAGATGGGTAAATTCAATCAGTTCAGGCTTCTCTGTTCCCATCTCTAAGTAAAAATGGACATTTCCTAACTGGCCAGACACTTGGAGTTCTGATTTCATCTCCCTTTAGCATCTGCCAGGAAAAGACAAAATGACAGCAGTCCAGAGAAGGTATGAGCAGAGTCCCATTCATGATATAATCTCATTACAAGAAAACACACAGACCTTGTCTTTGCTCTGTGATTTTGAATTCTCCTGATCAGATCAATGAATCCCAGCCTGGGACAAAGAGAGATAAGTGGGATAACAAGGCCAGTGATCTGCCAAATGTGCACATGTAGCAACACTGGCTGTCCTTAGAGGATACAGAGTGAGGCCCGGGGTTGGAGCCAGCTGAATCTTGGGCTCCTCCCATGTAGGCAGGAATTTATTTAGCATAGACATCTTCAGCAACCGAGACTGTTGAAGCTGAGATTACAAATTCTGCATTTAGAATGACTTAACACTCCTTCTCCCTTTAGATAAAGGCAACTTGGTCAAATGTAGTACTGGAGTTGCAACTGGGAAGTTCTTAGTTCAAATCCTGATTCAGATGCTTTCTAGTTCTATGTTCCTATTTGTATGACTTAACTTCTAAGTCTCAACTCCACGTTTGTACAACGAACATAATAACAGTGGCTACCTCACAGAGTTATTGTGAGGATATAAGAATATAAAGGGCCCAGTAAACCCTAAAGGACAATGAAAATGCTTATTATTGTTGTTGTCATTAGTTATGTGATTCTAGACAAGTCTCTATACCTTTCTGTGCCTTGGTTTACTCATACGTAAAATATGAGTGATTTCTCTGGTTGTCTTCCAGTCCTAGAATATTCTTCCTTCTCTGCTCCAGCTCCCTGGTTTTCTTCAGGTTCCAACTAAAATCCCATTCTTTTTTTTACTAGAAGCCTTCCCCAGTCCCTCTTCATTCTAGTGTCTTTTCTCTGTTGATTACTTCCTAGGTATCTTGTGTATATAGCATGCTTTGTATATATTTGTTTGTATGATATCCCCACCATTAGACTGTAAGCCCCTTGAGGTCAGGAACAGTCTTTTGTCTCTTTTAGCATCTTCAGCATTTAATACAATGCCTGGCACACAGTTGTTGTTCATCCTTTGTTTCAAAGAGACCAGCAACATCATAGGGTGATGTCTTGACTTATGCATGAATTGTAGTGGGACAGAGTAACACAAAGTCATCAGCCTCATTCTTTCTTTCTGAGTTATCGAAATCCAGTAGCAGGACAAAAGTAAGGACAACTGGTGACGGCCGAAGATGCAGTGAATGACCTTGGTGCCTTTGATGTCTGACCAAGCACTAAGTGTTCCACAGTGTCTGTTTCAAGCCCTTTGTGGCCATTGGAACAAACTGTTCTCATTTGTCCATTCTGCAGGGAAAATCTTCATGTATGTTTGGTGTATACATCCCACCACCTTACCAAAAAGGCATGGGGCCTCTCAGTTACCCTCAATGCAGTGAAGCTCATCTTCTGAAATGGTTTTACTGGACTGCTCGTCTGTCTTTGATGTCCACCTTTCACTCCATTCTTACCTATGGCTCCAAAAAGCTGGAGCATGCACAGTGGCCACATCCAGGCACATGGTGGTCACTTATAGATATTTATTAATTAATTGGATTCAATGACCTCTAATGTACTTCCAGTTCCTAATCTATGACCTATGTGCTCCTTCATAGGATTTTAGGCCTGCAGATCTAGAGTGACAAGGAACCTTAAAGACTCTCTAACCCAGCCCTTCTCAGTTTTATAACTGAGGAAACTGAGGCCTATTGAGGTTAATGACTTATTCTAGGCCTCCTATGTAGTCTCACAGTCAGAATTTAAACCCAGGAACTCAAGCTCTAAATCCAATACTTTGCCCTGAACTATTTCTTGTCTTTTTTAATGGCATTTCTTGCCCTCCAACCTGCAAGTTTTTCTAGAAGAAAACCTAAAACATGCAGTAAGCAAATGGGATACTTCCAAATTAAAGCAGGAGCTCTCCTTCAATTAAGGTTACTCACAAGTTTCCTCTACCTGCTCCACAGGGGTATTACACATTTAAAAAAGAAAAAATCCAGTCAGACTTTTTGTTCCTCCATCCTTGAAGCCCCTGAAGTGTGAATAAGACCTTCAGACCAGATCACCAGGCAGTACACATTCGTTTTAGGCTTTAGACACTTGAAAAATTTGTATGACTTCCCCTTTATTTTCAAGTTCTCTCACAAGAGGACAAGGCTTTGACAAAGATTCAAAGCTTAGACAGAAGAGCTCTACAAAACATATATTCCTACGTGTAGTAGGAATAAAGTCTGCCAGAGGCCAAGAGACTAGGTAAGCCATGTTTGCTTAAATGAGGAGGAGAGATGCCTAAATAAGCAAGGCTGGGCCTAAAGCGAAAGGGTCTATCAGAACCTGCATTGTCAAAGGGAGGACAAGAAGGAATCCAGCATAAGGTGATTAGGATAGTAAGGCAACTGGAAACCATGACTTGAAGAGCAATTGAAGGAAGTAAGGGTGTTCAGGATAGAAAAAGAGAAGACTTAGGAAAAATGTGCTAACCATCTTCAAGACCTGCTTAAGAAACTTTACTGGTTCCCCACTATTGTTGGCATAAAACACCAATTCCTCTGTTTATTATTTAAAGACCTTCAAAATCAGAAACCAGTCTATTTTTATAGGCTGATGCTATATTAGTCCCCCCTACCTACTCTATGTTCTAACCAGATTGACCTATCTGATATTCCCAATCCCTCACCTCCAATTCCTTTTCTTTTTGGAGTGGTAAAGGCAAGGCAATTGGGGTTAAGTGACTTGCCCAAGGTCACACAGCTTCTAAGTGTCAAGAGCATGAGGCCAGATTCAATTCCTTTTCATAAAACATCTCCCCTCCATGAATGGAATGCTCTTCTTTTTCACCTCAGCCTCTTAGAACCCCTAGTTCCCTTCAAAGACTGGTTCAAATATCACCTCCTTCAAGAGATCTTTCCTGAAACCCTCAGTTGCTAGCGTTTCCCACTTACCCACTCCCCAGTCCTTCGGCATTTATCTTATACATGTAACACCTATTTTACTAGGCTCTTGCAGAGAAACCACAGAGGCTATTATTGAATCTTTAAGAGTCAAATGGAATGTTATGGAAATTGCAGTTTTTCATTCATTTTGGAGAGATTTTTGGCTTGGGAAATAGTAGTTTTTCCATTCATTTTGGAGAGATTTTTGGGTTGAGAACCTACAGAAGAGACTGTTTTGCTGTCATGATTGAAGAGAAACTGGAAAAGACAGAGAGAAAAGAGGATGGTGAAGATCTTTTTCTTGATTGAACAATTTCAACCTTTATGTCCTGAAAAGATTGAAGAGAATTCTTGAGAAAAGATTTTATTTCCTTTGTTTATTTAATTAAACGTAGGACTCTGGTTTCAAGAGAAGTTGAGTTAAAGTAATGGTTTCAGGTGACTCTAGCTATAATTACTCAGCTACAATATAATAAATATTTATGTCTTTATTATTATGATTTACATTACTAATAAACTATAAAGTGTAACTTTAATACTTATTTAATCTTAGGAAATTAAGGGTTTAGATAGAAAAAGATGAGTAATAACTCACATGGAAAGAGGTTTTTTTCCTAGTTTGTTAAATAAGTAATATTGAATAAAGTGGAGAGGGGGTTTTGAGCTAATGAGAAAGAGGTTGCAATTGTATTAATGAGAAAATAACCAGAGATTTGGATTACTAACTCAGGACAATAACAGTAAAATTGGTAAGGAGTCAACTGAGGAATAATTCATAAGTGAGGATGATTGACCTCAGACAAGAGATTGAGAGACAGAGAGAAAGACAGAGACAGAGAAAGAGACATAGAGATCTTGTATTTAGTTACTTGTGAACATGTACCTCCAGAGTAAGCTTCTCAAGTGGAGAGACTGTTGAAGATTTGTCCTCATCATTCAGCACCACAGTTCCTGATACATAGTAGGTACTTAAGAAATAACTTGTTGGAGGCAGTCAAGATGGCAAAGTAAAGATAGAGATTTCCCTGAGCTCTCCTGCAAAATCCTCCAAATACCTTTTTTAAAGGACTCTAAACAAACTCTAGAGCAGCAAAACCCACAAAATGATGAAGTAAAACAAATTTTCAGTCCAAGACTACTTGGAAGGTTGGCAAGAAAGGTCTGTTGCATCAGGGTGAGAGGAGCACAGTTCAATGCAGTCTGAGCCAGCACAGCCCTTGCCCCAGCAAACTTAGAACAGGTCTCAGAGTGACTGAATATTGGGGTGATTTCCAGAGTCCTACATTTAATTAACTAAGCAAAGGAACTAATCCAAATGGTATAAGGGGTCCAGAAAGTCAATGAGGAGAAGAATGCCTTAAAAAGGAGAACTGGTCATATGGAAAAGGAGATGCAAAAGCTCAGAGAGTGATTCCTTAAAAATTAAAATGGAACAAGTGGAATGACTTTATGAGAAATCAAGAAACAATAAAACAAAACCAAAAGAATGAAAAAATGGAAGACAACGTGAAATATCTCACTGGAAAAACAACTGACCCAGAAAATAGATCCAGGAAAGATAATTTTTAAAATGTTGGACTATCTGAAAGTTATGATTAAAAAAAAGAGCTTAGACATCATCTTTCAAGAAATTATCAAGGAAAACTGCCCCAATATTCTAGAACCAGAGAGTAAAACAAGAATTGAAAGAATCTATTGATTACCTCCTGAAAGAGATTCCAAAATGAAAACTGCCAGGAATATTATAACCAAATTTTGGAATTCCCATGTCAAAGAGAAAATATTGCAAACAACCAGAAAGAAACAATTGAAGTATCATGGAGCCACAGTCAGAATAGCACAAGCTTTAACAGCTTCTATATTAAAGGATCAAAGGACTTGAAATATGATATTCTGGAGCACAAAGGAGCTAGGATTACAACCTAGATTCCTCTATCTAGCAAAACTGAGTATAATACTTCAGTGCGGTGGGCGGTGGGGGAGGGGAGAATGGACATTCAATGAGATAGAATACTTTCAAAACATTCTTGATGAAAAGACCAGAGCTGAATACAAAATTTGACATTCAAATATAAGACTCAAGAGAAGCATAAGAAGGCAAATAAGAAAGGGAAATCATAACAAATTTAAATAAGTTTATAATAAGATATAATGTAGTAAGAAATACATTTAAACTGTTT